>OZ035876.1:64388841-65588841 GCA_964034865.1 Eristalis intricaria | reverse complement strand
ATGATCTTTTGAGACAGTTGTGGATGAACGATTGTAAAAGGGTGTGCACACCATTAGATCCGAAGCGTGAGAATTATGCGAATTGCTTCACAGTTCACAGTTGACATCAAAGTGTCTCAGTCCATAATAGGTTCATCAAACTTTATCAGCCTGACTTGGCCTTATATTTCACACTAAACGACAGTTGCTGAGGTAGCTGTCTATTAGCTTTAACTATAATCCAGTTTTCAGAAAATGTGCTTGTAAATAAATGCTTACTCATGAAATGAATAAGAGATGCAGCATTTGTAACAGCGATGGTGGACGGCGCGCGGAATCGTCATCGCATGCAAAGAATGTCGGGCGATTAAGGTTCACCTACGTTCATATATTTTATCGCGAGTAAACACTCATTTTTAAGCTTGGTCTGGTAGTCGACAAGCTTTGGCGACGAAAGATAAGCGAATCTGTATGGAACTGGCACTCAACACAAAAATGATCTTCAGCTAAGAGTTTGTTCAGATTGCAACCTAGAACACGATGCACAAACAATTCGAATTCTTTGAAATATGAATCGCATCCCAATTGATGAAACCAACATATTCTGTGAATCAGGCAGCAGTCGAGTTTATTTCTTCCGCTTTCCGCATCATCAGAAGTAATTGAGTAGCCAAACAAGACAAACCCGAACCGAATGATTCATCGTCGACAACCGACCACAGAGTATACAAGTTGGGAATATAAGGAAATCTAAATTGTAAGTGGGACAGCAATTAAAAAGTCATTTCGCCGGCTTGTATGTACGTTCTAATTGCGCTAAAGAAACCGACTTTACTGCGAGGTCACATGCCCGAGAGGTGTGGTGGATTATGTAAACCGTGATGAGGCTCTTCTTTCGAATATGAACTCCCAAAGAAAGTATCAGTTGGAAAGTTGCCAGCACATCGGCTCCATGTTGTCTGGAGTGGACTGCAGTTGGCTGCACAAAATGATAGTTAACTGTGCCAAGGCGGCCGGCAGATCAATGATTATGTCTACAAATCAAATCAGATGACAATAAGGAATGGGAAAATCCACTAGTTGTTTACACATCTAAGCTATGAATGTGAATCATCGGCGAGCTTCAATTCTGATAAACTCAGCCACTTCAGATTCATTTCTATTTTTGGTCCGACTCGTAATTTGTTATCCACATCCAACTAGAGAATACGTTTGTTATCACAAGCTCGAATGTATTTCCTCACTTTCTATATGAAATGCTCAGAAACATTGCTGCAATCGGAAAGCCCACATAACACACAACGAAGCAACAACTTGCATTTCAATTCAACTCGGTACCGAACAAACGAGTTTCACTTTGTGTTCGTCTTTCCGGCTTCTTTTTTCTGCTCCTATTCTTTGCACTCGACAATTTCTAGTCTCCCTTCTTCATCACAATTATCTGATGGTGTGTGTGCGCTGAGCCAAACACAACATCCATCCCAGAGCTGATGGTGGCCGCGCAACAAAAGCAAAGCAACTGAGTCTGTGTTATTGCCGTGTGACTCACGTCATCAAACTTGTCCAAGTAAATAACAAAAAAAAGAAAATACACACAGGAAAGAAAAGGTTGGATTGGACTGTAATTAATCTTAATTGCACGCACCTTTGTTTGGATTTGTTTCTTGGATAAATTCACTTGCTGGAATTTGTTGAGTTGATTAGATGACGGTATCCTGTTGCAAATTTGTGGTAATTGGCTAAAAACGTTCACTTGCACTACACGGGAAAAAAATTAACGAACACTCCTACACGGACGTTGGACGATGGCGAACTGATTGAAAGTGAATGGAGCCGATGTGAGTGGTCGTTAAAATAGGCAAACACATCGATTGTGAATGGGCCACGGAAAAGCTTTTCGTCTAATGTGAGCTTTGGAGAAGCTTTTCGTAATGTTCAACGTGACGTGTGGGGACTGAACGTAATGCAAAGTGGTGAAGCATTGCCAGATGATGGATAGATTTTGTTAAGTGAATAATTCAGTCGACGATGAATAAGAAAAATGTGAGCTGAATGTCAGAAATAGTGCGAATTGGATAGTATAGCGACGTTTAGACACAAGAATTTGTCATTTTGAAAAGTCGAAATGCTTTGTCTGCCGCAAAACAAGCCCGCCATTTTGTTGTAACGAGGGTTCACTTCAAATTGACGATTTGGCGCATCAACCTCGGTTTCCAAACAAATTGTCAGGACAAATTCTTGAGTGTGAACGCGATCGAGTAAAATTGAGTCGGTTAGATAAATACGGCGGAAAACAACGATTGTTAATAACTTTGTGTAGGAAGAGACAATTCCTGGCATTGGGGTATTGTTGTAAGTTGCATCCCAGTAATTCCCTTGGATAAGAGGAAATGTGTTCTATTCCATAAACATAGCGCACAGCGTCATTGAAAGCGATTTGTAATTTACGCTGGGACAGTGACTCAAGGCTACAATAGACTACCTCGGCATATGTAACTAAAGGTAAGATTAAGGCTATTACAAGTTTGCGTCGCGTTTCAAGAGGAGTGCAGAAGCCACAGAGTTTGCGAATACAACCATAGATACGACCTATAACCATATTATTGTGATTATAACCCGACAAATCTCGACCAATAACGTATCCAAGACTAGTGACAGATTCTACAGCTTTAACATTTGAGTTATTCAGAAAAATACAGTGGACTCCTCCTAAGTCGAATTGTCACGGGATGACATAATTTGTTCTAGTTAGGGGAGTTTGACTTAGAGAGAGGTTTTTGTAAGGAAAATTGAGGGAAATGCAAAATATGTCGAAAAAGTTCGAGTTAGAGAGAGAGTTTCGACTTAGGAGGAGTTCGACTTAGGGAGAGTCCACTGTATCTGGCAGTAAATCAAGGCTGAAACTTTTCTTTGATATAGGAATTACTTGAGTTCTAGTTGGGTTCAGTTGCAGTCCGTTTGAAATGGACCAGCTATAAATACGTTTAAGGTCATCATTAAGGAAAACGATCAGTTCGTCGATTTTTGATAAGGATTTGGCTAGGTGTAGTTGTACATCATTGGCGTAAATGTGCACTGATGAATGCTTGCATACCGACGGCAGATCGTTGATGAATAGGCAAAACAAAATTGGGCCTAAGATAGATCCTTGAGGAACCCCTTGTTTGATCAACATGAGAGATGAACTGCGTCCATTTGAAAACACTCTCTGATACCTTTCAGACAGGAAACTAGCCAACAATTTTAACGCACTATCACTAAAACCAAAATAGTGTTTATAATTAACAGAAAAGAAATATCCTTGAGGTTGCTGCATGATGGTGCAGGTCCGATGATACTCTCGACCACAGCAGCCACATTCTTTGGTCCACTGCCATACCAGTCTAACGCACTTTTTGCACAAACCTTTTTTTTTCTGAGGGTAGGTGGAAATATTCTACAAGACTATGGAAAACGTGCGCACATAGAAGTGAAAGATTTTTACTCACTAAAACCACCTCCCTGTATTTTTCCAGACTACAACTAAGTGAAGCACTTAACCAGTAGTTTGTATTTCGTGACTTAGATACAATTCACAGGTTACTCTCCAGCGAAAAGCCCTGTCAACACCGCAACCATGCGCGGTGTAGACTATCGCACGAGGTCTAGGGGTCTATGATTTCGTGCGATAGTGTACCACGCGCTTGGTTGCGGCCCTCCTTTGAAGTCGACGCAAGACATTGTTTCCCCAAGGATTGGGTAGACTGCAGAGTTTGTATGCTCTTCAAGACGACGCTTATTATTATAAGCGAAGTCCCTAACTTCATCTTAAAGCGGTAAAATTTCACGATCTCTGTGGATATCGTTGCATTAACAATAGTTCTAAGCACCTTATTTTGAAAAGTCTGTATAATGTTCATATTGCTTGCTTTGGTACAACCCCAAAATTGCACGCCATACGTCCAAAAAGGTTTAAGGATTTGCTTGTATACAAACAATTTGTTGTGAATACTTAGCTTGGAATGTTTACCAATTAGCCAGTACATATCTTTATATTTAAAATGGCGAGTCAGCGAGAAATATACGCATAGTGACCACCAGGCGGTTGTATTCAACATTGATAGTGGGATGCCCAGACAGCGACCCACTCAAACGAGGCCCAAGTGGAAGGACACCCCTTTCGATGAAGAAATGTCTCGAGAAACGTTAAGCTCTGACTTCCTAGCCAACACCACATCAGCGGAATATATGTCGAGTAAACTGATACAAGCAGTATGAACAGCATGCGACGCAGCGATGCCTAAGAGGTCCACAAGCGGAAGGGGAGAACCATGCTACTGGTGGAATGACAGCATAAGGAATCTCAGAGCAACCTGCCTTAAAGCTCGTCGTAGATCTGAGCGTTCCAGAGGTAGGTCGGAGTTCCAGGAACGATTGGCGGCCTTTAGGTTGGCAAAGCGTAATCTGGAAAAGGCAAGGCACTCAGCTCCGGCCCGAAGAGTCTTCAACTCCGAACCCGTGGGACAACGCAACAACAGAGGTCGCCCGCGTTTAAGGTGTCGCATCCAGGTGAAGAAGGACCTCAACCAACTTGGCGTGCGACATTGGAGACAGCTAGCCAGAGACCGTGCTAGCTGGAGAGGCTTATTGGTTGAGGCCCAGGTCCACCCCGGACTGTAGCGCCACAGAAGAAGAAGTAGAAGGCTTTCCTGACATGCGCCTACTTGTTGAATTACCAGCTTCTACTTGAACCTTCCTCTCTTGAGCTCAAATAAAACCACATTCGTGCCAAAAACAGAGCAATTTATTCGTGAAGGAAAAAAACGTGCCGCACATGGACCCAAACGCGAGCCTGTCTATGGACGATACGAAATGCGTTTCTGGACCTTCAGCCTCCGATCGGCTGGGGAAATCCCTCCGAATCTCGCGTGCCCTCGATTCTTAGGGAGTTCCCTGAAAGTGCTGCCGTTTGTTCGAGCCACAGCCTTCAATGGAACCAGAAGTTAGTAAATCCAGCATTTCTTGTAGACCCTTGGCTTACCTTGTCTGGCTTCCCCCTGATCATTCCCCACATCCAGCTAAAGAACGATAGCAGGGACTTGAGGATGATGAAGTAGGATATCTCCGCCACGGTGATGAAGCTGAATCCAAGAAACCCAATCAAACCCCCCGCGTTCGCTGCAAACAAACGAGTTCTACGAGTAAGATCGCAACTGAAGCTTGAACTTACAAGTGAACTCCGTGGGTCCAATGTACCGCGTCCGCATGAACTGGGTGAAGTCCGAGGACTCGTAGTAGAAGTGAACGACTGCGATGTTCTTCGAGCGGTAGGACGCGTTGAATTCATTCAAGAACTCGTCCCTGATCATGTATTTGTCGGTGCTGAGGGGAATCGAGTACTTCTTCGGTCTGAAGCTTAAATCGAAGCACTCCTTCAAGCAAAAGTCTCTGCACTTCTGCTGCATGGGACTGACGTCGGCCCAGTTCAGAATCGGCTCCTGGCAGATATCGTCCTTCACTAGGCAGGTTGGTACCGTTGGCGCGAAGTCTGCCACGTAGAAGTCCACGCACCCGCAGAGGCTCAGCGTCATATTCGAGAGACACTCCAACTCGCAGTTAGACTTCGTGTAGGTCCTGAAGTATGCAAGCGACCTCTCCGTCTTGAAGACGCACTGACGATCCTTGATGCTAAAGCTGCGAATGTTCGGCGTCGACTCGGTGCGCTCGGCGGTGATGCGGAACGAGATCTCGGACCCGACCTCGACGAAAAGGCCGTTCTCTCGGAGTGTTGGGCGTTCCATGGGATTCGTGAGGAGTACCTGCAGTCAGACAGAGACCGATGATCACAGACACATCGTCGGGCGGAGATGCTCACCTTGAAACCAGGCCCATTGGTCGTGGTGCAGGTGTATTCGTCCACTTCAGCGTTGATGGTCACGGTCAAGCCCATGCTTACCCCGGTTCCTACAGAAGTGCAAGTGAGACTACAAATCGTGGTTGGTCGTGGTCGGCTTAATTCACCTGATCCTGCCCGCGGGTAGAAGGACATGGGCAGCTTCTTGGGGTATCCCTCCTCAAGGTCCCAGTTGATGCCCGTGGTTCCGTCCTTTTCGATGAGCCCAGCAAAGGGAACGTGACTAGAAACGAGGGCTATGACTTAGGCGGCCGTCCAAGGGGTCTGGCTACTCACCGTCTGAAGACGAACGACCGATGCAAGGCGTTGAAGGTGCAGCAAATCCCCTCGTCGGTCAGGATGGTTCGAAAGACCTCCCCGCAGATCAAATCCTTGTTGCCGTATTTGCACGAGACCAGGAGCCGATTGCACGACTGTGCCGCCTGCAAACAAACGGTCAACGGAGCTCAAACGAGGTGGACTTACGAACGTCTAGAACATAGTTCTGGAAATATGTCCGATTCCGGACCTGCGCCTGCACTGCGGGGTCTACGTCGTCAATCAATTCTGAGCACATTGTCCGTAGGATCGAGTACTCCGTGGAGTTTCTAGGAATTTTCAAGACAATCAGTCGTCCACCAGGAATGGAAGGGGCCCCCCGCTGGCTTACCTTGGGAGATCCTTAACTCGCGGTAGCCGCAGCTGATTGACGTTGCAGATGGTTATGGTGGGGAAGGGAAAGTTCTGAATCTGGATGGGATGCGGGCTTATGGCCACGATGATCGGTGTCCTGTCCCACTTGTCCCAGAGGTTCGAAATCAGAATAGCCACGTACGCCAGAATGAGCATGAACGAGGAGAGGAAGAATATCCTTTAAAGACATTAGAGGGAAATTAGTTGCTTGACTCGGGTCTTACCTCTCCCAGGGCTTCATGGACCGGTTGCCAATGTACTTGACACCGTGCAAGCCGGTGCTCTGGCTGAAGAACACAAAGTTGTCCGCCAGAACCTTGAAGGTCTTCCGAATGGGGCTTGTGAGCGTTTGAAAGAATCCAGCCATGTTTTGCGGAGTGGACAGTGTGGACTGCTTGGAGCTACGAGACGAACTGATTGTGTTTGGAAAAGTGCTCGAAAGAAAGTCATCAACGAAGAGGAATTGATTACACAGGTTCCTCAAGTAATTACCGACAAAGGAGGCGGGCACTTAAATGGCTAAGGGAACTCATTTAGGAAATGAGTGCACTTAATCGGCGAGCAATCAAAGCGACCAACTGCGGGTTGGTGGGGAATTGCTTCTGGTGCTGAGGGTCCTAGGATTCATGGGCGCTACTTCCAATTCTGTCCGCTAACTGATGGCTTCTTGTATCCAGGGCAACTTGGTCTTTATCTCAGAGTTTCAATGACGCTTGTGCTCGAAACATTAACCTTGCACTCTGAACGTTGTACTCTTAGTCAGTTTCCAAGACCTCCAAGAACCTGCAGATATCCCACTAACATCTATTTGCGGGTTCGTTAGGATGACTAGAATGAAAAACTCACCTACACCAGAGGAAAAGTGGCATGATCTCGGCTGACACAACAGACAACATCAACTGGAGTGCGAGTAGGGTACAGGAGGCTTATAACCACCTTGGCCATCACAATGGGTCAAATCCAGAGGACCTGTATGAGGAGTGGCTACATCATGTCTACCCACTTACCTAACCTAACCTAGTCAGTTTTTGTCCAATCTTCCTTACTCATGGCTGGAGTCAGTGGTGAACCTGAGCGCCAATTAACTAGCCTCTTAAGTTAGGACGAGCTTTGGTTGGTTACTTGCATGATACACAGCATACAAGGTAACCTCTTACGAACCTTATTTTTTTCATTCGTTTTTTTTTGTGTGACGTCACGTGTGTCCTACAAATCTGTCAGTTGTATGTGCAGATTCATTTCAAATGGCGCAATATTTGGTTGCAATACAAATTATAAGGAGAGATAAAACACAGGCAGTGAAGTTAAACTTTTTCGTTTCCCAAAAGATCCAAGAGCGGCAAATACTTGGACGCACAAATGTGGACGAAATCTGAAAACAGCTTTCAGTTGCTCTAAGCGCTTCACTACGGTACAATATTTTCGCAATTTTAGACACGAATTGCTTGATTATTGTTCTAAAAATGCAAGGATTTTCAGGGATGAACGCTGGCACGAGTCCACCCCAAGAGAAAGATATAAAAAGGGGAGAAAGGGCACAAAAAAGAAGCTATCAGGTTGTGGTAGGATCCTTGGTCAAACAATCTCATAGTCAGGAAGGCCGATTAATTAATAACGTGGAAGAGCTCCCCAACTAACCAGGTAAGTTTTAACTTTTTACATGTACATTTTATTACTATAACTAACTTATAGGCCAAAGAGTTAGAGCTGCAAGAAACAATTTTGAAAATGCAACAACAATTTGACTCTGCACTCAAAAGTCCTTCAATTGACCCACGAGAACTATAAGCTCCAACAAGAGTGCAGTACAACGACCATCATATTCTTCTTCGATTAAGGAAGCCCTGCCCTGGCTGAAAAACAATGTAATATCGCACACAGATATCGTCATCTATTCCGATAGACAGGCAGCGATCAAATCTCTGGATTCAGTCACCTTTAATTCTAAGACTTCCCTTAATTGCCGTCTATCTCGTAACGAGATGGCCAAGTATCTGAGCATCCAACTGATGTGGGTGCCGGGACACTGTGACATTCCAGAGAATTGCAAAGCGAACGAGCTCGCTAAAAAGGGCACAAGCTCCGTGCTCTTTCCGGGTGGAGACCCACCCTCCATGCATGTCGCTACTATCAAGCATCTGGTAAAGCTTGAAACGCTTGCCCAAACAAACCGCAGATGGACATCTGGCACAGGATGCCTCATTACCAAACAACCATGGCCTATGATCGATCCCAAGCCATCACTTAGCTTGATCAGATTAAGCAGAGATCTGAGACTTGATCTCTTATTGGCGTTCTAACAGGGCATTGTGCCATCGGAACTCACGCCTCTAGACTAGGGCTTCCCTATAATGATTTCTGTAGAAGCTGCATGGACGAGGATAAGGAAGGAACCATCAAACACTTGCTATGTAACTGCAGTGTTCTCTCATCCCGTAGATTCAGACTTCCGGGGGCCATTTTCTTTGTTAATCTGACTGAACTGAGCAGCTTCAGAATCAGCCATCTTCTTCGCTTCAGAGTACAGATTGGTTTGCGGAATAGGTAGCCTAGGCACCGCGTGGTAACTCAATGGGCCTATGTTTGGCCTAAGTGTGTCTGCTGCTTGTGTGAGCGGCAGTCAGCCACTTCAACCGAACATACCAAGGATGCTACTGCAGTCCTATGTAGCAGACTTTCCATGATGAAGATACCTTCATATGACATCCGTTCAAGAACCATGGGTGTGGGAAAAGGCGCATCTGTGGCCTTGGTGGTTTGCGGAGCTTCCCTCTTCTCCCAATCTCTTTTTAAATATTGTAAAATTTTAATATTTTTTTATTATTTAATAACTATTGTTGTCTTCACTTATTAATTGCTTATTATCCAAACACTTTGTAATTCTCATTTAAGCTGGGCCAAACACGTCCTTACGGGAGGTGAGACGTGCAAGGGGTAGCGTTTGGTGTGTTCGGGGTTTGCTTTTGAATTTTCTATTCTCTTTTATCTTTCTTCGTTTTTTCTTTGAATTGCTTTATTCTTATGGTCTCAACGTTGGGTATTGGAAGCATGCTGTACATGTGTGAGAAAGAGATGACGCATGTGTGAGAGGGGGTAGGAAACAGAAAAGGTTCAGCATTGAGATCTCAATCTTGACTCTGGTGACAAAGTCATTCAGAACATTAAGTCCGATGTCAGGGGTCGTCCCTACCAGTGAGGAGTGATTATGCGAACTTCTCCGGAAGTGAGAGACGCAGTGTCTCGCTCGATGACTGTTTGCCTGCTAATTGGTTTCTTAATCCTTAATGAAGCCTAGCATTGTAAGACTTGTTGATAAATTTTCCCTTAACCTCGCAGTTTTTCAGGTTTTCATGACCTCAGAATAATAAGATCACCTGGTGGCACGTTTAGATGTGGCAGTTGCTTTTTCAAAAGCTCTAGGGCTACCCTTGCGGGCAATCCAGACGTCTGATGATCTGCAACGCTTGGTTGCGTTAATGAGAGATAGTGATTTTTAAAAGGGACCATGAGAGACGGTGGTCGTCGTGGCGTAGTGAGTAAGGGCGTCGACTCCTACGCAGAGGGTGCCAGGTTCGATACCCGAATTTAACCGCCTATCATAATTCACGGCTCCACCTCTTTCGAGTCACTGACAATGCTCAAAGAGTAATCCTGCCTAGAAAAAGCTTCTTAAATTCGCCGTTCGGAGTCGGCATTAAAACTGGTCCCTTCCACTCGTAAAGGAACAATAGCACGCACAACACGAGTGGTTGCTGAGAAGCTAGGCCCAGGTCCACCTCCGACTGTCGCGCCACCCATATTATTATTATTAGTATGAGAGACGCCTTTTGGAATGATTCTTTGAAGATTTTAGATAGTACGGTGGCATCTCCAACCGAATGTGGAATTTCTCGCATAGCTCTCGCAAAAGGTAAGAGGGTGTACGACCACTGGCTCAAAGAAGTGTAGTCAAATACCTGGGGATCTGTCTAGATCAGTATTTATATTTTAACAAACATGTAGATGCTGCTCCGGCCAGAGCTCGAGGTACTTCCGCTCTTACAAAGAGACTGTTTCGCAACGGCCAACTCGATGCGAGGGTGAAGGTGATCTGCTACATGGCCCTTATTCGGCCGATGCTAGTCTATGGTTGTCCCGTGTGGTTCCAGGTGAGAGCCAGCTTGATGGAAAAGATTCAGGTTTTTGAGAGGGCTTGTCTTAGGGCCTGGCTTCGCCTTTATAGGACACTATAGTCCCAGTACGAAAAATTCGATCGTCCTATATAACAGGGCGAACTTGATAAGAGTGGAGTGGAAGTCCTAAGCAAGATGATTCGCAGACATGTTGCAAGGTCTATGCTCTCGACAAACCACCTGATCTCTAAGGGTTACTACCCCATTTGCAGGTACCATGAGAAGGTGCGCCTTAACGGCCTTATCCCCCCGGAAGCATTCGTTTATTTCGACCAGACAGGTCTGATCCAGGATAAATTAGCAGGTCAGTTAATTTCCCACATTGCTCGGACAACAGCGGATACGCAACTCAACTACAGTCGAGACCTAGCACTGAGCACTCCATCCGAGTGGTTAAAAGAAAGAGCTCCCTCGTCGATCCCTTTCGATCCTGGCTAGACTTCTGGCTAGTCGGTAGAGATGTTAGTCCCTATGGCCGTTTAATGGGTTTTAAGGTAGCCGTGGCGTAGTGGGTTAGTGCGTCGACTCCTACGCAGAGGGTGCCAGGTTCGATACCCGAATTTACCACCTTGCAAATTTCACGGCTCCACCTCTTTCGAGTCACTGGCAATGGTCAAAGAGTATTCCTGTCTAGAAAAAGCTTCTCTACTACGCCGTTCGGAGTGGTTGCTGAGAAGCTAGGCCCTGGCCCTCTACCGGCTGTAGCGCCACCCATATTATTATATTTTTTATTATTAAGAAACAATATAAAAAAGTATATAAAAAATAAAAAAAAGAAAATTACTAAAATACAATGGAATGCATTTAGATCAAATCATGCATATAAATTAACACGTTACCAAAGTTGCAAAGTGTGTGAACAGCCAGACGCTAGCTCAGCGTTTTAAGCCGAGCATGCCAGACGCAGCGAAGTAAGTATCCGACACCACCGTGGGAGCGTCGCCGACCATCCACCGTGGGACCGAACAACATCAAGGCCATCGTTCAACGACATCGAACGATTAGAATAAGTAGAGTAAGTTTAGTTTTTAGTTGACTTCGGGCTGAGTAAATCCTCTCTATAGAGGGAAACGAAAAAGAAATCGATTTAAAATTTATTTTTAAGGTAGGCTTAAGTTTTATTTTTAGCTTAGGTTAAAAACGAAAAAAAATGTTCATATACTAAGTTTTTTGTTTTCTTTCAAAGTTTTTATTAGTTTTCAAGCGCCCATAAATGCGTACTAGCAACACTGTAAGTTGATAGGATAAGTCGAAAGACTAGTTAAGATTTTAAGTTTAGCTTAGAGTGCCTGCAAAGGGTCAGTGAGTTAGATCCAATAAGTTAGTTAAGTTAGTTTTAGTCATTCTTGTCTAACACGTAAGAGCCTAAAGAAAAAAGAATGAATAAAAATTAAATAAACAAAGAGGGTGTCGAGCAACGACCCACATAGTGAGTGGAGCCTCCAGAAAATCACATACGTGACAGATGACTGTGCAACTTACTCACTGTTAAGCTCAGCTCAAAACAAAAGAAATACAACAAAAAGTGCACCACGTCCGAGTCGTCAACCCCACGAACCACTTTGTTGTCGTCTATCTGGGTCATGCACATACTTTTCTCTTCTAATTGCGCTTTCGAAGCCGTGCGAAAATGCACTTCTGATCGAATCAGACATCCATTAACCCATATCCGAACATTAATCACGATTTTTGTTCATTTGCATGCAAGCCCACTCTTTGCCTATTTTCAGAACATACACATTGTTGCATACACTCTCCATGCACGGTGTTAGAAGCAAAAACCGTACGTAATTATGCACCGCACCCGTGCCCGGACCACTGCTTGGTCAACACCCTCTCACTCGCTGTAGATGCAGTCCTGTCGACAGGATGTCATGCAAACTATGACTTCAACGTGCAGTCCTCATGCCTGACCCAGTCATTGCGGTAAGTGGAAGTTGAAAATAATTTCTCCCAACCCTCCGCCTGGATTTCATTGATTTCGCTCGTCCAATGACCCGATTGGGAATACGTACGTTCCGACGGCAAAACTTCGCGGAGTTTGAGAGAAGTAGGCCAGTCGACATGTCGATTTGAAAAGGATTTCCTCGGGGTGGTGGCCGTTGCGTGGGTTTGTAGGTCGAAAGGCATAAAACCGGCAGTTCACCGACGACGATTACAATGTAATCACGTTCAATTGACGTTGATTGACTTCGACAGAGTCCGATGGTGTGGGAATCAGTTTAATGGACGTGTGTCACGTCTGCTTTTCAATTCCGAGAATCGAGAACGACTGTGAGGACATTTCGGTCTTGTGGCAAGTCGATATGTGTATGGCGAGGTTATGTCATCATTTAGGTGTAGCCAGCCGACGACATCCTTACGCACGTTATCGTCTATTTTTAGCTAAGGTCATACCCATGGGTGGGGCGATGGGGATGCGACCGGGTTTGGTCACTGTCAGTCATGTAATCTGTCACTGTCACTTGCTTGCTTTCTGCCTATGCCTGCGCCTATTTTTTCGCATTAAGAGGGTTTACGAATACCTCTTAGGTCCCTAGCATAAAGGCGCAGGACAGACCGATGGTTTATAGAGAGACGAAGGAAGGAAGATAATGTTAGTTTTGCATGGTCTACATATGTACCAAAGACAAGGAAGTGCTCGCACGTCGAACCAAATGATCTTAGGCCTACAAGTCCATCATCCTTTCTGCTCAAGACATTGGAAAAACTGATTTACGTATTCATTCAGACATCCAGCCACAAACGCGTTGTGAATCTCTCAGTATGCCTACAACGAGGGCAGATCTAGGAGATCACTTCCTCAGGGAAGAGTTAAAGAAACTAGAGAGGAGGAAACGAGCAGAAACATGGAACAACGCTCATGGCATGAAGCAGCTCTTGGGTCAACATAACAGGAAGAGGTTTGAGGCATGTATCAGAATGAGAAAAAACAACCTACGTATCTTAATAGGCTTCCTAACAGGGCACTGCTCAGGGAGCACCTATGGAAACTAGGTGTATAAGAAGAATGTCTTTGCGAAGATATCTGGGCAAGCACCTATCATCAGAGGAAGAATTGAAGTCACTAGAACCAGCTCTCATTCTCAGATTCCTAAATGAAACTGGCTTAGAGAGTCTACTCTTGAATAAATCTCTTCTAACTTGGCGCATAAGGACCAAATAACCCTTAATACAACTCTGATCAGAGCTGCATGGGAGCTCTGAAGAAAGCAAAGGTATGAATAGGAAGCACAATAGATCGAAAGGTCGCGGTTTACCCTCAACAATAATAAGAAGGGCAGAGCTTGTGAAAGAACTCGTCAAATGTTAACAGGCCAAGAACAGAAATCTCTCGAGCACAAATCTCTCTGGACATCGAGGGGGCCTTTAACGGGCTCGGATTCAAAAAGTCCCTAGTGCCTTTTATTCTCCAGCGTCTTAATAAAAGGGCGACAAGCTCAAAGCTATGGAAGACCATGTTCTACAGAGTTGTTAACAGAGGCCCACCGCAAGGACATCTCTTTGTGGAACGTAATGGTGAACGAACTGTTGAAAAGCGGTGTTCTGGTAGACCATTCGCCGACCGAGAGGAAGTAAAACCCCAACCCAAGGCAAATCAAGGACATTCTCCGCAGATCGAACGAGTACTTTTCGGAGCCGCTCAATCCCGAATAGAGCATTGAGGATGAGCGACAAGTAGCTTTGAGTGGGTCTACCCGTGAAGGAAATCATTTTGGCGACAGCGTTGGGAAATCTGTTTGTGTGGATGACGTCCACACAGAAACGCTTAAGTCAATGGGTAAAGATGAAGTTTTATGGCTCTTTGGTGTCATTAAGGTGGCTTGGAAACGCCGGGAGACACCTTGCTATTGGCAAACTGATGCTATTGTCCCTGTTTAAGTAAGCCTCTTAAGAATATTTTAAGTCAAATCAATATCGCTATTGGAGTAGCAGGAAAATATAGATCCACGATAAGGGACATTCTGCAATCGGCCCTCATAAAGTTTGTTGAATGGATCCTTTTTTCGCCGTCTTCAAAGGACTAAACCTCTTGACCTAGCACCGCGCTTAGCTGCGGTGTTAGCAAGAACTCTCAATGGAGTATCTCTTGTCCAATGCGGCTTAACCAACCACTAACCTTAAACTTAGTTGTAGTGAAAATATATTTTAATTGAAGGGAGGTGTTTTACTGGGTAAAAATGTGAGAACGGTCCCTATAGAGTCTTTTGAAGATTTTCACCTACCTCCGCAAAAAGAATTATTTCTTATTAAATAATATTATATATATGTAATAAATTTATATCTTCATTTTTGAGCTACCTACTGTCGACTTTGCCACCTTGTTTCGACGAGTAACACCTACAACTTACTTACCTAGCAGACCTATGACCCGGTCCGATCTGAGCCTAAGAGCCTCCCATAACAACATGAATAAATTTCATCTCCCCAGCGTGCATTCGCGATTTTACCCTTTCGGTCATTTCCCAGATTTAAGGACCATATGTGAGAGTTGGCCTAACCTGGCCAATCAAGCAGGAAGTTCAGCGTCGCTCGTCACATCTCTCCTGAAAAGACCACGAGATATTTAATTTTTTCAACCCGCTTCAATGGGACTCCACTAACATGCTGAGTGCATTGAACAGGAATTCTGGACATAGCCATAACCTCCAATTTGTTCACATTTACACAAGCGGCCACAAACCTATCTAGAGCACGCTAGAGTTCCGGCTAGGACGGTGCTAGGAGAGCTAAGTCAATCTCCTAATGTGAAACAACGGAAACTAAAATGCAGTATCAACCTTGGCAACTGCTTTGCATTTGGAATTAGTTGAGAACTGAGAAATAATAAAACAAATCTCTACACGGCCTTAGACGTCCCAGCATCTTCCTAATGGAGCAGGAGGAAAGTTCTCCATTACTTCGGTGTTTCTGACTGTTCTTAAACCCGTTTTCTCCGATACCATATTGTAAGAGGAGACCAAGCTAAATAGACCCTGTCAGTCGAACTCGATGTACCCACCTCAGATGAGTGAGACACGCCGATGAACACCATCGATCGGCAGTCTCCTTGCCTTCAATTGCCAAAAAATTTGAGGTCACAACTATCTAACAATCGAACTTGCCACAAATTGAGTGCACAGCTGGAAAGAGACCTTAGTCTCCGATCCAAAGGCCATTTACTAGAGTTGTTTTTGAAGTTTGAAAACCTCACATTTTTGTACGCATTCCAAATCATTATCAGTTCCGTCCGAGAGGATTTGAGGATAGCTTAATCATCTGTAAGAAGACGACGGCTTACCCTCAACTCTCTTATTGTCACACATTCGTCCTGCGCTACAACATGCAGTCCATTTATACAATGGAACGGAGAGGTCACAGGATACCCTCCTGTTGAAGCCCAACGCCGTTGATTCGAACACAGCTGCTAGAGTTTGTGTATGGAGACTGACTGACCCAACAACTCATGCACAACATCCAAAGATTACCTTGGAACTCGAAACCTGTAGATCGGTTTGGCATACTTCCAGGTCTACTCTAGGACCTTTCTTAGAATCAAAAGCTGGTAGGGACGAAAACTTCCACCGGGACGAAAGCCTGTGCAGCCCCCCTCCTGGACTCGACCATTGTTATAGCATGATCCTGCAACACTTATAAGAGATAAAAGAGGAGAGTCATAGAGTTGGAGCAATATTCCGTTTGTCCAAGAAGGGGAATCACCCTAGCTTGCCAATCACTACGTTTCAGACACGAGACAGTCATAAGTGTCCCTCTTTACCCATTAAGCATTTCTGGCTGGATTTTATTCACACCGTCTAAATGGCTTCCTCCACCGGTAGACTATTCTTCGCCCTACTCTAGGCTTCTTGTCTCTCACCCTCAATACCCTGTTCAGGATTGATGAACTCCGAAAAGTGCTAGTTCGATATGCGCAGAATTTCCACCTCATTGGAAAGAAACTCAGCATCGTTTGGTTTCCTTCCTCTGATTCAGCGAATGGTCTGCCAGAACTTTCCAACTTCTCGCCGAACTCCAATTCTGGCACTGCTCTCTAGCTCCTCGCACAGCCTCAGTGTACCGGCCACCAGAAGCAGAGTCCCCCAAGAGTGTAAAAATGTGTGATGCAATGAATCAGACGATACCAGACAATCTCCTTCTGAACACACAACAAGAGGAACGTATGCGCTATGCTAGACGTTTTCGAATGTTGGACAGATCGGAAAACAAACCCATCTCACTTCCAGTGTTCCATTAAATTTCAATTAACACTGAACCGTATGACTCCATATGCGTACTACGCCAGTTTCTATTTCCGCTGACCCTCCGTTCGAATGGTTCATCGTTCATAGCATCGCCTGTTGTTTTCCCCAAAACAAATTGGGCAATTCGTTCTCCCTGGCAGTGGATTTTCAAATCGATAAACACAAGATTCTCGCCTATTCTTAGATCCCCTCTGGCCGCGCTTCTTATAATTAGATTTCGCAATTGGCTTTTAATTTCTGTTTTCTCAAATCGACAAATCGACACTTGTACAGTGATTCACAGTGTGATTGAGGGAGACTTTCAGCTGCCATTGGTGACTGTGTGAAAAAGCCAAGTCGGACGAAACCAGTTTAAGTAACACACTTATGCTGGAATTGTTTGACGATCGATCATGCAAATCGATCAACATCGTGGTTAGAGTTATGTGTCATCAAATAGTCAATTAAATCAAACGTTTTTATTGCTTGACGTTTTGTCTCTTAATGCATCCACGCTTTTATGCAAATTACGTCGCCTAGCTCAAGCCACATGCCGATGATGAGATACGATTTATCCAAATAAAGACAATCCCGGTGTCATCTAACCATAGATGTAAACTACGAACGTATTCATGAGGCGTAGAGCAGTGGTTTCCATTATTTTTTTGGGACTCGGAGCAATTTTGAGTAAAGTAACTGAATTGAAGAACCTACTTTTTTTCTATTTTCTCCCAACCAGAAAGTAATTGCGGCCATACCGACACGAGTTTCTGGACAGTGTGCTGTCGAGAAAAGTCCTTCAATCAACCCGATTACGAAAGTCGTTTTAGTAAACCGAAACCCTTTGTGTTTTCGAGTTGAGTCGCTTTATGGGCTTTACTCACGTGCGTTTACTTACATATGACTTGGCGCGTCAGGAATCACTACACCCACAGTGACCATAATGCAATTCTAATCGCTCCCCATAGTCTGGATCTCAATCTCTAAACGCTCGGTCACCAACTAGCAAGATGAAATGAAACGTTAACACTTTAGATGATGAGCTCTTAGAGTACGCAATAGTTTCAGCGCTCTAGTTGAAGGGAGTACAGCGAACGAGGCTGTATGTCAAGCAACGCGACAACTGCACGCAGCCTGCTATATATCAATAGCTTGCACGGTGACACAAAACCGCCGGCGTCCAACGTATTGATGGAACGACGAAATTAAGGAACATCGATCAGCCTGTGTTAAGGCGCGAAGAAAATACCAACGGCATAGACGCGATACGGATAGACATTTACCGCCCTCAAATCCGCCATTAAGTCTAGACAAAGACTTTGACTTTGCTTTGAGGGTCTTTGTACGCAATTTAACGAAAATGTATGGGGTAAAGCGTACAGGATTATAGCGGCGAAGCTCAAGACGCCTCAGAGACCTGCACCAACTTACTCGCTGTTACTCCGCAGCCTTGTAGAAACTCTGTTCCCCTCTTTACATGACGGAACTCTTCGGGTCTTGTCCTTTTGGATGTTGGCTTTTGGCTTCTGGCATGACGGTCTACTTCATAAACTGAAGTTATTTGATTGTCCTGTATATCTTTTAAAGATAATAAAACAGTCACTTTCGGGTAAATATGAATAACCTCAATGCATGTCTAAAAATATATCTTCGGGTGTTTCCCAAGCATCAGTATCGGCCCCATTATTATATATAACATAAGTCGCTGATTTTCCAGAAATATGGAATTGTGAAATAGCAATGTTTGCGGATGACACAGCTATTTACAGCACAATCGAAACAAGTGGACAAGTTATTGAAAAGGACTTGCAATATGTTCTAAGCAAAAGTTTTGATTTTTTCAAGACATGGAAAATAAAACCAAATGCTAACAAGACTCAAGCCATATTTTTCCATAAGAAAAGGAAAACTTGTTTTTTCTTCCACTGGGTCAACTGAATATAAATGGTTCAATTCTGTTTCTGACAAGAGATTAACTTTTCGGGATCATATTAAAAATATCCTCAACAAAATAAGCATTGCTACCAAAATGTAATACCCACTTACATATATGTAGGAAGTTACTCCTGAGTAAAGCTAATCAAATTATAATATTCCAAGTTATTTTTCAAGCCATAATACTTTGTGCATGTCCAGTGTGGGGGACTTGTGCAAAATCACATATCAAAAAAAGTTACAGATTTTGAATTTGCCTTGGCTTAATTCCACCCACATTTTACATGAACATACTGTACTACCTCAAGCTGCAAGGAAAATTCAAATTCTCAACCAAATATTTGTCCTAAGATCGCTTGATTCCAAGAACATATTAATAGAAGATCTAGAGTGTAGATAATACTGCTTTATACATTTACACCCCTATTCTGGTTGTGATGTGGTCACAACGCACGAATGTCAGTGCGGCGAAAATTATGATGCCTACCTTGTGAGGTTTCAGCTATTTGGTATTCTGGCGAAAACCTCACAAGAAAACGCACAAGATTAGTCACCATGGTGAGGTGAATTCGTTGCCATGTCAAAAATTGTTTTTTTTTTTTGACATTTATTATATTCGCGCTTTTTTTTTCTTACTGAGCGGTCTACTAATACTTGATTTTGGAAAAGTAATATCTACAAAATAACCGTAACAAGAAAATATAAGCGTACATCCCAGGAGCAGTTGGACCATTATACGAATTTCTTGCAAATGAATCCCGATTTTCTTCTGGGCAAAAATGATCCAACTGACTCCTCCATTTATTTCTTTATTTTCGCCTTTTTGCAAATCAACATCGGTTTATTTTTCCTTTTGTGTCACAGTTCTTTTAGTGCTATTTTTCCTTGAGATGTGCTCATGAGAACATCACAATTTTGACGGTTCTTGTGATGCTCACAAGCTGTGAGGTTTTGCTCAGTATACGAAAACCTCACAATTTGTGACTCACCATGCTGAGGTAGTTGTGACTTAAAACACATCACTGAGGTTTGCCAGAATAGGGGTGTTATTCATTATTTATTTACCTGTCCATTTATTTATTGCATTATTTATTTATTTATTTATTTACTTATTTATATATTTATTTATTTACCTATATAATATTAATGATTTGTTTATTTATTTATTCATTTACATATTTGGTTAGTTCTTAATACTTATCTGTATTTCTATTTTCTATTTCATTTTCTCTTTTTTAAATTCTTTTAAACAATATATCAAAATATTAGATGAATATTTTTTGATCATACCTTTTCCTTCGAATCAATAAATAACTATTTCATAAGAATTAGTACATTTAATGTAAGACATAATATTTTTCAGTTATAAGATATTAATTATATGTCAAATCTCTGTTGTAAAATAAAAAAAAAAAGTGATGGAACTCCACTAAGCGAGATCGGAGAACCACATACGGAAACACATTTTTTTTCAATTTCAAGGAATTTTTATTTTCAGTTTAAATTGGAGTACATATTTTTATCTGCAAAGCCGGAAGGGCTTGTCTCCAGAAGACTATTCAAAATATTATTTGATTATTCACAATTCATAAATAATGGTACGTTGAGGTATGAGTAACATACCTGTCATAACAGCCAATGAACGTACCGCGGCAATCGAGAGGATAGCAGACCGAAAAGCTCCTGGACCAGACGGCATACCAAATCAGGCTTTAAAAATAGCGATGAAGGCCTGTCAGATGTTTTGGTTAGTATGTATAACGCATGCTGGAATATATCCGGAACAATGGAAATACCAACGATTGGTATTATAGGAAATAAACAACAGGAGGAGCCGTCGTCTTATCGGCCGCTCTGTATGCTTGACATTATGGGCAAAATATAAGAGCGAATTATGTGCAACAGACTACCTGTCATTGATGGGCTCGCAGAATACCAGTACGGCTTTAGAAAGTTACGATCGGCAATCGACGTGATTAAAGTCGTAATAGACAAGACCCAATCGGCCATAGAAGGAAGACGAGCGAGATTCAGAAAGGAGCACTAAAAAGTACTGCATCGTGGTTAAACTTGACGTGAAAAAATGCATTTAACTCGACGAACTGGTCACGTATTTTATGATGCCTCTGAAGATTAAGACTCATTTTGTTCACTAAAAGTTGAACTCAACTTTGGGATTTTTCCCTTCAACTTCTGGATTTGCTTTCATTCATTCAAATTTTATGGTTTAAACTTTCAAATTACAACCCAAGCGTTTATCAACTCCTCCTTTTCTCAAGATACGGAACTAGCAGAAGTTTAGGGATGAAATGGAGGATTTTGTTCTGCCTATCTTTCTTTTCTTCCATTGCCGTAGTTGCCTGCGCATGTGTATATACAGGATGGGATCATTGTGGGTGTCAATTAACGTTTTCGTCTCTCAAAGCGGACAAGAATAATGATAATTGAACTAATTTAGTATTCATTGCTGTGAAATGAGAGAAGATACTAAGACCTTTTGATTTGATTTGAAATAATGAAGTATCTGAAGATAGTAGCTTGTGATGCTCTCCACAACAACTGAAAACCAGAGATAATGGAGGATAGAGATATACAACCATTATCTCTGCGGAAGACGTTTGCTTACAATTCTCTTTCTCATAACATACGAACAGCTCACACAATAAATTCAAAGTAGGAAATGACACTGTGTGTGTTGTCAAAAATATCCCAAGGGAAATTTAAAAAGAGAAACAAAGACAACTTCTGGATTTTAAATTTCAGACTGTGAGTTGAAATAGTGAACAAAATCAATTTTCAATTTAACTCACAGTTTTCCGTGAAGTTGACCAATTGTGAACTAGACTCCCCTAAATGAACATGTACATATGTAGTAAAGATTAATCAGGAGCTACTTTGTCGACAAGCTGCTCCTTTACGACACCGACGACGGGACGAAATTGTATAAGATTACAGGGGATGTGCCACAAGGATTAGTGTTAGGTCCCTTACCCTATCCCCTTTGGAACGTGATGTATGGCGCTATTTTACGACTCCCAGACCCTTTAGAAGTTTTCATTATGTATTGCTGTTGTTGTCGCGTCGAAACGGCTTGAAAAAATTTAGTTGTATTGAAATGAAGCACTGATAAAGAACTGGCTGCGCAATAATATAGACCTCGCGGATCACAAGACCGAGTCCGTGCTCATTACGAGTAGAAAGGTGCTAGAGACGATAACGAAAAAAGTCGAAGAGCGCACCATTATTTCCAGTCCATTTATAAAATATTTGGGAGTGATGATTAACGCTCGGCTTAATTTCCGGCATCACCTCGCATACGTTTGCGAGAAATTGTCGAAAACGATAGCCGCTCTTGTGAGACTCATGTTGAATATCGGTGGTCCGAAGCAAGGCAAAAGATTGATGCTCGCTGGAGTTGTAGCCTCCATACAGCTGTATAGGGCATAAATAGAGTCTGATGTCGCGAACAAAAAAACACACCTGAAGAAAATCACATCTGTGTATAGACTCTGTACACTGCGAGTTAGCAGTGTCTTTCGGTTTTCGACGCGGTATTGGTACTATCCTCTATGGTATCCTAGCTTTAAAAGCTAGACGAATCTATGAAAATCGCGTGTAAATCGGGCCAAACACAAATGCGAAGGAATTCAAAAGAATCCGCAGTATGGACGCGTGGCAACAACAATGGAACGGCTCCCAAAAAGGGAGATGGACGTACCGACTAGTCCCACGGATTTAAAGTTGGGTAATTCGAAAACAAGGTGAACTGAACTCTTATCTTGCACAGTTCTTGACTGGTCACGGTAGTTTCCGAATCTGGAATATCTATTAAGCCGTGATTCGAGTCCCTTCTGCCCTCGCGGTGTAAACGCGGTAGAGAACGTTGAACACGTCTTCTTCGAATGTGCTCAGTACGCAAACGGAAGAGCTGTATGTCGTGAAGCATTTGGTGAACCGCCAGCGCCATAAAACATTTCCCAATATATGTACTATATGAGCTCGGGGTCGACTTCCACTCATTTGGAAAACCGACATATTGGCCCGCCGATACTTATTTTATTATTAAAGGGGTACCTACAAACTTCGAGAAAGTAGATGAAAGCTTTGACCTCTCTTCCGACCACTTACTTGTAATCTTGACCATAAGCGATAAATTCAGGAGAGTGGAAGGTGCGTCGAGAAAACTGACTGGTATGGAATATATTAGTCTAAATGGGTCTTTAAGAACAACCTTAGAGTTAGAACTCGAACTTGAAATGTTTACTAGTAAAATCCAGAAAGGAGCCTGGAAAATACTCCTAGCTAAAAAAATACCGAAGTTTAAAGAAACAAATCTTCCGCCAGAAATAAAAGAACTTATCCTCGAAAAAAGGAATGCGCGAGTTACCTACATGTTGGCAACCCTACCCGTAGATCTGTCCTCCAGTCACCTGATGTTTGCTTTTCTTATTTGCTTACATTTCATGTGCCACGTGATCCTGTCTCCTATCGTCTACGTGTCACCGCCTACTAAACACCCCATCTGTCCTTTGTCTCGTGGCGTCACCAACCTATCGCCTGATCCTTTGTTTGTCTTGCAAGTTTAATGTCACGTTATCCTTTGTTTGTTCTATTTGTGTTATGTCACGTGACCCATTTCTCCTTGTGTATAAAAGGAGGACAGTTGGTGGAGAGCGAGTCAGTTTAGTGAAAACTGTTAAAGTGTAAAAATAAAACCTAATTAAGAACAAAATCGCTGTTTTATTGAGTCTATAACTCGCGCAAGAAATGGCAGCAGTCTCGTGCCCGCAACGTAAAACATACCTAAATCGCCTGTGCAACCAACTAAATTAAAGCTTTGCAAGTCTTTAAAAACCACGAGATATCGACTTATCTTGAAGGCCTAACAAATGAAAAATGTACAAACTACACACTTTGGAAAGCAGTAAAAAATATCAACAAGCCCCGAATGCAGGCCGCTCCAATCTAGAAAAACAATGATGAGTGGACAAAAAGTGATCAAGAAGGCGGATCTCTTTGCCGAACATTTGGAGTCAACATTCCAGCCCTTTGATGGACCAATGTTGGAAGTTGATCCAAGTGTAACTTCTATATCTGACAGCTCTAGTATAGAAAGAGTATCACTAAACGAACTGTGACAGGCTATCAAAATTCTCAAGGCTCCTGGCTGTGGTCTAATAACCGGACAAATCCTGAAGAACTTGCCGAAAAAGGCGCTACTTAAACTCCTTTACTTAATTAGTAGACGCTTCCTTTAGGCTATTATATGTTCCAGACTCATGGAAGGTTTCAGAAGTGATAATGGTTCCAAAACCGGGCAAACCGTTGAACAACAAAAAGTCGTACAGACCCATATCGCTTTTACCAATAATATCCAAAATTTTTGAAAAACTCTTATTAAGACGCATTCGAAAATTTATCGAAGGGAAGCAACTAATACCTGACCATCAGTTCGGGTTTCGAGCCAAACACTCGACAACTGACCAAGCATACAGAATAACGAATGGAATTGAAGGAGCATTAGAGGAGAAAAAGATCTGCTCCATCGCCCTATATGACGTTTCCCAGTTCTACGACAAGGGCTGGCATGAAGGCCTAAACTACAAACTTAGCAGGCTTCTACCGACAAGCTTGTATAAGATACTAGAATCGTATCTCGATAAATAGAGTCAAACAAGGAACTGAATACTCCGATTTTAAAGAGATCTGAGCAGGAGTCTCTAAAGGGAGTGCCCTTAGCCCACTGTGGGTACACTTGTGGCTACAACCAGGCAACAGGAAGCTCAGTTGAGTCATCAACTGAAAAATTTCAACGAGCTCTAGACAAAATAAACGAGTGGCCAAAACGCTGGGCTGCTGTTAACTGCAGCAGTACGAATAATGTGCGATCTAAGGAATTTAAAACGGCAACCGAACGTGAATTTGGTAAACAACATGTGACGAAGCGAAAAGCTCGAATCCGCCACTCGTGAAGTAATACCTAGCGGTAGTTCTGCGAGGGAATAAAAGGAACGACTCCATGGGAGGTGGTTTTCTTCTTCTTCTTTATTTGGCGCTACAGTCCGGGGTGGACTTGGCCCTCAACCAAAAAGCCTCTCCAGTTAGCACGATCTCTGGCTAGCTGGTGTCGCACGCCAAGTTGGTTGAGGTCCTTCTCCACCTGGGTACGCCACCTTCAACGCGGGCGTCCTCTGTTGCGTTGTCCCACGGGTTCGGAGTCGAAGACTCTTCGGGCCGGAGCTGAGTTGTCCATTCGCTCTACATGGCCTAGCCATCTTATGCGTTGGATCCGAAGATGCCTGACTAGACTCATGTCGCTGTGCAGCCCGTACAGGTCGTGGTTGAATCTTCTCCTCCATAAACCGCCAACGCAAACAGCACCGAAGATCGCACGCAGAGCTTTTCTCTCGAAGAGACCAAGGGCTACTTCCTCACCCGCTTTTGAGAATGTCCATGCCTCCGCGCCGTACAGCAGGACTAGGATGATCAAGGTCTTGTATAAAGTCAGCTTGGTCCTTCGAGAGATGGCTCTACTACTCAATTGCCTGTTGAGCCCATAGAAACAGCGGTTGGCAAGAGTTACTCCGCGTTTGATCTAGCTACTGATGTTGTTTGTACTACTTACTGTGGAGCCGCGGTAGACGGAGTCTTTCACTGCCACCAAGTTATAGCTGCCCATTGTGACGCTCGGTCCAAGACGTGGATATTGTGTGTCCTTTCTTGATGACTGCATATACTTCGTTTTGCCCTCATTCACCGCTAGACCCATTTTAGCCGCTTCCGCCTCAATGCCAGCAAACGCCTCATTGACGGCTCGCTGTATTCTGCCAATCACGTCAATGTCGTCCGCATATGCTAACAGTTGTACGGACTTCTGGAAGATCGTGCCTCTAGTGTTGGCGAGTGAGTCTTGCATGATCTTCTCCAGGATGATATTAAAGAAGTCACATGACAGCGCGTCACCTTGTCTAAAACCTTTCTTTAAGTTCGTTACTGACCTTGATGGAGCAGCGAGAGTTCTCCATCGTCATCCTGCACAACTTGACGGGTTTGGCAGGAATGTCAAAACTAGACGTGGCGCTGTAAGGCTCGTCTCTATGCACGCTTTCATATGCGGCCTTGAAATCGACGAAAAGGTGGTGGATGTCAATTTGCATTTCTTGCGTCTTTTCGAGGATCTGCCGTAGGGTTAAAATCTGGTCGATGGTGGACTTCCTGACTGATATGGACCTATCAGGTTATTTATAAACAGCTTCAGGCGAGTACATAAAACGGCAGAGAAGATCTTGTATTCGATGTTCAGGATACTTAACCCGCGTTAATTGGCGCAGTCATAGGGGTCTCCTTTCTTGTGGATCGGTGTGAGGTGGTTTTAGTCAGAAATAATCTAACACTACATTGACGTTCTTCCATTGGTGCCTAAGAAAGGCTTCCCCCTATCCACGCAAAAAAAAAACACCTTTCTGTCTAGAAAGTCATAAGAGCCATACCGACATGGATATCTCGGCATTGTGCTGTCCAGAAAGTCATTACGGGTGTTTTTTTATTGCTTCGAAACAGAAATGTGTTAGAATTTCGCTGCGATTGCCCGTCCGTATCGTCTGGCTGATCATTCCCGTCCAATTTCTGCCCAGACTCAGCGGTACCAAGTGCGTGTCTTCAAACTTGTCTTAGTTAACAAATGTGACGTGCGTCGTTCTGTCTGTCTTGCGATCATCCCTGAGCCTTTTCAGTAATTCGAAGAGCACAACATGACGAGTCGAAACAACATTGACAGCGCTAATTGAGTCGTGAGACACCGTCCGAGACTAAACGTCAATCTCTAGCCCATTCCAAGGCCCAAATTTACAAGAAACAAACCCGCACTGTAGCCCTCTGATCGCCCTCTCTCCCCACGATGAAGGCAGTGATTTATTTCGAAATCAATAGATAAACATCCCCTGGGATGACTCAGTCACGCTTGAGTGGGTTGGAGATGTATCGAGCGTATGCCAGAATTTTCCACTGCATATTCTCAGAAGTGTCAGCGACGAGTGATGGCACGGCATCCCTTTTCCCATCGACCCTCCATGCACCCCGGAGTACCCACTTCAGATGGGCACTTGAAGAGATATGGAAGAGACCGTCATCGCCTCGAATGGTGCCGAGCGGCGGTGTGTGAGTGGAAATCTTTATTAACACTAGTGGCGGGAGTAAATTAGCCGCGTTCGCTGAACTCCTCCAGTCTTGGCAGCTCAACACGCACCATGCGCCGTGTGCTTTCGATCAACTCGCACTGCTCCAGCCGTGTTGGTTGGAGAGGTACCAACACACACCCGTGACCCAGATGTACGTGGGGCCACGAGCAGAGGGTGTGTGGGAAATGGGATGGATGTAGCCAAGAACTAAGCATCAACCGACTAGCATTGTAAACACAACATTTAATTACGATCTCTTGAGTTCGACGAGAAAAAAGAAAGAAAACTAAAATCACCGCCCGATGTGGTGCACCCACACAACAGCGACTCATGATTCGACTGTGGGCACCGAAGACTCCGAGTTCGGCGAGTCTTGCCGGATCTGTGCGGCAGCCTGGACGTTAGTCTGTTCGAAAAGTCGTCACGTGCTGAGTGCCTTCGCCGGTGGTGCTGCAAAACGCTTGTCGATCTTGAAATCGTTGCCAAAACCCTGTGACAAGCCACCAATTCGCTTCGGTTCGGTAGAGTGGAGCATTTGAAGTCACAACTAGAAATAGACTCCGTCGAGGTGAAGTCACCCGCGACCAAGTTTCGTGAAGTGGATTTATTGCAGTTTCTTGCCAACTGGCGCGGGGGTGTGCAAAGTGAGTTACTCAATGTGGGGGTCAACGCCGATGTGTGTTTGTGCATGAATGGGGTACGCTTGAGATGTGTTTCGCCGCGGGGTTAATGATGTTGAACCTAAAGGGGTGACGGGGCGCGTTTCCTGCCAGCCGTACGCACCTGCTGGCTGAGGTTTGATCGGTTTATGGGCAATTCACTGGGATTTATTTTCGTTTACTTTTGCGCGCAATAATTCAAAATACTTGTGCAGATCAACTGCTAATTGCCCCCCGTGCGTCGTTGTTTAGACGGCGATGTGTATACACAATGGCTTCGCCTTCGGTTTCATCGCGGCCATTCGTTCTCGCACGGAACTCAGGGTCTCTGCCACCTCATGGGCCATCATTGTCGGGAAGACATCAAATTTAATGGCTCGCATGTTTGGCTTGGCCGATCCGTAGTGATTTGGGCCAACACGTGTGCATATGTATCTCACTTTCATTCATTTCAACAAGCATTCAATTGAGTATGCCTGCTTCACCAACTCGCTGGGGATAGTTTTGTTTGACGTTGAAAAATGTTGATTCCTAGTGGAAATCTTATTTTTAGAAATGTGAAATGATCAGTCTATGCGGGCAACTATCTACGCTTGTACTCTCGTCACGTCGTGGATCTGGAGCATCGGTTTCGCTGTTTTCTTCTCGAAACAGGAAGGCATTCACAGAAGGCAAAGCATACCGACGAAGTGACAAATTTTGTAGTGGAACCTATTGAATAGGGCACTCTAAAGGACTAAGTGAATGCGAGCCAAATTAGAGGTGCCCTTATATGAGAGGACCTCGAGAAGCATGTACAGGGTGGTCTAAATACAAGTTTGTTTTTAAAAATCCAATAAAACTTATTAATTAAGTTGTTTCCATGTATTATGGACTTCTTAGTAAGAACAAACTATTCCAATTCCCATTAATTCGGAAAAACAACCTCGGGGCTGCCTCGGCTGGCGTCGCAGTGGCGCATTCTGTCATCCCAATTTCCCAAGACCTTGTTGATGGTTTCGGTCTGTAGCTCACGGATTGTTTATATGATATTGGCTCGAATCGTTTCCGGATTGTTGGCATAACATCGGTCCTTGCTGGTTCCCCATAGTAAAGTTGTCATATCGTAACGAATTGACATCGGCAAGACGGGTTTAAATATTTCCCAACGTTGTTCAAGCATAAAGCGACTCATTGCGTTCTGTCTTCTGTGAAGCGAGTGCATCCTCATTCGTGTCTGGACTTTTGGGGCACATAGGTGAGCTATTGTGTACAACCCTTTGGAGGCGTTTCAGATAGCCACCGTGCACCTACAGGTGTTGCGAAGGTGAGAGTTACATTTCTCTTTTCTTCAGGCCGTCCACAATTCAATGGTGGGAATGAATCAATAGGTCCACCTGGCCTCTCTGGAACCGTCCCAACTGGTTTGCCTAAGCGTCATCGATGCCGGAAAAAAGACCGGCGGATCTTTATTCTAGTTGACTCCTGATGATTCAGGGACCGCCTCAGGTACATCCTCTGGCTCTCGTTTGCGAGTATGTAGATGGGACCATTTCGGCCATCTGCATCGTCAGAGGATTGTGCGTCTGAGTTCGCAGAGCCTGTACTGCGTCGACAGCTTCGTCCTGCATTCAGTTACTGCCAGAGCGCCAGTCCATAGCGAAGTAGTAGCGTACAGAAAGAGTGAGATGACTACTCTGGACAACAGGATCCTACTAGTCGCAGATGTTCGGGAGCATTCGGGAGAGTGCTGCCTGCATTATCGATGCCTTCCTTCTGGAATACTCAATGTGGGTTTCGGTTGTTCGTTTACAATGGTTTACTTGCAAAGCTAAGGTAGTTGGAAATACAGTGGACTCTCCCTAAGTCGAACTCTCCTTAAGTCGAAACTCTCCCTTACTCGAACTTTTTCGCCATATTTTACATACATTTCCCTCAACTTTCGATACAAAACCTCTCTCTGAGTCAAACTCTCTCTAACTCGAACAAATTTTGGTATCCCGTGACAATTCGACTTAGGGGGAGTCCACTGTAGATTGTAACTAGTTTTAAAGTGACTCTAAATCAAATGGTTTTTAGCTTACATTAATTTAGAGATTGAAATCAAATTCCGTCTTTTTATAACGATTAACATTCTTGAATTCAAGTAAAAAAAGGCTCAGTAAGGAATTTCAAACGAAAACGATACGATTCCAAAAAAAAGTGCCTGAAGTCAGGCAGCAATCTGATGACATGAACTGCTGTGCATTTTTAAGGGTGATTCTACATCCTACATTAATTCAATTGGTTTGTTCAAGTTCAAGCCTATTTCAGTGAGTTTAATATTTACGGATTAAAAACTTAAAGATACCGAATGAAATTCCAATAGGAAACCTTTTAACTCTTTTTTCCTTTTTTTGAAATTTGGAATGACTTTTAAAAACTGTGGCAGCGAATTCATAAATTTATGTACAGTGCATCGTAGTTCCCGGTCTCCATAAAAATTGTAAGCTCTCGGAACTTCAAGTATGAAGTTTCCGTCCTCTTGTATTTTGTATGTGACTTAAGGGTTGCTGAAATCGTGGGTCGATCATGTAGTATAGCAGTCATCTGGAAGATTGCTTTGACACCTAAGACTTGAAAAGTTGAGTTAAAAGGTTTAACAATTTTTGCAAGACGATGTTGTAGATTAGATAGCCTATCCTATCTAAAGCGCGACTCTGCTAGCGAGTGATACACCTGTTTTAACACTTCTACGTTTGTGTAACACTTAAGTTACGTCATTAACTATTTGTTCTCTTAAGTTGAAGGCGCACGACATTGATTTGATCACGCCAGAGAAAATTCTCTTCGATGGTAACTCCTACCGTGAGTTGCTATTTGTTAATAGTGGACAGCGGTTATTTGGATAGAATATTTGAACATACATTGAGTATTGCCTTTTTCGGAGTACGAATGTGATTACCATTGTTTTGGCACCATTTATGACTAGACCATTATCATGGCAGCCTTCAGATATGGCGTAAATTCGTCTTGCATTATCTGCAAAGCTGAATGCAAGTATTTGTATTTTACCACGATTGCTATGTCGTCGGCATAGTCAAAAGTAGTCATTTTTTTCAAAAGTTAGTAAAATGGGACTTATTTCGACCCTTGTGGTACACCGTATTTAATTTATTTTACATCACTCAACGTGTTAGAGACCTTGATTTGGATTGCTCTATCAGTCAAACAGCTTTTGAGCCAGTTTGCCAGGACTCCTCTCACCCTCATTGCGCTGAGACTTTCCACAAGTTTTTCAAGTGTCAGCGCATCGAGTGATTTGCTAAGGTCGATAAATAGCACAACTACGTGATGGTTTTTGGTTAGGCCCGCATTGACCACATTTGATCAATGATTTGTGTGTAGCACTTTATGTATCGAAATAAAGCAGTTAACACTAGCAAGCGTATATACGCTTGATTTTCAATTTGCATGTAAAATACACTAACAACAAATCCTATATCCACTTAATTTGCTCATCATATCTATCGCCGCTTAAGAAATAAGCGCGGATAAAAACAATGCTTCCAATCATTATTTTCTGTGTGTTCATCCCTGAATTCATTCATTCATTGTTTAGGTTGCTGTATGTGGCTTACATTAGCTGGTGTGGTTGATGCATTAGATAATTTTTAATTGTCTTGGCATCCATAAGTATGCAATTTTTGGTATACCCAGAGTGTCTCTGCTATGATTTCCGTTTCGGTTTCGTAAACGATTCTTTTCATTTAATGAACATTTTTTTTATTTTATAATTATTAAGAGCTTTTATTATAAGTGTTTTATTTTAAAGTGATGGTCATGCTACACAGTCACAAAACGAAAATTGTGACCACCAAAGATCAACCATCACCTTCCACGACTACACCCTTGACTGCTTAGCAAATGTCATAAATGTCGTCGATACTGCCAAGATTTTATGATCAATCATTAAGCGCCGATGATCGTTTTGTGTGCACTTATACTTTAAGCGTATATACGCTTGCAAAAAAACACAGCTACTATCAACAGCCAACAGAATTACAATCTGCTCAAACCAGGGACCCTGCTAACCAGGGGCAGGCACTCAACCAATTGTTCCATCCAGTCCAAGGTAAAACATATCCTTTGGGCTATTAGTCCATCCTTCTAAGCCTAGATGTGTGTTTGGAATAGTTATCGTGTAAAAATTGCAAACGGTTTCATATGATCTTCCAATATTCCTTTATACTGGTGCTGATCCATTCAGGCGTCAATTTTAACAAAGGGAGCCACACCATCCTATGAGAATACAGCCCAGACCATAACTTACTCGCCACCATGTTCAGTGTAGCGTGGATTAACCTACTGTTTCTGTGAATGCCAGAGGTAATGCTTTCCATTAGAACCGAAGTGATTAAATTTCGATTCGTCGATCCACAAAACATTCTTCTAGAATGATAGAGGCTTATTTCCATATGTAGCCATACGACGGTTTTTATGGCAATTACTTAAATTATACCGCTTTGTGCTAATTATGTGACCACCACTGTCGTCCCCGGTATGCTTGACTTGCATAACTGTACTTTTTTTTCAAAATGACTTAGGTTAGGTTAGGCACACTTAGACCATATTGGTCCACTTAACCGGGGACCCCGCTAACCAGAGGCAGGCACTCTGCGCCATCCAGTTGTTCATCAAAATAACATACAGTGCTCCACAAAAGTTTGCGTACAATAATGCAACTTAGAAAAACTTAGAATATTTTTGAAAGGTGTATTCCAATAAAACAAAGTGAAAGGCTTCGGCTTGTCACAAAATTAATAGATATTGTTATTCGTTCAAAAAGTACAATAACAAAATCCAAAAGAAGCAAAATTAACTCCACAAAAGTTTGCGTACAGGTGAACATAAAGGAACGTTACTACATGTCGATAAATCATCTCTAAATCTCTTTGTGCTATTATTAAGTAGGTTATGCTCTTATCCTTATGACCCTCTTTAACCGGTTTTAAATAGATGCTACCAATTTTGTGGTGTAAAAAATGCTTATATTAGTCCACTTAAGTTATAAATCTTCTTTAATTACTGGTATCGTGGGTACGGATCTTTCTTTCCAGTGGTTCCGATATGTAATCAATGGACATGAGGTCTGGGATCTGTTGTGGGGTTCGTAGCATTGTGATAGGGCTATATTACAGCCAAATACATGCATTTTGTGTGATGTTATTGGTATTATCTTGCTATCGATGGTAATCCGCAACTTTTCAGCTTGCATTCATATTTTTTCACGAACATGTTCATAATTCCTTCCATTAGTACAAGCTTTCCGACTCTTGATGTCGCCATTCAGCTTCACACCATAACACTTCTACCACCGTGCATTACTATTTCGAGAGTATTGTTTGGATTAAGGGCTTGTTTTAGGGCCCCCTGCTCTCAACCGGTAGCCACACCCAAAAACGCTTTATTTTGAATTGCCGGAGAAAGTAACATTAAGCCAGAAGTCTGGCGACTTATTAACGTACAGATTTACGAATGCGACCTGTTTCTGTTGATTGAACTTTTGAACCATTGCTCTCCTTAGTTTTTCTGGATGCATTAGATGTTATAAACTTATTCAAGTTAAGCACTCACGTTATTAGTCATTATAAATGGTGTTTGAAGCACCATTCGTTTGATTACACGCTTATCTCTTGGAATGAGTTTCGATGGTCGGTCTATCAAGGCTTTGATTCGGCCTGTTCATCATACCTTAAGCGATCTATCGTTCCTCACCATGCTCGTTAATGCTCGAATAAACAAGCTACCAATGTGGAGAAACTATCTACCGTTGCATTAACAGTGTTAAATGAAAGAGTATTTTCCCTTGTGCGCAAACTTTTGTGGAGTTCATTGTGATACTTCTTTTGGTTTTTCTTATTGTATTTTCTTAATGAATAACAATATTTAATGTATTTTGTGAAAAACTGAAGCCTTTCACCTTGTTTTATTGGAATATACCTTTCAAACAATGTGGATAAACGCCATTTTATTAAAAATTTCATCTTTGTACGCAAACTTTTGTGGAGCACTGTACGTATGGAACGATAAACTTCTAAAGGCTACACTATAAAAATGTACACTACAAAAGCCCTATTTCCGCTGAGCATGGAAATGGTATAATCCAGCTTCTTGTTAATAGCGTTTTGAATTTACGAGTGAGTAGTACTTTTCATCTGAACAATGACGAAACAAAATCTCTTGCAACTGACGACATTGGCCTTTGAACTAACAAAGTGGGCTAGCTTCTAGACTATTTCAAGTTGGCGCGTGGACTTTGTTCGATGCCTTACCCTATTGGAATTAGTTCTCTCGATTAAGATATCAGCTGAAACAAACCTTTGCATGACTTGCTCCCTGATTTACATCAATAAAACACAATGGCTGCAATTAAAAATTCCCTCATACACTGGAATAGCTTCTCTCGTCGTCGACTGCGACTTGGTAACATTCAATTGTGAACTTTAACACACCGCTACTGGTTTTTAATTTCGCTTTTCACTTTCATCTCGATTTGTTGAAGGTTTTATAGCTTATCTCGTGTGCTTATTGTTCACTGGTAGCTACAAGTAAACGCACTTTCGTATGTAATTTACTGGATCTAGTTGAAGAAGGGGCTTACTTGGCTATTACATAGAATCCACAGCTGTATGACACAGGTGGGAAAGTGAGGTCAGGGGTAATTTGCCTTGTACAATCAAGATAAGATACATTCTATTGATTATCTCCTTACCAATTAACCGCCGTCTTTCAATGATTCACTTAACCAAAGCCACAGGTGGAATTGGAATTGTATTGTATCATGAATGGATTATAAGTGTAAATTTAGTGAAAAAATGCACAGTACAAGGTACAATTTTCATGACCTCTTTATTCCTCCCTCTGGTCCACGCTCTCGAGTCATCTGAAGAATCATACTTTCTTCATTTGCTGGCTAAAACTCCCAACAGTCAAGGGACGTCGTGCAAGATATACGTTCAGGACCGCCTTAAAAGTCAATATATGCGATCCATAACATCCAAAGTCATCCATGTGCTGGACAGCATCCCTGACTGCATGCCTTTGCCTATCCCGGCCGGTGTTTCCGGCACCATCACCAAGCCAACATAAACCAAACGTGTACATATACAACTTCTGCATCATCAAAGGCCATGCACCACTTCCTTTGCGCAACACCAACAAAGTGTGTTTACATTGATTTGATGATGTTTACTCTAGGCTACAAGACGTGGAATGGGATTAACGCACGCAACTGGCTACTGCACCGTGATTCGCAACACCTAAACGCATAGAATTCGACTTCTTATCTTAAGTGGATGAGAGTGCGATGAGATGTGGAGGGAGGACCTTATGTGAGTGGTTTTTGAACGATCAGGTCTATAAACTGATCGTTAAATAAATTGAAATTAACTAAGAACTTTTGGGGAACACTGTGGGCGCGGTATTGTGAAGATTCCGCTTAAGTTTTTGCAATCGTTCATTGAATGGTTTGCAAATTATCGTGAGTGTATTATTATATCTCAGATTCAACTATTCTGTGGCTCCCACGCAGGGGGCGCCAGTTTCATAATTTACGGCCTTACCTCTGTAGAGTCACTGAAAATACTCAAAGAGTATACTCGTCTAGAAAAAATGCGGCTTAACTTTGGCGTTCGGAGACGACAATCAACTGCAGTTCCCACCTATTCGTTATAGAACAGTAGCACGCACAATACAATACAAAATCTAGGTTGTTTCCCCTTGCATAGGGTTAATATACAGTGGACTCTCCCTAAGTCGAAACTCTCTCTCTAACTCGAACTTTTTCGACATATTTTCATACATTTCCCTCAATTTTCCTTACAAAAACCTCTCTCTAAGTCAAACACCCCCACACTCGAACAAATTATGTCATCCCGTGACAATTCGACTTAGGGGGAGTCCACTGTAATATGGGTGGCGCTACAGTCCGAGGCGGACCTGGGCCTAGATTCTCAGCAACCTCTCGTGTTGTGCGTGCTATTGATCTTTCACGTGTGGATGTGACCTACAGTTTAATGCCGACTCCGAACGGCGAATTTGAAAAGCTTTTTCCAGAGAGGAATACTCTTTGAGCATTGTCTCGAAAGAGGTGGAACCGCGAGGTATCAAAGGTGGTAAATTCGGGTATCGAACCTCTGCGTAGGAGTTGACGCACTTAATCACTATGCCACGGATTCCACCATAAATTCCGTTTTGCGTGATATTTAACGTGTATAGTAGTTCTCAAACCGCCTACTATTTGAACGATTGACGACACAACTGGACGATTCGATTGCACTGTTACACGAAGCAAACTTTTGACGACGTCGTTTAATACAATCTGTTGAACGACGATCGTCTTAAAAGCCCAGTTCTTGAGTTAATTTCATCTTATGGCGAAGGCAAAGACCTCTTTTAAAAGTCCCCCACAGTGTCCAATTTGAGAACGGCTTGTAATAAAGTTTTGCTCACTAGTGAACTCAAATATGGTCTCAAGTTTCGCTGCCGGATGTTGACAATCCAGTGAGACAACACGTTGGTGGAAGTATCGAGAATATTGCTGTTTTTCAAGCATCCATACTGTTCATCAAGCATTTCAAACGAATAAACCTAACGTCACTTACTCAGAATTTATTTTAGTTTATTTTTCGTGAACTTCAGTTGTTTTTACCGAACGCTTTGCAGTTGACAGTTTGGTAATTTCCTTAAGGTTGTACTTACACTGAAAGCTTAAAGTTGTCAAGTCCCACTTAGAACACCCTTTATGAGAATAGTGGAACAGCACAAGACTGCTCAGGACCAAAGTCTGCGATGCATCATGCAGCCATTTTGAGGCGAAAACTTGCCATTCAAACATTCAAGTGGTTACCTCGAATCAATAAAGACACAAATTCACCTCTTTAACGACTTGTTGGGAGCTATCTAATGTCCATCAACAGAAAAGGTGACGAGATTTCAATTATGTCTATGTGACATCAACTACCGCTTCGGCTTAATGCTCATCACAGAATTATGAAGTCCGAAGAAGATTGACACATTTGATATGCAAGTCTCGACAAATTCGCCTCTGTGTCATGGATTCCACCGCTTTCATATTCGACTTGTAATTCAAGGGGCAAGCAATAGTTCTGTTTGTTCTCAAACAATTAACGCATTTATCGACACCACGTGACTGTACCCAATCGCCTAAGCATTCTAAATATAATCGGCAATAATTCGACGTATCTGAGTACACCGCCAAAGAGCAGCGCTCGCCCAGTCTATTGGAATGTTCTTCTAATTTCGAGTGATGACTGTCGAAGCGATAATAATTCGGTTTTCATTCAGAATTTCAGTTGCGTCACCGTCCATGTGAGCCGAAAACAAAAGAGTCTTTGGAAATATTCGCAACTAGACGTGTTGCTTCGGTCCGGTTGCTGAACTTGACACAGTGAACTTGACGGGGTTAGCCGCCTGTGATGAGCGTGTGCATTTTTTTTCGGAAATGATGACTCTGAGCGGCATTTGCAGTTGCCGACGATAAAATGTGGCCAATGATCTTGACAACAACTGCTCCGAATGATATTTGGCGGTTAGTGTTAATTGAATTTGTGTAGCATTCAAGTGGCGGGCAGGAACTCTCATGTTCTTGTGCAGGATCAAGGAGAAGCACTGGGAGGCTTGCTAATTCACAGCGATCATCATGTTTTGAACTCTACTTGACCCAAGAACGCTCGCTCGCATCATACTCATTATTAGGTCGGTTGTTTCAGAGTGGTGATGATGTCAGGGAAGATAAGGAGTGCGCTAATCCCTAGGAATTATTTGGAAAAACTTTGTAAGACCACAAATTTCTGCGAAAAGTGAGTGTTTTCTAGCGACCAGATAAGAACGATGGGGAAAGAAATTCAAATAAAACAAAAACGGTGTGAGATGTGAAATTGGTTCCGATTTTATTTTGAAGCTACATTCATGCCATTATGTATGCACATGGCTGCCTTTGCTTCGATGACAGTGGTTTAAGCGGTCGGAACATTTTTGGATGACTCGAGCCGATATGTGCGGCTTTATTCCGGAAATAGCGGCTCGATTTTAAGCTTCGAGATCGTCCAAAGTAGTGGGGTTGTTAGCGGGTTAGGACTTGACGTCGACCCAGAGCAAATAATCGAGTGATGTCATGTACTTCGCATGATGGCGGCACCCAATTGATGAACGCTCCATCCAGTGACCAAATATCGCCTTCACAACTTCGAGCGTTTTATAGTGGCTTTTAAAATATGTAGGGCCGTCTTCTTGGAACAGCAGCACAAATACATCGACGTCGAGCTCTGACCACTGAGAGTTGGTGAACATCGCTCTGTACCTGACGTTAACGGTGCCTTCTTCTCATTTCGAGAAAATATTTGATTCATTGTTACTGCACCTAACAGTCAGAACCCAGCTCGTGTAAAGAGTATATAGCCCAGTCATTTGCATGGAGTGCAATATCAAAGTTTGGTAAGCTGGGAAGATCAATTAGAAACAGTTTGAATAGCACAGGGGCAAGAACTGATCCTTGTGGCACTCCGGCTGGCACAGGTTTTGTTGAAGAAAAACTTCCATTAAGGAAGACTATGAACATACGATTTAACGGAAAACTTTCGACTCTTTAAGGTAAAACTTTTCCTTGACCTACGTAGGTAGCCTAAGATCCGCGTGGTAGCACAATGGGCCTATGTTTGGCCTAAGTGTGTCTGCTGCTCGTACGCGCGACAGTCAGCCACCTCAACCTGACCTAACCTAACAACTCTGATGCAGCAAATGTCGCGGGGAGCTCTACTTGCAGTCAATTGACTATAGAAGCATCCTTTGGTGTTAGACACTTGTTCCTGTCCATCAGTGTTATAATGCGACGTGCTTCCGATTCCGTTGGTTTTATTTTGCGGCCTAAGACTTGCTTGGCCGCACTCTGCTTACCACTTCTTCTTCTTTATTTGGCGCTACAGTCCGGTGTGGACCTGGGCCTCAACCAACAAGCCTCTCCAGCTAGTACGGTCTCTGGCTAGCTGTCTCCAGTGTCGCACGCCAAGTTGGTTCAGCTCCTTCTCCACCTGAGTGCGCCACCTTAAACGCGAGCATCCTGCGTTGTCCCACGGGTTTGGAGTGGAATACTCTTCGGGCCGGAGCTGAGTCTTCCATACGCTCTACATGGCCTAGCCATCCTAGGCGTTGGAGCCGAAGAAGCCTGACTAGACTTATATCGCTGTACAGCCCGTGCAGTTCGTGCTTGAATCTTCTTCTCCGCCATCAACGCAGACAGGACCAAAGATTGAACGGAGAACTTTTCTCACGAAAAAACCAGATTTTTCCGAATTGAAAAAATCATTAATGTTTGTCTTACTTTGCTCATAACTCAAAAACCGTGCGTCCTATAGCAAAGTGACTGAAGCCGATATTGTAGCTTATGAGGATGGAATAGGAGAACGGAAAGATATACCGTTATAAGGGTATCATTGTTAATGAATAAGGGACTTTAAGTTGTAAAATAATGTAAATTATCGCCTTGCCGGTGAGTGAGAGTGATGAAAACTCGCACAATGTAAATTCACGTCAAGAGCAAAAATTCAGATCGACCTTCCTTCAAAGCCGATGTAAAATTTCATATAATTTACGCCAGAGAAACAAACTTTCCTGTTTTTTTTCAAAAAATTGCCCAAATAACGGTACTTTGGTAAGTGTTTCAATGCCATCCTCTAGATCAAGTCATAAGCTACAAAAAATACAAGCTGTCGAAAATTCCATACGAGCCGCCAGAACCCGTACAGATGTCAATTTTTTGATGGTCTTACTTTGCTCTTACTTGTACTTTGGAGAGAGGACTCTACTACTCAATTGCCTCTTGAGCCCAAAAAAACAGCGATTGGCAAGAGTCTGCGTTTAAACTCGGTATTGGTGTTGTTCGTACTGTTCACTTGCGAACCGAGGTAGACGAAGTCCAAGTTATAGCTGCCTATGGTGACTCTCTGACCAAGACGTCGATGTTGTGTGTCCTTTCTCGATGGCAGCATATACTTCGTTTTACCCTCGTTCACCGCTAAACCCATTTTTAGCCGCCTCCGCTTCAGTTCCAGCAAACTCTTCATTGACGGCTCGCCGTGTTCTGCCAATAACGTCAATATCATCCGCGTATGCTAGCAGTTGTACGGACTTCTGGAAGATCGTGCCTCTAGTGCTGGCGAGTGAGTCTTGCACGATCTTCTCAAGAATAATGTTGAAAAAGTCACATGACAGCGCGTCGCCTTGTCTTAAACCTTTTTTGACATTGAAGGTCTCGGTGAGTTCGTTACCGACCTTGATGGAGCAGCGAGAATTCTCCATCGTCATCCTGCACAACTTGACGGGCTTGGCAGGATGTCAAAACTAGGCATGGCGTTGTAAGGCTCGTCTCTATGCACGCTGTCATACGCGGCCGTGAAATCGAGGTGGGTGTCGATCTGCATCTCTTGGGCCTTTTCCAGGATCTGCCGTAGGGTTAAAATCTGGTCGATGGTGGACTTCCCCGGCCTGAAACCGCACTGATAAAGGACCTATCAGGTAATTTATAAACGGCTTCAGGCGAGTACACAAAACGACGGAGAAGATCTTATATGCGATGTTCAGAAGACTTATCCCTTTATAGTTGGCGTAGTCAAAGAGGTCTCCTTTCTTGTGGATCGGGCAAACGATACTGACTCGGGCATGCTTTCCTCCGACCATATCTTACAGATGAACTGGTGCATGCGTCCAACCAGATCATCTCCAGCTGCCTTAAGGATTTCAGTGTACAGTCCGTCCGCACCGGCAGCTTTGTTAGACTTCAGTCTTGATATTGCTATCTTGACCTCTTCTAAGTCGGGGGGACGGGATTCTCTTAGATCATCGTCCATATTGAGTGGAACATTCTGCCTGACAGCGGTATTGGTGTCATCATCCCGGCTTAGCAGTCTGCAGAAATTCTTCCAAGTTCTCAGTATCGACTGCGAATGTACTACTAGTTGTCCATTCTCGACCCGGCAGACTTCTGTCCGAACCTTATATCCACTGGATGAGTGTGTCACCCTCTGGTAAAACTTTCGGACATCGTTCTGCCGTAGCACCTCTCCATCTCCTCTATCGCGCGCTTCTCGTGCCGGGTCTCGTCCCTTGGTCTCTTTTCGTAGAGTTCACGAACAGCTCTCGTTGTTCGTTGCAGCGTTGCTTTGTAGGCTTCCAGCTTCGCTGCATGTGCCAGCCTGCACTCGTTGTCAAAGCATGGGTTTTTTCTAGGTGGTGCCGTAAAACCCAGCACATCAGTGGCAGCACCTTTGATGGCTTCTTGACAACGCCTCCAATCTTCTTCGATTGCCTGCGCAGGTGGCGATGAACTTAGAGAGAGATTCCGGGAGAATCGATCGGCAAAGATCCTAGCAGTCCGTTGCGATTGTAGCTTTCGGACGTCGAACCGTGATGTCCTTTCCGATGGTCCGAGTCGATGTTGGCTACGCAGAACGTTCGGACATCAAGAATGCTGGAGGGCTGCCTGACGTCGATAGCAACATGATCAATATGTTGATCAGGGTACCGCCAGGTCCCTTTATGGATGTTGAGGTGTGGGAACCGCGTGCAAGCTACTCTGCTGACCACGCACTGGCTTAATTAGGTTGCTAAGCTATCAACCTCGTCGAGGATGCACTCATTGCAAAATCGACGAATACTGTCAGTTCAATAACTTGCAATAGTTTCTTAATTATTTTAAGGAGCTATGAAATTATTAATAATAATAATATGGGTGGCGCTACAGCCCGTAGAGAGCCAGGACCTAGCTTCTCAGCAACCAACAACCTACAGTTTAATGCCGACTCCGAACGGCGAAATTGAGAAGCTTTATCTAGACAGGAAATACTCTTTGAGCATTGTCAGTGACTCAAAAGAGGTGGAGCCGTGAAATATGAAATGTGGTAAATTCGGGTATCGAACCTGGCACCCTCTGCGTAGGAGTCGACGCACTAACCCACTACTCCACGGCGACCCACTATGAAATTATTGCAATTCCTTAATTTATTGATTGAAATGTCCTGGAAAAATAGAGAGGTTAAGTTCAGAGGTACTGAAAATAAGGTCTATACCCAAAGTTGCTGTTAAGTGCAAAATTGAGTACATTGGGTTTGTTTTTCTCCTAGGATTTTTTAGTTCCCACTATGTCATATACACCGTTTTGTTTAGAATTGAATATGATATTAATTATATGAAAAAAAAAACGATTTCAATTTTTGAAAGGGTTGGATGAGGAGGGTCAGTAATGGGAACTGTCTAGTTGGCTACAAAAAACGCCCGGAGAATTCCACCCACATGCCTCGCAACCACATGCATTCCATCTAGGAGATTCAACCGAATCACTCTTACATCAAGGGGAAAAGTGGATGTCTCCTGGCCGACATTCACAAAACCCATTCCATCCAACTCGTGCTGGTGGACTGATCTCATCAATCTCCTTCACGCCCACTTGATGCCACAATTATCGCATGCATCGCTGCCATCTCACAAATTAGCACTATCATTAGTCATCTGTTAATGCAATAAAACTATAATCCTTTTTAATTCCGTTAATCTCCATAAAACATAAAACTGTCCATCACTCGTCAGCGCGAAAATCTCCTCCAGTCACTCACTCGACTGCACTGACTTCGGCACGAATCTTCCCAAATGTTGTCACCGCTTTATGTGTGTTCACGCCATCCCCCATCCCCTCCCGCCAATCAGATCCCCTTAATCTAACCCAATTTCGCACCGAGAACCGAGTAGTCACTCCTACTAAGTTTCGCGATACTCTGCCGTTGCAGTGCACTATTTGTGCCCCGCAATCTGTCATTAATTACTTATGAAAGCGTGTACGACAGAGCCAAAAAGGAATCACCAAACTCGTCGACTGGCATGACGGTGGCGAGAGTTCTAGCGACAGATACCAGACACACTCGCGCACAAGTCGGCCGATGGACATGCGTTAAACTGATGGAGAGGGAACTATTCAGCCTTAACGGCTTTCCTTGGGCGCCCCATATAAGGACGAGTTTTATGAGCCTACCCAAAAGATTCACGCTTTTGATTTGTTCTTGTTCTTGTTCAATGCTTTGCGCAAACTTCCCGTATGCCCACACCTCACCTCAGCACTGGCGGGCGGTAGTTCGGTTTCGGGGAACACACTCACGTTCGCGTATGAATGTGCCTGCAATCAGTGTGGATACTTGTACATGTTGTGTTGATGTTGTTGTTGTTTACTTTTTCTTCTGTCTACACAGCACAGCCCGAGCAATTTTCCACAATTAGTTAGCCTCCAGCAACGATTGAGTGCGCGGTTCGTCATCGGCATCGTTATCGTTGAACAGTGTTGTGTGCTCTCGTACGAGTACTTCAGTCTAGTGCAGTCCATTGGACTTGAAGAAGCTCGCCGACGAAAACCGAAGTGAATAGTAGGAGCAAAAAGCAGCAGACTCTCTCTCTGTACAGCTCCTACTCGAAGTGCAAGGAAACTCATTCGGTTTCGCGGTTTTCCTTGTCAGAGAAAAGTTAATCCAGATAGAGTTGTGCGTGGACTACGACGACCGCGACGGTGGACAGGCTAGACTGTGGTGGGTTGATTTGAATCTAAGCGCGACGCGGAGGATTTGATTTCATTTGACAAATCTCTGTCCCTCTCGTTGATCCCGGATTAAGGTGATTATTTGTTTCTGTTCCCTGTTTTTAAAGTGTCCGTTAGTCAATCGACAATGAGTCGATTCATGGCTCTGCGTTGAAGTGACCTTAAATACTCGTAATTCTGGCATCGTTTTTGTTTTTTGCACACAGTCCAAGTGTCGCGGATGGAATTTTTGTGAGAGACGGAAATACGAAAATCAAATGCATGCACACACGCATTTTTCCCAGCGACATCCGCTGCTGATGCCTGAGTCTCTTGCTCTCTGTGTGTGACTCTGTGAGATAAAGTATCTCTCTGTGATGTGGGTGTGCGTGCGTGAGTGATTGTGTGGAAGGGAAGTGAATCTTTTGTGAGATTAAATGGATTCAATTGTGAAGAATAAAGTGATGAAAAACGCGTGAAGATTTTGATAAAAAAAAAAAAACACAAAAAAAAAACTGTCAAACAGATTTGAATGCAAATCTGTTGATTGTCTGCCGAAGTGAATGTCCGATTTGGGAACTGGACGTCTGACTCAGACTAAGAGTGGCTGCCATCTAGGCGAGTCGATGTCCAAAATTGTTTTCTAATTGCAAGAATTAGTTGAAATTCGAGTGTTTGAATGCAAGACAAAATCACTGGACGGCTAACTAAGACTAATGAGTGTTCTCTTTTGGATGCTATCGTCTGCCTAATGCAGACTTAATGCTGGAATGTGTGATGTTTGAAATTCTAAAATGGCAGGCATATGAATTTTAAGTGAAAATCTTATGTGAATTCGGATTCAATTTTGATGTCATTTCAGAACTTATTGACTACTGGTAGAGGGTCCTTTTTTTCTGATTGGTTTTGACTAAAAACACTCTTCCCTTTTGGTTTTTCTGTACTACAACTAAGTTTCCTTATGTATTAGTTTACACTTAAAGATGTTTTCGCGGTAGTGGGTCCTGAGTATACAGATGTATGCTTATAAGCCAAAATGCATGTTTTTTTCTTTTAACCGAGTTTTTCTTATCACTGGAGAACGGATATAGAACAATGTTTCTTTTAAAATAAAGTGGGTACAAGGAAATCATTCTTTCACAAAAAGAAATACCAGTACTGGCAGTGAAGCTGTAATGGATACAATTATTGGCACCCCTTTTTTACAATTTCAATTTTAAGCAATAATAATTATTCCTCGCAATTGTGCACCTTTGTGCACGAATGCTAGCCAGTGAATGGTAGTTAAGGTGCTTACTAAAGCGATAAATTAGCTAAATCTTGTGTATTCTTGCTAAAGACCAACGATTTGGTAAACTTTATTTAGTTAGTACAGTAGACTCTCGATAACGTGAACAATTAAAAATCAAGGGAGTTCACCTTTGCGAAGGTCAAATTTTAATAAAATAACAATGCAATCCCACTATAAATTTTCATTTTAAAACGTCTTTTCTTTAACAAATTAAAAATAACGTCCCATCATCCCAGACGGAACTCCAGCGCGCACTCGATAGGTTTGTGGCCGTATGTGCTGATTCTGGAATAAAGGTTAACGTGGACAAATCAGAGGTTATGTTAATTTCCAGAATGCCTGTTCAATTCACTCTACATGTTAGTGGAGTCCCATTGAAGCAGTTAGAGAGTATAAGTATCTCGGTGTCTTCATTACGAGTGATGGGAGGAGTAATATTGAACTTTCCTGTAGGATTGGTCAAGCTGGATCAATTTTGACACAGCTTGGGAGATCTGTAATCAGGAAAGCCGAGCTGAGTGAGAAAGCCAAGTTAGCAGTTTTCAACTCAGTATTTGTTCCAACTCTCACCTAAACACTCAACGTTGAGCAGCTGCTTCACCGAACGGAAAGAGCTATGCTTCGTTGGTTTGGTCACGTAGGACGTACGTTCCCACCATCACGACTTCAAAGGCGGGTGTTGAATGCGATCCCATCAGGTAGCCGACCACTAGGCAGACCCAGAATAAGATGGTTGGACCAAGTCCATAAGCTTGCCTGGTTAAGCTTGGGCATAACCCCTGATGAGTTAGAGTCGATGGCGGAGGATTGAGTTGCCTGGAGATCTCTGGTGCGTGGTTTACCGCCACGACCCCTTTAGTGGATCATGCGGGTCAGAAGATGATGATGACGATGATGATGATGTTTTTTGTTCTATTACATAACAGTATATTTAATTGATTTATTTAATTTAAAAAAAACATTTTTTTTCCATTTTTGGAATTACAGTCGGCCGTCGATAACTCGAACCAGCACTTAATAATAATAATATGGGTGGCGCTAAAGTCCGAGGCGGACCTGGGCCTAGCTTCTCAGCAACCACTCGTATTGTGCATGCTATTGTTCTATGACGAGTGGGAAGGACCTAAAGTTTAATGCCGACTCCGAATGGCAAATTTGAGAATCATTTCTAGACAGGAATACTCTTTGAGTATTATCAATGACTCGAAAGAGGTGGAAGCCGTGAATTATAGAAGTTGGTAGAATGGGCATTCGAACCTGACCCCCTCTGCGTGGTAGATGATTTCCTGCCAATCCCATTAACAACACACCAAGATCTTCCTACCCGTCAATTCTGACTAGGGAACCATTTGCGCCGATTCACGGCGATTCAATCCATTTTTCGTCACCAGTCGCTTCAAAAATGGATCGATGTTGTTGGAATTCGGTAGTAAACAACTAAAAAAATACACTTTTAGTAAAAAACTATTGGAAACTGAGAAACACACAATAAAATATACTTAGAACACTTGGCGCACAACGTGAGGATAATACGCTTTTTCTAAACTCACATATTAGTTAAATGGTATTCATAGGATCCGCGAAATGCAAATGCGAATTTTCAGAAACAACCATATTCCAGCAAATTTTTTATATATTCGTATGCCAAAATGTGGTCTATTATTTTTATCTTCAAAAAACTCAACAAAAGTGGTAGCTTCTTCTTCTTTTGGCGGCGCTACAGTCCGGGGTGGACCTGGGCCTCAACCAACAAGCCTCTCCAGTCGGAACGATCTTTAGCCAACTGTCTCCAACTGCGCACACCATGTTGATTGAGTTGCTTCTCCACCTGGGTGCGCCATCGGTTCTGTGGGCGTTGTCCCACTGGTTCGGAGTCAAAGACTCTTCGAGCTCTAACAGTGTTGTCCATGCCCTCTACTGTCTACTACTCAAATGTCTCTTGATCCCATCGAAACAGCGATTGGCAAGAGTAATTCTGCGTTTAATCTCGGTACTGGTGTTGATCGTACTGTTTAGACGAAGACCTTCACTGCACCGAAGTTATAGCTGCCTATGGTGATGTTCTGGCCAAGTCGTCGATGTTGTGCGTCCTTACTTGATGACAGTATATACCTCGTTTTGCCCTCGTTCACCGCAAAACCCATTTTGGCCGCCTCCGCCTCAATACCAGCAAACGCTTCATTGTCGTCTCGCTGTGTTCGACCAATCACGTCAATGTCATCCGCGTATGCCAGCAATTGTACGGACTTTTGGAAGATCGTGGCTCTTGTGTTAAAAGTGGTAGCTTAAGTGTCCTAATTATCGGTTTTACATTCTTTCTCCGCGAATAAATCATTCGATTTGCTAACTGTCAAGTTGTGAACGTAATAAACAAAGAGGCAAACGCGATCCACAAATTCACGGCTAAGAAATTAGTGGTGAATTGGCAGTTTTCTCAAATTCTACCTGCAACTCTCTGCGAATGGAAAAACTGGATGTGAATGTAGTGTCAGAGTTTATGAAGTTCGCAATTCGTAGTATAATGATATGAACACCACTTTGGGGCATAGCGTATAAATCCGCAGTGCGTTCTGTAAATAAATTGATAATTGATAAGTGGTTGCTGAGAAGCTAGGCCCTGGTCCTCCTCGGACTGTCGCGCCACCCATATTATTATTATACAATTGATAAGCCCCAATCAATAATGAAGTATTACCGAGAAGCCCGCATTCTACCTCTCTTTCCCTTAAAAGGTTTAACAACTGTTTTTTTTATTTTTCTCAAACCAAATTGACCAATCAAAGGGAATATTTGTCAAAATAATAAAAATAATATAGGTGGCGTGACAGTTCGAGGCAGACATGGGCCTAGCTTTCTCAGCAATCACTCGTGTTGTGCGTGCTGTTGTTCTTTTCACGAGTGGAAGGGACCTACAGTTTAATGCCGACTCCGAACGGCGATGATGAGAAGCTTTTTCTAGACAGGAATACTCTTTGAGATTGTCAGTGACTCGAAAGAGGTAGAGCCGTGAATTATCAAAGGTGGTTAATTCGGGTTTCGAACCTGGCACCTTCTGCGTAGGAGTCGACGTACTTGCTCACTACTCCAGAGCGACCGATTGCATATCTGTCAAAAAGGCACTCAAATTCGGCGATGAAATAGTCAGCAGTTAAGTCGGCCATCTCTGTAATACTTAATTTCTGGCCCCAGTGAGAGGAAGAAAGCCATCAATTGCGACCCAAAAGTGGAATTCATCATGACGGATGAAGTTGGTCAAATTTTGACATTTTGTGCGTTGGACGGGCTTGATTTTTACTTGATTTTCTTAGATTTACTCAAAATTGGATTGCACGCGGAAAGTATTATTGGTTATTGGTGCAACGAATTCAATGGTCTAAGGACTTTAGGGTGGCCGGTCTTTAACCCTAGAAAGATAACCTTATTTTATAGTTCTGGAAAGATAAACATGCGCCAGATAGGAGCTCAATTTAATAACAAGATTTATTTCAAACGTTAAATTAATTATTCGTTTTTTTAATAACTTCAATGAATTGTTGTATAATTGAACAAAAACGATTGTTTCTCGCAAGTGTGGATCGACGACTGAGTTGGCTAAGAATTATGTGCCAGTACGCGAGTCCGTTAAAAGAGGACAGCGATATATATATGTGTAGCGGGTGCCCCTTAGGCACACGTTATCATTCTAGGGTTAAGGACACTTGTGGTTTACATGATCTCATTTGCGCAGTAGACACCTCACTTTAATTAACATGCTTGACCTAGTCAAAAATAACAACACATCTAATAATGCCCCTTTTCGAATGAATGTCATTCCGGCTTCTTTTGGCGATAATACTTGGGTCAACGAGACTGCCTAGGTGTTTCCGGCACAAACGTTAAAACTTAGTAGCAAAAGCGATAAACATTTATACATTAACACGTAACCTTTTCAGTAAATGAAGAGCAGTTTACTGTCTTCGACAGCAGTCACTCGTGTTGTGCGTGATATTGATCTGTCACGAGTGAGGCAACTAAATTGTATACCGACTTTGAACAGCGCAGTTTGAGAAGCTTTACTTGACAATTGTACTTATGAAGATCTGTCAGTGGCTCATGAAAAGTTGTGCCGTTGGTATAAAAGTTGGAATCGTATCGAGGACCTTCGGTGTACAGATCATCAATCACACCAGGGTGACTTTAATCAGCTGGAAGCTATTCAAATATGATGAAATTGCTGTAATTTAGTTTGATGGAATAGACTCGCTTCACTGAAGTTTCTTGGCATTACACTGCAGCTCAGACTAATTAGCACGCATAACAGGTGCTAAGTATTTATTCTTGGTTACTAAAGTTCTTATAAAGATATAAGACAAAACTGAATTAATGACGTTAAATGTTTGACGGTATAAAACAATTATTCAAAATGAATTGTCAAGTGAATTGTCAAGTTATTGTTATATATAAATTATAGTGTTTGTATTGGGTTTCTCAATATTCCGAACTATGACAGTCGATAACGCCCACGTTTTCGAACAGAAATGAAGTATTACAGAGATAGCCCACTTCACAGCTGATTGCCCCCTAGTCCATCGACGAATGTGAGTGCCTTTTTGACGGATATTCATGAATTTTTGACGGTTATTCACGAAATAATGTAAATGCCTTCCTCTGATTGATCAATTTGGTTTATGAACACGTTATAAAAAACAGTTGTCAAAAATCTTAAGGGGCAGGAGAGGTAGAAGTCGGGCATCTCTGTGATACTTCATTTCTGTTTTCGAAGCTACTTCAATCAAATTGGCTATCATTTATTCAGTCTGTTTTGCCAAATCACCATGGATGGATAACACATCGGCAACACGGGCAAATAAATTGTTTTATCAAAATGAGAGTTCCTTTCGAGCAACATTCCATTTGACTGCTGCCATAATCATCTTCAGCTCCAGAGACATGGAAAAATGGACATGTCTGGACCTGGACACCCAGGCGGAATGCGCTTAAAGAAGTATCCTTTATATCTTCTTCAGTGTGTGCACGTAACATTCAAGGGCGGCCTTGTTCCTCCCTAAATCGCCTGCCTTGTTGCAAACATTTTTGCGTCACGGAGAGTAGTCGTTTAGAAATAATGAAATGACAACCCCAAATTATCAGCTGTTTTCATTTCTCAAGTACCAGTAGACATAAATCTCAATTTGTAAGAGAAGTGACAGCTGAGCGAACGGGATCCATTTTTTTTTATAACTTGCGCGAGCACAAGGGATTGCTAATACCCTTATGTGTCCGGGGTCTGGAGACACAACACGGGGCGAAGGTATAGAGGGAGAAAGGGAGAGGAGGTACCTGTGTACTTCTTTCTTCTTTATTTGGCGCTACAGTCCAGGGTGGACCTGGGCCTCAACCAACAAGCCTCTCCAGCTAGCACGGTCTCTGGCTAGCTGTCTCCAGTGTCGCACGCCAAGTTGGTTGAGGTCCTTCTCCACCTGGGTGCGTCGCCTTAAACGCGGGCGTCCTCTGTTGCATTGTCCCACGGGTTCGGAGTCGAAGGCCTGTGCACCAAGCCTCTCCAGCTAGCACGGTCTCTGGCTAGCTGTCTCCAGTGTCGCACGCCAAGTTGGTTGAGGTCCTTCTCCACCTGGGTGCGTCGCCTTAAACGCGGGCGTCCTCTGTTGCATTGTCCCACGGGTTCGGAGTCGAAGGCCTGTGCACCTTGGTCTTAAATATCTGCGGGTTGTAGTCTGTGGCAAATATTAGGTTGGGAAGAGCGTTCCTTATTCGTGCAGTGCGGCTGAAGAACGAGTCTCTGAATTCAACTGTGCGTCCGAAAGTAGGCTTAAGGGTATACTGATGGGCATTCCTGGCGAGACTAGTTTTGCGGGTGAATTCATGGAGAGGAGAAATGCAGGTGGTTAGCTCACTTGAGCATCGTTTGTTGAAATAACGATAAAACACGGACAGATGTTCGAGCGAGTCTAATAACTCTGCGATATTGTTGTCTCCTATAAGTTTTATCGCTCGCTTTTGCATTCTATCAAGTAGGTGCAGGGTGGTCTTGGGGGCACCAGACCAGATATGAGCGTTGTACTCAAGCTTGGGGCGGATGTACGCCTCATAAATAAAAGCCAATTCAGACAGGGTGCAATATTTCTTGCATCGATTAAGGAAACCTAAACATTTCGCAGGATTTTTCGCGACCTCGAAATGTGATCGTTCCGACTAAGTGTTTTGGAAAGTTTTCCGGCTTCATCGACATAAGCGCCATTCATGGATAAAGGCTGATTATCAAGGGTTCGCTTGAGTGACAGCAGACAGCATTGAGTTTTTGAAGCATTGAATTCCACTCTATTGTTTTTTCCCCAGTTAATTATGCTGTCAAGATCGGAATTCAATTTGCTTAACATACGCTGCCATTCCAATCCTACGGCCGAAGGGCGGGGTCGTGAGTCTTGGAACGAGTATGAAAAGCTGAGGGAGCTGTCATCAGCGAAGGAATGGATTGGATAAGAAGTAGAAGACAAGAGATCATTTATAAAAATGAGAAAGAGTGTCGGAGACAGAACTGAGCCTTGTGGAACACCAGCATTTATTTGGTGGATATCAGACTTGAACCCATCCAACTCAACTTGAATTGAACGGTTCGAAAGGTAATTTCTAATCCATAGAAGAAGAGATTCATCGATACCATAGGCACGCGTTTTCGACAAGAGAGCTTGATGCCAAACTCTGTCAAATGCTTTTAGAAATATCAAGTGCAACGATCTTGCTTTCGCCTGAATTGTGCAAAGATTGGTTCCACTTTTCGGTGAGATAAGCTATAAGATCACCAGTCGACCTGTCGCTGCGGAAACCATTAAGAAGCTTCCGCGATTCAAGATATTTCATAAGCTGACGATTTATCAGCGTTTCCATGACCTTCGAAAGAAGGTACGTAAGTGTTATGGGTCGGTACGAGGTGGGTGACAAAGATTCGCCCGTTTTAGGGACTGGCTGGACAAATGCTGTTTTCCATCTGCTCGGAAAGAGGCCTAAGGAGTAGGTTAGATGAAAAAGCTTACGCAGTGGTTTTGCCAGCACAGAAGAACACCTCTTCAGAAGTATAGGGGGAATACCATCCGGGCCAGCGGATTTATGCACGTCGAGATCTTTCAGTACTCTTGCAACTGTACACGTGCGGAAGTGGATTTGTCCCAGGGTGAAATCAACGCTCTCAAGTACAGGTGGAGACATTTTGGAATCCGTCAGTGTTGAGCTGGCTGCAAAATGGGCCGCAAGCAGATAAGCTTTGTCTAAGGAGCTGACAGCTGGAATGTGTGACAGCGGAATTTTTTTTTTTTTACAAATGACCAAAAGTTTTTGCTACCCTTGGGACATTGTAGCACTATTTGCCTCAACTTACTTCACACGTCTGATAGTTGGACTGCAGTCATTTCTGGCCCGTTAAAACTTGTTCCGGTTTTCCTCAGTAGGGTTGGCTTTGTATGTCCGGAAATTCAACTCTCTCATCCTAATAGCCTCTTTACAGCTCGAGTCATACCATGCGTTTGCTTTGGGCTTGATACTCTTCACTCTGTGAGGAATGAAGGTTCCCATGTCCAGCAGAAGAATATTTGTGATCATATCAGCAGCGGCATCCACGTCACTATCGAGGAAGCAAAGTGACCAGTTAGTTGCTGTTCTTTTAGGAATTTGTTCTCTAACAGTGTGTGGTGATAACGAGAATTTTGCTGATACGACACAATGGTCCGATGAGCCTAGAGGTGACAGTTTGTCAACAGAATATTTATCAGGATGAGAGGTGAGAAACAGGTCCTGGGTGTAGGAGGAATGACCTGCAAAGTCAGGTATTCGTGTGGGCTCATTTACTAGCTGAGTCAGATTGTTTACCTCAGCAAAGATTTCGACGTACCTTCCTTCGGGTGTTGTCTGGCCTGAATGTCGAAGCCAATTAGAATTGTGTACATTGAAGTCGCCCTCAATGGCAATTTCAGTGCGAGGGTACAGGGATACAATTCTTGAGATGGAATCGGATAACGCATCAAATTCGTTAAAAGTTGCATTGCTATCCAAGCTTAGACTTCTATAAATAAAGCAGTAGTGGATTAAATGCTTACGGAAATGGAGTCTTAACCACACAAAATTAAATTCCGGATTGGAACAGAGGCCGTATTGTGGTTGAATTTGGTAAGCTAGCGGTGTAAAAAGAAGAGCGGCACCAAGCCATATCCAGGCAGGTTCAAATCCGATTATTCGGTATTCTCGCCTACCCGTGTTTCACTTAGCGCCAAGACAGCTGGTTTGTAACATGATAGGTGGACGTACACAGCGAAGAGAGTCGCTCTAAGCCCACGCACATTGCTCACATCAACCCTAAAACTTCCCATAAAAGACAAGACTATTGGAACCAACTTTCTTGTACACTGATGTTCCAAAGATTAGCGCAGGAATATTCTGTCGACCTATACACAGCCCCGCAGTATTCTGGATACACCGTAAGCGATTGGGTTATTATTTAAACTGGGCCCCCAGCCTGGTTGACTCTCGGCACAGTACGGTTTACACCTTAGTCCAACCCAGTGGAAAGGCGAGTAGTGATGGGATACACAGGGCAGGTGCAAGAGGTGATGGCTGCATCTTGGGCTCATCATAGAGAATAAATTCTCAAGACTCATTGACCTTTAATAAGCTTACGCACCGCGGCAAGGTGTGCATCTACGCAAAGGAAGGTTTTTGATAAACAGTTTCTTTCAAGTGGTCACACAAAACCGCAGGAATTAAGTCGACTGAACGTCGAGAGTTACAGACGGTTCGTCCATACACAAGACCTCCAGTAGATCCATTAGTGAGAGTGTTTACATTTAATTCTGATTTTTCATCTGGAGACCATGCCTGCATTGGCTTCGGCCGATTTTGAAAGTCCTGGCTATCGCTTAAACAATCGTTTCCAAATTAATTGGGATGTCGTCGGTTGTTGGCTTACCAATGAGTCACCTTTCCCTTTTTGTTTGAAGTGTTCTGTCAACTTTGGCCACTGGTCGATGCTACGGGCTACTCTGACTCGTTTGGCGAAATTCAGTTTCTTCGTGGATTCACGGCTCTGGCTGAGGTCAGGGAACCTATTTTTGTCGAATCAATCCTCAACGATTTTTAATCTAACCAGTTAATTGTAAGCTCAAAGCTCTGAATGGATCTGGTCTTTGCTCTCTGTCAGAGCTTTTGTTAGCACAATTCTTCTTCAATTATAGACACGAGCCGAGTGGCGTCAAAACGGCACACAAGTGTTAATTGGTCCACCTACATTTCGAGTTTGAGGGGCTTTTCGACTGTAACATGAGTCATCGAACACGGTGATGTGGCTTAGTCAAAATAATGGAACTATCACATAGAAAAGATGATACCAAAGTCGACTTGTGGGCAACTGTGGGATGTCTTTAAGGACGCTTCATGGAGGAGGGTAAAGGCTGTCAGTTGAAGAAGCTGCAGAACAGTATAGCGCTAGTTTATCATTCCTTAAGAAGAAACTCCCCCCAAACACAAATCCTAAATTCCAAGACCACGAGTTTGTTTCCAAAAGAAAAACAACTGAACTGCGTAAATGAAAGATCTACATCCGAGTGTTCTATTTTTGGATCAATTTAAAACCCGCTGAGACAACTTTGGTGGTGAATTTTGTATTTCTTACGTAGCCTTGGCCGTAAGAGTTATTTTCTATTTCAAAATAATCGCTTGCATCATCAACGAGATCTCTGGCCTTCGACTCATCCCACAGTGTCTGTGGGTGAAGCTCTTTTTTCGCTCAATGAAACTGAAAGCTTAGCCGATCTCCTTGCCCGTTGCATGTTCACTTGAATTCTATTTGATTTGTCGCGATGGCGCTCAGCACACAAACCCGCTTCACTTGAACTAATTAATTCAAAAATTTAAGATGGTCGGTGGACCGTCGTCGCGCCGTCTCGACGTGCATCCCACATACAATGTTTGCATCAATTTATTAATTTTGAGTAACTACTTTAGGAGATTACAGTAGTATGCTTCGGATGGCTGTTTGACTTTAAGTCGGTAAAAAATGCAAGCCTCGTGTGCACACGTCACATGATTCTGTCATGCGTTGACGCTATCTCATCCGAGACTGCTTATGAACTTAAACCAGAAAAGAATTTACAGCTGATTGCCTCCTAGTCCATCGACGAATTTGAGTGCCTTTTTGACGGATATTCATGAATTTCTGACGGTTTTCCCGAAATAACGTAAATGCTGTCCTCTGACACGATATAAAAAACAGTTGTCAAAAATCTTAAATCACAAGAGAAGCAGGAGTCGGGCATCTCTGTAATACTTCATTTCTGCCTTAAACTGTGGGATAAATCAAGAGGGGTTGAACCAATAAGATCACAAGTTCAGATCAGTTGGCATCGTTGTCTATTGATTTATTGAACCGATGCTCGTGATAGGTGTTCGTAGATATAGTTGGTGTCAACACACCCCACAACTCCACTTCTCCCAAGACACTCACCAATATCAGCGGGATAGCTACACAAGCATCGCATTTGGGAGTCTAATCAGACTGCGACCCGTAAAGGGACTCAGCCTTTGGGACTGAGCTAGAATACTTACGATCGCTAATGGTCCTGACTTGGTGTTGATGCCTGGAAGCAGTGTGCCAAGGACCGTCAGCGATCGAAAGTATTCTGGCTCAGTCTCAAAGACAGAGTTTACGTGATTACTTGGTCCTTATACCGGAGCTCCGCCTTATCATTATTATTATTGTTGTCGGGGGTATATTCCCCCCGACCTTTAGATTTATTGTGGCCCCTTATCACACCTTTGCTTTCTTAAGAGTTCCCCATGCAAGTCTTTTCAGAGTTGGAATTAAGGGCTATGGACTCCTGTTGCGCGATTGTGAGAGAGATTCATTCTAGAGTATTCTCTCCTTATGAATTTGAGAACGAGAGCTTGTTCAAGTGACTTGAATTCTTCCTCAGATGTCAGGTGCTTGCTTAGATATATTTGTCTTTTGTGGGTTAATGCCTCACAAAACCCAGTACATGTTCTGGAATTTCAGTAGATTCTCCACAGAGTCTGAAAAGACCTTCATACTCTTAGTTTGCTTAGGTGCATCTTTAGTTTTCTCTGCAGTGCTCTGTTAGGAAGCCCGTTAGGATACGTACGTTGTTCTTGCTGATCTTGATGCATGCCTCAAACCTCTTTCGGTCATGTGAACCCAAGAGTTTCTTGGCTTGTTTCATGCCATGAGCTTTGTTTACCCGGGTTCCTTCTTTCTAGTTTAATGAATTGTTCCCTAAGGACATGATTGCCTACAGCGCTGAATGGTTCGGGGCCTGTCAAATGTTCCAATGCTCCCTTAATAACGAGGCGGTTTCATTGCCTCTTATCCCTGTGTGGCCAGGTATTTACTCTGTTTACCTGCTTAGCTCTTTAAGCTTCTGTGGGCAATCCACACAAGCTTAGATTTGGTGATTTAGGAGCCTCTTGTCCAGATAGCGCCACGACTGTCCGACATTATTCGCCATGTCTCATTTGGTATTGTACTGACATCTGTTCTTGATGCCATTTTACCATATTGCTGCTCAGTCTGTTCACCATGGATTAATTGCTCGAGTGAGTGCTGAGCTAAATGGTAAACATGTTTTGGAATTTGAATTTTCTGATCACGACATCCTTCGAAATGGCCAAGAGTGGTAGCTTTTTGACTAGTGCATAGAATTGTCTCGATGTAGTGCACCTCTCTTTTTCTGTTAAGTTCGGTCTTCCTCTCCTTCTCGAATCAGAAGCCTTGGATTCGAAGAGCTTCTTTGCTGGAGAATTGATCATGCACTTTACGAGGACAAGACAGTAAGGTGGGAGGTTTTTCGCCTTCCGGACTGTATCTAAATCTTGATACAGCTCGTATGTCTTCTCCTCCAAGCTTTCTTCCAAGCTGACGGGAACATATATCCGACGTAGAATTTTTCTTTCGAAAGCAGAATGAACTCTGCGGTTTTGCTTATCCTCCAGCTTTCACCACCATGTAGTAGGACTGACAAAACAAGAGTTGCGTAGATCATAGTCTTGGTCCTTTCAGCCAGTTGGTTCGACAAACCGAAGTAGCAACGTGTTGCCAAGGGCGATTCTACGTCGAATGTCATTTGTGGAGTTCACTTTTGCCGCGAGGTGTCCCAGTTGGTGCCCCTCGGAATCTTTTTTCCTCGACGTCATATATTTCGTCTCATCCTCATTGACCTCAAACCCACCTCTTTTAGATTCTTCTTCAATCGCCGTGAAGGCTTACACTATATCACGGCATGTTGGGAGCGCGAGTTAAGTGTTGCAACACGTTCCAGGTCCTGCAATATACGTAGAAATAATCCATCTATGCACTTGTTTTCTTTTCTAATTCGTCTTCCATTCCACATATAAGTCTGTCTCCATCCCTCCATTCCTCCATTCTTCTATGGGTTTACGTGCTTACCATCAGTAGTGTCCTTTTCTATTCTTCAGAAGATCCAATCACGAACTGTACGGGCTGTTCAAGGACTTGAGCCTAGCCAGGCGTCTATGGATGCAACGCCTAAGGTGGCTGGGCCCTGATCTTATGGACGAATCAGCCCCGTCCCAAAGCGTCTTCAACTCGGAACCTGTGGAACAAGGCAACAGAGGGAGCCTGATTCTAATGACCTCTCCAATGCGAAACTGGAGGCAGAGATGGCGCTAGTTAGAGAGGCTTGTTGGTTGAAGCCTAGGCTTACCCCCCACTGTAGCGCAAGATTAAGAAGAAGAAGAATTGTTGACATTTATTATCTTTAATATTGTGATGAATTCTACATGGAAGAATTTTCTCAAAAACGTTTTTATTTTTGTACGTATTTTCTCGAGGACTGTAGCGCCGCCCATATTATATATTATTATATTTCTTGGGGAGTATATGAGGGTCGAAAAAGATCATCACATTAGGTAGGTATATATGTAAGAATGGTGGTTCGGTGAGAGCCTAATTAGCACTATATGCCGTTTTAATACTACAGTCCTCTTGCCTAATTTATATTTTGAGATATATCTAAGTCCAACCCGAGGTATTTAAGAAGAACAAGTGAGTAATTGATTAACGTGATCTCCTGTCAAAAGACTTAATATGACGAGTTCTTTTACTCCTTAGGACCATTTTTCGACGAGTAGGAAACAAAAGTACCACATCGAGTTCATGCTTAAGGACACTCACTCCACCTTGATAAAATGTGAGGCCGATCTAAAACCGCTGCTGCTCTTTGGGTCTTATACCTTTGGATCATATACCTTTCACGTCCCGGAGTCGCACACATTGGACACAAGCCATGTAGGTATAGTCTCCACCTCTCTCCGCTTTGGGTGCTACACCACAGCCACCACCATTCTCCCACTTGTTGCCAAACTGAAGTGATCAGGCTGAGACCTATGCGGGTCTCAGGGGCAATCCTAATCTCCCGTGGAACCAGCATATAGCCTCTGGTAAAGCTACCAGTAGGATGGATGCCATAACATCCCAGGTCTGGCTATGTTTCATAATGTTTTCATTCCATATGCTGAAGTCTATTAGCAATAAGCCTTTGCGATAGCATTTGTAAGCACTTAATTATGCCGCTATCTATAAGCTTATGCATAAACATTCAGCATTTTCAACGAAAATATTTGTGTGTATTGGAGTAGGGACGTATCCTAAGCCAATTACTCAAGCTCAGGTATTTTAGTCGCCTTGTACGACAGGCATACCTTACCTAGGGCATATTCTAACCCCTAAACCGCAGGGGGAATTTAAGACCGACCTTAGTTTCGGGGTCGCCGTGGCGTAGTGGGTAAGTGCGTCAACTCTTACGCAGAGGGTCCCAGGTTCGATACCCGAATTTACCAACATTATTCACGGCTGCGCCTCTTTCGAGTCACTGACAATGCTCAAAGAGTATTCCTGTCAAGAAAAAGCTTCTCAACTCCGCCGTTCGGAGTCGGCAATAAACTGTAGGTCCCTTCCACACGTGAAAGATCATTAGCACGCACAACACGTATGGTTGCTGAGAAGCTAGGCCCAGGTCCGCCTCGGACTGTCGCGCCACCCATATTATATTATTATTATTAGTTTCATAAAGTGAGTTGAAAAGGGTTGTTGCTTGTTTAGTTTTGTGATATTGAATATTTTTCTTAAGGGCCGGCCACAATATTAGAATCGGGTGAACCACCGCCGTATACATTGATAGGTTCAACGTTGGTTGCAGACCTCATTTTTTGCCGAAGGTAGTACCGCAGGCGTAAAAATGTACGCACGCCTTCTTTACTTCGTGGTCTATTTTTAGTTTCCAGTTAAGTTTGGGATCTAAAGTAACACCTAGATACTTAGCGCCGGTAGATAGAGAAAGACTGTTCAGACGGGGAAGTTGATTTGAAATTAAAAACTTTAACTTAAAACTTTAACTTAAACTTAAGTTTATTCGATTTTTTAACGTCGATCTACACTTAAGTCACCGTGCTTTGCCCCAAAAAATGTTTCCATAAATCATCGAAAAATCCCTCCATTTCAAATCAGCTTTGTGATCGACTCAGACGATGGACGGACCATCCAGAGACGTCTATTGCAAACAGCTTGTTTTCCCTAGGCATTCCAAGAACACTTGACGGATATTTGACGCGTTGCTACGTGACGTCTTCTCGGGAATGCGTGTTTGTTTCGCGATCAGCATTTATATTAGAATAATATACATTTCGAATTAGAAACCATAAAACACAGTTTGTGAATCAAAAGATTTCATCACCCCTTAATTTGCAAAACTGGATTTCCATTGAACTTGACACAGTCCAGCACTCGGTGAATCACAATACCCACCTAGTCCGCACATGGGCACAGTCGACTCTCTCGAATGGAATTGTAACTGCATCATGTGAAGTAATTACGAATGCGAAAATTACAACGATGTCGTAATTGACAACGAGAGTCATTAAATTAAAAATCTCACGTGTTTTTTTTCTCCACTTCTTGTTATTTTGCAGAATTTAAAACCGAGATAAGCAATCTGACACAATGCCGCTGGAAGAGGAGGACGACAACAAACTGCCACTAAAGGATCGCACCTGCAACGATGAAGACGCAGAGATGAATATAACAACCGACACGAGACAGGAGCAAAGGTAAACAATGATGGATTTCATTTCACATGTCTATTCCAGATCTGTACATCACTGAGCGATGGGGAAATTTCGCTTGAGTCAGTGGTTTCTTTTGTAGATCAGATCAGCTTACAGTCAGCGACAAAGAAATGTTGACGACACTGTTGTCTTTTTTATTGGTGCGCGAATTTGTTTTCAGATTAAGAGATGTGAACTCAAGAGAAATTAGTTAGCAGCCATGCCATGCGGATGATTGTGACAATTTTCGTGTCAAAAGAAGTTTATTTCTTACATTTTATAACCGAAATTAGGTTGGGTTAGGTAAGTAGGTGGACTAGGGGGAAAACCACGTCTCACCTAGGTCCAGTTGGACAAATTATGATGTCCATTGGGGGAATGTACCACATTTCTCCTTGTTCATGTGTTTCTCAGCCATCCCTATATATCCTGGTCTTCTCAACTGGCAGAGACTACTGCAGTGGCAGAGGCAGTGAGGAGTTTCCTCTTTTTCATGTTCGAAGCCGCAGCCTCTGCATATAACCCTTGGCTAATCCCATCTTCGTTTCATAATACTTTAGATGATTATGGCCAGTTAGTGCTCCAACTACCATCGATATCAAATTTTTGTCTCATTAAAGGCGTTTCTCGGTTTGTGCACTGTTCAAATTATATACCATCCCAGTCGTCTCACAGATGGTTAGAGAATTCCACCTTTTATTAGCATCCTCTTTGATCTTGTCACCCACTTTTTTTCTTGACAATCACAAGAGGTGGGTTGATCCATAGTATTGCCTGGAATGGGTCGGTTTCGGTCCCTTTTTCCTGGAAAGAGTTCCCCTGCTGCGAGTCTCATGTCGCTGTACAGTCCCCTCTGACTCATATTGTTACGAGGAAATTACGGGAGTTGACGTATGTACGTCCTCTTGTTCATCAAGGATATCTTACGCATACATTTCGTCAGTGAACACATCAAAATTTTTAGCGGACAAATGCAGCCCTTTTTAAAGTGCATGTCTCGAGATTCAAGCCATGTTAATAAAAAATATCAAAAATCCATTTTCGGACAAGAAATTATGTGTAAAAAAATTCTTTTGTTGTGTGAAAGGTCTAACGAACCTGCTGTATTTACTTACGTCCTTTAAGACCAAATTTAATGCATTTATCGACCAAAGTAATACCTACCAGGACCAGGCCTACCAACGTTGTCGGTCCCGAAGACAAGAGCACTTCCAGTCGTGAAGACTATTTCTTGCGTCCCAAAAATAAACGCACAATGCAAACATAATTGTATTTCATGAAAGACAATAGTCTACAGAAAATTTGTCGGAGATAACGCTTAACTTTCTTTCATGAGGCGAGCATGTTCGAATTGCTTTGACACTCTTCGAGCACGAGGGTTCTGTTTTTGTGGGTCGCCGTGGCGTAGTCGGTAAGTCCACTCCTATGCACAGGGTGCCAGGATCGGTGCCCGAATTTACCACCTTTGATAGTTCAGAGCTCCAACTTTTTTCGAGTCACTAGTAATGCGCAATGAGTATTCCTGTCCAGAAAAAGCTTCTCAACTTCGCCGTTCAGATTCGGCATTAAACTGTAGATCCCTTTCATTCGTGAGAGAACAATAGCATTCACAATACGAGCGGTTGCTGAGAAGCTAGGCCACCCATATTATATTATATTATAATGCTTAACTTCCAAACTACCCAGCATAGGGTGTCCTGGTATAGGCAATAAAAGACCCGACGAGTTAGCTAGATTAGGGAGGATTGCGAATTTCAAACAATTAGAATAGAGTTGGTACTGGCCCTCGATTCAAGTAACGACCACCCTGTTACTTACAGACGCCATAAATATCACCAATCGGAAGTGGATGGAATTGGAGGACACCGAGGCAGATCTGGCCTTAAATAAAAACAAGTACACTCCAAAAAATAATTAGAAAGTAAGTCAGTAATGTCGCAGGCATTATTACTGACTGGATGATTGGGAGCCACCCACAAGCACTTCTACAAAAGCTGTCGAGATGAGGAGGAAGAAGAAACTACGCTACACTAAATGGGTACCTGTCGATTCCTTGTAGGAACAAGGAAAAGCAGTCTAGGAAACTATTCATTCAGAAATGGCACATATCAAGATTCTGGTCGAAGCCAAATTCATTAAGAAAACAAATTGGCAATGGAGTAGAGTATCTAAGGGTAGGCTACTATGACACCAGGAAGTACTAAGGTGTTCATTATTTGGCAAGCCAGGAAGGGTGCATTTACTACCGGATAGGGATTATACAATGGATCCAATCAAGTTCTAAGTGGGTCACAGCTGAGTCGGTTGTATAGCATCTTAGCATTTCATCTCTCTCATTTCATCATTAGCATCTCGAATATTTGCTCTCAAGCTCCAACCCCTTGTTAGCGTTGACTAATGACTGGGGGTTGCACCAGAAAAGTTAATGGGATGGGGTCCATTCGCAAGCTAGCGAAGCCATTTGATGAACGGTTGCCTTGAAATGGCATAGTCACCGAGATTCTTTTTCACTACTTTGAGCGTTTTGTGGTCGCTTGTATGAAATGCAACCTGTTGGAACACAAGACCAGATAAAGCGATTTTGTCGATTTTTGGCCACTGAATGACTGAATGGCGTCCACTCATTGACGTTGACTATGTCTCCTTCCGAATTTCGATGCCACCATGCAACAAAATCCACCAAACAGTCAACCTCTGTGGACATTGATGCTTGGTGGAGCACATGTGGATTGTGTTCACTCCAATGACTGCAAATTCGCTTGTTGACATGACCCTGATCTCTGGTCAACATTTCCCGCCGGCCGAGATTCCATCTCCAATTCTTGCGTCAGGACATCTTGTATACCGCGTAGGGCTCAAATCCTACCGCAAAATAAGTCGAGTAACTCTCTAGTGATGCCCAAGTCGGCTCATCGGTGCTGAGTCAACATTTCTATATCTTCTACGATAGTAGCTGCAATCCTTGACTGGTTCGTGGCTTAAGGGCCAGAAGTATGTTCTCACGCTCAAACTTTTCCGGAGTGAGATGAATTGCCTGCACCCTGAAGCCATGATGGCGACCATCCTCACGACATTGCATGCCAGTATTTGGATATGTTTTTTTTTAATTATTTCCCCACGGTCTGCAAGCGAACGTTACGAAATATTTTGACAGCTGGATGTCAGTGACAGCTGCTGAAACAGAAACACTTGACATCTGGTCACCCAAAATCTTGGAATCAAGTTTCATTAACAAAACAATAATTAATGAACCCTTCATCGCCGCTCTTAAGCTGTCGAATTGCATCTGTGGTCTGGAACAAGCGAGCAAACAAAAATGTATGGAAATGGTCAAGGGCGTGGAGCAATAAACACCAATTAAAATGTGAAGACCGCTAATCAATCAGAAAAACATCACCTGCCCTCTGTCGTCGTCGCCAACTGTTCAACTCCGCGATTTGTCATTACTTAGCGATACTGACAGCAACACCACTCGCACTTGTTAATCACAAATCACAAATCCGCCGAGAGCAGTCGCTTTTAAAGTTTCGATACGATTGTGTGTGCACAGATGTCTATCTGTATACCGGTGGCATGCTAGACTGAATCCCAATGCAGACTTGAGTTCAAGCCGTCGAGCGGCGTTGAAGCTTTCTTACGCGCCATCGTTCGTGCTAACTTTAGTCTCTCTGCGGCAATCTTGAACGCAGAACCGTCTGGCGGAGCTCCCTACTCGAAACTGTGTGGATATAGTGTGGATAGGTTCCTGAGCGGCTTGACTAAAAAAAAAAAAAAACAACAGAAACACTCTCTCTCCCTCGACGCATAAATATTCATATTCTGCTGATTCATGCCAGAAGTTCACCCACCTTCACCTACAATGCTGTTAGTATCTGTCCGTGACGTGCGTCGGTCTTCGGCGACTCTCCTCACAGCGAGTGCTTACTAAGTGCGACTCTGTTCTACTTGCAGGCGGGAGAATCTGCTGAAATGGATGAAGCGCCTGACAATAACGCTGATCATCCTCATTGGCTTCTTCCTCATTGGCTACATGCTCTGGAAGCTGACATTCAGTGGTAAGTGCAAATATTTACATCACCTCCTCACCTGACTGACTCTCACTCTCTCTCTCTCTCTCTTGCAGATAACAATGAACCGAAACTGGTGGAGGACGTGCAGATCAGTTCGATGGGGAGCAACGTAGTGCCCGTGGGACACGTCACCATCATTCCAGACACCACGCTATTGGACCAAGTTGACATGGAAACCACCACGATGGAATCTTCGACGGCGAAACCACCACCCGTCGCCGAGTCGTCCAAACTCGGCGTATTCGAGAAGGCGGCGGTGTGCTCGGACAACAGCGTTTGCAGTAAGATTGGCAGGTGATATAAGCTGTTTGTTTTTCTAATTCGCCTTACAGCCGGGATGAGTCAGCGGCCATATCGTGTTCGTTAGCGCCCATTGGCGCTCATTAGTTTCATCACATTTGTTCGGCGAGAACGTGTGAAACAGAAATTGATTGACGGATTCCGCCATCGGCGTCGGCGTCGTGAGATATACGTTAAGTGCGGGAATTTCGGAGAATTTATTTCATACCCTCTATAAGTAGTAGTTTCAATAAGCTTCGTGGCGGGGGTTCACCAAATGGCTGTCAGCCTTCGGGGACTGATGCTCGAAACAGGTTTGACTTGCTTCACCGCCGCGCCGCACATTGGCCGTCAATGAGGTGTGAAGACGGGCCAGAGCCGACCGGTGTTCCATCTCTTAGTGGGAATGACTTAGAACTTAGTCTACTGAATCATGGTCGATACTAATTAGCTCGTGACAAAGTCGCCTTGGAGTCATTTAACATCCTACCCTGGCTGCTCTTGGTGGCGAAGAAGTTTCTGACAAATTTTGTCATAAGGAGGAATGATGTCTCCAAAAATAAGAACATACGCTCAACTCACGGCTCTACCTATCTCGAGTCACTGAAACTGCTCAGGGGTCAGAGAAATTTTTTCAAACATCGTTCAGAGGCGATATTAAACTCTAGATCGCCTTGACTCGTGAGAGGGCGCTAGCGCGAGTCCAAGTTCGATACGTGGGGGTTGGTGTAGCAGCTATGTCTAGGTCCATTTCAGGCTGTGGCGCCACCTATAGTTTTGCCAATGTTTTAGTGCTTCCTTGATGAGGTTTCTCGGTGTCTTCTTGGTTCCACCCACCATCCATCTCTTTCTACGCGACGACTTGAATCCTAGGCATGCGTACTTTACTTGATCAATAGCGATGAATTGTTTCAACATTAAATAGTCAGAGAAGATATAAAAGAATTGGGACCAAATGGTCAACCAAGAAATATTGAAGAGTTGACGACTTATTGAGAATGGGGAGAGGGACAACTTCTTACTCTTGGATTGAAGCACACTTCGTTCTTTATGCAAAATTCCAGCAATCTCCCAATTTTGTGTGAATTGATCTATAAAATTGACTAAGCAAACTCTTGGCGTTGTCGTCCTGTGTGTCGACTCCTACTCAATTGAACCTCGTTGCTCTGGTTCGATTCTCGTCCCGTGCGCCATAAATCATTTTCACGGTCCAACCTCTTTGGCGTCACCGACATTGCTCAAAAAGTGATAACTGTCTAGAAAAGCCTTCTGCCTGTTCGGAGCCGGCGTAAAACTCTAGGTCCCGTCCACTATTGAGTGAACAGTAGCACGCACAAGGCGAGTGGTTGTAGAAACTTGGCCCTGGCTCTCTACAGACTGTAGCGCCACCCATATTAGAGACGAGCGAGAAGACGGAGTAGTGAGTGGGCATTTGCGACTTCCAGAGAACAATTCTTTACAACCACCTCGAAGCTATGTTTAATCACAAATGGCATAAAAAGTTTTATTTTATTTTTCAAACTGTGGCCATTAGCTCGATTGTAGGAATTCGGTGGCAATGCTCTGTACATGGGTTAATAACATTACATCTCGTTAGTAACCCGCATGTTCTACTAACGGCGACGCAGGGGCAAAGCACACACGAGAGATCTCTTGGCCACTCGATCATCCTCAATTGACTCTAAGGCATCAGCAATCATACCCAAGCGGGTTTTTGGACTTGGTCCAGCCACCTCGTCTAGCGTCTACCAAGAGGAGGATAGAATCGCATACAAGGCCCGCCTCGGAAGACGTGATGGAGGAGACATACATTCGTGCCACGAATATACATCGAATACATCGAAACATATCCCATTTCGTTCGAAGAGGTAGCTGCTCAACATTCAGCGCCTCGCGTCCTGCTGTGTCTCTCACCCTATCCTGGAGAGTAATTCCCACAATAGCAAGAAGAAATTTCATTGTATCATCTCATCATCTACTCGATCTAATTTTTTCGGTCGTTATTCAAATTGAGTTGGAAGTTGGAGTTAGAATAGACGAAACCGCTTACTTTGACTCCTTCCTGATTACAGATCGTCCAAGCTGGTTGCAAAATTTACCCAACTTGTCCAAACCTCCAAGCTCAGCAATATTCAAAAAGAGAGATACTTAATCTCCTTCACCTGCTTCAAGATATCACTTCTTGGGACTCCACCAACATGTAGAGTGCATTGAACAGCATTTTGGAAATAACCATAACATTTGATTTATCCACGTTAACCTTCATATCAGCATCAGCAGACACGGCCATAAACCTATTGAGTCATCTGCAAAAGGAGATGACTCTCCCATTGTGAAACAGTCATCGCTTCGTCTGCGCTGCAACATCCAGTCTAGGTTATGTATTGAAAAGTAGAGCTCACAAGACGTATCCTTGGCGAAGTTCAACACTGTTGACCCGAACATAGACGCAATGGCTTTAAAAAGAGGACCATTAATCACATAGTCCTGCAGAATACTCCAGAGAACTCAGTCTTATGCCTATTTCAAATCAACGAAGCAGCTTCTGCTCGTCTTCGGTAGCTCTTCTGATGAGATGAAAGCAGCACTGTTCATTGCCCATCCTGGACTCGAACATAGCTCTAGACAGCGCCTCCAACATCTTAGCGCATAATTTCCCCGGAAGACTTAAAATTGATATGCTCCTGTTGTAGTTGGAGCAGTCTGTTGGCTATTTCACCAACTTTTGTACATATTTAAAAGAGTTTCATAAGTTACTGTAAGGCCGAAGAATTGCTTGTCATAATTAGATTTTCCACTTATAACAAGTCCAGGCATGAGAAACTATGTATGCAACTTCTTACAACCTTCGGAGTTATGCTCAAATTTGTTTCGCTGTATCGTATTTAAAAACACGGTTTTGACTTTGATCATGTTACAAAAGTCACAATTCCTTGACCAATAATAGTTGGAATAAATGTAACTAGGAGCTTATTTTTAGAAGAAATATAAAGCTTTCTTTTAAAATTAAATGGATCCTTGAACTGAGCTCTGAGATATTCAATTCCTTATAGTAGAATTTTAAATTAGCAACAATTTGCAGAGATAGAGTTTGTTGGACTGTAGAAAAAAGTTTCAAGAGGCTCCAACAGGAGGGCTAGTTCTTCTGAGAGCTAAAGACGTGCTCTATTGATGTTGTAAAAATCATATCCGCAGCAATTGACTTTTAAGTTGACCTAAGCTATAAAAAATGGCAATTTTTTTGAAATTACCAAGCTGTGACGAACACTACTTCTGTGAAGTAATAAATATGTAACTCTTGAACCAGTGAACCGATCTTAATGAAATTAAATTTCATTGGGTGGTGTGAATAAATACTGAGTGTGAGCATTGCCCCAGCATTTTTGAGTAAATCCATCTGAGGTGGATAAAAATTTATTTCGTTAAGTTTAACGAACCCTCCGCTGAGTCTTTCCTCCGTTTTGGTGTGAATAAATATGGAATATGCTCAGATATCGTTTTGAGAAGCTGAAGGTGTATAGGAGGTGACTTCAAGAGAGAAAAAATTGAAATCAATTTAAGATAATAAGATACAAAGAATACTTTGACGGATTTAACCTTAATCCTCAAAAATAAAAGGAAATGTGGAATGGACGAGGCCGGTTTCATCAAGTGTTTGCAATTTTATCCGTGCTTGCTGGAAAAAAGCCAGACTCCAGACGTGAAAAGTAAAAAGCAATCTGAGTTGAAAATCTCGCAAATAAAGCAAAAAATTGATAACACGAAGGCCCGCGTCAAATCAAAAGACGATAAGAAAATGCCCGTATTTTTCTTCACATTACCGGTGTTACACCTGCCGATGACTTCTGCGCACTTTTGGTGATGAGTTCTTACGTATATTAGTCGAATCCGAGACTTTCGAATGCGTAGCCCGACATTGACATTTTGACATACAAATTTGTCGACCCCTAGAGGTCTCAGTTTTCAGCCGTTTTTCCACATCATCTCCGGACTGCCAAACAGGCCATGTTACACCTTTCGATGACTGCTGCGCACCACCACGGGTTTCTTCAGGAATATCGGAAAGGAATTGGAAAACTTAACCACTCTTTGTTATCAAACTCGAATCGATACACGTTCTTGAAATTATATAAATCCTTGTTTTTCGTGTTTGTGTGTTTAAAACGTTGTGTTAAAAATGTTATTGCATATATTTTGCACTCACCTTTACCCGACTTTGCACTCACCCTTAAACGCCAAGAATCCTAGCTTTCAAACGTCAACAGAAGGGAGGGTACCTACTTTGAGGACATTTTTTGTTCACACCAAATTGAGTATTTCCTTTAACGAACATACTCGACTCATGTGTTCTTTCTCGGAGTCTTTTCTCAGTTTTTATTCACACCACCGATTGTTTTATTTGTTTCAGATTTCATTAAGATCGATTCATGGGTTCAAAAGTTACTTTATTTATTTCCGTGCTCCCATAATAAGTGAACCAATATGCGCCGCGGAGACTCCGACTGAACTACTTGGTGTGAAGCCTCTGTGTTGCCGTGATGAGTGTCTCTGGCTGTTGTGCCTCTGTGTTGCCGTGTCGCGTGGTTCTCACTGCCTTGGTTAATTTGAGCGGCCGTTATACGTTCTCGTTACAGGCAATTTTTACGCCTCGAAGATAAACCTTCAATCACGGTCCTCCACTGGGGAAATAATGAAGGTTTAATTTCAAAGCGATTACTCTTGCCAATCGCTGTTTCTTTGGGCTCAAGAGGCAATTGAGTAGTAGAGTCCTCTCTCGAAGGACCAAGCTGACAAGACCTTGATCATCCCTGTCCTGCTGTACGGCGCGGAGGCATGGACCATCACAAAAGCGGATGAAGAAGCACTTAGTCTTTTCGAGAGCTCGAAAGTGCGTTCAATCTTTGGTCCTGTCTGCGTTGATGGTTATTGCAGAAGAAGATTCAACCACGAACTGTACACCTGTACAGCGGCATGAGTCTAGTCAGGCGTCTACGGATTCAACGTCAAAGATGGCTGGGCCCTGTAGAGCGCATGGACAACACTGCTCCAGCCCAGAGAGTCTTCGACTCCGCACCAATGGGACAACGCAATAGAGGACGCCCAAGGAACCGATGGCGCACCCAGGTGGAGATGGATCTCAATCGACTTGGTGTGCGCAGTTGGAGACAGCTGGCTAAAGATCGTGCCGGCTGGAGAGGCTTACTGGTTGAGGCCCAGGTCCACCCCGGACTGTAGCGTCATCAGAAGAAGAAGAAGAACTTCAAGCACTCAGCCATACCTATCGGACATCTCTTTTCTTGTTTCTCGCACTCCTATTCTTTCTCCCAGTGTTTGCCTTCACCCGGAACGAGACTCCGACTGAACTCTGTAGGACCTAGTCAACTCTGCTACCCTATCTCGACGCCTGAGCTCGGGTTCTCTCTCCCGATTCGCACACCTCGCCGTTAGGCAGCTGTCCGTAAGTTTTCCCACATTTCCGTACCAACAAAAAAAAATGTTCGTTCCACTTATACTCCCACCCCTATGGGCTGCAAACCTAAGTGTCCCATTCTATCATTTTCACCACCCACTACTTGGGAAAACTGCTACCTTATCTGATTCGGTTCCGCTTCCTCCTATCGATCTAGTCTTTTCCCTCCGCGAAGCCATAATAAGGCAATTGAGCTACAATCCATGTTATTGGCTAAGATAGGTTTCAGCTCATCAAAAGTGTTTGCGTTTCTTAGCACTTGTCCTCGGAAAAGTTTGCACCTCTTTGAGGTGGATCAATCGTATATAGTCAAGCTGCCATCGTATAAACTAATGCCATCCTCCTCTCCTCTCCGCAGTGACATATTCGAACGCGGTGGCAACGTCGTAGACTCTGCCCTGGCAGTACTCCTCTGCAACGGCATCGTGACCATGCAGAGCATGGGCATCGGCGGCGGGTTCCTCATGAACGTGTACATCAAATCCGAGAACCGTGCGTACACGATTGACGCTCGTGAAGTAGCGCCATACGCTGCCGACGAGAACATGTTCGTAGGCAAGCCGAATGCATCCTTGCACTCGCCCCTGGCGATAGCCGTTCCCGGAGAAGTGATGGGCTACCATGAGGCGCACAAGCGTTTCGGTTCGCTGTCATGGAAGGAGATCATTGAGCCGTCGATCAAGGTCTGCGAAGAAGGGTTCATCATGTCCGAGCACCAGTTCGGTGCGCTAAATCAGAAGCCGATAGTCAAGAACGACACTCGCTTGAGGTAAGCCATCTCTGTTTTCACGACACTCACTCAAAGGATCTCGCTTACAGTTTGGCGTTCGTGAACAACGCGACCGGAGACTTCCATCCGATCGGCACCAGGATCTTCCCGCCAACCGAGCTCTGCCGGACTTACAGCAGGCTCTCCCAGAATGGCCCCTTGGACTTTTACAATGGCTCTCTGGCAAAGGACATCTCGGCTGACTTGAAGGATATGGGAAGTATTGTGACCGCTGACGACTTGGAGGTCTACACTGCGGACGTTGTGAGTTCGGTGTCGATGCCATTGGGACGGAACACCTTGTACGCCGTTCCGCCTGTCGGCAGTGGTACGGTGGTCGCTCACATTCTGAGCATCCTGAACGGGTTCAACTTCACGGAGGCGAATATCGCCAATGACACTGAAATGGCGCTGACCTTCCACCGGTTCGCGGAGGCTTTCAAATTCGGTTTCGCCAAACGATGGGAACTGGGAGACATGCGGGTCAACGATCTCAGAGAGGTAAGTTGGGGAAAGGGGTCAAAATGGGGCGGCGACTTAAATGACTGGTCTTCTGCTTTACAGCTCGTAAGCCAGTTGACCTCCACTGAATATGGGGACGAATTGAGGCGGAAAATCAATGACTCGTCCGTTCTTAACGACATATCAGAGTACGGCGCACGATTCTCGGCCAAGGACGACCACGGCACGTCACACATGTCGCTGCTAGGACCCAATGGCGACGCTGTATCTGTCACAAGCACCATCAATCACTAGTAAGTATCACTGCCCTGGCCTTCATTGTTTTCAAATTCACTCACGTCTTGGCGTTTTTTCAGTTTCGGATCGGGATTCACTGGAAAGCGAACGGGCATCATCTTCAACAGCGGCATGGATGACTTTTCAACGCCTGACATGTCGAATCAATTCAATTTGCCGCCGGCGCCGACGAACTTCATCGAACCGCAGAAGCGTGCAATGTCCTCGATGTCACCCACAATTGTAGCCAACAGCACGGGACATGTCGTGATGGTGATTGGATCGGCGGGTGGCTCGAAGATCATCACTGCCGTTGCTCAGGTCATTGCCCGCGTTCTTTGGTTCGGCCAAGACATTAAGGCTGCCATCGATACGCCGAGATTCCATCATCAACTCGTTCCGAATGTTCTCGAATACGAAGGCGATAAGTTTGCGGTAAGTTTGGTAACAGATCTGATCACATTTTAGGAAGTATAGACAATTTGGGTGCATAGTCTTTTTTTTATTTTTGGTATCATTCTGGGCTTTTTCGGCAATGATTAGTTTTTCAGTTGGTTCTGTTGAATTCCCAGGACAGCTTCTTATCTTGACGGTGATCCACCCAATTCTTCTTGATGGAATAACCTCTGCTGGCCATGGACCCAAGCCGTGAAGGACGACGTACCTAGCTTCCACTCCATACCCAAGTGGGAGAAACCACTGTGGTCTATAATTGTCTCAATCCAAAACTGTCGAAAGGTCTGATAAGACTGAGCAGGCCTGCTCTGAAGAATACAATCAGCGTTGTCGCTGAACATTGCGCCAATGGAACAATCGCCTTCAAAATGGGACTGTCCTTTAATGATTTATGCAGGAGTTGTAGAGTTGAGAAAGAGTAGGAAACCGCCAACGTCACCTAGGATGTGCACCACTAGTGCCACACTTCTTCATCGCTGTGTGAAAAGCACCAAGTGGCTTGCGAAGTACGATCGGCAAGATCGGGGTGCTAACAATAGGTGGCTGAGTGATAAATTGTGAGCTTCTTTTGCTTTTTACGACGCTACCATCCAGGGGGACCTGGGCTTCAACCAGCAAGACTCTGTAGATAGTCTAGTTATTATTTAATATACAATGGGTGGAGCCGAGGTGGACCTGGGCCTAGCTTCTCAGCAATAACTCGTGTTGTGTTGAGCGTGCTATTGTTCTCCCACAAGTGGAAGGGACCTTAGGACCTCTAGACAGGACTTCTCTTCGAGCATTGTCAGTGACTCGAAAGAGGTAGCCGTGAATTATAAAAGTTGGTAAATTGGAAATTCGAACCTGGCACCCTCTGCGTAGGAGTCGACGCACTTAATCACTATGCCACGGACCCCACCATAAATTCCGTTTTGTATATGATATTTAAAGTGTTTAGTAGTTATCAAGCTGCCTACTATTTGAACAATTAACTACACCACTGGACTATTCGATTATAGTATTACACGAAGCAAACTTTTAACGACGTCGTTTAATACAATCGTTTGAACGACGATCGTCTGAAAAGTTACGCGATGAGAGGCTTGTAGGAGGCTCTGTAATGGGGGCCTACACCATCAGCACCGAAAACCTGCCATCTGATCCAAGCAAGGACAGTGACAGAGGAAATGCCCTGCATTGTCGTCTTATCCACGGGTGTCACATGGGTTTCGTCGCTTAGGCCAATCACAGTTGGGTATTTGGGGAAAGTGTAGTAACCCGTTATTACGCCGGTAAGTCATCTGCAGTCTTTTCAGTCAAGGGATAGCAAGAATACCGCGGAATCCTTACAGACCTTTGGGTGCATACCTTTCGTCTGTTTGTATTGTGGAGAGCCACCTCTGGCTGTGTTCGCCAGCTACACATAGGTAGTCCCAACGCAGGTTCAGGTCCTGAGAATGTCTTGAAATTGTTTCAGTTAAACAGTTGAATAGGTTAATAAAATAGTTTATTTTCATTACATTTTTTTTTTCATTACTTGTCACGGGTAAAAATATAAAATTCCAGTATTTTTTCATATATTTGCGATGTGTCCCTCTGAGCCTCGGCATGGCAACATCATGGCCAAATCTATGTAGAGTTGCAAAAAACAACCGGCTGCTGCCACCCAAAGATCAGCGGATTTTTTTAGATCGGCCTCACATTTCACCAAGGTGGAGGCAAGTGTCAATTAATTTTTACCTTCTTGTCCCCGGATCCGAAGCCATTGTCATTGGATCCGTTGACAAAGATCGCACCCAGAACCTTTTTTTTTTGAAGAGACTGAAGGTAACTTGAATCGGCCATGCCTTTTCACAGAAAGCCTTGTTCTTGATCCTTCTAAAATTAACACGGTACATAATATGAGAGGAGATCACATGACACTAATCTTTGTGCCACATTGTGCTGAGCTACCGATCTCTTGAAACCTGTGTAAGCGCAGGCAGAAATATGACAATTCTTAGCGCCTTGACCTATCCAAAAAAACGTCCGACTTCCTATCGCCTCGGCTTCGTGGGGAGCGGTTCATTTTTGGATGACTCGGCCCAATGAGTGCGGTCTTATTCTGGCAATAGCATCTCAAGTGGTTGGCTTGTTACCCTTGACTAAGAATTTGATGTAGCCCCTTAGAAAATAATCGGGAGGTGTTACAAGATATTGAATTTTCTGAACTGAATACTGATGAGCGCTCGCCTTGTGATGAAGATGAGTTGCCAAATTTCTCCTTCACTGCTATGAGTGCTGTATGCTCGCTTGTATAACATGTAGCGCCGTCTTGTTGGAATATGAGCGCAGATATATCGGGGTAGTTGACCTACCACTGAAAGCTAATGAAAATCGCCTTTTATCAGATCGTCCTCCAACTGCCATATCGGCTCTATTAGACTTTCCTAAGACATCGATATTATACCTCCATGTCCTACATATTTGAGTGTGGTCTCAGAATATTCCTCACACGCCGTCTGGTCTCAGAATATTCCACATACGCTGTGTGGTCTCAGAATATTCCACATACGCCGTGTGGTCTCAGAATAGTCCACATACGCCGTGTGGTCTCAGAATATTCCACATACGCCGTGTGGTCTCAGAATAGTCCACATACGCCGTGTGGTCTCAGAATATTCCACATGCGCCGTGTGGTTTCAGAATATTCCACATGCGCCGTGTGGTGTCAGAATATTGCTCATACGCCATGTAGTCTCGGAATATTCCACATACGCCGTGTGGTCTGAGTACACTCCACATACGCCGTGTGGTCTCAGAATATTCCACATACGCCGTGTGGTCTCAGAATATTCCACATACGCCGTGTGGTCTCAGAATAGTCCACATACGCCGTGTGGTCTCAGAATATTCCACATACACCGTGTGGTGTCAGAATATTCCTCATACGCCATGTAGTCTCGGAATATTCCACATACGCCGTGTGATCTCAGAATAATCCACATACGCCGTGTGGTCTCAGAATATTCCACATGCGCCGTGTGGGCTCAGAATATTCCACATGCGCCGTGTGGTGTCAGAATATTGCTCATACGCCATGTAGTCTCGGAATATTCCACATACGCCGTGTGGTCTGAGTACACTCCACATACGCCGTGTGGTCTCAGAATATTCCACATACGCCGTGTGGTCTCAGAATATTCCACATACGCCGTGTGGTCTCAGAATAGTCCACATACGCCGTGTGGTCTCAGAATATTCCACATACACCGTGTGGTGTCAGAATATTCCACATGCGCCGTGTGGTGTCAGAATATTGCTCATACGCCATGTAGTCTCGGAATATTCCACATACGCCGTGTGGTCTGAGTACACTCCACATACGCCGTGTGGTCTCAGAATATTCCACATACACCGTGTGGTCTCAGAATATTCCACATGCGCCGTGTGGTTTCAGAATATTCCACATGCGCCGTGTGGTGTCAGAATATTGCTCATACGCCATGTAGTCTCGGAATATTCCACATACGCCGTGTGGTCTGAGTACACTCCACATACGCCGTGTGGTCTCAGAATATTCCACATACGCCGTGTGGTCTCAGAATATTCCACATACGCCGTGTGGTCTCAGAATAGTCCACATACGCCGTGTGGTCTCAGAATATTCCACATACACCGTGTGGTTTCAGAATATTCCACATGCGCCGTGTGGTGTCAGAATATTGCTCATACGCCATGTAGTCTCGGAATATTCCACATACGCCGTGTGATCTCAGAATAATCCACATACGCCGTGTGGTTTCAGAATATTCCACATGCGCCGTGTGGTGTCAGAATATTGCTCATACGCCATGTAGTCTCGGAATATTCCACATACGCCGTGTGGTCTGAGTACGCTCCACATACGCCGTGTGGTCTCAGAATATTCCACATACGCCGTGTGGTCTCAGAATATTCCACATACGCCGTGTGGTCTCAGAATAGTCCACATACGCCGTGTGGTCTCAGAATATTCCACATACACCGTGTGGTCTCAGAATATTCCACATGCGCCGTGTGGTTTCAGAATATTCCACATGCGCCGTGTGGTGTCAGAATATTGCTCATACGCCATGTAGTCTCGGAATATTCCACATACGCCGTGTGATCTCAGAATAATCCACATACGCCGTGTGGTCTCAGAATATTCCACATGCGCCGTGTGGGCTCAGAATATTCCACATACGCCGTGTGGTCTCAGAATATTCCACATACGCCGTGTGGTCTCAGAATATTCCACATACGCCGTGTGGTCTCAGTATACTGCACATCGTCATTCCATCGTCGTTTTTATCAGATCGTCCTCCAGCTACATAATCGGCCTTATTTGAGGCAGCCCAATGTTATACGGATACAGGTCCAAGTCCCACCGCAATCCCACCAATCCGCACTGAATCGATTCTGGCTATTACGGGGACTACGTTTTCTTCATTTCGCAGCAATCTTTGTCTGCTTGGTGGCTTAAGGCTCACACGCTCAAACTTTTCCGCGATGAATTGCCAGTAGATTGAAGCCATGACGATGTCCGTCTTGACTATGCACGTTACTTACATATTTACAACCGGAATTTCGATATTTTCTAGTGCCTGACCTCATTCGCCTTGAGTCCCTCGAAAACATCCGACATGCTCCTCTTCCACCAACTAATTACTGGTGATACGGACTGCTTTGGGCTACTCAAATTGGTTCTCTATTGCATTCAGTCTTGTTCCGTTTTAAATCAATTTGGCCTCAATGCAAAAACAAACACGGAAGTAAAAAATGATAATCCCAAACCCTTTTTAAGAACAGACTCAAAAATAAAATATTTTTCCGCTGTGTCAAATTGTCCACCTGAATTAAATAACATCCCCCACTTCTACGTTAAGACTTCCAACTGCTCATAACCCTATATATCTCTTTCTCTCTCTTGCAGGCCATCATGAAACTCCTAGAGGCTAAGGGCCACAAAACGTATCGCTACCCAGACAGAGGCTCTGCAATGTGCGGCATCGCCAGAAACCGCACAGCAATCTATGCGAATGCTGATTTCCGCAAGAGAGGCGATGTTCAAGGATTCTAGTATGCCATCAATTCAACTCAGCAGCAGCAGCGCAACCACTCACAAAACTATATCTTGTACAAAGTTTAAAGTTTAATAAATATGTAATTTCCAAAAAAAAAAGAAAGTATCCAGCGAGGAGAAATGCGAGAGAATTCAATTATTTTTGATTAATTTTATTGCATAAAATGTATTTATTTATATTTAATTGTATTTTTTTCCATTTTCTTCTTTTATACCAATTGTTATACCGTTAAAAGTTAAAATAAAACACTTATTTTTTCTTCTTGTGATTGTGTGGCGTGTTATTGTGAATGAGTCGGAATGCGGTTTGAGAGGAACTGATGCGCTGTGTGTTTTGTGCGCATGTCATTGCCAGAGCACAGCGGCTGTCAGAGTGACACTGGCAGGTGAGATGTGTTAGAGTGAAATGTGAACAATCAGTAGCTTTTTGTTAAATCATGGAAAAAGAGGAATGCAAATTATCCGGTGCATCACACAAGACGTAAGTGGGGAGTGGTCTGTGGCTCAGGTGATAGTTTTTATGTTTCAGGAAATGTTCCCTTGTCGTCGTTGTCTGTGTCGCGCTCATTGGGATTTTTTATTCGCAATTCGTGCATCATCCCCAGAAGGAGCACAAATGTAAGGCCGCCCAGGCGAAGCTGCCTGAACCTTCCTCGGCTCGGTTTCCTCCCGACACAGAGATTCCGGCCACACCATCGTCATCGTTGCTTTACATGTACCAGAGCGCAGCGGTTTGTTCAGACAGCAAGGTCTGCAGCATCATTGGAAGGTGTGTATGACCGCCTCCAATCGACTTGACTGAGATTCGCTCATTCTAGGGACATCCTTCAGAAAGGTGGCAACGCAGTCGACTCAGCACTGGCCACCCTGGCCTGCAACGGCTTGGTGACCATGCAGAGCATGGGCATCGGTGGAGGATTCATCATGAACGTCTTCCAGAGCTCCAGCAGACAGTCGCACACAGTCATGGCCCGGGAGACGGCGCCATCGGTGTTGCGACTCGGTGATTTCCTTAGCTCATCTGACGCGAATGGGAATCTTCAGGGCCCCGTGTCCATAGCCATTCCGGCTGAGGTGATGGGATATCACGTGGCCCACCAGAAATTCGGATCTCTGCCCTGGAATGTCATACTCAACCCTATTATCGATGTCTGCGAGGCCGGGTTTTATATCTCGAAACACCAGTGGGACTCCCTGTTCTTCAACCCCCGCGTGAGGAACGATCCTCTTCTCAGGTTTGACTCACCCCCAGATCTCGTGGTTCCACAAGTGTGACAGTCTCTTCCAGGGAAATGTTCATCAACGAGACGACGGGTGGTTTCAAGCGTCCGGGGTCCATGATCCGGCCTCCCAAGGAACTGTGTCAAACCTACAGGCTGCTGGCGGAAAATGGGCCACAGGACTTCTACAAAGGCGAACTCGCTGAGTTAATTGCAAAGGACCTCGAGGAGATCGGCAGCACCATCACGTTGGAGGACCTCAACCATTACGAAGCGGAACTTGTGGACACCATCAAGCTGAACGTAGGAGACGACATCCTCCACCTTGTGCCAGCACCAGGAAGCGGCATGGTGGTCGGTTTGGCGATGAACATCCTCAAAGGATTCGACTGGAAGGAGGATGTGCTGACTGTCACGTCGACACACAGAATAGTCGAGGCATTGAAGTTCGCATTTGCCAAGCGCTGGGACTTGGGAGATCCCAGATTCGTTGACTTGAAGGCGGTAGGACTGATTTGAAATTCACGATCTGGTCTCGAAGGTCTCCATTCTTCTTTTGTAGATTGTAGAAAACGCCACATCTTCAGAGTGGGCGGAGAGGCTGAGGGGGAAAATTAAGGATGGAGTTACCCACAGTGATCCACAGCATTACGAAGGCGAGGTTGCTCCGGTTAATGACCAGGGAACAGGGCACATTTTAGTGCTGGCCCCGAATGGAGACGCCGTCTCAGTTACCAGCACAATTCATTACTAGTAAGTTAGGGGAATTCACAATCTTTTCCAGTGCCCGAAGAGCTCCCATTCAATTAATTCCAGTTTCGGCTCAGCCTTGATGGGCAGGAGGACGGGCATTCTATTCAACAGTGCCATGGGTGACTTTGCCATTCCCGGTCAGCGGAACTACTTCTCCCTTCCGCCGTCCAAAGGGAATCGAATCCAACCCAACAAACGTCCAATGTCATCCATGGCACCCACCATAGTCACAGACTCCATGGGCCAGGTTAAGCTGGTGGTGGGCGGAGCTGGAGGGCCAAAGATCATCTCTGCCTTAACTAACATTCTCGTGCGGGTCCTCTGGATGGGGGAGGACATCAAGGAAGCAATTGATGCTGCACGATTCCATCACCAGCTGCTGCCAGATGCGCTTGAATATGAGTACGGGGTCTTAAAGGTACATGATACATGTTTTGCAACAAGTCCAATGGTTTTGTGGTTGTTTTCAGGATGTGGTTGATGAACTGGAGAGAATGGGACACACAACGCTTCGGTATAGGGAGCGGGGATCGGCTTTTTCTGGCATCATGAGGAATGCATCAGCAGTGTATGCCAATGTAGACTTTCGAAAACTCGGGGGTGTTGCTGGACTTTGAGTAAAAATTTATGGAAATAAAAAGGAATAGAAATAATTTGTGTTGTTGTGTTAGTTTAGTAGAAATCTATCATTTTAACACGAAATTGAAGGCTTTATAAAAAAATAAAGCTAACAAATAAAATTTTGATCAAGATTTAGATTTTGTTGGATTATTTGTTGCCATTATCCCTCCTTTGCCTTATCCCGGTATCCTTCTCTCGTAGATGCCCTCGTACCTATTGACGACGAACTGAGACCCTCGTTTCACAAGCCTCTTTTTAACAACAAATCGGACGCATAAGGACATCTCAGCCAAGCTCCCGGGGCTTCTGGCGATTCGCTATCGATGTGTGCAACCTGGCGTTGTCCTCATGGAACACAATTCTTCCTCTATGACATCTGAGCGATTTATCATAAAAGATGAATCTCTGCAAATTTCACTAAACACACAGCAAGGCCTTCCTGGCTGTCAATCGTGCTTTCACCGTCACCGTTTGAGAATGGTTTGCTGTTTTCGCCGCAACCGAATAAAAACTCTAAAATGTATAGTATTTTCTATTTTCATCGATCAAACAAAACTAATGCCTGAAACACAATAGTGCGCTGCGCCAGCCGACTTCATGTTACGGAGAGAGTGCGATGACGTACTGCGTTGATGATGGGAGTCAAACAAGGCTGTGTTCTGAGCACGCTACTCTTTATTTTATTTATAAATGATATTGTAGAGGCAGTTGGAGGAGGAATGCAGTTTGGAGGTATGCAGGTACCAGGACTACTTGTCGCCGATGATATAGTTTTTCTTTCGGAATCAGTTGAAGGATCGGCTTGAGAGTTATTGTGCACTTTGGAACCTTTCTGTTAACTTAGAGAAATCAAAAATTATCATATTCAGAGCTGGTGGCAGTAGATATGCCCATAATGATAAATCGACGACGACTATTTCAATAGTTCGGGAGTATAAGTATCTAAGCATATTAATTACGGCGATTCTTAGTATGAAAAAGCATCTCCAACTTAAGCTAGCTGAGGCGAAAAGAGCTGTTTCTTTAGTATGGGGCCGATGCATCAATAACAAATATATTGAGCACAGCTCTAAGCTTAAACTATTTCGTGCGACTGCTGTCTCTGTATTTCTGTATGGTGCTCAAGTTTGGGGCTATTGCCAGTTTGAAGAGGTTGAAAGATTCCTGAGATATTTTCTAAAACGCATTACCAAAGTCCACTCCAAGTTATATGCTGCATTTGGAAACAACAGTGCCACCCCTATATTTAGACACGCTTAAACTGCACATTGAATATGTCATAAAAGTACTGGAGATGGAAGAGGAACGGCTGCCTAGACTAGTGCTCAGGAGAGCTACATATATCGACAAGGGGAAATCTAATCAAAAAGTGTGAGGAGCTGGGAGATAGCATCGGTGAAAATGTGCGCATTCCTGCAGACATTAGCACTGCTGACTTAAGGAAAATTTTCACAAAACAACTAAAGAGAGCAAGTTCAACTTTGTACGACCAATGTAAAGTGGAAGCAGTAACTTCGCAACATAGAATGCTTTACAGTCAACTAAATTACAATCTTCAAGAACACACGTACTTTCTTAATCGCTTTCCGCTGAAGATGATTACTTTAATATTTAAATTAAGAGGTGAAATAATAATAATAATAATATGGGTGGGGCGACAGTCCGAGGTGGACCTGGGCCTAGCTTCTCAGCAACCACTTGTGTTGTGCGTGCCATTGTTCTTTCACGAGTGGAAGGGACCTACAGTTTAATGCCGACACCGAACGGCGAATTTGAGAAGATTTTTCTAGACAGGAGTACTCTTTGAGCATTGTCAGTGACTCGAAAGAGGTGGAGCCGTAAATTATGATAGGTGGTAAAATTCAGGTATCGAACCTGGCACCCTCTGCGTAGGAGACGACGCACTTACCCACTACGCCACGACGACCCACTAAGAGGTGAAATAATCAATAAATTACATCCCACACCGTCCTGACCTGCCAATTCTATGTGACCTGTGTAACCTTCAAGAAAGGGAGAATGTATACCATTTTATTGTATCTTAAGAGAGTTTCGCATGAGATACTTTGGTGTAAGCACAATGCATACGAATGATGTTCTGAACATTTTAAACGATGTACTTGGTTGGGAGGCTCTGTATATATACACTTCCATCGCACTTAATTACAGAACACGTATTATTGAAGGCGACTTCTAAATAAACATATGTATGTATTTATTAAATTAATAAAGCGAAATGTATTGAATGAATTGCCAATCTGGTAGACGGCCTTGGGACAAACCATATTAAACTTAAGTTTATCAAATTGTAATAGTTAATTTAAGTACTTTTTCCTTTAAATAAAGTTTTCAAAATAAAAAAAAATAAATAAATTCAATATACTGCGTTGAAATAAATATTCAATTTATCAGCTGTTCTCTCGAAGACGAGATGAAAAATATTGCCGCCTTTCTGCATACACTCATTTGAAATAACTTTTGTCATTAAATTATTTTTAATCAGCTGTTTTAATTTCTCAAATGACAGTTGACACAAAATACTCTCAATTTGGAAGAAAACTCTCAATCTGGGATAAAATCTCTCTTACAGCGCACCTCTCTGTCAAAAAATATCCAACATGTTGAATAATGACGTGCCAAGGACTACGTTATTTGACTATATCAGTATCTATATTTAAACAAACATGTAGATGCTCGCCAGGGCCCGAGGCGCTTTTGCCCTTACAAAGAGACTGTTTTACAACAGCCAACTCAATGCGAGGGTGAAGGTTATCTGCTACATGGCCCTCATCCGGCCAATGCTCACCTATGGCTGTCCCGTGTGGTTCAACGTGAGTGCAAGTTTAATGGAAAAGATTCGGTTGTTCGAGAGGGCTTGTCTTAGGGCTTGCCTTCGCCTTTACAGAACTCCAGAGTCCCAATACATAAAATTATATTTCAATAAGGTCTTATACAACAGGGCAAACCTGATAAGAGTGGACAATTTCCTGTTGAAGTTGATTCGAGGTCATACTGCTAGAGCGATGAACTCGGTCAATAACTTGATCTCGGGGGCTTACTACCCCAATTCACAATACCATGAAAGGGTACGTCACATATATAAGTGCGGTACCGCTCATCTATCACATCGCCAGATCAACTGTGGATGGGCGACTCAACCACGACCGTTCCGTCGCACAACGAGCTGAGGAGGATCTCCTCCGGTTCAGTACGGCGGTCTCAAGACAGGATGTTCGGGATGTTGCTAGGCAGCACCAAGATTTCTGATGGCTGGGGAGCGAGGGAACTCCCCGAATGGGGGAGTAGTCGGTCTCTGTCTTGCAGTGGATTGGATGTAGGTATATCTGCTGCATCCTATGGCTGACTTAAACATAGTAGGGTAGCTTTAAGGTGGATGTAAGTGTAATAAAAAAAAGGGAAACACTTATGTACACTCGTTTGTACTTTTGTGTATGCATTTGTAAATACATATTGAGTATATGTTATGTATATGTATATAAGCATATATACACATATATATATGTAAGCTTAGCTTAAGGTAGTGTAAGTTATTTTTAAGGTAGTGTGTAAGTTAGTATAAAAGTTTTAAATAAAACAGTTCTGTTATTAAGTGTTTTGATACGTTTTCTTAATTTATTAAAGTGCCCGCCGAGGGCCAGTAAGTTACATTTAGCATTATTGTTCGTCTAACCAGTTTTAAGCATTTTGTCTTTAAGTATATAATGAATTCGCAAATAAAAATGAATATTTTTTTTAAAAAAAAAGGACTACGTTTTACGTTTTATTACGATCCTCTCATCTCTCTCATTTTTCACTAACGCAGGTCGACGCTGTGTTTTCTGCTGGGCCATTGAATTTTGTGCGTTGAAAGCCAACGCCAGCGCAAACGCACTATTGTGTTTCAGGCATAAGTCAATCAGTCACAAAATCGTCCATTTTTTAGCATGAAGTGGTCCGATGTTACGTACCACGCCTATTATATGAAAGTCTCGGACCATTAACGTTAATGTTAACAAATACATTAAATACATGGATAATACCTACCTAGACAGCTATTAGCTTCCCAGGCTTTCTCCGTAACCGGAGTGGGAGGTGGGATTTGATTGCATTCCAATCAGTACGTGAGACTGCCGCATGCTGCACAGGGTGCCCTAGCTTTCACTAAATATTGCAGATTCAGAGGTGAACAAGTAGACAAAAACCCGCAATCACAGGTGTAAACTACCGTCCCTAGGAACGAATGGCATTGTTTAAGTACATTTTGGAAAGGTAAAGTCTCAGCAAATGAGGCAACCCGATATCAACGCAAGTCCTCTTCATTACACACAGGGGTACAGCGCGTACAGCGCGACCACCCTCTCTCGTGGGAAAAATTAATCTTTGGGATATTAAGCATATACATCTAGTGATGTAATTGAGACGGGCATCAGAAACTCTTCTTAACTAAGCTGACTTAATCATCATAGACTATGATCCTAGTTCCGTGTTCAGCTCACATCAACTACGGAGTCATCCCTTCCCCTTCTGTGGATTCTACTGCTAGTCAGTTTTAGAAGAGCCAAATAAAAGAGGACTATTGCATCCGCCTACGCCCACGATGCAGTAATAATGACACTCGTCAAATTAGTCAGCTAGCAGAAAAAGCAATAAGAACCCTTCGCAGATGAAATCATGCGTGGAAGGCAAGGGTGGAAGGATAAAACCCTTACCCCAACCGATAACGCGAAATACCAAGGTAATAATCCTAGACAGGAGAATTTATCGGAAACTCAATGTTAATTAAAGAGCCAAGAAAGGTTCCTGTGACCTGATCCGGAGTACCAGGATATATACAAAATAAGCCCAATCCCAATTTTCAGACCCATCTTGACTTATCGCAGCTTAGTCTGGTGTCTCCCACCTCCCTTCCCTGGGGTCACAAGAAGATGATAGATGACAAGAACACAGACACTTGCATTCCACTACCCCAACGTACTTAGAGGTTATGGTTACTAGACTGCCGCACTCTTCCACTAAAATCTCTTTTCAGATTTATGAAGATTTCAGCATGTCTGTGGAAGATACAAACATGGGCAAAATCCTCCTCTGATCTTTGAACCTCTAAGTAAAGAACCTAAACTAGTCTTGGGTAGAACTTTTTACAGTTTGTACTGGGTAATGGGTAGAACTACGTTTCCTACTGGCCGTAGTGGAAGGTTTCACGGCAATTGGAAAACAGGCGAAACGAGCTGGTCAATGGCACACTACCTGGGACAAACGTCACTGTCGACAGCTACAATCTTGAAGTACTTAAGGACTTCTACTTCGGGGCAGACATGAACCCCACGAAGGAACAAATTCATGCTCAACAAAACTCGTATTTTGCCCGCCTTGCAACACGGAGCCTGGATGATACGAAAAAAAGCAGAGCTGATTCTTGGAGCTTTCAAAATGAGAATTCTACTTCGGATATATGGTCCCGTCTGCGAGGAAGGCGAATGGAGGAGAAGACACAACCGCAAACTGTACGAGCTGTACCAGGCAAAGATCCGTCGACTGCACTTCGAATCCGAGCCTCCTGGTTAGAGAAGGAGAGGAAGACCGAATCTCCGGTATAAAGACCAAGTAATTGCGAATGCAAGACAGCTTGGTCTTGATGACTGGAAGCAGCGTGCCCAGGACCGTCAGGAATGGAAAACAGCTATCGCTCAGGCTCGGACCCTGCATTGGTCGTCAGCCTGATTAGTAAGTAAGTGACGCAGTGATTGGGTTGCTTCTTCAGTTATAAGGGTAGCCTGGGATCCTGGGTCAATTAGGGCTCTTAACATTCTGCGATGACCATCCATGTTGGTCGCCATGACAACTGCTGTACACCTTGGTTTTGATGCCCATAATTGGATTGTATTCCTTGTAATTGAGTTTGATCGGGTTGCCTAGTTGTTGTGTAGATATGTATCTTGGTGAAGTGGAGTATGATGGTTTCTATTGCACTGCTTGCATGTTCGTAAACCAATGCAAGTACTCTTTCTGTCATGCCTTAGACAGTTCATGCACAGCCTTGCTTGTTTTACTTGCTCACAACGTTCTTTAGGAGTCCAGTTCATGAACTTATTACATGAATGAATGAATGTTATTGTTATTTGTGCAAGAAATACACTTAGCTCGGGTCGCTTGCGGACCGCAACCTTAGGTTCTTCTTTGTACTGCTTCTGGTGCGATAAACCTAGTTCTTCCAAGGCCTAATATCTCCTTTCTAAAAGGTCGTAACTTTGGAGGGGAGGGCATCTTGTTTGGCTGTTATAATCCTTGCTCGAAAAGGTTTCTGTTTTCTTGATCTAATGCCTCTGTAACTAAATGGACAAGAAACGGCACAATTGTGTCATATGATTGCACCCTTCCTTCCCATTCCCATTTCAACAATTCAATTCAATTGTTCAGTGAACACATCGAGCACTGTGTTATCCTGTTTATGAAAAAAGTGTCACGTTTGTGGCGAGCCATCGAAACTGGGGAGCCTTAAAGTTCATTGGGAGGCATGGCTAATGTGGATACACCACAACCCCAAAAATACAATACCTTTAACGTTCCGCTCTAATTGCATGTTTGCTCCCCTGAACTAAATACGTCCTTTCTGTTCAAGTTGGTTTTTAATTAATTTCACCGTCTGATGGGAGCTTAGTCATCTCTCGATACCTATCTGTGGACAATATCTGCGATCCTGAAAGAGTTCCACAGTCTTGAGCCCATGGACAATCGAAGTGGCAGCCCGGCGGATAACAATCCGAACAAGTCCGTCTCCTGCCCCACTGAGCACTCCGAGCGCATTCAACCTGAACTCTGCAATTAATTAGAATGAGGGCTCGCGCTTCCCCGTTGACAAGCCTACAATTACACCCGCACCTGCACTCAGTCCACAGGTAATCCATTTAAAAAGTACTTAAGCGGGTGACTTTGTAGGAATTCGAGTCATTTGTAGTCTCAGTCGTCGTGAAGATGCAGACCAACGTCAGCTCGAGGCGAATAGTCAAGGGGAAGGACATCTGCGTGGAGAATAGCAAGGAGTTCTGCAACAACACCTCGCTCCACGGACTGAAGTACATCGTCAACGAGGGGATGAGTAGGTACGAGCGAGCCTACTTCGCCATATCCTTCATCATTGTGGCCATTGTTGCGGCAAACCTCATCTCGAACGTCTACGCCAAGTGGCAGAGCACCCCGGTGATTGTCGGACTGAATGCCGTGCCGACGTTCATCACGAAGTCACCATTTCCCGCCGTCACCATCTGCAACCTCAACATGGCCATGAAGTCCTTGGGCGACAAGCTGAAGAAGTATTCTCCGCTCTTGGGCGTCGTCTCATAATTTTCACACTTCCCGTGTTCCTTTCAGTGGCAGCGTTGAGGAGGCCATGCTGAAGATGCTCTGCAACCGACCCGTGCCCGAGAGGTTCGACGTCAAGAACTGGACGATCCTGGAGAAGTTCATCGTCGATGTAAGCCTGATGGCAACCCCTTTAAGTTCAGTGTACAATTCTCACTCATTCAAAGATTGCGCAGCCATGTGACAAGATGCTTTTGGCGTGTCGCTTCGGCGCCGTCGAGTACAACTGCATGGACATCTTCAAGACCGTCGTGACCGACGAGGGGCTCTGCTGCGCCTTCAACATGGTCCACCCGGCGTTCATGTTAGTTAACAAGTAAGTTGCAGTGCATAAAAAAAGGACCTGGCTCAACTTGTGTCATCGCAGCAAGGAGGACGTGCAACTATCCAATTTGTCCGACGGGTCAACGCCTGTTCCTTGGGATCCCGAGGTCGGTTATCCGAAGCTTTTGCCGCGAAAGTTCTATCCCCGCGTAGCCGCTGGAACTGGAGAGTCCCTCGGGTTCAATGTGATCCTGGACGTGAACGTGGACGAGTACTACTGCTCGTCGGGCAACGGACCAGGTTTCAAGGTTAGCATCCCCCTCCACTTTCGCGTTTCCATCTCACTGGGTTTCTGGTAGATTTTCCTCCACAGTCCCACGGAAGCGCCGCACGTCCACGAGACGGGTCTCCTGATGCAGCCCGGTTTCGAGACCAAAATGCGCATATCCGCCGTCAAGTCGGAGGCAGGCAGCGAGTTGCGCTCGATCAAGAAGGAGTACCGCCAGTGCATCTTCAACGGCGAAGCGAAGCTCCTCTACTTCACCTTCTACACGAAGCGGAACTGCGAGATAGAGTGCGACGCCAAGCTGCTGATTAAGAACTGTGACTGCGTGAGCTTTTACCTGCCGAAGCTGTATCCCAATGTGAGCACGTGTGGCCTGGATGACATTGACTGCGTGGAGCGCGTCTCGAGGCGTTCCCACTTGAGGGACTTCGACGAGCTGGACTGTCATGACTTCTGTCTGCCCAGCTGCTTTGATCTCACCTTTCTGCCGGACTTCTTCTCGTCGCCGATATCCCACCATGGGTTCTCGGTTAAGAACCGGGTTATCCAGAACATATCGAACGCGTACGCCTCGAAGAACATCGCCATCACCAACATGTACTTCAAGGAGAACAACTTCCGCAGCAGTGTCAAGACGCAGTTCATTGGGATGACGGACTTTTTGTGTGAGTATTGCAATTTTTACTGTTTTTCAAGTTTGTGTGTGTCAGTGTTTGAACAGAAATTCGTGACTCTCTCGGGGGCGGTCTTGAAAATATAGCCTTGGCATGAGTAGGAGTGGGTTTTCGAAGTAATTGACGTGTCTTCTATTCGAGTTTGATCGCCATACGACCTAGATCCGATTATTCAGCATTTCGTGTTCTTGTGATTTAATTGTCTTTGGCGAGAACTAAGTCCCCCACTTGGTTGTCTCCTGTGGTGGCCGTGACATTGTGGGTATGTGCGTCGACCCCTACGCAACTGAACCTCTCTGCTTGGTTTTGATTTCCTACCGGTACGACCAAAATATAATGCTCACGGTCCAGTCTCTTTCGAGTCACTAACAATGCTCAAAGAAAACTTCTGTTTGAAAAGATTTCTCAAACTTGGCCGCTTGGAGTCGGCATAAAATTGTAAGTCCCTTCCACTCGCGAGAGCAGTAGCAGGCACGAGTGGTTGCTGAGAAGCTAGGCCCTGTACCACCCATATTTTTATACTACTACTTTATAATACTGAAATCATACAGGCGTTTCGGAAAAGGCGTTAAGCGAATCTTGTGATAGGCATGATTATCATTCTGCATCGATATTCCATGATATCTTGAATCTTTCATCGGATATTTTGGACAGATTAGACATACGTGGTGATTTTTAGGAAAATTTCGCTAAACAGGCTATAGTGTTTAGATACTACTGATATACTGTTCGAAATGAATATAGAGGCACAGTATATAATTAAGTAAAGGCCCAAACCCATATAATCCGTTGCGTACGTTTCTTCTGGAATCCACAAAAATCGTAGTTGCCGTTGCAGTAGAGCGCCAAATGAGTACGTTGCGTGCGCAATTCACTCTTGGATAAATCTAAGAAATTCCAAATTTTTAATTTCCAGAATTATTAGGAATTATTCAAAAACAATTTTAAATAAAAAAAAAAAGTATTCTTTCATTCACAAAATATCGTAAGAACAAACACATAAAGAGCACCCGAATGAATTTCCATTGAAACATCTGTCGAACGCAGAGAAAGTTAAACGTTGCCCAATTCCGTCCGGCGTGGTGAATTGCACTTGTGAGCTGTGAGCTTTGCTGTCTCTCTCCCTCTCATAAGGCCTTATGAGTTGTCAATTTTTTGACATGACGCAACGTACGCGACGGATTCTATGAGTATGGGATTTAAGATCATATGGCTGAATAAAATCGTTTGTTCGACTGAAATGTATGCCCAACGAAACACTAAAGGTATTGAACAAAATTCGATAAAATAAGTTCCGCAATAACAGCGATCCTTGCAAAATAAGTGCGAAATTAACGTAGAGGCGGTAGTTTTTATGGTTTTTTTTTTTTTAATTTTATTTGGAAATTTTAACCCCCCCCCCCCCCCCCCCTTGTTGCTGATGACCTCAGAAATTCTGCTAGTCATCGAATTTATAAGGGAATGTAGGGATCCAGCATGCAAGTTCCTCCAAACATCTTGAATGGATTGTTTTAGTTTGTGGACTATCTTGTACTGCCCATAAATTTTCGATTGGATTCAAATCCGGGAGATCGCGATGGCCACTCTGAAATAGGTGAAATACGCCTTTACCACTTTGGTAGAATGGACCGCAACATTATATTTTTGAAAGATGAAATTTTCGCCCGCAATTTCATACGCAAATTCATCTAAGACATATTCTAACATTTCTAAATATTGATGTATGAAAAAGAAAGATTGCTCCACATCACTGCACTGCATCCTCCAAAGTTGCTGCTCATTCCCAATTCCGGTGTATCCCGCAAGCAGCGTTACAGGATTATTTTTTTTTTCAAACATTCCAAAACTAGGCCAAAAAACTGCTGCATTTAGGGACAGAAACGTAAAAAAAAGTGCGATCGATTTCTCCTTGAGGAGTATGTTTATTTATATTTCTTAGTTTAATTTTATTGAATTTACACATTTGTATGTATTAATTAAACAATGCTGCGGCAGTGGCGTTGTGAGTTTCTGTGTCGACTCCTATTCAACTGACCCTTGCTGTCTGGATTCGATTCCCGGTTCGCCCAAAATAATTTTCATGGCTCCACCTCTTTCGAATCAGTGACAATGCCCAAAGAGCACTCCTGGCTTCCTAAACTTGGCCGTTCGGGGTTGGTATAAAATTGTGGGTTCCTTCCACCCGTTAGAGAACAATAGCACGCACAACACGAGTGAAGGCTAGACTTTGGCCCTCTAGGGCTGTAACGCCAACCATATTATAATTATTGTACATTTGTTATTAGTGCTTAATAATTATTGTCATAGTGATTAGCATCTTCTAATTTATCAAGGATGATCATTTCTATATTTACATATTTGCAAAGTTATTTAATGAAATTGTCTTGAATCTTTATAAAGAAGATTCAAATTCATTTAATATATATTTTTATTTTGTAAATTTGTTGCAACATTTTCGTTACTGAATCGATTACGGTTCTTAATTTCTAACATAACTATATGTGGTAATATTTCTTTCATCGTTGTTAAAACCCGATTATAAAAGATGTCATGTACATTTATCAAATTTTATATAACCGATATTCGTCTTAAATTTTTTGAGTATAGCTTTCCTGTACAGAATGTGAACAAGGATTTAAATTCATAATTTATAACTATTTGCGGATTTAAAAAGTAAAAGTTTCAAATGAATAAATTGTCAATGGGTAATCTGGGCTTGAATTGTATACAAGTTCAATTAAAAATGGGTGGAAGCATTAAAATAAAATGTGTTTATGCCTTCTTTATTCGACGCATAAATATTTGTTATGTGCATATCCATGCCATATTAACTAAATATATTGCATTTAAAGTAATTTTTTTAAACTGCTGAAGTGTTAAAAATGCTATAAAATCCACTGCATCTTATTCTTATGGTCAAATCCTGCTAAAATTGCAAGAAAGTGCTAACTCTGGTGACTCTGCCCGCAAGTCATGAGAATAGCTATAAAAATCATCCGATCCGTCCAAATGGAACTTATTCTTTTCACTAAAAACCACTTGTCTCCATTCTGTGGTCCACGAGTTTCCTTGTGCCCGGGGTAAAGGTCTGTTTTATTCAGTTTTTAGGTGAAAACCAATGTTGGAGTGGCTTCATATAGCTAAAGGACACGTCATACTCCAATTATAAGGTTTAATTTCGCCTGTATAGCCTTTCCTTCTGCGCTCTTCTTTTACAATTTGGTTTTTTTGCGGTTTGTCACATTTTTTGGAGGTCCTTTTGCCTTATTTTTTGCTCCTATGCACTTAGCACAAGTTTGTAAAATGGTCTACAACGTTAGATGATCGCCCTATATTAACAGCAATTGGAATAACAATTTTCTTTGAGAACTCCAATTTAATTTATTTACTCTTGGGTGAGCTTTGTTCCACGTCATATTGCTTTAAGTCAAGCTGCAAGTGCTATGGAGTCAGCTTGATAGTCGGGGAATGTCGCTATTTAATGAAATGAAATCAAAATGAAACTCGCACATCATAGTTCAGCGCATTTCCTAAAGATGCCCAGCCTTAGATGAACCAGTTTAAATAAATCTGCAACATGTAGGAAGACTTGCCCAGATTCTAATTTTCCTAAAACAACAGATGCCTGTTAGAGATTTTGGACTGATCACCTGTCAAAACAGGTCTAATTGGATTCCCCTATATTGATTACTGCCGTAGGTGTGATGTCGCACCAGAATGTTCCTATTTCTTTCTACATGACCAGCACTTGCTATAGGCAGACTTCAAGCTCTGGGAGAAGGTAAATTTCATCGAATTCCTCGAAGAAATATCCAAGATGTGGACAAGGCACTGTTAAGGCCCCCATGAAAATTCTGCAAAGAACCAACGCATCGCAATTTGATTAAGTTCCAACTCACGATCACACTGTTGCGCCATAAAGATGAAACGTGATTTCCGAAATAACGATCCATAAATCTATCAAAAATCAATTTCCGTCAAATCTGCCTCAACATCGACCGCAAAGGTTTGTCAAAAATCATCGCTCTTCGATAAGCTCACTTGTGCGCCGGTACAGCATTTATAATCATGTCGTTGTTCCTAATTGTTATTCACACCTCTGTGCACACCACCGCGACACGCAGACGATTTTATCAAATAAATTATTTCGTCCGGGCTTCCGCCGCACATTTCTTTATGTTTCCTTCGTCGATATGGAGACAAAAAGGCGCCCAAGTCGCTACTTGGCCAAAGGTACGTCACGCCGTCGCGCCGCCGACGCAAGTAATCGACGATTATGCGCGCATGTATGTCAACATGTCACCATTTAGTGTTACCGCTATACAGCACTCTTGTCAGCGGTGTGTTCTAAAAATGGGTTAACGACATCGATGCCTCCGCCCAAAAGGTATTGACACTGAAATTTTTTGCCACTGTACGCATGGCGGCGAATATTAAGTACTTTCGCTCAGACAGCTTTGATAGCTGCCGCGATGCGTGTGCAACGCCTTTTGTGCGGGAGGGGAAAAGCTGCTAAGTGCCTGGGTTAAACGCGTTAAATGCAGATAATTGCATTTTTTATTGAAATTGCTTAGTTTGATGGTCTTCTGGTGTCATTAGTTTTTGTGGACGTGCGTGGTGGGTGGTGCACTTCGGTGGTTCAGAGAGAAACGTCGTTCGATTGAATGGAAATGCAATTCTGTTTCATCGGGCGGAAAATTTGAAAAACTTTCTTAATTGAGACGAGGCTCGGGCAAACGGGGACAGACGGTTGACATGACATGGATGACGTTAGACCGCCACTCGATTGTTCCAAATGCCGAAGTGTTCCGGAACATGGTGGACAATCCTGGTGAGGAGCATGGAATTTAAGAAATGTTCATCGCCGAGCTTGATGGACAAAGAAACTCAAGACACAAGTAAAGGGCCTTAGGTTTAGAAGGCTTAGGAAACGCTCGCTATCCACTAGCGGTCTGTTACAGAAGGCAGATACTGAAAAGGATCCTTCTCCTTGGTTACTTTGGCACAATGTCCAGGGACGTGTCGAAAAGGCTTCTTCTACTGTTATGGGATAAATGGGAACTAAAGCCCTGCATGGTCCACTGTATATTGACATTAGGGTGCCGAGCGCAATAACGCCGAAGTCCAAAATTTGGCATTATTTCACTTTTTGGAAGCGAAACTCCAGTGGTTAATAAATACAGTGAAATTCGCCTACATCGACCTCAGTTAAAACGGCCATGCGGATATAACGACGTAAATTCTGAATCCCATGATTTTACAACATATTTGGCATAGAAATTCATCCGGACATAGTGACTTCGGATATAATGACGATTCCGGATAAAGCGTCCGTTTTTTTCAAGAATTTAAGATTTTGCTTTCGGATACAACGACGAAATAAAAATTGTATCTGTAGTTGCGTGTGTGAAATTCTAACCTAGCAGTAAAGCAAATTACCGTTTGTTTCTTATGCTTGTGCTGCTCAGGAAAAACTATTTGCACGCTGTGTAGTAGTTGATTCGCCCGTAACTTTGAACCTCGCAGCAAAAATTAAATAATTTTGTATATCAGCTGGATATTTGACTTGTTACGGCGGTGAAATTTGTGTAATCAATCATTAAGTTTTTATTGATAAATTTAGTTTTAGTTTTCGACCGTTCTGAGCAGAAATGAAGTATAACAGACATGTCCGACTTCTACCTCTCTTGCCCTTTAAAATATTTGACAACTGTTTTTTATAACGTGTTCATAAGCCAAATTGACCAATCAGAGGACGGCATTTAGGTTATTTCGTGAATAACCGTCAAAAATTCATGAATATCCGTAAAAAAGTGCTTTAATTCGTCTATGGACTAGAGGGAAATCAGCTGTGAAGTCGGGTATCTCTGCAGTACTTCATTTCTGCCTCTGAGGATATTTAGTTGATAATGGCGCAATCATCTCTAGACGCACATTGACTGTTAAAGAAAAATCAGCAATAATCTGACGGCTGCAGAATGGCGAATCTAATGCCGATTGATGCAAAGAATTCAACATGCCGCATTCCTCTCTCTACGATTTGGAAAAATCGAGAAAAAATACAACAATTTTATGAGTCAAATTCTTTAAAGTCAAGAAGAAATCGTAAATCGGAGTATGAAAATATTCACTTTTGATATGGTTTAAATCGCAACGAAGTAAAAATATCGATGCTCTTAGGCTTTTTGATCCCAAGTCTGTTGAGTGCTGAGGTTATTGCGTGGAGTTCAATGTTATTAAAGGCTCCCTCGATATGGACAAAGGCAGTGAGAGTAAATTCCTTGAAATCGAGGGATATTTCTATAGTGACAACAAGTGAGTGCAGGGCTGTTTCCAAAGATTTGCGCTTGTTGTAAGCATGCTGAGAGATCGAAAGTTTGTGTGTGACTAAGTGTCGGATGAATACGTCGATCAATTTTCCAAGGTCTTTAGAAGAAAGGAGGATAGGCTAATATGCCTAAAATCCCTTGGAGTCTTGGGTATGAAGACGACAGTGGTCGTTCTCCAAATTGTGGGTACTTGGCCAAGATCTAAACATCCTTGAAAGATGTTGACCAGCCAGGTCTGCAACTTTTTGCAGTTCTGCCGGAAAAATGCCATCAGTTCCTGCCATCTGTAGGGCTTAAAGGAGTCGATGGCCCACAGGACGGTGTCAGGGAGCTGAGATGGGGGTGGGATGACTGGTTGGAAGGGGATGGGTGTATTCCTCCCCATCACTGCAGCCTGGGAAGTGGGTGTCAATGAGAAGACCCAGACTCTCCAGGCTGGAGTTAGTCCAGGTTCCATCAGCCCCTTGGATCGGGGAGGGCATTCTGGGTGATGACGCTAATATTTTTCGTAGCCGAGAAGTCTCAGAGGCCTCTTCGATCTTCCCACAAAAGAGTCTCCAGGACGATCTTTTGACTGTTCTTAGCTCATATTTGAATGTACTGAGAGCTCTTTTATAAGATTCCCAGTCGGCATTGATTCGGGTTGCCTTGGCTCTTTTGAAGAACTTCCTGCAACCTTTGCAGAGGGAATCAAGTTTTGAATGCCACCATGGGGGTTTAGGCTTTCCCCTAACTATCCTTATGGGCCAAGATCTGGCTAGAGCCTGATTCAGGATATCAGTGAGTCTCTCCACAAGCTCTGAAGGATTCAGCGGTTGGGATTTGTCAGAAGCCGCTAACAGGTGACTGACAGTCCCCCTATACATGTCCCAGTTTGTCTTCCTGATTTTACGGAAGGGCGTTACACCAGGGGTGGAGCTTGTAACGCTGAAAGTGATACAACGGTGGTCAGAGAATGAGTGGTCCTTAGACACTCTCCATTCCATTATACTATCCGCTATGTGATCAGAGACAAGGGTTAGGTCTAGAACCTCCTGTCTGTTTTTGTTAATAAAAGTGGGTTCGTTACCTATATTACAGATTGCCAACTTGCTACTGTAAGATGCAACAGAAATGATAAAAACTTGAGAAAGATTACAACCGGAGACTATAAGGAAATGTTGCGCACATACAGGCGGTTCACGGTCCAAAAATGTAGCCCAACCTCAGTCAAAGTTGTGTGGAAAATCTCGTTCCTTTTCGTCGAAAAACCCCATTTTTCCATACAAATCCTGCTGGGACACCAGGCCACCAGAAAATTTAGCAGGGGGTCTGTGCATTTCAAGCCACTCTTTGCTTGCTTATAACTCGAAAACGGTGCATCGGACGAGAAAATGACTAAGGTCAATGTTGTAGCTTGGAACTTGATCTAGAGAATGGAGCAGGAGTTCGAAACAATTTACCGTTATTTCTGTGTGATTTTGAACATTTAAATGATCCTTTGAAAATCTCACCCGAATAACGGTAAGTTTGTAATATTTATTGATGCCATCTTATAGATCAAGGAGCAAGCTACAAAATCTCCCTAGACCACTTTCCTGTAGGACCCACCGTTCTTGAGATATCAACAAGCAAACATGACTAAAAATGCGCAGACCCCCTACTAAAATTTCTGGTGGCCTGGTGTCCCAGCAGAATTTTTCGTTAAAAATTGGTTTTTTCCGCTCCCATTTTTGGGCAACGCTTGCAAAAATAGTCGATCGTATGACAAAATGAACAAGGTCGATGTTGGAGCTTATGACTTGATCTAGAGGATGGTGTTGGAAATAGAACATGTTTACCGTTATTTATGTGTGATTTTCAAAGGACAAGTGAGTTTCAGTGTCGAAACATGTTTCTGTGGCGTGTTGTATACCGCTGTCTGATCATACCTCTTCGTATACCGCCTCTTATGACGCCACCATACACTACTTTCTACATTGTTCCTATACCGCCCACCAGGCCGCCGCTGAGTGTTCCACGATTTCGAACTACGGCCTTAGACGCTTTTGCAAAGTCGCATAAGACGATATTCGAGCTATGGCCAGAGGCATCATCTGGTGGGATACGCGGTTTCTGATTTATGCCCGATTTTTTACAAAAAGTCCTTTCGGGCTAGTTTTTATACTTTTTCCTTGATCTATTTGCTACTGTTCAGATTTATCCTACTTAGAGCAACGACGAAACGTAACAACATAACTCACACGTTCTGGTGAGTAAACTTACACGTTCTGTAAACCATCGCATTTGCCTGCAGTTGAAGAGGATACCGATGATGGTCTGGACAGCTTGCCTTTGGCAAAACTCGCCAAAAATTGGTCGAATGAGGAAAACTACTGCAACGGGGAGACAAACATTGATTTAGATAATCACATTCTGACTGCCAATGGACCCTACAGATCAAGAAATTATTGAAAATGTAGCAGCATTATCAGCTTCAGCATTAAATATGCATGAAGTTTTTTCTGATGAGGATGAGTCTGATCCGGAACTGCCTGAAGGCGTTCCAACGCTTACAGACGATTTGCTCTATTTGGTGAAGGAAAAAACGACATGGAACTTTCGTGGCTTATAAGGAGTGAGAAACGACTAGAAAAAGTTTTTGCTGAAAAACGGAACTTAAAACAGCGAAATATTACAAACTTTTCAATGAAATAATTTACGTACTCCTATAAGTTGAGCTATTTTTAATAAATATATGTTTACTTACTTTTTTCACTTCTGAGTAATTAATAAAAATTTAAATACATTTGTACATACATATGTGTTCTTACCTACTGGTAAAAAGTTTATTTTTTTTTGACATTCGGTTGTAGCGACATTTGGCTATAATGACCATTTAAGTCCGGTCCCTTCACCGCCGTTATATCCGGACTTCACTGTATGTAATAAGAAAAAGTCTGAGACACATTCAACGAAGGAATCTCGTTTAAATCTAAAAGGTTACTGTGGCTATCACGTCTATCACCCATAGGAAAGGGCAAGAGGCGGGTCTGATTGTTTGTTTATACGAGATAACATCGAACACTTAGTAGGTTTAAAGATAGAATCCCATACAATGCAATTATGTACAGTTCGCGTACATAACAAAATGTCGTCCATTTACTGCCCACCGCGCAGTAAAATTTAACGATACGAGTATGAAAACACATTTCTAAGTCTCGGTCCACACTTTATAATTGGTGGAGATTTCAATGCGAAGCATTCCTTTTGGCGATCAAGAGGCATCTCTCACAAAGGCAGAGCACTGTACAAAACCGGTATAAAACTTGGCTACGATTTTTACTCGACAGGGAAACCTACCTACTGGCCTACGGATTTCGCGAAAATACCAGACGTTATAGATTCCTTCGTTATGAAGGGTATTTCGCGAAATTATCTAAAACGGGAAGAAAGCTTTGATCTCAGTTCAGATCATTCTCCAATTATATTGACTATAAGCGATACGCTGGTGTAAAGGGAAGTGCCGCCTACATTAACTAATTATCGTACAAATTGGCAAGCATTTACTACTTGCAAAATCACGTTGTACTTATGATACCGCTGAGAACCCCATATGACTTAGAAATTGAACTTGACAAATTTATTGAAAATAAAGCAGTACACCATGCGCAAGAAAATGGGCAGCAAAACACGTCTTACGATATCCACCAGAAATAAAGGAAAAACGGAAAGCACGCAAGAAATGGCAACAAACTCGCTCGCCACAACATAAAACTCGTCTTAGCAAATTGTGTAATCTGTTGAAGGCGAAAATCAAAGTATTCAAAAACAATCACTTAAATATTTATCTACAAAATTTATCAGCCAAAAAATCACTCTGGAAGGCGGTGAAGGGATTAAAAAAACCTTAATCACATAACGCGCCAATCCGAAAGAATGGAGACGAGTGGGCTAAAGAAGATAAGGACAAAGCTAATCTCTTCGCAGACTACTTGGAAGAAACGTTTAAGCCATTCGACGGTCAAACTCTTCCTGTCACTTAGATTCGACGTATACGACGACAATTATGTTCTGAGAAGTGTTACCTTGGCAGAGCTCAAAGAGGAACTAAAAAAAGTATAGTATTTTAGCGAATTATCTCTCTGGGTCGCCGTGGCGGAGTGGGTAAGTGCATCGACTCCTACGCAGAGGGTGCCAGTTTCGATACCCGAATTTACCACCTTTCATATTTCACGGCTCCACCTCTTTCGAGTCACTGACAATGCTCAAAGAGTATTTCCTGTCTAGAAAAAGCTTCTCAAATTTGCCGTTCGGAGTCGGCATTAAACTGTAGGTCCCTTCCACGCGTGAGAGAACAAAAGCACGCACAACACGAGTTGTTGCTGAGAAGCTAGGCCCTGGCCCTCTACGGGCTGTAGCGCCACCCATATTATTATATTATTATTATCTCTGCTTTTAAAAATATAAATGCATATAAATGCAAGGGAGTGTTCCTGGCCCTCTGCTATACCTACTGTGCACTTGTGACTTACCACAAGAAGCACACACTGTTCTAGGCACATTTGCTGACGATACCGCCATTTTGGAAACAGCCAAAACGGTTGAAGAGTCTACAGCAAAATTACAACGTTCACTAGATCAGATACACGAGTTGATGAACTTCTGGCGAATTCTCCCTAATGAAAGCAAATCTGTCCATATTAATTTCACTTATAGGCAAGTTAATAACTTGCCAGTCTTCTTAAATCGTTTCCAAATACGTTTTAGCTCGGAATGACTCTTGACGTAAAACTCACGTGGAAGAAGCATGTTAAGAAGAAACGTGCAGAACAGAAAAAATCTGTAATGGCTTATTTGTAAACAATCCAAGCTAAGTATTTACAACAAACTGCTTGTATGCAAGTCAATCCTAAAACCTGTTTGGACCTATGTTGTACAACTTTGGGGTTGTACCAAAGCAAGTAATCTGAGCATAATACAGACTTTTCAAAATAAGGTGCTTAGAACTATCGTCAATGCACCATGATATATCAGAAACGATGATATCCACAGAGATCTTGGAATATTACCACTCCACGATGAAGTTAAGAACTTTGCTTATAAACATAAATGCCGCCTAGAAGATCACATAAACATTGCAGTTCACCCGATCCTTGAGGAAACTATTGTCTTGCGCAAACTTCAAAGGATTCGACCCCTTGATCTCGTGCGATAGTCTACACCCGCGCATGGTTGCGGTGTTAGAAGGGACTTTCATTGGAGAGTAACCCGCCTAAATTATGAAATGCAAACTACTGGTTAAGTGCTTCACTTAGTTGCAGTCTTCAAAAAATACAGGAAGGTGGTTTTAGCGAGTAAAAATCTCACACTTCTATTTGCGGATGTCCGCTATAGAGTCTTGTCGAAGATATCCACCTTCCCACGGAAAAAAAAAACGCGGTTGTGTAAGTAAACGGTTGCTGTGAAATACGTCCGTTGCAATAATAAGCAGGCGAGAATAGGAATTGGAGCGTAAGTAAAAATACCGCCGAATGTCTTGGAAACCGAATAGAACTCCAAAATTTAGAACCAAAAACAAACACACAAATTTTTAACAAACTGACGACAGGTCAAAAAAGTCACTTCAATTGATTCTTCTTCTCTTTCTCATTCATTGTTCTTCCAGCAAACACTGGCGGTCTAATGGGTCTCTTCATGGGCTTCAGTTTCATATCGATGACCGAGTTCGTGTACTATGCCTTCATTCGGCCCTTGAAGCGAACCATCACCGCGGACTCTGTTCGCACGCCCAACACTTTACAAGTAATTATGCCTCCCCGTCGAGCGTTACATGTCAAAGGTTATCACGATTTATCCAACCCTTGCAGAACACAAACCACCGCCCGCAGCAAACAAAGCCGCAGTCGCTCGATTTCACGGCAAACAAGAAGTTCTACAATTACAGATCGCGCTTAATCCATCCCCCCGAGTCAATAGCAATTATTCAGTCCAAGGAAGCGCAGCAGAACGCCACCAACGCCGCCGCGACCGGAGAGGCTGGCCACCACGAGGGGCACCCCTTCCCGTACTACAACTGAAATCACATCAATGTCATTGTCACAGTTAGTCACTAATAAAGTAATGGCTTTCGAGCACAAAATGCATATTTATCCTGTTTTGAACTGTCCTGCTTGTTTGCCGACATGTCGTTTTTTTCGCCTCTTCGTCATTTTGCGAATCGATGGAGTTGGCGATATAAGCCGCTGCTGATGGACAGGAGCCCTCAGTCGAGGGCAATGCGGGACCGTGGCAAGGTTCTGAACTCCAACGAGGCGGCGGAGGAGGTCCTGGAGGAGGAGGACGAGCGCAGCTGGTACGAGAGTCTGAAGAAGAACATCCGGGATTTTCTGGAAAACTCAACGTTGCATGGACTGAAGTATCTAGCGGACGACAAGATAACCATATTTGAAAGGTTCACGGGGAGCTGCGAGTGTCTGGCGCTTGGGTTCTGAGTGTGGTATCTTTGCAGGGCATTCTTTGGGCTGTCCTTCGTCTTCGTGATTGTCTGTTCCGGGTTCTTCATATCCAACGTCTACGCCAAGTGGAAGGCAACGCCCATCATCATCACGACAAGCCCGCAGCAGATGCTCACCACGAATATTCCCTTCCCCGCCGTGACCATATGCAGCCTGAATCACGCCCTGAAGAGTCGCGTCAAGGACATTGTCAAGTGAGAGCTCTGGTCTCAGTGGTCAGCGAAGACCAAGACTGATTTTTCCATTTTTCCAGGTCAACTCAGAACTACACTTTGCTAATGAGCCTGTGCGCCAGGGACAGTGACGACGATCATCGGATCGGCCAACTGACGTGGAGGAACTTCAAGATTCTCCTGAGGGAGGTAAGGACAACCGCCCATCTCTGGTGTGACCCTTTTCAGACTTCCCAGCCGCTCTAGGTGTCGCAGCCGTGCAACGAAATGCTGGCCTACTGCCGCTTTGGCTCCAATACCGAGGTCTGTGCGAACATTTTCAGCCCCGTCCTGACTGACGACGGCCTCTGCTGCATATTCAACTCCGTGGATCCCATATTTCTCTTGCGGAACTACACGTAAGCTGTCACATGCAGTCCACTTCACATTTTTGACTCCTCCCGCACTCGGCAGGGAAGACGAGCATCTGAGTGCGATTTCGGATGACGACTACGTGCCGATCGATTGGACGCCGGAAAATGGATTCGCAGGCAACCTCCCGCCAAAGTTCTCCCCGCGCATCACCGGCGGAACCGGCAGTCGCATGGGCCTCACCGTGATCCTGAACGCGTCGTCCGCCGAGTACTTCTGCAGCTCGTCCAAGAGCATCGGTTTCAAGGTACCCATAGTCACTCCCAGCCCATCTCTCAAAGCACCTCCTTTTCAGATCCTCGTTCACAACCCAGCCGAGGAGCCAAAGATCGGCAGCTACGGCTTCCTGGTGACGACCGGCCGGGAGAATCGCGTCTCCATCGACCCCCGGTATCAGACCGCGGTCTCGGCGATCCGCAGCATCAGCAGGAACATCAGGCAGTGCCTCTTCTCGGACGAGGGCGACCTGGCCTACTACCGCACCTACTCGCGGAAGAACTGCGAGCTGGAGTGCGAGGCGCGCATTCTGTCCGAGAACTGCGATTGCGTCCTGTACTACCTCCCGCGGATTAATCCAGAGATAAGCATTTGCGGGCCAAAGGACAACCACTGCACGCGGCGCATTCAAAGCGAGATCCAGTCGTCGAACGGCAACTACTCCTGTGACACATGCCTGCCGGCGTGCTTCGAGCTTAGCTACAGCCCCACGGTGACCGCTTCGCAAATGGTGGACGGCGACTTCATGACCAGCGAGGAGTACCCCCAGGAGCTGTTCGAGAACATCGATGACATCACAATCGTCCACTTCTACTACTTGTCGAATGTGTTCCGCACCACGACCAAGGGTGAGATGTTTGGCTTCACTGAGTTTCTCTGTAAGATCGTGCAGATGGGATTGGAAAGCATGGTAACAGACTTTTTGTCCATTCCAGCCAACACCGGAGGACTGCTTGGCCTGTTTATGGGATTCAGCGTGTTCTCGATCATCGAAATTCTTTACTTCATCGTGCTGCGGCCGAATTGCGACCACCGTGCGAAGCGGAGGCAGAGAAGAAGGACCGAGCGGAGTGTAAGGCCACTAGAAGACCACTGGTGGTGGAGAATTTACAGCGTTCTACTGTTCTTCCTTGCAGATGAGGAATCAAAGCGTTTGGATGACACCAGTGAAAGGGCGAAAGCCAATCTCTGCGGACGTGCACAGACCCCCGGCACGGCATTGGCATTTGCGGAATGTCTGCAATTATCGCAGGGACGTCGTGGAAACTGAAGTCTTTCCGTATCTTAATTAGGCATATGCGCTACGGCTTGCAGACAACTTCCCACGTGCTGGCTTCTGTTGCACTTGCATTTCAGCTTTACCACGTTAAACTTGGCTGTATCTGTTGAATTCATTTGAAATTTTCATTTCTCCAAGCGATACGCGTCTTATTAAATATTATATTACTGTCTGTCATGTTGGCTTGCTACATAAGCTACTACAACACTTCAACAAGAAGTTTAAAGGTGTTTATTAATAAATGTTCTTCAGAAGAAAAACAAATAATTGCAGGTGTTCCACAAGGATCTGTTCTTGCTCCAGTCCTCATCAACCTGAAGTTAGGATTTTCTAACTTCATCCGACTCAACTGGTTTTAGTATTGCAACTAACTTGTAATCTGCTATAAATACTTTCGAAGAATATTGTAATACCTGAACAAAAAATCTGCTAAACCTTGAAACGCTTGCTCAAACAAACCGTAGATGGACATCTGGCACTGGATGCTTCATTACCAAGCAACTCTGGCTTATGATCGATCCCAAACGATTGCTTAGCTTGGGTGGCGCTACAGTCCGAGGCGGACCTGGGCATAGCTTCTCAGCAACCACTCGTGTTGTGCGTGCTATTGTTCTCTCACGAGTGGAAGGGACCTACAGTTTAATGCCGACACCGAACGGGGAATTTGAGAAGCTTTTTCTAGACAGGAGTACTCTTTGAGCCGTTTTGTTACTCGTGGAGCCATGATATCAAAGGTGGTAAATTCGGGTATCGAACTTGGCACACTCTGCGTAGGAGTCGACGCACTCACCCACTACGCCACGGCGACACCAGCTTGATCAGATTAAGCAGGCCAAATCTCTCATTGGCGTTCTAACAGGGCATTGTGCCATCGGAACTCACGCCTCTAGACTAGGCCTTCCCTATAATGATTTCTGTCGAAGCTGCGTGGACGAGGATGAGGAAGAAACCATCGAACACTTGCTATCTACAGTGCTCTCTCATCCCGTCGATTCAGACTTCTGGGGGTCCATTTCTTTCTTAATCTGGCTGAACTGAGGAGCATCAGAACCCATCAGCCCTCTTCTTCGCTTTATCAAAAGCACAGATTGGTTTGCGGAATAGGTAGCCTAAGATCCGCGTGGTAACACAATGTGTTTGGCCTAAGTCTCTCTGCTGTAAGTATGCGGGGCAGTCAGCCACCTCAACCTAACCTAACCTAACCCCTCCTAATCGGACCACTTTTCTTCGCTCGTACGGGTGGTCAAATTCATGGTCAGGTTTCACTGCATTCTGTAAATACTACACACCTTCATCAAACGTGAGCGTATCACAAAAGAAAGTACAAAGCAAAAAATTTGACATTTTCTAAAAAAAAATAAACATTAAACGTTGCTTTTCATATTAATTAACTTCTTCTTCTTTACTTGGCGCTACAGTCCGGGGTGGACCTAGGCCTCAACCAACAAGCCTCTCCAGCTAGCACGGTCTCTGGCTAGCTGTCTCCAGTGTCGCACGCCAAGTTGGTTGAGGTCCTTCTCCACCTGGGTGCGCCACCTTAAATGCGGGCGTCCTCTGTTACGTTGTCCCACAGGTTCGGAGTCGAAGTCTCTCTGAGTTGTCCATACGCTCTACATGACCTAGGCATCTTATGCGTTGGATCCGAAGACGCCTGACTAGACTCATGTCGATGTACAGCCCGTACAGTTCGTGGTTGAATCTTCTCCTCCAGAAACCACCAACGCAAACAGGACCGAAGATCGCACGCAGAGCTTTTCTCTCGAAGAGACCAAGGACTACTTCCTCATCCGCTTTTGAGACTGTCCATCCCTCCGCGCCGTACAGCAGGACTGGGATGATCAAGGTCTTGTATAAAGTCAGCTTGGTCCTTCGAGAGATGGCTCTACTACTCAATTGCCTCTTCAGCCCATAGAAACAGCGGTTGGCAAGAGTTACTCTGCGTTTGATCCCGTTACTGATGTTGTTCGTTATATTTACAGCGGAGCCGAGGTAGACGAAGTCCTTAACTACCTCAAAGTTACCGATGCCCTTTGTGACGCTCGGTCCAAGACGTCGATGTTGTGTGTCCTTTCTTGATGACAGCATATATTTCGTTTTACACTCATTCAACGCTAGACCCATTTTGCCACTTCCGCCTCAATGCCAGAAAACGCCTCATTGACGGCTCGCTGTGTTCTGACAATCACGTCAATATCATCCGTGTATGCCAGCAGTTGTACGGACTTCTGGAAGATCGTGCCTCTAGTGTTGGCGTGTGAGTCTTGCCCGATCTTCTCCAGGATGATGTTAAAGAAGTTACATGACAGACCCTCGCCTTGTCTAAAACTTTTTTGACATTGAAGGTGAAGGTCTCTGTGAGTTCGTGACCGACCTTGATGAAGCAGCGAGAGTTCTCCATCGTCATCCTGCGCAACCTGACGAGTTTGGCAGGAATGTCAAAACTGGACATGGCGTTGTATACCTCGTCCCTATGCACGCTGTCATATGCGGCCTAGAAATCGACGAAAAAGGCGGTGAATGTCGATCTGCATCTCTTGGGTCTTTTCCAGGACCTGCCGTAGTGTGAAAATCTTGTCGATGGTGGACTTCTTTATTAATTACCAAAAAAAACTCCCACCGATGTATGACAGAACAAGATGCAGCGTCAACTTCACTTTCACTTCATAAAATTTGATTTATTGCCTAACGGTATAACGTCTACAAAAGAAAGAAAAAATTTGAACAGTTTCAGTTTCACAACGTCTACACTCTAATTGCTATTGAATTGGAACAGATCCAACGAGAGATCAAGGATCGGTGCCGCCTGCGTCGTCTCCTTCATGGTGACCGCCTCCACAGCGTTGTCGCTCGCATGGTCGTAGTGAATCACTGGCGGCCGCGCGGGGTTGAGAAAGTCTGGGTCCAACTTTTTCATTCCCTCCTTCATGAGATCATCTACTGTGCGGAGTAAGCTCTCCTCCGAGGGAATGGGTCCAGACAGATTCAGCTTGGCCTCCGTCAGGGTGTCATCGAGGGAAATGCTGAGATTGTAGTCCATCCGTGGGGCTGGTGGTGGCGCCAAGTTCTCAAAGTGAACAATCGGATCGGGAGGGGCCTCAATCGCATTCACGTCGAGGGAATAATGCCCCTCGGGGATGCCCAAAACTTTCGCAGTCCGTGAGTTGACGAACTGCATGCCGGAGGTGTTGCGTATGAGGCGAGAGCTCCGCGACTGCAGCTGTTTGACTAGATCGGAGATCTCACTGAGGAACACGTCGGCACGCTGGTCCTCGGGCAGGGAAGCTCTTTGCACTTTGTTCACCAGGAACTTGAACAGCGACATTTCTTCGAGGATCCGCTGTCGCTCGTTGTTGGGCCGGTGGTCAGGGAATGCTAGTAGGTGCTGTTGCATCCGTCCTTTCCCGAGGAAGATCTTCTTGCAGGTGGGACAGATGAAGTCTGGTGAGAAATTGCGCCGTTTCCGGGGAAACTGTTTTTTCGGTGGTTCATGACTAGTGGGACTGAGCTTACAGATGTATTCGGAGTCTTTGAGTTCCTGCAGGAAGTCCCTCATGAACGCCGCAGCATTCTCGGACTCCAAGCCGTCAGAGTCGGTTTGAGTGGTTGTTTGTGGTGGGGGAGCGTTTACAGACGGTTTGACTATGCGTCCGGAACGGGTTCTTTGAACATTCTGCGGCGTGACGGGAGGTGGTGTTTTTTTTGGCACAGGCGAGGTCGGTGGAGCTGTGGGATTAGTTTGTTCCTTGTTCTTCCGAGGCCTGCCGCGTTTTGACTTCACAGGGAGGTTGGGAACTGTTTCGCTTTTGAATAATGTAGCCATCATCTCGTGTGTCAGCCCGAGCGTTTCTGGAGTGAGAAACCTGTAGATTGTCTTTCGGTTCAGCTTGTCCTGGTGGCGGATGATCTCGTTTCGTTCCCTGCGAACAAGAGTAATCAGAAGACGTAGCTAGATAGGACGTGATTCAGGCTTACCTGTCGATGACGATGTTGTCCCGATTGGACAGTTTCAAAATGTCATATGCCAGTATTGTGAGGCTGTCCGGCACTTGCTCCTGCTGCTCTTCGACTGGTTCCTCGAAAGTTTCGCCCTCCTCGTCGAGATTCACATAAGCTTCGCGAAACACAGTGGCGGCAACTATTTTTCCGGATTTTTCCGTGGCCGAGATAAAAACATTCTTCGACGTCACCTTGTCAGTGGGTTCATCGATCACTACCTTGGACGAGCGTGGGATCTTCTTGTAAATCCCAGGCACCATGAACGGCGACGTAATGGGCTTGAGTCCATCCTCCTCGACGATATACAGCTGCTGGTCTTCATGGGTCTCCTCGTTCAGCAGAAAATCGGGAGTGGTAAGCGATGGCATACCACACGGTTTGTCGTCATTGAGCTCTGGTTTGATGCGAACGCTTGATTTTGTGTGTTCTGAGTTTATGTAGCCTGGGCTATTCGTGGTAGTTTGTGCCGGCTGCGTGGTTGGCACATCTGAGGGTATGTCCTGCGGTGAAAATTCAGTGAGCTCCTATGCTTGGAGTGTTTTCGATTGTTTACCTTGTTGATGGCGAAGAATCCGTCGAGTTCGTCGAATATAGTCGCTGGGGGCTTTGTGGAGAAATCATCGTTGGACAGGAAATGAACATCCAGAGAGATGGACATACCAAAGTGGAAAGGTACTCCGATGTAACACGATATAATTTAAACGAGGATTCGCAAAAACAACTGCTTGTTGTTAGCTAGAGTTTAAGAGATAAGAATAAACAAAAAGCGATGTCAAACATCAGCTGGTTGTTGCCAAATATAAAGTACTAGATTTCCGGATTTGTTTTTATTATGAAAATGTGAGAATGGTAAGCGACATTTTCCCACTAGATGGCGACTGGAGCAATAGAGTGAATATAAGTCCAGTGGAATGTGTGAACAGGAACGAATTCTAGTACATTTATCGATATAAAATGGAATTAAATAAATTATTAAATTAAAATCTTAAAATGTACGTATGGATTGGTAGGAATTGTGAGCTTCTTCATTCACTAAAGCTGGAAGTGCATCTAGTGTTACGAAGAGCATATCGTTATGTGAGAATGCATGCGCTAGAAGTTGGTCATAGTGTATAATAAGGTTTGGGTGGGAAACCAACGCTATGTCTATTAGAGACTGCAGCTTTTTGGGTTCAAAATGTTTTGGTAGGGTGTAATTTTCAAATGTCAGGTTGAGTGACGCAATTGCAACTTTCGCTGTTCCTTATTTCGGATACTGAGAAAATTCAGATTTAGGTCACCACAAATCACAATCTTTGAGTATAAAGGGGAAATCTCTTCTAGTACGCCTTTGATGTGCGCATAATTCGCTGCATCAGGTGCCATATGGATACAACCTACCAGTAAGTTACCGTCATCACCCGTTAACTCAATGAAAACATACTCTATCAGTTCATTTGACACCTCCACCGCCTTTCCGGCATCTGTCAGCCCGAACAAGACGCATAATAATTAAGGTAAACATTTTGGAACCCATTTCTTTCTTTAGACATGTTTCTGAAAGACAAAGAACATCAACCTGCTGTCACTGAACATACATCGTAAATCATGAATTTTGTTTTTAGTGAAGAGAGAATACTTAGTTCATAGAGAAATTCGTATTGCTGCTGCTGCAGTTGATGACTCATTGATCATTATGTTTGTTGCTTCTTGACGTCGTTCGGCAATGGCATTTCAGGGTCATTTCATCGTCGATTGTTATGCTTTTTCCATGTGACGGAGAAAAGCTTCAGTCGAATGGTTTGATGAAGGAGAGAACGACTTCTTTCGTGAGATTCTCATTTACATAGATGAGCGCATTCCTATTTGGCTCCAGATCAAAACCGACGTCCCTAACACAGAGCTGCCTACCTTCTCTCATTCGATAACCACCTAACGACTTTAGCTGCGTTTTTTTGCAAGCGTATATACGCTTAATTTTCAATTTGCATGTAAAATACACTAACAACGAATCCTATATCCGCTTAAGTTACTCATCATATCCATCGCCGCTTAAGGAATAAGCGCGAATAAGACAATGCTTCCAAACATTATTCTCTGTGTGTTCATTCCTGATTTCATTCATTCATTGTTTAGGTTGCTGTATGTGGTTTACATTTGTAGGTGTGGTTGATGTATTAGATTCTTTTTAATTCTTTTGGCATCCATAAGTATGCAATTTTTGGTATACTCAGAGCGTCTCTGCTATACATTCAGCTTTGGCTTCGTAAACTATTCTTTTCATTTCACGAAATTTTTTTTTATTATATAATTATTAAGTGTTTTTGCTTTTAAATTGATGTTCACGCTAAACAGTCACAAAACGAAGATTGTGGCCACGACTACACCCCTGATTGCTGGCAAATGTCATAAATGTCGTCGGTGTTGCCAAGATTTTATGATGAATCTTTAAGCGCCGATGATCATTTTTTTGTGCACTTATAAATTAAGCGTGTATACGCTTGCAAAAAACACAGCTACTATTGGCGGTGGTGATGCTGTTTCGCTGGTGGTACGCTTTTTTTGTTCGGCATATGTTAGTGAGAAGAGGCGGTCTGTAATCAATTGAGTGGCACAGTCTATTGAACATTGTTTTCAAATTCTCTTCAAGTTGGATCGGTACACCAAAGAGCATGACATCACAGGAGTTTCCCTTTTTCTCTAGCATATTGCATTGTTTTTCCAAAGCTGCAATTTCTTTGCTGTGTTGGTTTGATGTTGCACCAGTGTCAGCTTCAAGACGTTCGACAAGATCGATGATGTTAGTTATGGCGATGGGTCAACTTTCGAGTTTTCGACTCCAGAACTCAGCGATTTCCTCGACCTTACGAAGATACTCAATTCGGGGGTTGGAAATTTCTTCCGAAAAACTCTGCTGCAGAGAAAGAGATAGCTTCGACAGTTGTTCCTCAAGAATCTTTACAGGGATGGGCAAACCGTCACCGATCGGTTGTTTCTGCGAGGGGGGACATTGGAGAGGTGTAGAAGGGAAGTTTTTTTTGTTGCTCTTGTCCGATGCTTGGATGCAGACATGTCCGATTATCCGGAGAGAGTTTGAGACTAGAAGCGGTAAAGACTCAGCGGCGTAAAACTACTAATTCATTTTATAGAGTTAAATATAAATAATAAATCAACTGTAGAGTAAAATATGGAGGGCACGGGTCTGTGCATCCAGGGCAAAGTTGTTGACTGCTCTCAACTTGGCGAGGTGCCAGCAACGATCCCTGTTAAATACACAGCTGACGAGTTAACATAAGCCTCCTCTCGCCGCCCTCTGGATAGCCTTTAAAGCAACCGCTTAGAGGTGAACTAACGTATGCAGCGGCCCCCTTGTCCAGGGGTTTAAACCAGGACCCGGTTCAAGGGCTGCGCGTGGGGTTAACTTCCCCATCGTGTAAAAATTACTAGTTCAGTAACGACGAGAAGCCTCGGATACGGATAACCCTACTGCTGACTACCACGGACAACGAAATAAGGACAACGATTTTCATTGAACAGACCACGTGCAGCCGATGAACTTGTGGAAGCACTTGAAGCTTATAAGGCAGATATCACCGCCATTCAGGAGGTGCGGTGGAAAACTGGAGGATGAAAAACTGCGATACTTGCTTCGGCAATTGCTATAAAGAGCGAAGGCAACGCTTATTCTGATGCGGGTTTGTTGTTCGAGGCAGACTTAGGCAAGAAGTCTTAAGCTTTAATAACAAGGCTACATTCGGCAACATCAGCCTGATCATCAGCCTGCGCCCACGCCCACGCAACGGAGGATAAAGATGACGACAGCAAAGATGACTTTTACGATCTCCTAGAAAGAACATACGATCAATGCCCCAGCTACGACACTAAGATCGTTCTAGGATATTTCAACACAAAGCTGGGCAAGGAAGACGTCTTTGCTAGAGTCATCGGGAAGCACAGCCTGCACGACAACACGTCCGAGAACGGACTCAGGCTTTTGGACTTCGTAACGGGGCGAAACCTCTTTGTAGCCAGCACGCGGTTCCCTCACCTCAACATCCACAAAGGGACCTGGCGGTCTACTGATCAATCAACCGTCAACCAGATTGATCACATTGCGATCGACGTCAAACACTCCTCCAGCATTCTCGATGTCCGAACATTCCAAGGATCCAACATCGACTCGGATCATTTCCTTGTTGTAGCCAAAGTAAGAACACGGATATCGATAGGACAACGGAGTAGAGCAAGACCAAAACAGTTTGACGTCGGAAAGCTACACTCGCAATTGACCGCTAGCAACTTTGCCGATCGAGTCTCCCTAAAGCTCTCAGAGAGTCCAACCCTGTCAGGCGAAACAATCGACCAACAATGGAACCGTTGTCAAAAAGCCATCAGAGAAGCTGCATCTGATGTCCTGGGTTAAAACGCCACCCCAAAAAAACCCCTGGTTTGACAACGAGTGCAGGCAGGCACATTCAGCGAAGCAAGCAGCATAAAAGGCGACGCTGGACAGCAGGACGAGAGCGGTTCGTGAGCTCTACGAACTTAAAAGAAGGGAAGAGCACCGGCTTCTCAAAAAGAAAAAGAAAGAGCATGAGAAGCGCGCGATCGAGGACATGGAGAGGTGTTTAAGAAAGTTTTACCAACGGGTAAAACGGCTATCCAATGGATACAAAATTCGGACAGACGCCTGTCGTGACTGAGAGGGACAACTCGTAGTAGAGTCGCAGTCGATACTGAGAATCTGGAAGGATCATTTCTGTAGACTGTTAAACGGCGAGGAAGACTCCAATACCGCTGTCAGGCAGAATGTTCCACTCCACGCAATTGACGATGATCGACGAGAATTCCGTCCCCCCGACCTAAACGAAGTCAAGATAGCGATATCGTGACTAAAATCGAATAAAGCTGCTGGTGCAGACGGACTGTCTGCGGAACTGTTTAAGACAGCTGGAGATGATCTGGTTGGGCGCATGCAACAGCTCATCTGTAAGATATAGTTGAGTGGAATCTCAGTATCGTTTGCCTGATCCACAAGAAAGAAGACCCCTTCATCTGCGCCAACTACCGAGGGATAAGTCTCCTCAACATCGCCTATAAGATCCTCTCTGCCGTTTTGTGTGAGCGACTGAAACCATTAGTCAACAACCTGATAGGTCCTTATCAGTTCGGTTTCAGAACGGGTAAGTCCACCATCGACCAAATCTTTACATTACGGCAGATCCTGGAAAAACCCGAGAAATGCAGATCGACACCCACCACCTATTCGTCGATTTTACGGCCGCGTATGACAGCGAGCACAGGGACGACCTATACAACGCCATGTCTAGTTTTGACATTCCTGCCAAACTCGTCAGGTTGTGCAGGATGACGATGGAGAATTCTCGCTGCTCCATCAATATCGGTAACGAACTCACTGAGACCTTCAATGTCAAAAAAGGTTTTAGACAAGGCGACGGTCTGTCATGTGATTTCTTTAACATCATCCTGAAAAAGATCGTGCAAAACTCACACGCTAACCCAAGAGGCACGATCAATTGAGTAGTAGAACCATATCTCGAAGGACCAAGCTGACTTTATACAAGGCCTTGATCATCCCACTCCTGCTGTACGGCGCGGTGGCATGGACAATCTCAAAAGGGGATGAGGAAGTAGTCCTTGGTCTCTTCGAGAGAAAAGCTCTGTGTGCGATCTTCGGTCCTGTCTGCGTTGGTGGCTATTGGAGAAGAAGATTCAACCACGAACTGTACGGGCTGTACAGCGACATGAGTCTAGTCAGGCGTTTTCGGATCTAACGCCTCAGATGGCTAGGCCATGTAGAGCGTATGGACAACTCAGCTCCGGCCCGGAGAGTCTTCGACTCCGAACCCGTGGGACAACGCAACAGAGGACGCCCACGGAACCGATGGGGCACCCAGGTGGAGAAGGGCCTCAACCAACTTGGTGTGCGCAGTTGCGCAGTGGAGTTGGTTGAGGCCCGGGTCCACCCGGACTGTAGCGCCATTAGAAGAAGAAGAAGAGTAAAATATAGAACTATATTTGATCGGGGAAGAAGATGATTTCGCACGTATGACTGTTCATTTAGGGACTTGTCACTTGTTTTTCCGAAACGAAGTGGAGATCAATTGAAGCAGTGACCATTCCATGACTAGAGAACTAATATGGCCCCAGATAGGAGGGCTATTTGTAAATTAACCAAAAACCACTCCCCCGTGTGTTCCAGCAACATAGAGGAAAATGCGACTGCATGCATGAATTGGTGGGCCTTCCAATAAACCACATCTACCACTGAATGTCCTTAGCTAGTAGAAGGTGGACTACCGTTGGTTGATAAACCATCCCGGTCATTGGACATACAAATCATTCTGGGTCAGGTTTAGGTTCTAACCGTGTTTGCTCCGTCTAAATCGATTTGAGATAAAGCGATTTCTTACACCATCTTCTCAGACAAGACATTCCACAGCCAGCACCACAGTTCTCCCCCAAAGGCCCACTGCTCAGGTCAATTGCCAACGATCTGTGATTCCTCCAGCTGCAGCTGGCTCCGACTTCATACCCGATATGGACCAGTTCATGTACCCAATTATCGATCTCCCCGGAGTCAGGAAAGTTGTTACAACTTATTTACCTTTCGACAAGTTACCATGGCCATTCATTGACCCTCCACTGCACATCGTCCTGCTCCGGCAGATATTTATGTGTAACCACTCGACCGGAGCAAGTGGTTACAACTTCCAGTTTCACCGGCCAATTGTCCTTCAAAAAGTTGGACGAACTAAAAGTTCATCAATTAACCACGTCAATGTACAAGTTGTAACGTTCCGATATCCCAATCCGCATCGATGTCCACCGGGACTCTTCTCCACTGTGCAACACCAACACCAGGTTTAGCCACAACTTGTTCCCGTTTCCTGAAGTCCTCCCACGCTACCCACTCACTCGGTAACCTCAGTCAATTGGCTCAATTGCCGCAAAACTATGTAATTCTTCACCGACCTCCCACTCACACACCGAATGTGGGGTTCCTTTTAACGAAAATCCAATCCAATCCCATCCCCCCGGGGACGACACTTTCCCAATTTCCCCCTTTTTCGCTTCCGATTCAATGCGCCGGCAGACACAGGGACACACAAACACGAATGTGTCTCTGGCCCGGAGTGCGATGCGTTATCGGAAGCGCTCATGTCCACAGAGTCCAACCAATTGACCTAATCTCGTAATGCCAATATTTAGTCTTCGCAGGGCCAGATTAAGGTCGTCCTCGTCGTTGTCGTCGTTGTCGTCGTCGTAGGTCTCGTCTCGGGCATTGGGACGACGAAAGGGTCTCGTCGTCGTTCGAATCCAATTCAAACTGGATTACGCCTGTCAACTCAATACTTTCCGTCGCATCCTTGATGCCAAGGAAGCTCTGCTGGCTTCGTCGTCCTTTCCCGGTGGTGGATGTTTGGGCGAGCACACATCAACACGCGACTGAGTGGCTTGTGTGCGAAAAAAGGGAATCTGTAACTCTCGACGCGCTCAACGAGTGGATTATCCTTTAATCTTTCAAGGACAATAGATTGTCGTGTAATCGTCGGTTGGGCGGGTTGGGGTGGTGTTGGTGGCGCAATCAATTCTCATTATCACCCAATTACGAGATCATTAAAACGGCAAAATGTTCTCGCCGCCGCCGCCGCTGAAGGGAGCATCTTGGGGCATCCCAGTGCAGGCGGAATGTGCAGACCCAACTGCTGGTGTAATTGAATTCGCTTGTTTCGCGGAGACACTAGTGGCGTGGTAGTTAGAAAGTTCGTCCGTGGGTGGGGCGGGTGCAGTGCTGAAAGTTTCCTTTAATGCACTTCATCAGGATTTAAGCGAAAAGATTTGTCATCGTCCTGACGGCGCGACGTGGCGGATGAACATGGCGTGGTGGCGGCGCTCATATGTGGTGCATGCTGTGTATGATGACGAAATGGGATATTGTGCAAAAGTTTCGTCTCATAAGTTGCGGAGTGTTGGTCTGTGATCTTGTTCTTGCACTCTCCCTCGACTGTAACCACCATGGTACCACAGTTCGTTTTTTTTCCCTCCAGAGTTCGGCTTCGGTGGGTTGTGGGTGATGTGTCTGTCTGGTTTCTTGCGGTTTTTCTTCCGTCGTCTGGTGGCATTCTTGTGGGTTTCTAATTATTGACAGGAGTTGATTTTTATGCGGAACGCCGAGGAACGAACTTCAGGGAGCCGGCGAAAGTTTGACTATTTGATCCGGGAAATGCTTAATTTCCTTGAATTATGCAATGTGATGCAACACTTGAGGTTGCGTCCTTAAAGAAGACTTCGTTCGGTGGATTATGAGATGCATTGTATCCCGGTCATTTTACAAAGAGTTGAGAGGGGGAACTTTCTGGATTTCAGAACATTCTTGGGGGCGGTTGGGTCTAGGAGCGAAGTCTACAAGTTTGAGATTTTCGCCGTGAATATCAGTTTCCCCCAGCCGAGAACAGGAGTGGAATCGACTAGAGTGATTCGTGAATGGTAGATTAAGGATTGCAAGCTTCTGTCGCTGCGTCATGCGTTCGATTTCTTGCAACACCTAAAGGCGAAAGGGAACACCACATAGGACGTAAATAGACGCTACGTGGAATATATGGTGAATGGAAGAGAAGACACACTCGCGAAATCTACGAGCTGTACCAGGATACATCCACATCCTGTCCGCAAGGCAAAAATACGTCGACTGCTGGCTCGGTCACATCGAGGGCATGGACAATTATACTCCAACTAAGACAGTTGTCGAATCCGAGCCTCATGGTTCGGGAACGAGGGGAAGACTCCGGTATAAAGACCAAGTAATCGCGGATGCAAGACAACTTTGTCATGATGACGTCAAGAATGGAAGCCAGCAATAACTCAGGCTCGCACCCTCTACGGGTCGTACGCCTGATAAGTAAGTGCTTGATAACCACACCCCGTTTCGTGATGGTAAGTTCGGGTAGTCTTCATCCCTAATATGGGTAGACGTGTCCTCCTTTATGGTGGGTCCTGCACGAATCCTTGACAACCACATAAGAGAAACATCTCTGCACGAATCGCAACTGGTGTACCTCAAAGGAAGAAACCATTAACTTTAAAGACTACCCAACTAGGTGTCATTCAATCACGGAAGGGGCCTTTAATAATGACTTCTTACCTTGCTTAGCACAACGTTAGGAAGGATGATCAAACTCGTCAGCGAGTGTCTTTAAGAAAGTTAAATTCAGTCGAAAATTTTTTTAAATAATAATTCACTTATGGCTCGTGGAGGGCCAGGGACTAGCTTTAACAGTAGTCTTTCCTATTGTGTGTTCTATTGTTCTCTCAGTGGAAGGGATCTACATTTTTATCCCAACTCCGAAAGACAAAACTTTTTCTAGATTATATTTGATTGTGATTATATTTTCGTGGTACCTAGACCGCGTAGAATCATGAGCAAAGCTGTCGATGCACAGGACATAGCACCATCCTCTGTAGGAATCTGGTTACATGGACGCCACGCCACTGATGTCTACTCATATAGAAAGTATGCCTTACGACCCACAGTCTCTTCCCATATGTATACAGGCATCTGGGTAGATCGTCGAAGAAGTACACTAAGAATAACTCGAGAAGGCTTGGTAGTATGACAATTTTAGTTGTAGTTACTTTGTAGGTTCCGAAAATGAGTACGAAGGGGTTTCTCGAGCTAAACGTTGGCGTGTTCTGCAGGAGTATGAGGGTCAACAGTGCTAAGTCAACGCTTTTCGTTGGTGTTGGACTTCGCCAAGAGTGGGTCATGTCACCTCTGCTTTTCTCTCTGGATGTTGCAGAGCAGATACACCGAGGAGTGTTTCACATTGAGCGAGTTGAGGGCGAGCTATCTTCTTTTTGCAGATGACTTAATTTTCCTCACAATTGTACCAGTTGGAACGCAGGCGCATACTCGATAGGCTTGTGGCTCTATGTGCTGTTGCTGCGACTTAAAGTGCGTTAAAGTGGATATATTAGAGGATGTTGTGATCATTCCAAAAGAACCAATGCATTCTACTTGTTAATGGAGCTTAATGGAAGCTGAAGTATCTCGGGGTCTTTCTCACGAGTGATAGAGTGATGGGAGCAGTATTGCTTAGCTGTCCTCTAGTGTTAGTCAAGCTGAGTCAATTTTGAAACACCTTGGAAGATCTGTAAGTCGGAAACTACATCCTCTTCCTTTCTATGGGACCTTTCTGACGAGTCGCAGATCAGATGTCGAACATGTTCAAAAACTCGTCTTCATCTCTGCAGAAATAAAATAAAATTCGCTTCGAATGATGTTGAGACCCAATGAACAAGCTCTCTTGTCGGAAATACGTGCCTGTGGTATCGATGATGCTCTTCTTCTATAGATTAGAGATTACCTTTCGAACCGTTCCATTCAAGTTTTTTTCAGTCAGATATCCGCCAATAAATGCTGGTGTTCCCCAAGGCTCAGTTGTGTCTCCGACACTATTTCTCATTTTTATAAATTATCTCTTGTCTGCTACTTCTAATCCACTCCATTCCTTCGCTGATGACAGCACCCTCAGCTTTTCATATTCGTTCCAAGACTCACGACCATGCCCTTCGGCCGTAGAATTAGAACGGCAGATCTCTACAGCATAATAACTGGGGAAAGATCAACAGAGTGGAATTCAATGCTTCAAAAACTCAATCCTGTCTGCTGTCACTCAAGCGAACACTTGATAATCAGCCTTTATCCATGAATGGGGCTTGTGTCGATGAAGCCGGAAAACTTTCCAAAACACTTAGTTGGAACGATTACATATTTGAGGTCGCCAAAAATGCTGCGAAATGTTTAGGTTTCCTTAATCGATGCAAGAAACATTTCACCCCCTCTGATTTCGCTTTAATTTATAAAGCGTACATCCGCCCCAAGCTTGAGTACAACGCTCATATCTGGTGTGGTGCCCCCAAGACCACCTTGCACCTTCTAGATAGAATCCAAAAGCCAGCGATAAAACTTATAGGAGACAATAATATCGCAGAGTCATTAGACTCACTCGAACTTCGACGTACCGTCTCTTCTTTTTCAACAAACGGTGCTCAAGTGAGCTAGCCAACTGCATTCCTCCTCTCCATGAATTCACCCGCAATACCCGTCTCGCCAGGAATGCCCATCAGTATACCCTTAAGCCTACTTTCGGACGGACAGTTAAATTCAGAGACTCGTTCTTCAGGCGCACTGCACGAATATGGAATGATCTTCCCAGCCTCATAATTCCCATAGACTAAAACCAGCAGATACTTAAGACCAACGTGCACAGGTACCTCCTCTCCCTTTCTCCCTCTATACCTTCTGCCCGTGGTTTGCGCCAATGGATGTGGAATCTTCTTCAAGATACTGCTAACCCGTGTTACCAGCATGAACGATTCACGGGATATTGTTCTCCTTTTTCCTCGCGCCTACGTCCTAAACCACACCTCTGCACACTTCTACAACTCTCCCGGCACGGTAAGTGCTAAGTGATCTATAATTGCCAATTCTCTTTCCAGCCTTCTTAGCTCGATCTGCATCTTTGTAATAAAGGAACTGGTCACCAGCCATTTGTCAGCTGACTCCATCATATGGATAACTAGGAGCTCGGAGGTTGGTAGACTCCCTCTCGCCACGGCAAAGCGTCTGCATAGAATATTGCGTGTTCTGCGTCTTCATCTTCGCCCCGCTCATTCTGGCAAGTGGGTGAGCTGTCGTGACCGAATCTGTGGAGGTATTTTCGGTACCCCCATGGCCCGACAAGAACTATGTGAGGTGGTAGTTGCAGTCCCCGTGAGCTCTCGTTGTCCAGGCTTCGATTCTGGGTATCAATTTATGGGTCCATCTGCCTTTGGTTGTGGTGTCCCACCTGGCTTGTCACAATGCCATTTCTTCATTCTTCAGACATCTTGCGCTAGTCTCCGCATGATTTGCAGTTCTCCGTAGGTAGATCCTTTGCATTTCGGTGGCAATTTGTCGATCGGGACCTTACCCACAATGCCGCAGGCTGCTTCGTACGCAATTGTTCGGAAACCGCTGATTGCTCTTATCACGCAGAGCCTGTGTGATGTCGAGAGCTTCCTTGCTGCTTCCGTGTTCGCCAGGGCCCCCGCCCATACTGGTGCAGCGTATAGAAGGATTGAGCTTACCACTGTGAAAAGCAGGACCCTTCTCGCATATCCAGGTCCTCCAATGTTGGGCAGCATTCCGGAGAGCGCTGCCTGCATCCTTGCTGCCGGTTCAGCCGGTTGTCGAGCATTACCCCTAGGTATTTCAGAGTCTTCTTTGATCGAATTATCCGGGAACTAACCCGGAAGTTCGCGTATTCCGCAGTCTCTCGGCTGGTTATTAAGACAGCCTCAGTGGTCAGCTAGTTCTAGGTCGGCGGATTCCGTCCAATCCTTGATCCTGGCGATCGCTTCGTTTGTGGCTGCTTCCACCTCGTGGATGTTTTTGGCTACTGTCACGATCACCTTGACTCCATGTGGTTGCGTTAGAGTCAGTACTCCGTCGTACATTAGGTTCCACAGGAGGGGTCCAAGAACTGAACCCTGTGGAACGCCTAACGAGACTTCGTGGTATTTCATTCCCTCGTCAGTCTGGTATCTAAGTTTCCTGTTGGTGAAATAGCTGACGATTATCTTCCTCAAGTACTGCGGTGTGCTCATCCTATTCAAGGCTCTCATGATGCAGGACCAGTTCGCTGAGTTAAACGCGTTTTTGATGTCCAGCGTAACTACGGCACAATATTTTTTTGTACCACCCGTCCATCTTGAACCCGTTATCGCTTCACTTGCTGTGTCTACCACCTCTTTGATGGCGTCGATGGTGGAGCGCGATTTCCTAAAACCGAACTGATGGTCGGACAAGGGTCCTCGCTCCTCCGCCACGCCGATTAGCCAGGATTGTGTATAAGGGTATAAGCAATCTCTTGTGCACGCGCAAATCATACAAAAAAATAACTTGTCTCATCCTTCGCGTCAAGGTGAACATGGACGAATCCAGTGTGGCATCAGATTTTCTGAGATCCCGGTTCGATTTGAAAGTCGAAATGTCATAAGCATCCAGACCACATAACCAACAACAGCCCAGCTGCACATTATGCATTATCAGCTCCCTCTTAGCTGGCTTAATCATCGGAAGCACAATTTGCAACCACCCTTAGTGTGGTTTTCCTCGACGAAGACTTCACTTCTCAATTGGCTCTCACGCATGCTATCACAATCAATTTCATCACAAATTAATAGCCGACGCATTATTCCAACGAAATACCACCCACCACCGCAGACGGCCACCCGCAGGAGGACCCATAAAACAACTACGAATTCATAGTCCTTATGCTGCCGCTGCCGGTTAAAATGTCCTTCTCCGCCCGGACCAAGTTTGAACACATTTCACATTCTCGCCTTTTTCACCCCCGAAAAAAAGCAAAAAAAAACAAGACTCGAATGGGACCACCAAAAAAGAAACTTCGTCCTGCAAAATAACCACAAGCCTGAAGTGAATTTGTTCGGGCAACGAGAAAACTTTTCGCCGCCCACCTAAGCCAGCTGGCGCACTCCCCCGGCTCGGCAACCACTACCGCACCATGCCGCCACAGCGTCATGTGGAAAAAATTACTCTTCTGAATTGTTATTACGGTGATCTACTCGTCCTGCGTCTGCTGCATACTTCGTCCTTGTTCATGGCCATCACGGCGGTCGCCGCATCCGTCGTCCTCGTCATCGTTGTCGTCGTCGACTTCCTCATATCGGAGCGCAGAGGTCAGTTAATGAATTAAATGAGCGATCCAATGATGGTCACTTGGACGAAGTTCCAGCGCAGCATGTTGCCCACAACCACCCCGATGGAGTTTATGATCATCATCATCTTGTGCAATCTGTTACCGCAGGAGAAAAACTTCCATTATTCATAACTGCAACCATAAAATATGCTTCGAAGAACGACTCTATTAACGTGCGATGGACGCTGGGCGACAACAGCACTCGGGTGGAGTCGAAATTCGTGAGGAGGAGGAGGCTCCTAGTGATTGTCAACACCCCTGTGTGGTCTTATCTTTTGAACGAAACTCCGTACAGTTCGCCAAATCTTTTGTTGGGCGGCGAGGCCTTGTTCCTCCGTCGTTTCTGTGCAAGGGTTGGCCGTGCAACTTCGGCCGTTATCACACGCGAATGCGGTGAAAAGTGCACAACACGTCGATTCGTGTCCATGAGGATGCCTCTGAAGTGGAGAGGCCCATTATTGGCTTTGTTTCCGTTTGTTCGTTACTCCTGCTCCTGCCGCACACACTCTCCTGCGGGCATTCCGCGATCGGACATAACCGGCACGGAAAACCATTTAAACTTCCAGCATCCGGCGGATGGGACGAAAGTGAGGTTTTGTCTGAACACTCGCTGCAACATGTGCTTCTGTGGCAGTGGATGACGGCACGGCGCGGCGTGGCGTGGCGATAGTGTGACTCAATGGAGTGCTGTCCTTGATTCCTTGTGCGGCTGTGTTGCGCTTGGTAACAGTTGACTGTTATCTGTCGAGTGGTTGATCGTCTTGTTTTTTTTGTTGCTCCAGCTCTCTCTCAGTGCATGTTGTTGGACACATCGTAACGGCTTTTTGTTTTTCATTTGTCCTTTTGAAACTTTTTCGCTGATAGCGCGGAGTGGTGAGACAAAAAGAAAAAAACAAAAACACGAGGGAAATAGAAGGAGAATCTGTCATGCATTTCCTGTTGTGGTTCCGATTGGATTGGACGCACGGAGTGTGAACACATGTTCTTTCAATTTACATGTTACACTTCGGCGCGGTGACTGGATGGTGGAAAATAGTTCGATGTTTAGGTTGACTTTAACATTCATTCGTGAACGGTGGTTCGCTATGGCTTCAAAGTTCTTTAATTCGTAAACTATGTGCAGCGAAGGGTGTACTCGACTGTTTAGATCGAAAAGGCATATTTGTTGCTATTGATGGCTCACTTTACTGTCTGTACCACCAGCTCTCTAAGAACCACTCCATAGAATGCACTACAAGCCAGATCAACTTACCAACGTCCCACTGATAATGGAAATTCCGCTGTACTAAGAGATCAATGGAATGGAATATTGACATAGTATTAGTAAAACCCCCACGCATTTTTTGGAGTGTGTAAGGCCGTCCTGACTGTTCCAGAATTGGATGAGGCATTTATTCGACCAGTTGTTTAAGTGTTCTTATTCTTTACTTGGCGCTACAGTCCGGAGTGGACCTGGGCTTCAACCAACGAGCCTCTCCAACTAGCACGGTCTCTGGCTAGCTGTCTCCAGTGTCGCACGCCAAGTTGGTTGAGGTCCTTCTCCGCCTGGGTGCGCCACCTTAAACGCGGGCGTCCTCTGTTGCGTTGTCGCACGGGTTCGGAGTCGAAGACTCTCCGGGCCGGAGCTGAGTTGTCCATACGCTCTACATGGCCTAGCCATCTTAGGCGTTGGATCCGAAGACGCCTGACCAGGCTCATGCCGCTGTACAGCCCGTACAGTTCGTGGTTGAATCTTCTTCTCCAATAGCCACCAACGCAGACAGGGCCGAAGATCGCACACAGAGCTTTTCTCTCGAAGGGACCAAGGACTACTTCCTCATCCCCTTTTGAGATTGTCCATGCCTCCGCGCCGTACAGCAGGAGTGGGATGATCAAGGCCTTGTATAAAGTCAGCTTGGTCCTTCGAGATATGGCTCTACTACTCAATTGATCGTGCCTCTAGGGTTAGCGTGTGAGTTTTGCACGATCTTTTTAGACCGTCGCCTTGTCTAAAACCTTTTTTGACATTGAAGGTCTCGGTGAGTTCGTTACCGACCATAATGGAGCAGCAGGGATGTCCAAATTACTAGACATGGCGTTGTATAGCTCGTCCCTATGCACGCTGTCATATGCGGCCTTGAAATCGACAAAAAGATGGTGGGTGTCGAACTGCATTTCTCGGGTTTTTTCCAGGATCTGCCGTAATGTAAAGATTTGGTCGATGGTGGACTTACCCGTTCTGAAACCGAACTGATAAGGACCTATCAGGTTGTTGACGAATGGTTTCAGTCGCTCACACAAAATGGCAGAGAGGATCTTATAGGCGATGTTGAGGAGACTTATCCCTCGGTAGTTGGAGAAGTTGAAGGGGTCTTCTTTCTTGTGGATCGGGCAAACGATACTGAGATTCCACTCAACTATATCTTACAGATGAGCTGTTGCATGCGCCCAACCAGATCATCTCCAGCTGTCTTAAACAGTTCCGCAGACAGTCAGTCTGCACCATCAGCTTTATTCGACTTTAGTCACGATATCGCTATCTTGACTTCGTTTAGGTCGGGAGGACGGAATTCTCGTCGATCATCGTCAATTGCGTTGAGTGGACAGCGGTATTGGAGTCTTCCTCGCCGTTTAACAGTCTACAGAAATGATCCTTCCAGATTCTCAATATCGACTGCGAATCTACTACGAGTTGTCCCTCTCAGTCACGACAGGCTTCTGTCCGAATTTTGTATCCATTGGATAGTTGTTTTACCCGTTGGTAAAACTTTCGGACGTCATTTCTTCCGTAACACCTCTCCATGTCCTCGATCACGCGCTTCTCATGCTCTTTCTTTTTCTTTTTGAGAAGCCGGAGCTCTTCCCTTTTTTAAAGTTCGTAGAGCTCACGAACCGCTCTCGTCCTTCTGGCCAGCGTCGCCTTGTATGCTGCTTGCTTCGCTGAATGAATGCTTCGCAGCGGTTTTTTTGGGGTGGCGTTTCAAAACCCAGGACTTCAGATGCAGCTTCTCTGATGGCGTTTTGACAACGGTTCCATTGTTGGTCGATTGTTTCGCCTGACAGGGTTGGATTCTCTGAGAACTTTAGGGAGACTAGATCGGCAAAGTTGCTAGCGGTCAATTGCGATTGTAGCTTTCCGACGTCAAACTGTTTTGGTCTTGCTCTACTCCGTTGTCCTATCGATATCCGTGTTCTTACTTTGGCTACAACAAGGAAATGATCCGAGTCGATGTTGGATCCTTGGAATGTTCGGACATCGAGAATGCTGGAGGAGTGTCTGACGTCGATCGCAATGTGATCAATCTGGTTGACGGTTGAGTGATCAGTAGACCGCCAGGTCCCTTTGTGGATGTTGAGGTGAGGGAACCGCGTGCTGGCTACAAAGAGGTTTCGCCCCGTTACGAAGTCCAAAAGCCTGAGTCCGTTCTCGGACGTGTTGTCGTGCAGGCTGTGCTTCCCGATGACTTTGGCAAAGATGTCTTCCTTACCCAGCTTTGCATTAAAATCTCCTAGAACGATCTTGGTGTCGTAGCTAGGGCATTGATCGTATGTTCTTTCTAGGAGATCGTAAAAGTCGTCTTTGCTGTCGTCATCTTTATCCTCCGTTGGGGCGTGGGCGCAGGCTGATGATCAGGCTGATGTTGCCGAATGTAGCCTTGTTATTAAAGCTTAAGACTTCTTGCCTAAGTCTGCCTCGAACAACAAACCCGCATCCGAATAAGCGTTGCCTTCGCTCTTTGTAGCAATCGCCGAAGCAAATATCGCAGTTTTTCATCCTCTTTTTGCCCGGCCCATCCCACCGCACCTCCTGAATGGCGGTGCTATCTACCTTATAAGCTTCGAGGGCTTTCGCAAGTTCATCGGCTGCACGTGGTCTGTTCAGGGACCTCACATTCCACGTGCAGAACCGAAAATCGTTGTCCTTATTTCGTTGTCCATGGTCGTCAGCAGTAGGGTTATCCGTATCCGAGGCTTTTCGTCGTTTCTGAACTAGTAATTTTTTACACGGTGGGGAAGTTAACCCCACGCGTAGCCCTCGAACCTGGAGGACCGGGTACTGGCTTAAACCGCTGGACAAGGGACCCGCCGCATACATTAGTTCACCTCTAAGCGGTTGCTTTAAAGGCTATCCAGAGGGCGCCGCGAGGAGGCTGTATGTCAACTTGACCCTGCCAAGCGAAACATTTGGCAGGGATCGTTGCTGGCATCTCGCCAAGTTGAGAGCAGTCAACAACTTTGCCCTGGATACACAGGCCCATGAAAGGAGGAAGTTAGAGGACCATTTTTACTCGGCTGTTAGGACTTTGATTTTACTGGGTGACTTAGCCCATGCCATTCTCTGTTTAGAGTTAACCGTACTTATTTGGCTGGTGAACTTGACGGGTGGTTATTTATTATTACGTTTTTTATCGCTGGAGATGGTATAGGTTCTTCTTCTTCTTGGTGGGCCTTAAGCAACAAGCCTACTCACCGCGTGAGATGTTTGGCTATCTGTCTGCTGTCAAGCGCACCAAGTACCAATTGAAGTCCTCCTTCACTTGTGTGCGCCACATTAACGCGGGTCTAACTTCCAGTTTCTTCCCCTCGTAGCTCATACATTTAGTTATATTTTAAACTGTGACCTTGCATAGAATAAAAAAAAACAAAGACAATGCCAACAATTATGATGACACCCCCATGGAATGCTCTAAGAGTGGGCGGAAGAATGTGAATTGCATTTCCAAAAGAAAAAGTCTATTAATAGCTCAAAAGAAAAAGACCGCCAGCGCCAGCAAGCAGCAGCAAAAAGGCGGTTACGTCTACCCCAGCAGAGAGACCGTGTTTATGTGTTGATTTGTAAACGTTTTTTCTTTGATTTTGATTGGCTTAGCTTACATCTATTCGATAGTGATTAAACTTAGGATATAGTTAGAGTCAATTTGACAGAGAAGAAAGTTTTTCAATATCCTTTGCGATGGGATATGCGTAAATGAGGACCAACTGTGGGGCAACGAACCGCCCGATGGACTATGCGCCGATTGTCTATTTTAACTCTGCTGGAGTGTGTATAAAATTCTGTGAAGTATACACGATCGGCAAACTTTCTATGAACGCGAGAGACTTTCAGTTCGGTTGCACACCGAAATATCGTTGCCAATAAGCCACAGCTGTGTGTGGATACGTCATTCGGGCGAAGCAGAAGAGGCAGTGGAAGCAGCAAAACCGAAATAAAAACCACCGATCATGACCGCTGTGATGTCATTCGCTTGGCGATCGCCAACCGTGCGGACGCACACATATTTGGAGGGTGAATCAACCCCGCAGGCAGCAAGAGGTGGTCGATCCAGGACGCAAGCAGGATTTTCAGGATTTCGTTTCGCAGGGTAAGTACGTACACAAATGAAGAAGCAAGGGATGTGGGGTGGGATTTGTGCCAGACGTAGCCCTCGGACGGAGGGGAGAAAGAAAATAATTCTCTTCAAACCTACAGTCAAAACACAGTCAGTCAGGCGGCTGCTCTAGGCAATAGACCACACTGTCGAATAACCGATTTAATTTGCTAATGTTTTAAGTAGTAATAAAGCGTCACTGCAAACTGTGTACAAAAAGCTAGGAAAATGAGCTATAACTTCTAGTTGTGCTCTTTTTAGAGCGTAATTTCTGTGTAGCGACGCATTTATTAGTTTAAAGTCAAGGCTTTACCGAGGGGTGTTTGAGAGGAGCATAATTCCCTTATGTTGACATCAAATGCACGAGGAAAGCCATGAACTTGAATTCTGCATAATAACTCTTGGTACCATTGTAAATTCATGGTCGAACATACTTAGGACAACTGTAATGTCTACTTTAAAAAAAAAACAATTGGTGGCAAAATGTACATGTAACAGTGGCGAACAAAACTGGATACATCCTTTCATACTTGTGGTTTTCCAACAATTAACCGTTTTCCTTACGACGGATTTTATTGAAAATCTCAGTTTCCGTCGGACTGGAACCTGTTGATGTTGACTCTTCCGCAGTTCAGCTTTTATATTCCGTAGGAGAGGGAGACAGGAATGAAACACTTGTGTTTTTTTTTCACTGTGTCTCTATTCAACTATGCACTACCTCTGACTGATCACCACGGTCCATCTCTTTTTAAGAAAAATGTAAGTGTGGGTGTAAGTAATGTGTACTCAAAAAAAAGCTTTTTCGAGCAGATCATTCGATCAGGGCCGGAGTGTTATTTAAATAAATATTCACCGCTAAAGATGCAAATAGATCATACCATCCAAATACGACAGTATGGTTGGAAATTTTTCGAACGCGTTCTGCTTTTTCAACCTACAATTCGGTAAAGAAATTTTGTCGGGCTTTTTTTTTATATTTTTTTTGACACGCTGTTATTTTTTAGGTTGCTGTGGCTGACTGCCACGCATACCAACAGCAGACACACTTAGACCAAACATAGGCCTATTGTGTTACCATGCGAATCTTAGGCTGCCTATTCCGCAAGCCAATTTGTGCTTTTGAAAAACCGAAGAAGAGCGCTGATCTTGATGCTTCTCAGTTCAGCCAGATTAACAAAGAAATGGGCCCCCAGAAGTCGGAATCTACGGGATGAGAGAGCACTGCAGTTGCATAGCAAGTGTGCGATGGTTACTTCCTCATCCTCGTCCATGCAGCTTCTACAGAAATCATTATAGGGAAGACCTAGTCTAGAGGCGTGAGTTCCGATGGCACAATGTCCTGTTAAGACGCAAATAAGTGATCTGAGGATCAATCATAGGTCAGAGTTATTTGGTAATCAGGCATCCTGTGCCAGATATTCATCTGCGGTTTGTTTGGGCAAGCGTTTCAAGCTTTAGCAGATGTTTAATAGTAGGCATGCAGGGGGGGCCTCCACGGAGTTTGTGCCCTTTATAGCGAGCTCGTCCGCTTTGCAATTCTCTGGAATGTCACAGTGTCCCGGCACCCACTTAAGTTAGATGCTAAAATACTTGGCCATCTCGTTAAATGTGACTGAAGCCGTAGATTTAATCGCTGCCTGGCTATCGAAACGGATGACGATATCTGTGCGCGATATTTTATTGTTTTTCAGCCAGGACAGGGCTTCCTTAATCGCTATAGTTTCAGTTTGAAAGACGCTACAGTGATTCTTCTTCTTCTTTATTTGACAGGTGGACCTGGGCCTCAACCAACTAGCACGGTCTCTGGCTAGCTGTCTCTAGTGTCGCACGCCAAGTTCGTTGAGGTCCTTCTCCACCTGGGTGCGTCCTTTGTTGCGTTATCCCACGGGTTCGGAGTCGAAGACTGTGTAGGTAGTCCAAAAGATAGCTGGATATATAGATCCTTGGATTAGACACCAGCACCCACACCTGCATCCATCTTGGATCCATTTGTGAAGATTCTCACTGAACCTTCCAGCGTCTGATGTTCAGACTCCCAGCAAGATCTGGGCGGTATGCGGGTTGAGAAATTCTTCTCAAAGAGGAGTTCAGATATAGAGAGGTCTGTGTCTATGGGTATAGAGGCATACCTGCGTAGGGTTGTTGAATGTCCACACTGCGGTTCTTTCCAGCTACTCATTAGCTGCTGTCTGCCTCCCAATTACTTCTATCGGTGGCAGGTTGAGGAGTATGTTTAATTCTTCGGCGGAGGAAGTCCTTAGCGCCCCGATAATGCATTTGCATGCAATCCTCTGCAAGTTGAAATAGACTGCTGTACATAAACTCTGCAGATTTCGCCTTTTTAATTGTAGGTGATGAAGGACAGGCATTTCGAACCAGAACCAGAATGCTTGCCTGAATTTTAGTTTGAAATAGAGCAAAACATTTCCGTAGTTCTTCTTGTATTTTATAGTTCATAAAATAAGCTTAGAGATTGGGCAATCTATGGGGAAACACATCAGAAAAAAAGGGGAATTTCGAGGTCGGTCAAAGGGAATTTCTCTTATAACATCTGGCAACACTGCGTATCGTGTACATTGCCGTAGACGGCTACTGTCACATTTACAGCCGAATCGGACTCGGGGTCTGTCCGCGGATTTTCTAATACCTCCGCCGTCGACATTGTCCGTGCTACAAAGTGCTGTCCAATCCACCGTATTCTCCTGAGGAGCTTATCGCCCCCGTGGAGCCATAAGTTGGATTAAGAAAGTTGGAGCTGGGTCGAGGGTATCGAGCTAAAGGGAGACTATGGTGCTACTTTTCCAAAATGTTCGTTTTCATTTTGGAGGCTAAGTACTTATCGGACCACCTTCATATGTATGCAAAATGCTTAACGAATTTGTAACGAACTTCTTCGAAGGTCATTGAATTAAATGATTCTCCAAATCTTTCTCCATTGAATCAGTGTCGCTGTCATTGTTTTTATCGAGCTGTGTGAAATTGTTCCTTTTTAGGCGCCTACTATTTATTTTTCAAAAATAAAAACGAAACTTGAATCTAGTAACGTGCGGTCTTACCTCTACTAACAAGTAATTTGACAATTCTCACTCACCGTGGAGACCGCTTTAAGTGTTACCATGCAGATCTGTTCGGAAGGGAGTTGAGGTGGGTGAGAGTGAGGAAGACCTAATAGTGGTGATGAAATGAAGCTCAAGCTAAGAAGATTTTCATAATGCGCAGCTAAGGCTGATTAACCCTCCGAGCTGGTCGCAAAGTGGCTCATGCAAACTGATCACAGACACGGTCCATCCGACATCTTAATCTACCCCACCGGACTGGAATAGTAGACATGATGGCACAACAGCGACAAGGTGTACAGTGAAAGATGCATCTGATCTGCTTTAGCTTAAGCTGCATCGTGCCGAGAGGAAAAAACAGTCTTTGGAACTTGAATAAGGTCAATTTGAGATGCCTGCTGATATTCACCACACAGGAAAATGTGGGGGGTTTCGAGTTGTGCATATCTCACCCATGATGGGCATAATGGTCGTTGGTCTTAGTTAGTCGCGGTCTTTTTCCTCAAAGGTGTGCATCCTCTAAAATGTCTCAATCCATGCGTTCATGGCAGCTCAACTGGCAACAAAAATGCTGCAAAAAAGATGTGGTCTACATTTGCCTTATATTCAGGTTTGAAAGTTGACATTTCGTCCTCATCGTTACATTGTTCTACTTATGAATCTCTTCTCGATCATAGATCTACTGAGTCTTACACAAAAGCTAGCTAGTTAAAACCTGTTTGGATATTAAATAGCAGCATTTATAATATAATAATATGGGTGGCGCTACAGTGCAAGGCGGACCTAGGCCTAGCTTCTCAGCAACCACCCGTATCGTGCGTGCTATTGTTCTCTCATGCGTGGAAGGGACCTATAATGCCGACTTTGAACGGCGAAGTTGAGAAGCTTTTTCTAGACAGGAGTACTCTTTGAGCCGCTTAGTTACTCGTGGAGCCGTGAATTATCAGGTGGTAAATTCGGGAATCGAACCTGGCACCCCCTGCGTTGGAGTCGACGCACTAACCCTCTACGCCACGGCGCGCGGCGATCCACAGCATTTGCTGAGATCAAATTCATATTCGCGTATGTACCACAATCCGCAACGAGATTAAACCACACGAAGGTGGTTACTCATTTTTACTTCCTCACTAGACCCTCCACCATTTTCCAATGTTGACCACATTGCAAGAAGCAACCCACCAGCCATGTAATAAAATCCCACATAAAATATGCAAAACAAGATAAGACAAAACCTGCGACTCACATTCAATGTTCAATTCTTCATGCACAGCGACAAGGCTTAACCCCTTGGTATCAATCACACGAGGGGCGACTCCATCCCCGTCAGATTGTGTAAACGAACTACGAGTCGCAGCGCAGAGTTTGTCTAACACCGTCCACACCGACAGCGACAACCTGATCACATGCCACGGTTTTGGCACGTACGCGCTGTGTACGAATGCATCCCGAACTGCTCCGCTCCTCCTTGCCACAACCCCTTCGTGTCCAGGGAGCAAGTTTTTTTTTTTTTTTTGCACACATCGTGCAAATATTTACCACGTGACACGTTTGAATCCTGGAATATTTTTGTCACGAATTCAATAAATGCTCGTTTTTTTTCCGCACAAGGATGAATTTATTAGTTTTTTTTTTTTCATCCGTGTCACTACAACTTCTCGGAAATGTGTAGGGTTAGCGCTTTTCTAGGATTTTTTTTTGCAGATTTTCCTTTTGCGCGGCGTAGGACGCCGAAGGACCGCGCACACCTGCACCAGCAGTTAATGGCGATGCAGTGGAGTATCTCGATAAGTACTTGTTTGCTCTGAACTTGATATTTGTAAAATGAAATGTGAAAATCATTGACGTTTACTAGTGAAGGGGGAGAATGGCTTAAAGGGTTTGCGGAACGGATCAAGAGGATTTTCCTTGACATTATTGCGATTTGTGCTTTTTTGTTCTCTTCTTTTTCTTTTGCTACCGAAGGGCAACGCAAATGAGAATTGTGGGATGTGAGGTCTTGGCTAAATGCAGTTTGCGGATGAGACTAGGAGATTGAAGGTCTTTGAAATTTGTGTGAATTATTGAAAGCTTATGAAGGACTGACTGATTGTCATTGCTGGTCTCTGTCGGCGTCGCAAATGTTGAGTACATTCACAGAAGATGCTCGCAATCTAGACTCTAGAGGGCAGAATAAATAAGTGACTATAAAATGGGTCTAATTGTCTAGTCCAAAAAACTTGTTGGTTTTTTGAAAGTTTTGATATTCAAGGATTCGCCGCATGTAACGTCCTATCCACGTATGAATGTAAAAAGGCTTTCAGCAATACTTGGAAAATCTAGGGAGTTACAATATATCGATACGTTTCATGTACACCGCATTCAATGCATGGATCTATAGACATTCACAAGCCCCATCGCAACTTCTTTATTTTTTTCCGTGTGTCGATGGCAATCTTAAGCAACACTTAATACTTACGAAAAACAAAAACTAACTGATCTATCAGGCCAACGACCCTTGGAGGGACAGAGCCTGAGGAATATCGGTCTTCCATCGACGACGGTCCTGGGCACGTTGCTGCCGGTGTCAAGCCCAAGCTCTTTTGCGTCCACGATGACTTGGTCCTTATCCTACAGCAAAGTGTTGTAGGCCAATTTTGTAGCTTATGACTTGATCTAGATTATGGGGTTGGATAACGTACAGATCTATCGTTATAAAAGTATAGTTCTCAATGAATAAGGGAGCTTTTGTAGTAACATAAGTGTAATTATCGACTTGTCGACGATGGAGGAGGATGAAAATTGGCACAATGTAAATTCACGTCAAGAGAAACAATTCAGATCGACCTTCCTTCAATGCTGATGTAAAATCGCATATAATTTACAAATTTTCCTGTTTTTGTCCAAAATGTCCCCAAATAAGGGTAAGCTAGGCGTGGCTGTAAACCTTGTCGTGGTGCGAAGGTCTACTACAGGTCAATGAGTCTTGGGAATATTTCCTATGAGGAGACAGGAAGCTAAGATACGGCCACCTCCTTCCCTTCATGCTACCCTATCCTCTCTCTTTTCTCCTCCTTTCCCTTCCGGTGGGCTGGATCAAAGTGTCACACGTACCGTGCCGATGATCAGCTTGGCTGCGGGCCCACTCAAAAAACTAGCTCAGTCGCGAACGGTGTGCCGGAGTTACCTGGTGACCCTCCGGGCTAATTAGCCTTATCTACGTATTGCGGATCTCTACCTAGCCTGACCCCTCCTTTGTCCGCTACTCGTGGGACTACAATCCAATGTCTTATAACCTACCCCTGCCAAAACAAAAACAAAAGAGACCGGTGCTCCCTCTCCGACTGGGAACCAAAAGCCCAAACAAAGCTCCTGAAGTGCCGGGGTCTAGGAAAGCGGCCAGTACCACACCTAGTACTTCCAAAGGCCGCGTGGAGCGCTTAAATAAAAAAATACCAAATCGCAATCCAAAGCCGATAGCAGCTGAGCTCTCGAAGGCCATTGGATCTTCACAAAAAAAGTATAAGGATCTGCGCGCTGCCTCTAGGGTTCTAGAGCGTCTGAAAGGCATCCCTCAAGAGAAACTCTCCGAGTCAAAGAAAAGGTTCATGGCCTGGGCTATAAGAGTAGTTCAGGACCTGGGCGAGGGAACAACCGCTAAGGACTCAACGTCTAAACGGGCCAGATCGGTGGAATCGTAGTCCAACCTCTCGAAGAGGTTAAAGCAGGCTGGCAGTGTCAAGGCCACCAAGGAGCTGCAACGGCCGTATAGTGAGGTCCTCAAGGGGGATTTCGCTTACGCATTAATTGACAGGAATGATGATGACTGCAGCATCTCTTCCGCCAACTGGAGGAAGATAGAGCGAGGCATCAATCTTAGATACCTAAACCTGATTGCCGAAAATGGCGGATTTGATGCCGGATGGCATTGATCATGGGATCAAAGGTCAGCTGACCTGTAAAGGAAGACACTGCTAAGTCTGGGAGAGGTGTGAGAGGGCGCACAGATGGACGTTGTGCATAGGGACACAATCCCTAGTGGGCCCAGGATTCGTGCCTGGCTACCTATGATACCCTCCGCCTCCATCATGAGGTACAGCTCGTAGAGTTCTTCCAATTCCTTCACTTTCCTCCCAGACAGGGCCTTTCAACCAACGAAGATTTTTTCTTTAGAAACCACCAAGTAATTGTGGGTCGCCGTGGCGTAGTGGGTAAGTGCGTCGACTCCTACGCAGAGGGTGCCAGGTTCGAAACCCGAATTTACCACCTTTGATAATTCACGCCTCCGCTTCCTTCGAGTCACTGACAATGCTCAAAGAGTACTCCTGTCTAGAAAAGCTTCTCAACTTCGCCGTTCCGAGTCGGCATTAAACTGCAGGTCCCTTCCATTCGTGAAAGAACAATAGAACGAAAATAAGGGTTTTGCAGAGCATGAGTTTGTTCCTTCGACGCAGATCTTAGTTTTTTCGATAAATTATAGTAGCACTGGTTGCCAAGGGGATTCTATGTCGGATCTCCACTGTGACGTCGTTTATGGAGTTCACTTTCCCGAGATAGGCGAACTCGTTTACTTACCTTCAAATTTTAGCTGTCGATCGTGATTTTTTGTCCAGGGTGGTGTTCGAAGGAACGTTTCTTGATTGACAGTATATATTTTGTTTTGTCCCCATTGAGCTTGTGACCTGTTCCCTTCGTCTGGTCTTCAATCGTCGTTGTGCGTCGGTCCCTTGGTCCGTGGCTGCCTACTCTCTTGTAACAAGAGTTTTTTTATGTGGACGCTTTGCTAGACCTCCGCACAACTGCAAGGAGGATCACTGCATAAATTAGTTCACCTTACAAGGGTTGTTGCGAAGGTGTTTAATCTTGATCTACGTATCGTGAAGATTCGTTGCTGGCATTCCTCTAAGTTGGGTGCGATCAACGATGTGCGGAGACCCTGCTTGACTATTCTAGACCCTCTGCCTATGCTAGACCCTGATATGCTAGACCCTCTCGCTAATAACACGTGTAATGTTGTATTTCAAGGTTGCACTTGCATGCTGCTTTATTGGCATGGACTGTTAAAAACGGTTTAATTCACCGGGCTAAAAGGAGAGGCCCTACTGACATCCATTCCAGATTGCAGTCAAAATACTTTCGGTTGAATGAGTACGTGAGAATAATTGTTTGCACACCTGCTCACAAATATCAAATTGGTGGCATATACACCTCTTCCCTGCACAAAGTGGACCTGTTCAACAGAAACCAAAGTGACACAGGAAGGTTGTCCTTTTTTCGTTCACCAACGACAAATCACGCAGCCGGAACTAATAAATCATTCGGCCGACACTTAGCTGCAGCATCGGCAGAGACAATGAGAGCAAATTATTTCCGTGCAATTAAATCACTTTATCCTGCAACGAATGATTGACCCACATTGCTTCAGGCATTCATTCGAATCTGTCAAGCCGAAAAATTGGGGTTGTTCATCTCACCATCGCTGTTCGGTGGCAAAACTATGTGCACACGCACACTCACCACACACACACCGCTCCATGTCTCCACTCTAAATCCTTCCTATTCAAATTGGCCGAGACCGGTTCTCGCCTCTGGCAGCTTTAAGTTGTCTTCAATTGTTTCGTCGTGAGGGGTAATTTTGAATTTTGAGTTCGTCTGCATGCCTTGACTGTGGATTAAAATTCATTTTCAAGAATTAAGTAACATGATTGAATAGTTGCTGACCCTGCTCACACGCTTCACACTCAGCCCCTGATACTTGATACGCTGCGTCTCAACTGAACCCTTCCATCATTTTGAGAGCGCAACTCCTTTTCAATATCAGCAGCCAGTGGCCAGCTGTTGATGGCAACTGAAATGTTGTTTTTCATACCGTCTTTTGTCGGCAAAAAAAAAAGAAAAAAGATGCGATGAATCAGCCAAATCGTATCCTTCCACGGACTGTTGCCAAAAATAAAACGAAACGAAACGACGCAAATGCATCTTTTCTTCGGCGATTCCCCGGTGCGGTGCCCAGACTCTCGCAGGATGCGCGCATATTAATGATGATAGCAATGCTCGGATGCGATGATTTACTCGTCGCAGATTTTTCCTCAGTACTTTGATGAACGGCTGTGGAGTTTCCACGCCATTGGATGCCATTATCCGTGCACGGTCCATGCTAATGTGGAGTGACCTTCAACTGGCTTGCACATCATTACATTCAGTTGAACTGCGATTTTTTCAAGTGTTGCCACTTTTTAATTTGCTCGGTACTCGATACTCTGAGGTGTTTTCCAAGACTAATAGTGCGAGTAGAGCACTGGTGATGAGAGTTGATTTGGGTGACCCTCACGTGATTAGTGCTGCAGCTGTAACGAGCGACAAGATAATAAGGCAGCAACCAAGATCTTCCTCCTTATCTATGCCCATAGAGTTAACCGAATAACATCTAAAATGTAGCTTTATTGCCAAAAACGTGGATTTCGCCACTCATTAAGATGTCGACTAAGTCGGAAGATATGTTTTGTACAATGCCCGATATTAGGGTCAGGCAGCATTGTTTCGGCAGTTGATTGAGGCTGAAATAGAGGACTGTGAGTATTGTACCAAAGACGTTCCTCCACTAGACCCCTAGTAGATGGATCAAATATGGTCTCTGGAGTTGGGGCGTCAGCCACTACCGTCTATCATGCCGAAATCCATGTCATTGAGATATGCGCCAGACACGATCTCCTCAAGGGTATTAAGGGCGTTAGAATTTCCATTTTTGTTCATGCAGTCAGGCTCAGTCAGACTAAACTGGTCAAATAATGCTCCGACGCATGCCAGGTAAAGTAAGAAGATCGGTTGGGTCCCTGGACACAGGAGGACTGCTGGCAATGAATCCTCACATGAGCTCCCTAGGACCGGCTTGGAATCAGCGTTCATAGCTCCTGAATCGGACTGTAATGTTAATTGGATAGCAGCTACAAAACTGATTAACGGATGGGAAAACAAACTTTGCCTGGACCACTGGACCAATCGGTATGGTCTTAGGCAATACTGGAGGAATACACTCCTCCCCATTCAACCAGTCCAACCAGTCATCCCCAACCCCATCTCAGCTCCCTGAGGGTGGCCTGTGGGCCATCAACTCCTTTAAGCCCTACAAGATGGCAGGACCTGATGGCATTTTTCCGGCAGAACTGCAAAAAGTTGTGGTACGGACCTAATCTCGACGTGGCTGGCCAACATCTTTCAAGGATGTTTAGATCCAGGCCACGTACCCACAACTTGGAGAACGACCACTGTCGTCTTCATACCCAAGACTGGAAATGGATCATACGCAAGACCCAAACGATTTTCGGCTTCCAAGCCTCTTTTCTTCTAAAGACCTTGGAAAAATTGATCGATGTATTCTTCCGACTCTTAGTCACAGACAAACTTTCGATCTCGTGCTTACAACAAGGGCAAATCTGTGGAAACAGCCTTTCACTCACTTGTTGGCACTATAGAAAGATCCCTCAATTTCAAGGTATTTACTCTCACTGCCTTTGTCGATATTGAGGGAGCCCTTAATAACATAGAACCTCACGCAACAACCTCAGCACTCAACGGACTTGGGATCGAAAAGCCTATAGTGACTTTCATCCGCCGGCTTCTCAATAACAGAGTCATAAGCTCGAAGCTTGGTGATACCACGATCCGCAAATTTGTGAACAGAGGCACACCGCAGGGTGGTGTACTCTCCCCTCTACTGTGGAACATACTGGTCAACGGACTAAATTTTTTTTTCTCATGGGTAGGTGGAAACCTTGCATAGGCACCAATGCTGACGTCCATCCACGATCTCCGACCATATCTTGCAGATGACCTGGGGCATAGCCACCTGATCATCCAAACTTTGATAATTTAAAAGGACGTGAAGGTTTTTTTTACTCAGCCGAAATTGTAATAACGTCAAGTTATCTGAGGTCGTTCTCCATATGTCTGTGCCATATGTTCCACTGGTGCAAAGTCGAATACTCTTTAAACCGGTGCTGAGTTTTCCACTGGCCCCAGCCACCTTAGTCGTATTGATCCGTAAACGCATGGCTGGCTCATGTCGCTGTGAGGCTTCAACAGTTCCTGACTGCATCTTCTCCCTGTAATGCCATCAATGCAAACTGGACCACAGATTGAACGCAGAACCTTTTCTCTCTAAAAGTCCAAGGGCTCCTTCATTTGCTTGATATTGAGATTGAACATGCTACCGCTCAATAGAACAGGACGGGTGTTGTCAAGGTGCTTCAAGAGAGGGTTCTAATACTCAATCGCCTCTTGACCGACTAGATACAGTGGTTGGCAAGAGTTACTCTACGTTTGATCTCAGTTCTGATGTTATTCGCACTATTTATTGCATATTTATTCGAATTTCATGTCTATATCGCTATTTTCAGTTCGTCTAGCTCGGAAGGGGAGTTCTTTTATCATCTTTCATTGTGCTGGCCTGACAGTGGTCTTGGTGTGCTGTCCTCATCCCCGTTTAGCAGTCTACATTTGCTACCGTCCTACTGTTACATGAAGTCACTCCTGCAAATGAATTTCTGAGACCAACAAATTTGTGCCTTTTTTTAAATAATCAGTGGCATCACTGAAATCAGCAATTGTCGCGTTTTCTTAATGTGATTTATATTCAATTCCTTGGTCATAAATAAATTTCTTATCATTTGAATGCTGGAAACAGAGGACGAAGGCAAAGCGAAAATAAAGACACACCAATGGAGCATAATAGAAAATGGCGCGATGCCAATTGCATAAATACCCCTGTTTTTTTTCTCTTCTTCTCTTCGTGTTCTCCTTTCCGCCGCGCGCTTCTTTCCCTCACTGGTACTATTCAATGCCACTGCAAAAGAGAAACAAAAAAAAACGAATACCGAACGATGAACCGTGGTAGGGGTTCACTCTAAGTGAAGAGATTTTGCAGACTTTGTTTTTGCCTGAATTTTGCTGTGTCCTTGTAATGCGTTTGTCCGCGCCACGTCCTTATGCCGAGTTGATTTGTACTTATAGGCTTCGACGATTAACGTTACTGCAGTTAAGTCGAAGGGGTGGAGACTTTGGAGGGTGCCGTGGTGAAAAAATGCAGAATGTCAAGTTAATTATTTCTTGACTACTTGTGGGGATGTTTTGACAGGATAACTGGAAACTGGACTTATTTACGAAGGAAGTTGTCCGGGATTTAATTCAGTGGTAAAGGGAAAATGTTAACATCGCATTGGCTGAAGTCTGAAGACGCTCTAGGTGTACAGAGCTAGTACTCCTCACCTGAAAATCCTAGACACGCATTCCCTGTGCGGGACTGCGATAAGTTTTGGTGCCAGTACTAAATTATTCGATTTAACAATTGATACTGAATTAAGTAGGGAACTCAACGTCCAAAGCTTTTCATGAGGAACCAAGCTTTCCATGAGGCGAGCACCCGCGCGGCGATCAGAACCAGAGCACACTCTTCCAGTTCTCTAAGACAACTGGTCAGTGTGTCGCTGACTCTCTCTTCCCCCATACCGTATACCAATCCAAACGATCACAACAAACTTCTCAAAATTACCCCACAAATAATTACACGCCCATAACCGACGCAGCTAACAATTTTAATTAGATTCAAACGCCGCAAACAGACGAATTCCCTTGCCCCTACATGATCACTCATTCAGCGCCGCTTCCGCACTTGAATGATCACGTAAAACTTTTACGTCCATCCCACCAACCCATACGACGAAAGTGACTCACGTGACCACATTCCATAAAGCAAACGAACAATAAACGATCGCCAGGCGAATGAATGATATCACCTGGGTCACGATCGCGCGATCTTTGCCTCCACTCATTCGTCCGCATAGTCTCGGGCACACAACCGCACCACAGCTGCTCGCAATGGTTCATTCCGCAGATACACGCGGTGTGCATCCCAACTAGCCGGCACATCCCAGCCATACCAACCTCGACGATCGTGTATACTTCACAGAATTTCATTCACGATCGACGCTGGATAAAAGCAAAATGCGAACCCCATGTCATTGGGCGGTTCAGTACCTCACAGAGCCAGCGGTTGGCTGCATCCCGTTTCCACTAATTGCAGCGCCTAAACGCAATCGCTATCCAACATCCATACCAAATAAACTGCGAAAAAAGTGTGTTTTGGTAAAGGTTTTTCACAAAAAAAACCGAAAATTGAAAACTCCTTTCTTTCTATCATATTAATATATAGAATATAAGCAAAATCAATAAAATTGAGGAATACGTTTAAAAAACTAATTAAGCTAAGGTTTCTGTGTCTGCTGAGGTACGTGCAATCGCCTTTTTGCTGTTTTTAGTCGCATCGAATGAAAAATGATGCTAGAGCAGCAGCGGCCGACAGCGCTCAAGTATTTATCGTCAACTCAATTATTTCAAAATTAAGATTAATTCGTTGGCACTGTGTCTGCGGAGGCGGACGGACGGGTGGAGGATGCTGTCCATGGGGCAGGAGGACGTGGCAAACTTGAGCTGCACACATGTGCTAATGATGATGACGCTCGATGGATGCCTCTGTGAATGGGGATTTCATGGGGCCCAAAGTGAGTGCGGTACTTAGTGAGAGTCATCCATTAGACATCGATAATTAATCAAATGCTCTTGTATCTAGATTCGTTTTGAGGAGATGTTGCTTTTCCTTTATTTTTTGTATCTCTCAACAAGATGACACTTTGGGTGATGATGAGAGTTCATTGACTTTTCACTTGTTGATTGTTTGTTTTTTCTTTTTCATGGAAATGAGAATGGTTGGGAATGGTGGGACTCTTTGTTGAGAAGAGCACGCCTTTGCGGATTGATTGTTAAATGTAAGAGGAAACGACTCTAGTCCTTTATGTGTGGTAATTTTGAATTAAGACAAACTGAGTTGTTGATCGGATGGAGGAGAAGCCGTCCTCGAATCCCCTTTCTCTGTCATTTTATTCTCTTTCTTTCCATGATATCGTGTAAGTTCCCGTGCAAGGGCTGCCTCTCCACTTTACGTTTAATATTCGTTAATGCAACCATCTTGACATGCACTCGCCTCCGATTGCACTCATAAGTTATACCCATCTCTTCGCCTTGTCTAGCATAAGGCCTCATATTCGCCGCCTCCTAAACGCAGTTATACGGTCTCTGACTCATCTGGAAGTTCTCTATATCTACAAATTCATATTGAGAAACAACCGCCTAACCTTATATGGCCCCTTGAATTTGGACACAAGTTTTTTTGATGCACCCAGTGTACAGACAAAGTTTTTTAACAGAACGTAGTCGCCGACGCCATAAACATGGGGTGGCCTGCGCTTGTCGTCATAACTTTGTTTATCATATTCCTGCACTGGAGCTTGTTTTCTAGCCGCGTTTTGTACTCAAACATGCCTCCTCCTTCAACTTTATTACGTCCTCTAATCGTACTTTCAATTGATCATGCATTCTCCCACCTTGCCTTAGGTTAGATTAGATTTGGGTGATTGCCTTCACTGTGGCAGTTGTGGCCCACTCCCACTTTGCCTTACTCCGAACAGCAACTCACTAGGCAACACACCTACGCTTCTATGCACATTATTATTCATTATAGACTCTATGTCCCTCAACATGAATTCCAAGCTTTTAGTCGCATCAAAGCTCACCCCTTTTGCTAGCATAGGTCCTAGACTTCTGTTAATTCGTTCTACCTGCCCATTGGCTTGTGGAGAACCAGTATGTGCCGTATATTGTTTTTTACGTATTACAAAGTCTTGAAATTCATGTGCTGTCTGAGAGTATATTCTTCGGGCGACTGTAATCGGTGAAATAATCTTTGAAGGCAGTAAGCACTTCTTTCACCCTAGTCCTGCGAGTAGTTTAGGTTAGGTTAGGTAGGCGGGCTGCTAGTGCATTCGCCAGCACACTTAGACCATACTGGTCCATTGCGATACCCACAGTCAGAGTAATACCACTGATTGACTACTACAGTGATAGTGGCGTTAATTTGATCCCAACAGCAAATTGTGACTGGACCAGATTTGGAAACCAGACAAAAGCGTATTAACTTTGTTTTCACTGGGATTCGAACCGGGGACCCCGCTAACCAAGGGCAGGCACTCTACCAACAGCGTCATCCAGTCGTCAAAAAGTAGCGAGATGCTTACAGCTTGACATATTAAGTAAAAGCCGATGGTCGATATGCATTGTGTCAAAAAGCTTGTCACCTTTGGGAATGTTATGCAAGCATCCCTCCCTTTTCCCGTGCTTTGTTGAGAACGCAATGCTTACTGACCCTCGCGATGTCGCGTACTTTCTGTACTTCTTCTTTATTTGGCGCTACAGTCCGGGGTGGACCTGGGCCTCAACCAACAAGCCTCTCCAGCTAGCACGGTCTCTGGCTAGCTGTCTCCAGTGTCGCACGCCAAGTTGGTTGAGGTCCTTCTCCACCTGGGTGCGCCACCTTAAATGCGGGCGTACTCTGTTGCGTTGTCCCACGGGTTCGGAGTCGAAGTCTCTCTGAGTTGTCCATACGCTCTACATGGCCTAGCCATCTTAGGCCTTGAATCCGTAGATGCCTGGCTAGGCTCATGCCGCTGTACAGCCCGTACAGTTCGTGGTTGAATCTTCTCCTCCAGAAACCGTCAACGCAAACAGGACCAAAGATCGCACGCAGAGATTTTCTCTCGAAGAGGCCAAGGACTTCCTCATCCCCTTTTGAGATTGTCCATGCCGCCGCGCCGTACAGCAGGAGTGGGATGATCAAGGTCTTGTATAAAGTCAGCTTGGTCCTTCGAGAGATGGCTCTACTACTCAATTGCCTCTTGAGCCCATAGAAACAGCGGTTGGCAAGAGTTACTCCGCGTTTGATCTCGGTACTGATGTTGCTTGTACTGTTTACTGCGGAGCCGAGGTAGACGAAGTCCTTGACTACCTCGAAGTTATAGCTGCCCATTGTGACGCTCTGTCCTTTCTTGATGACAGCATATACTTCGTTTTGCCCTCATTCACCGCTAGACCCATTTTAGCCGCCTCCGCCTCAATGCCAGCAAACGCCTCATTGACGGCTCGCTGTGTTCTGCCAATTACGTCAATGTCATCCGCGTATGCTAGCAGTTGTACGGACTTCTGGAAGATCGTGCCTCTAGTGTTGGCGAGTGAGTCTTGCACGATCTTCTCCAGGATGATGTTAAAGAAATCACAAGACAGCGCGTCGCCTTGTCTAAAACCTTTTTTGACATTGAAGGTCTCTGTGAGTTCGTTACCGACCTTGATGGAGCAGCGAGAATTCTCCATCGTCATCCTGCAGAAGTTTGGCAGGAATGTCAGAACTAGACATGGCGTTGTATAGCTCATCCCTAAGCACGCTGTCATATGCGGCCTTGAAATCGACAAAAAGATGGTGGGTGTCGATCTGCATTTCTTGGGTCTTTTTCCAGGATCTACCGTAGTGTGAAAGTCTGGTTGATGGTGGACTCTCTGGCCTGAAGCCACACTAATACAGACCTTCTTCTTCTTCTTCTGGTGGCGCTACAGTCCGGGTGGACCTGGGCCTCAACCAGTAAGCCTCTCTACTGATATGGACTTATCAGGTTATTTATAAACGGCTTCAGGCGAGTATACAAAACGGCAGAGAAGATCTTGTAGGCGATGTTCAGGAGACTTATCCCTCGGTAGTTGGCGCAGTCATAGGGGTCTCCTTTCTTATTGACCGGGCAAACGATACTAAGATTATTATTAATTGGTTTTGCTTAAAGGGCACGAATTTGACAATAAATCGAAGACGATTTTGTGCAATCATAACGTTCACACCTTTTTTCATTTCGGCTCTTTACCCAATCAAAATATAGTCTTGGGATAGCCTTAACAATAATCGCACCGCTAGGGACAAAAATAGACAGTCGTCCATACGAACATTACAAAAAGGCAGTGATTTTTTCGACTCACTGACATGTCCTCATCACACAACGAATATGTAGACTCAAACGTGTGCACTAAACTTGTTATTGCCTGTTATAGCCTGGCGAGAATTATGACTGAAAATTGAAACTGACTCCGACTTTCGGTAGAACATTTTTATAGTTCGCAGACGTTGCTCGTTCGTGTACATTACCATGACTAAGACGTTGAGTTGACTGAATAAATTGACAGTCACAGTTTGAAAGGCTGCGTTCACAAATTGAATTCAAAATTGTCAAGTCCCTATTGGAAAACCCTTTACATATATACTGAATGATGCTGGTGCCTGGGTTCAAAAACCCACCGTCCCTGTTCCTTGCATAAGTTCGTGACCCGTCTGTATACCATTTTACTTGGATTCATTGCCCTAGTCCTCCTTTTAGAAATTTAATTTCCTGATCGCGTCATCCATCGCGAAATGGCCAGTAGTGGCAACTTTTTGACTAGTGCATCGAATTGGCGCGATGTAATCCACCTTACTTTTCCTATTCCTTCTTTTGTCATTCACAAGATTGTTTTGCTTGCACAGTCTGCAGTTACTAGATGAATGTTTGAATTAAGGTCTGGAGCCACAAATTGGATGACACAATTGGGTTTTCGAATGTTTCGGTTCTAATACCGGGTTTCACGAGTACATCGTAGACTAGAAGCACAAGAAGAAGGTGGCTTAGGTTAGGTTAAACACCCCCCAAAGTCCAAGTTCAGTATTTGAAAGACCTGCCTCAAAATATATCGCAAATGAGATGTCATTTGCTTTTGATTTCAACAATTTCCATTGTTCTTCTTCAACAAACCCTTGTCAAGTTTTTCAGTGAACTACTCAATGGATTCCTCGGGTCAGCCAGCAACCGACGGAGCCGAAGGAGGTTGATTTCGATAGCACCTCAGTATTCACACTCTATTCCCTCATCAAAATTTAATTTTCTGTCCAAAGCCTGCCCATAATCTGAAACAACTTACAGCTGTTTATCCTAAACGCAACCGGATAGGTGTTCAATTCAAATTGAATCCTTTATTTGAACCATCCTGTACCAAGTGCGGATGTTGTTTTCTTGCCTAAAGCCCATTCCTCACGCAATCAAAATGAGATCGAAGGACTTCATCGTGACAGATTACAGCCATCCCCCATCGCCGGCAGAGTGTCCCAGGCAAATAATGATTCTAAGCAGAGTCCACAAACACGGCAGGAAGCATCTGCAAAATCATTATTCATTACCAGCATCAAACACAAAATCATTTGCAGTCCTTCGTCCCGGAATTGCATGCATGTCCTTAGAGAGACTCTTCATGTGTAGCGAAGGCTCAATGGCTGGCCTCTTGAGGTGATGAACTCATCACTCAACACTAAGGTCAAGACACAAGTACAAAACAGGACTCCAATCCCTTGCCCCACTAACCCCCGAGCAAACAAAAATAAATCGACTGCAAGGAGGTTGCCCAAAAACACATCCTCGATTGCATTAAAACCCTCCTCGAGTGGCCGAGGGCATCCGGACACGACGATGCAGTGCTGGCTCTCGACTCGGGACATGTGTGCGAAGACCTCACTTGGCCGAGGGTCAATTGTTATAACCAACAAACAAATATTGAAACATATCTCCATCCCTCCGTCCTTCGTCCAGGCAAACAACCTGCGTGCATGGTGCATCCACCCGAGTGGGCTCATTGCAATAAATATCCTCCTCACTTCGAACCTCGCTCCGGAGAAGAGTTCGTCCAATTATGAGCACGAAAGGAGGCTGCACGTCGTTCGCAACAGACGCCGGCGCTTAGGGAGGTGCTCGCCGCTTCCGTTCGGATGAAATTATGACCGCTCTTGGAATTTTTTAATTTCTTCCAACAAAAAAAAAAAAAGAAGAGAAACGCCGACCCCGAGTGGAGCATCTCGAGTAGATTACTCCTCCGCAAGGAGCCGCTCGATGCTGGCTGTTTGCATTTAACTTTATCGTCTTTCATTAAGGCGGCCGCTGGGAGATGGGGACAGGCAGCCCGCCCCTCGTGCGGTGCAGAGCGAGGCATTAGCCAAGCAAAACGGATGCGCTTCTGGCTGCGAGCCAGTAAATTTTTGCGAAGCGCTCACAGTTCGGGGCGGAGTGTCACATTCATCAAGCGTTGATGACCGAATGGCTCTGACAAATACCGAAAGCGTCGAGTGATTTAAGGCAGAAGGTCTCCTAATTGTGCCAGCGAACCGTGAACGGGGAGATGGCTCCGACACCTGGGCTAATGGATGCGGTACAGTGGTGGACACCTTTTGCAAATTGAATGCTCATTGGCAGTGGATGATAAATGCTTGCTGTCAATTGCCTGCGACGTGGTGGGTGAGGTTATGCGGACGGAACCGCCAGGTTCTGGCTGGAAGTGTGTGGTGTTCGGGCGATCTTTTGCTGCGGACACTCGGACAGGCTGAGTGAAATTAATTGAGGAAACCTCTAGGAGCGACGCAGATGGGTGTGGGTCGAGGTGCTACTGCACGGATTCATTTGAGTGCCAATTTATTTCGCAAGGAGGGACGTTTTTGTGCAGATATTGTGCAGCGCATGAAGATCGTAAATTGTAAGTGTCCCATTATAATGTTGAGCCACTGTATGAAGAAGAATTCAAACAACGAGGTTTGCAAATGCTGAATGTCTTCATGTGTAGTCTTCGTTTGGCTATAATTCACAGCTGTAGACTTATACCTTTTTTTAAGTTAGAAAAGATTTTTTAAAGTTTTTTAATAGAGTTATTGGAGAACCGTGCTCGATGATGTCACTGAGATTGGACAACTCAAGCTTCGATTGAAAAGTATGAACGGAGGCGTTCCTGCCTCATTAAGTTATTATTACCCTTAGACCCTTGAATCTATTGTGCCCCCATTTCATACCTTTGCTTTCTTAAGAGTTCCCTCACATGCAGTTCTTTTCAGAGTTGCATTGAGGGTTGTGACGCCTGTAGGGCGAAGGTGGAAGAGATTTATTCACGCGTATTCTCTCTAAGCCAGTTTCCTTTAGGAATCTGAGAATGAGAGCTGGTCCTAGTCACTTCAATTCTTCGTTTGATGCTCTCCTTGATGTCTTTCCCTTTTGTGGGCTAGCCCCTCACAAAATCTCAGTATATGTTCTGGAATTTCGTTACAGAATCTGCAGAGACCTTCTTCTGATGCTCCTTTTTTCCTAGGTGCTCCCCAAGTCTTTAGTTCCCCGTTAGGAAGCCTTTTAAGATACGGAGGTTGTTCTTGCTCATTCTGATACATGTCTCAAACCTCTTCCGGATATGTTTACCCAAGAGTTGGTCTGGCCTGCTTCATGCCCTCAGTGTTATTCCAGTTCCTTCTTCTAGTTCCCTGAATTCTTCCCTGAGGTCATGGTCGCCTAGAGCCCACAATGGTTCGGGGCCTATAAAAGGTGCTGATGCTCCTCTCCAAGCGAGGGAATCGGCCATTTCGTTGACCTGGATCTGGTGGTATAGGAGTCTAGTGCCGGGATAGCGGCACGACTGTCCAAGATTATTGCTATGTCGCAGTTGGTATTGCCCCTATCAAGATTGATCTGAGAGCGTCTGTCTATGGCATAGACTTATGCTTGAAAGATAGTGGTGCGTTGGCCCATGGGTTCGTAGTACTTTGTCCGGGGTCCAAATTCTCCTGCCCCTGTTCCTTCATCAGTTCTTGATCCATCTGTGTATCATTTTACCGTATTGCTGCTCATTCTGTGGCTTCATTGATCCAGTCTTTTTAGGTGCCGAGCTTAGGGGTGAACTCCTTTTGGAAATTTAATTTCCAAATCAGATCATCCTTCGGAATAGAAAAGAGTGGCAGTTTTTTGACCAGTGCATCGAATTGTCTCGATGCACCTGTCTTTTCCTATTCTTTCTCTTGTCATCCTCGTGATTATTTTGTTTGGATGTGGAAATGGTCAGCTCTAATAGCACCTCCATGGCGGCAGTTGGGCAAGTTCTCATGGCCCCTGAAATAGAGAGGCATGCCAACCTTTGAATTTTGTTGCGTTTGTCTCTTGCGCTGATCAGGATGATTCTCTTAGATCATGCTATTGCACCGATTGTAATTGTTGGTTTAACAGTAGCTGTGTCAGCCATCTCTCGAAGGACCAAGTTGACTTTATACAAGACCTTGATCATCCCAGTCCTGCTGTATGGCGCGGAGGCATGGACAATCTGAAAAGCGGATGAGGAAGTCCTTGGTCTCTTCGAGAGAAAAACTCTGCGTACGATCTTTCTTCCTATTTGCGTTGACGGTTTCTGGAGGAGAAGATTCAACCACGATCGAACGCCTAAGATGGCTAGGCCGTGGGACCGTGGGACAACGCAACAGAGGACACCCGCGTTTAAGGTGGCGCACCCAGGTGGAGAAGGACCTCAACCAACTTGACGTGCGACACTGGAGTCAGCTAGCCAGAGACCGTGCTAGTTGGAGAGGCTTGTTGGTTGTGTAGCGCCAAATAAATAAGAAGAAGAACAGTAGCTGTGTACTGCAACCCCAGGATTTGTCCGCTAGGCTTCTGCAAATCATTAAATCACCCGTCGCCTTCCTGGTAATCTCCTTCGTATGTCTTTTCCAGATGAGTTTGTTGTCTAAGTCTCACTCACAGATATTTCCCACTTTTACTGGAGCTCGTATTGTGCCTGACAGACTAATTTGGTTAAGTCATTCCAGTTTATATTTTCTTGTAAAAGGTACTGTTGTGGTTTTTGCCGGATTTAGATTAAGCTCAGCCGACAGGCACCACTCCCTAGTCTTTCTTAGTTCCCATTCGATGATGTCGCATAGGTTCTCCTCCATCCTGCCTCTGCCAATAATGCCGTGGCTTGTTAGTATCTCTAGAAGTTCGTCCACAGTTACGCTCCACATAAGGGGAGATAAGACTCCTCCTTGGGGACATCCTCTTGTTGTGTTGGCTTTTATTATAGCTTCTGATGGAAGAGTCTCAGCTGTTCTCGTGCTCATAAGTTCATACATCCATTTCGATGCCTCATTAAGTTGCCTCTGTACTAATTTCTAATCCATGTGAATAAGAGTGTTCATTTTAGAAATATCCTTGTCTTGCCCAACACCAGATTATATATTTACCATAATTCATGTCTCCCACAACTGCACATATGCTTAGAATCGACTTCACACTGCGTCTGCAGACTGTCCAGTATCCACTCTATGATCCGGATGCACTGTCACCGATGCACAGCCACTGGCAGCCAAAACATGATAAACCTCTCCATCTGCACACTGACTCAATTAATTATTTTTGCTCAAAAGCCCCCAGTCGGCGACGCTGAAGGGACGGCCCTAGATGCCAGGGTTAGATGACTACGAACCATAAGGGTGGCAAACTTTCCACACACAATTGATGCATCAGCAGTGGATGATTAATGACTCTCCGAAGTGTGACTACGGGCCCATAATGTTTTTGTTTTGTTTTCATAGAAAGAAGCCATCATGCCGGCATGCCCCCCGACAGGACACTCTGCAATGCGAAAATCTATTCACACGGTCCTTGCCAGACGGATATGTGCATCAAATGCGCTTTAATGCGTTTGTATTGGGTTTTGGGGCACAGTTTCAAAAGGGATGGCACTTGAATTTTGTTGAAGAGAGAAATTAGGGGGTTATAGACAAATGCCAAGTCTGCGAGCGGTACAAAGATGCGGATGCGGATGGAGTCTGCAAGGCAAAAATTCGTTGACTCGGTCAAGTTAAACGCATGGACACCATAGCTCCATTTAAGTGAGTCTTCGAATCCGAGCTTCCTGGTTCAAGAAGACGAATACCGCCTCCGGTATAGGTATCAAGTCATCAGTGAGTTGAGACAACTTGGTTGTGACCGTCAGGCTCAGACCTGAGTTTATGGATCTATATCTGCCCAGGATAGTGGAGAAAAGGGTGATTCATCGTGAGCGTTGATTTATAATGGAAAATAAAACACATAAATTTGAAAGTCAACTTAAAATTGTTGCTATCGGTGAAAAGAACAATTTATGATATTTCTTCTTATTTATTTGCTGCTACAGTCCGGGGTGGACCTGGGCCTCGACCAACAAGCCTCTCCAGCTAGCACGATCTCTGGCTGGCTGTCTTCAGTGTCGCACGTCAAGTTGGTTGAGGTCCTTCTCCGTCCTCTGTTGCGTGGTCCCACGGGTTCGGAGTCGAAGTCTCTTCGGGCCGGAGCTGAGTTGTCCATACGCTCTACATGGCCTAGCCATCTAAAGCATTGGGTCCGAAGACGCCTGACCGTAAAGTTCGTTAAATCTTTTCCTCCGAAAACCGTCAACGCAAACAGGACCAAAGATCGCACGTAGACCTTGATGTGGACAAAAAGGTAGTGGGTGTCGATTTGCATTTCTTTTGTCTTTTTCAGGATCTGCCGTAGTGTGAAAATCTGATCGATAGTGGACTTCCCTGGCCTGAAGCCACACCGATATGGACCTATCAGGTTATTTATAAACGGCTTCACACGAGTACACAAAACGGCTCAGTCAATGGGGTCTCCTTTCTTGTGGATCGGGCAAATGATACTGAGATTCCACTCGTCGGGCAAGCTTTCCCCACTCACTCACTCACTCACTCATCATCTCCAGCTTCCTTAAAGATTCCAGCTGGCAGTGGCAAGCAGTGTCCAAAAACTGATTTCGGTACGGCTCGAAAGTAATTTCTGGACACCTAGTGACAAATTAAGCCTTCATGCAGGTTGTTATGAGGCGTTAAGCTTAAGACTTAGCAAGACAAAGCTTATGATTTGTTTCCTAAGTATGCCTCGAACAACTATTCCGTCTCTTCCGCCGGCAATTCTATTCCAAGGCCCCAATCTGGCCTTAGAAGAACCTTCTAGGCCTGAGCTCGGAATATGTCGGAGTACCTCTAGCAGGAAAGTGCATCAGGTAACTCCGGCTGACTGGAGCTTCGGATGGCGCCGTTAGCCAGTCAGTATTCCAGCTCTTCCGCCGCCGTCCATAAAGAGAGATGCGCTCTGGTACCCTGGACTCAATCCCCCCCTCTCCCGGCTACAGCCACCAACAACGTCCCACGGGACCATGTTCGATTGAAGGACCCTGCAGTTTAAAGCTGCCCAACATGGTGGCACCTCAAGGTGACTACTTTAGACCAAAATAAAAATATCACCAATTCTCTTCTTCAACGTTCCCGTTTGTTGCACATAACAGCTCCTGTTGATGGCCCGAAATAAGACATTTCTTCAGCAAGCACACCATGCCTGGGTATAGTCACCATTTGGAAGACACGACCATCAGTCTTACACTTTTACTGCTACCCCGGTCATCACCATTTCGCAAGGCAACAAATTCATTTGTAATGAGCATACATTCATGTCCGCAATGATAGCACCACCGTCTCGTGCAAAGCTACTCTTCAAGCAACTCTCCCTTCCCCCAAACACATGCCTTCAAATGAAACTTTGGTAAATTCAACTCTCAACTGAAAGATAAACAAAATCTTATGCACTCCGGATGTGTAAGCCATCCCCGCTCGTCGTCGTCGCCTTATCTTAAGCAAGCTTCCCTGAAAAAAAACCCATCACCCTGTCCATGACGACTGCACGCAGTTGCAGCCATGCACCACCATGCCATGCTTTGTTTGCATTTTTCTCCAGAACTCCACCACCCACCTACCGCAACAACATCGAATGCACTCGCCCTCAAACCGTTCCCCCCGCCCAGCAAGGATAACAAGAACGTACAGCGTGCAGCACAAAAAAAACTAACAGCGAATTCAATGAAAATTAAATGCACACTCTTCTTTTGTTCGCAGTTACGGTTGAAAATTTATTCAAAAGTAAGATAAGTCCTCCTCCTCTGCATGGAGCTCCATCCATGCACCGCACTCCGTATGCCACTGTTCGTCGTTCTCGGCGTCATCATAATCGTCGTCATCGTCGTTCGCATCGTCTTGCCAGTGGTCGTCGCTTTTGAAAGGAATAAGGACATTTGCTGCAAATGACAACTCCACTATGTGCTGCGCGGTCTGTGTGCGTTTTTATGTGATGGCTCGTAACAAAACCGAGCGCAAAATCGCAGCAGCAAGAAAAAAAAAGCCGAAATACATACCACGGCTCCTTAGTGGAGTTTCTGTGCGAACAAGGACTCCCATTCACAATGGAAATGTGTTGTGTAGGCGCGCACATATGCAGCGGGGGTCGGTTGCCTTATTTGATTTGATTTACGAATCCTGTGCGTGGGCATGGGTGGTTGCTACCTCTTCCAACGAAACAACAACCCTCGGGCTGCAAGTGGCAAGAATAAAATTTAAAAGGCTGTTTATCGTCACTCGATTGCAAGGTATTTGGCGGTCCACAGGTGTCCTGTGATCAATTTTATTCAATTCAATGGATTTAATTACCTGCAAGGCAAAAGGGTCCTCTGTGTTCGGTTATGTTTGGCTCGCCTCATAAATAATGATTTTATGGAGGTCGCATTTAACGGTAATTTTGGTGAATTACTATTCAGATGATAGCAACTGGTGAGTGGGTTGGAGTGGGCCTCCGCTGAAATTGGGGCGCACATTTGCAAAAGGAGATTGTTTTCGAAAGAATAACTTAAGCCTTGTTTTTTCAGATTTTCGCGTTTCAGGAAGGAAAGGCGTTGTTTTTGGCGATTTTAAAAGATCTTCGAACTGGTGAGACTTTCACCAGGTGCTGGCGAGAATATCTTGAGCTCTCTTCAACAGCTGTGACCGTCTTCATGTCTGCAGGCAATGATGTGTATCATCCATTCAGTGCTGTGATTGATATATTCAAATCTGAAGAATCAAGTGCTTCTAAATGAGTTCCCTCAGGCCCTCACGGGAGGCCATATGAATAAATGCCTTCAGTAAAGCTCAGAATTCAAGACTACAATAAATTGAGTTAATTAATGGTCCAGCGGTGGGTCTCGTCAAGAGAATCGGGGAAAGGTTTGGTTGGAAACCTAGTCTTGCGGAAGCAAGTGCCGGCCAGTCACAGACGAAGCTTCTTATACTGTTGTAAGAAGGGCGGAATAGGGCACAAATGGAGACTATAGCCAATCATGGTCTACTGGCTAATGATATCAGCAGTTAGGCTCATACCATGATATCCTTTTTTGGTGACCAGCATTACGAAATATAGTCAATCTGAAAAAGATAAGTAGTATACAAAGATCAGCGTGCATTTGCATTACGGGTGCACTTCTGTCCATAACTTCGGCCGCCATGGGAACAATGCTTCAGCCACTACTTATGGACATTAACGGGAAGTTGGACAAGAATGCGAACATCTTAAAGTACACTAATTATATCCCGTCGTTAACTTTGAATTTGGGTATAAAATCCTCATTCCAAATGGAGAAGACTGAGTATTAGAAGTACTCAGACGGATCCAATCATCACCGTAAAAGCTACAGCCATTTCACAAGGATGTCGATGTCATCTGCGTATCTCAACATTTGGATTTGAAACTCGCTGGTCCTACCAGGTCTTGCTTTAGTGTGAACATTTGGTTTATGCTCGACTTGCCCCCTGAAAGCGGCCCAGGTACGTGCGGATTAGTGCAGAGCAAAACGGCTTTAGACGTTCTCACAATATGCTGGAAAAGACCTTGTAGGCGGCGTTGGGCTGGGCTATACCAAAACAACCTTTTCAAGAGCGCTTAGGTAGGTTTGGGGGTGGATGTTGTGAGACCACGCCTAACTTAGGTCCCGTTGGATCCGTTGTGGTACCCATATGAGGGGGATCAATAATCCTGCAGATGTTGTTGCATTACTCCTTTCCAGCCATCCAGGAGCATTGACGAACCAGCAAATAGAGAAGTTGGGAAGCGACCATAGATCCGGGAAAAAAGGTGTTCTGGCAAACCATTCGCCGACTCAAAGCAAGGAAATTCAACATCATCGAAGATGGTGTGTTGCTTTCCAGTGAGGAGGATATCTTGCGCAGATGGAACGAGCACTTTACGAATCTGTTCAATTCCGAACAGGGCACTGAGGATGACAGACCCTGGGGCACAGAATAGTCCAACGGTGGAGTCTTTTTGGCGATAGATTCGCTAATAGTTGGCAAATTCGCTGGTGTTGATGAAACCCGGCCAGAAATGCTTAAGGCAATGGGGAAAGAAGGAGTTTTATGGCTCTCTCGTGTTATAAAGGTGGCCTGGGAACGCGGTAAGACACTTGGCGATTGGCAAACTGGTGTGATCGTCCCTCTTTTTAAAAAGAGGCTGCTCCCACTACAGGGGCAGAGAGGTATGAATGCCCCTATAGTGGAAGCAGCTGTCTAAGTCTCCCCGGAAAAGTCTACGCTAAGGTTTTGGAAGCGCGTTCTAGAGCTATGGTCGAGCCAAGGATGGGGTATGCACAGTGCGGCTTCTGTCCCGGCAGAAGTACAACCGACCAGCTTTTCACTCTTAGAATGGTACTTGAGAAGGCTTGGGAGTATGCCAAACCTATCTACAGCTGTTTTGTAGATTTGGAAAAGGCAGGTAAACTCTGGAGTGTTCTGCAGGAGTAAGGGATTGGGGGTCCTCTTTTGAGTGCCATTCAATCTCTGCACACAAACTATAGCAGCTGTGTTCGGGTTAACGGTGCTAAATCAACACCATTCACCGTGAGCGTTGGACTTCGCCAAGGGTCGCGTCTTGTCACCTCCTCTTTTCATTGCTTATGTGGATTGGATGTTGCAGCGCAGCCGAGGCGAGGAATTTTTCACATTGGGTTGAAGTTGAAGGCAAGTCATTTTCTTTTTGCGGATGACTTAGTTATCCTCACATCTTCCCAAACGGAACTCCAGCGCGCATTCGATAGGTTTGTAGCCGTATGTGCTGATTCTGGGAAGAAGGTTAACCTGGACGAATCAGAGGTTATGATAATTTCCAGAACGCCTGCTCAATGCACTCTACATGTTAGTGGAGTCCCATTGAAGCAGGTGGAGAAGTTTATGTATCTCGGAGTCTTCTTCACGAGTGATGGGAGGAGTAATGCTGAACTTTCCTATCAAGCCGGGTCAGTTTTGACACAGCTTGGGGGATCTGTAATCAGAAACCCCGAACTTGGTGTCTAAGCCAAGTTATCGGTTTTCAACTCGGTATTTGTTCCAAGTCTCACCTATGGTCATGAAACTTGGATAATGACCGAAAGACTAAGATCGTGAATACAAGGTGCTGAGATGAGATTTCTTCGTGCTGTTGTGGGAAACACGACAGTGCCCGAGGAACTCAACGTTGAGTAGCTGCTTCTCCGAATGGAAAGAGCTATGCTTCATTGGTTTGGTCACGTAGCACGAATGTCCGCACTATCACGACTTCCGAGGCTGGCCTAGAATACGATTCCGGGTAGGCGGCCACTTGGCAGACTCAGGATGAGATGGTTGGACAGAGTCCTTAAACTCGCCGGGTTACGCTTGCTCTTAGCCCCTGATGAGTTAGAGTCGATGGCGGAGGATCGAGTTGCCTGGAGATCTCCCGTGCGTGGTTTACTCCCGCGACCCCTTTAGTGGATCATACTAGTCAGAAGATGATGATGATGTTTTTTGCAATATCTTGAAGGTCCTGCAAGAATAATTGTCCCAGTTTTTTTTGTCTCAATAGGCAGAAACTGGGGCCTCTACAAAGACAGTAGGAAGTGTCCTCAGTTTCCTCTTTGCTCCCGCAGGCTTTGCATATGGTGTCGAGGGTAAGTCCCATGTTTTGTTCGTGGTATCTCAGGTGATGAAGTCGCCGTGGCTTAGTGGGTAAGTGCATCGACTCCTACGCAGAGGGTGCCAAGTTCGATACCTGAATTTACCACCTTTGATAATTCACGGCTCCCCCTCTTTTGAGTCACTAACAATGCTCAAAGAGTATTCTTGTCTAGAAAAGGCTTCCTCAACTTCGCCGTTCGGAGTCGGCATTAAACTGTAGGCCCCTTCCTCGCGTGGGAGAACAATAGCACGCACAACAAGAGTGGTTGCTGAGAAGCTAGGCCCAGGTCCGCCTCGGACTGTAGCGCCACCCATATTATTATTATTATTCTTATCTCAGGTGATTATGGCCTGTTAGCGCTCCGACTGTCATCCGTAGCAGCTTTTTGCTGCCTTGAAGAAGGGTGTCGGTCTTTGGGCTATCGGATTTAGACCAGTGAGCTTAAATCGCCAGTCGGCAAGGCCCAATTTCAATATTGCTGTCTTCACTTCTTCTAAGCCGAAGTGGTGAAGTTTTGGCCTATCAACGTCTAAGTTAAATGGCTACTAAGCCATTTTAACGACATTCTCTCATTTCTGCCATTGTTTTTGATTAAATTGGAATGTAGCAATATTAGCTGTGCCTTGACACAAGAGTCAATGCTTAATTGTATTTCACTCTCTTTCAATTTGACTCACATCAGTTGACGACGTCATAAATCCCGCATTGAGTGTCTAAGATGCACAATCGAGCAGCTGCCTTGTGCGTCGCGCTGTGAGACCCCCACCATCCTCAGGAGCGCCATTAAAACGATGTTCCATTAATTCGTCCGTCATTTTGGGCGGTTTTTTGTTGCGGATTTGGACGCGTTCATTGTCAATGCCTGCTGCATGCACGCGCATTTATGTGAAAAATGCTCAACAAGAGAAACAACAGCAGACACAAAAAATCCTTTGCTTTAAGTTTAAGCCGATTAAGAGATTTAAGTTCTTTTTCACACGCAGAATAATGGAAATTATGTTCTCGGATAATATTCACTCAGCAGAATTCTCGCCACTGCCGCCGCCGTCGACTCTGAGGCTGCCAGATGTTTGCCGCTGCGAACGGAGCCTGAGTCCTGGGTGTGATGTAATAGCCTTCCGGGATGGGGCTCGCACTGCACCGCACATTCGATTGTTTTAGGTCCTTCTCTAGTGGATGCCGCTGCTGTTGGCGCTGCTGAGGCGATTTAATTTGCGCATCATTAAATTTATTGAGCAAATAAAAATCGCATTTCTGTTTCGTATCCTTTATTGTGTGGTCTTCTGGTTTTGGTTTTCGTCCGGGTCTCGAGGTGCCCATAAAATGGTGTAAGATGGAGTATTGATTTTTTTTTATTTTTCCATTTCTTCTCGTTTGGCTGTCGATGTGATGGGATCGTTCGTTGGGGAGAGCTTGTGAAACTTAACATATGACAGACAACTTCGAAGCGCGATGCGAGCAGTGGATATGTGGAAACTCGGGAGAATGTATTCGGGTTTGCTTTGTTTCAGCGGCGAACATAAAACTCAGGCGATAGCAGGCAATTAGTTTGATTATATCCCGAGATCAGTGGGTGTGCCTGTCAATAAGGCAAATTGGATAGTTTTAACTTAGCTCGGCGGAAGCTTCATGAGGTGAAGAATGAGAGCAAGAGGCAATGAGTTTCAGTCGATTACAATCTGAACACGGAAGATGCATTGGTAAACTTCTCGACATTGCGGATTATCGTGGTACTATTCGCACTCGGTTTTGCGACTAAGTCGTATGTCTTGAGTTAGTCTTCGTCACTCAATTTTATTATTTGGTTCCATACTTTGGTGTAAACTTTGTCTTGAGTAGCTTGGAAGGCTGGGTGACTACATGTCAGTGGGGAAAATTTAAAAGGCAAAAATATTCACCTGAAAACGCTTTCTGAAATTATAGTGTTTATTGCTATTTTACTATTTAGTTACAAGCCAATTTTGTTCAAGTCATTTGAGGTAAAATTTACAATCAACCTATAGTATAATATAGTATTTAGTGCATGTTTACGTAGAGCAGCGGAATGATATGAAAACGAAGGACAAGCAGGTTGTGTGCTCGTTGAATTTTTGTGTGCAGGTGTATATGTAGATATGAAGATTCATGGTCTTTTTTTATTGATACATTGTTGAAAAGTTCAATTTGAAAAAGGTAACCCCGTAGGAATCGGGTTATATGGACTCCACGACACTGCTGCATGCTAAATGTGCAAAACTATGAGCTACTTAGATACTTTCCATATCGAATCCGAACTAGGTCACCACAATATATCTAGGAAGGTATTTAAGGGAACCCCACAAAGACCATTCTCTGGATATTGGTAGTGGACGAAATTCTTAAGCAACTACAGGCTGTAATCCAATAGCATATGCAGACGACATAGTCCTAGTTGTAAGGGGCAAATTTCTTCACACCGTCAGGGATATCATGAACGTCTCACCAAATAAAAGAGAGAAGTGGACAGACCGTCCAAAACAGAGCTCGTAGTGTGCTCCCTCTCTGTAAACCCTCTAATTGGAAGTAAAAGGAATTTAGTTTTTATTTCACTAGTCAGGCCAAATACTTAGGCGTAATTTTAACTAAGGAGCAACCGAACATTAAGGAAGGCATTAAGAAAGTGGCGGCAGCTGTTGACACATTTTAGAGAATCCTTGGCCACACATGGGGAATTAAACCAAGAATGGCTCAATGTACGTATACAGCTGTTGTTACACCCATCTTAACATATGGAATCCTTGTTTGGTGGCCAGAACTGAATAACAAATCCAATCCTAAATTGATAAGCAGTATTCAAAGATCAGCATGTATCTGCATCACAGGGGCACTGCGATCCACCCCAAAGCCTTCCTGGAGCAGTTCACATAGCTTAGGTCATACAGAGATAATCAGAAATGCTAGACTTCCAACGCATACAGATTATGTAACACCCGCTTTAGACTTCGAGATTGAGTTCAAGACACTCATCCCAGACAGAGAAGATTGGGAAAAAGATCTGGTAAGAAAACGAGGCTACCTGGAGGTCTACACAGATGGCTTTTTTTTTTCTGTATCACCGGACATATCCTTTTCCATGTCTCTTCGACTGCCAAACCATTGTAGTGTATTCCAGGCAGAAGTTAAAGCTATCCAAGAGGCTGCCCGCTTACTGTCGATGAACACGATCGACGGGCTATCCATCGCCATCTACATATATAGTCAGGCGGCCATTAAGACTCTGGATACACCATCAATTAAATCGAAGATTGTAGAACTTTGCTGTCTATCTCTTAGGGAGATAGCGGTTAGATGCCACCTAACCCTATGCTAGGTCTCTGGGCATAGTCTTTTTCCAGGCAACGAATGGGCCGACGAGTTAGTGAGTAAAGATTTCTTGCCCAACTTAATTTGACATTTCTTTGTTTCAGTGTTTGACAAATTAAATCATGGCGAGGTACACAATTGGGCAGCGCATTAAGATTGTTGAAGCCTTTTACGAAAATGGGCGTTACAAAGAAAATCATCTTCAGCGACGAGGATTCGTTAACAAGCCGGATTGGCGCATTTGGGCAAATGAGAATCTACGAGTGATTATTGAAAAGCCGATGCATCCGCAAAGACTGACTGCTTGGTGCGGTTTATGGGGTGGCGGCGTCATTGGGCCGTACTTCTTCGAAAATGACGCCTAGCAGTTACCGTGAGTGGTGTTCGTTATCGCAAGATGATAATGGACTTCCTGTGGACAGAACTTGAGAATATGGATCTGGACGTCATGTGCTTCCAACAGGATGCTACCACTTGCCACACAGCCAACAGGTCTTTGCGAGAAATTCAATGGCCGTGTTATCTGCCGATGTTAATTGACTGCCACGATCATGTGAGTTGACACCATTGGACTTCTTTTTTCGGGGATATTTAACAGAAAAAATTTACGTCAGTTAGCCAAGAACAATTCAAGAGGTAAATGATGACATAATTCGGCACATTAACGACTTTGAACCTCAATTATGTTTCAGAGTCATTGAAATTATAGACCATCGTGTAGAGGTATGCCACCGAAGCCGTGGGGATATATAACATAATTGTCATAGATCCTTCTAACATAGTAAAAAATATTAAGATAATTCCGTGAAAACTTTTTGTTTTATTTGCAATTATCATCGTGCGTTTTCCTTTGACCACCCTTTGTATTTTCCTACCTATCTATGGTTGGTGTCGTCAATGGCACTTATCAGTAGCTGTGATCGTATTACTTTAAGTGCGGTGATGGGGTGCCTCCCGATTCTGTACCAGTGGCAGACACGCCCCTTTTTTGCAAATTCATCGGCTCTCTCATTGCCTGGAATACTCTTGGGACTCAGCCTTGGATAAGGTTGCATCTGTCTGGATTTTTAGCCCCACTGGCATACAAATGTCAGGAACCTGGGCATTTTCAATTTGCATTCACAACTGTCATACGTCACTCGCTGTCAGCGCTGTCATCGTCTCACGCTCAACTCAACTCCAAGCCGAATTGCAATCATAACTTCAGAACAAAACTTTCACGTGTCACCGAGCCACCCGCTCGACATGCAAGATTTGTATTTCAAAGAAATTGAAAAACTTTCCACAAAACAATAACACAACACACACACACACAAGACACAAGAAAATCAAAAAGAATTGCTTCAAAAATTCCACAACACTCCCAAGGATGTGTGCCAGACGTGTGCGTGTGTGTCTGCTTGCGTGGTGAAAAGTTCCGTCAAAATGCCGAAGGCGAAATTATAATTTTCTGAATTTCCCCAGTAATGGGGTTGCGAATGGAGTCTGGGGCGGAACACTCTACACCTCCCACCCGTTTCCATACGCAAAAGTTTATTTTGGACAATGGCTCCTCAGGGGCTACCTAGCCTACACCATGCTACGCTACCCTCACATAACTAATTTTTCAAACACGCGGCCAAGCGAAACGAATGCAATGGTTCAGTTCAGTTAGAAACGCTCGCATTCGCCATTCGAAAAGTTCACACAAATGCGATGTGGATTGAGTTTTCGGAACGGGTGAGAGGAACACGAGTGGATGAGGAGTTGAAGCAGAAGGTCAACAGTGGGGCTAGTAGCTTCTGTAAGCAATAATGTGTCTGAAAAGTTTTCAATTTGCCTTCGAACACACATCTGAGCCTCAAAAGTGTCAGTTTTTCCAAATTGGTATTTTCGTCTCCTCTATTTGTGCAATGAATGGAATATTGTCGTCACTTTTGTCGACACAAGAAAAAGAATGAAAGAAAACCGAGTCCAGTAAGCCGAAGAAGGAGTAGGAAAAGAGTTCAAAGTCATAACTGGACAGGAAAGTTTTCTAGTTTCTGTGAAAGGAAGATTTGTGTCGAGCTGCTGGGTGTCATCATTTTTTTTTCTCTCTCTTTCTTAATCCGTTTCAATTCAGGACGCAGCCCAGACAAAATTTGACATTTAATTAAATCGTATCGATTGGGTGCGCATGGGATGCAATTTTGGTGAACATCTTGAGCTGCGATGAGAAATTGTGGACTTATTGGAACTCTTTAGGGACAGACTGTACAAAATTTGATGAAAAACGAATATACAAAAATGACATGATGTTGTCCTTTTATTTGATAATTTATTTTCAAGCAACAATTTTTGCGCATTCTTATACTGCAAGGTCACAAATTCCAATCTGTGAAATGTTAATCAAATGTGGTGAGGACTGTGTTGCCACATCTACAGAAGGACGATCCTTCCTCCTCCAAAAATCATGGTACTGGAGGTCCCTGCTTAATGTCTTCTTTAAGAGCTTACCCAGCATACGGACTGAAGATCTTGTTTTTCGGGACGTTTGAGTGCGCAGGCCGTCTATAGTTTTTTCCTTCGTGTGTCCTTACAGTCCGGGATGGATCAACAAGTCTGTTCAGCTCCCGCAATCTTTGGCTAGCTGTCAGAGAGTTGTGCACATCAATTTGTTTGGGATCCTTCTTCACTTCTGTGCTGCACCTTAGCCTAGGGCTTTGTGTAATATGTTATCCTACAGGTTCGGAATCAATGACGGATTGCCTGCCTGATTCATGTTGCTGGCTGTCGTTAAGTCTTTTCCTTTACATGCAATCAACGCAACTAGGGTTAAAGGTAGCAAGCAGGATGTTTCTCTCGAAGCAGAAATATGGTGGATAATGACCAGCACAATGCTTGATCCCACAAAAAATACCTCCCTTGTTTCTGTTGCTTCTTGAGTCAACGGGAATAGAGATTATTCGGTGGTATTCTGCACTTGACGTCGGTATTGATATTGTTTGCGCTGTTTACTGCGGAGCAGTGCTAGACGAAGTCCTTGACAACCTCAAAAGTACATCTGCCAAAGTTGTTGATAATGTGTGACCTTCCTTTACATAGTATCTTATGTAATATTTAGTGGCCACCATGATCCGCTGAAGGGTACTCGGGGGGAAAGCACGCACCAGAGATTATTTAGGCTCTCGATCGGCGTATGTGGAGTATACTCAGACCACACGGCATATGTGGAATATTCTGAGACCACACGGCGTGTGTGGAATATTCTGAGACCTCACGGCGTATGTGGAATATTCTGAGACCACACGGCGTATGTGGAGTATATTCAGACCACATGGCGTATGTGGAATGTTCTGAGACCACACGGCGTATGTGGAATATTCTGAGACCACACGGCGTGTGTGGAGTATACTTAAACCACACGGAGTATGTGGAATATTCTGAGACCACACGGCGTGTGTGGGGTATACTTAGACCACACGGCGTATGTGGAATATTCTGAGACAACACGGCGTATGTGGAATATTCTGAGACCACACGGCGTGTGTGGAGTATACTCAGACCACACGTCGTATGTGGAATATTCTGAAACCACACGGCGTATGTGGAATATTCTGAGACCACACGGCGTGTGTGGAGTATACTCAGACCACACGGCGTATGTGGAATATTCTGAAACCACACGGCGTATGTGGAATATTCTGAGACCACACGGCGTGTGTGGAGTATACTCCGACCACATGGCGTATGTGGAATATTCTGAGACCACAAGCCGTATGTGGAGTATACTCAGACCACACGGCGTACGTGGAATATTCTGAGATCACACGGCGTATGTGGAGTATACCCAGACCACACGGCGTATGTGAAATATTCTGAGACAACACGGCGTATGTGGAATATACTCAGACCACACGGCGTATGTGTAATATTCTGAGACCACACGGCGTATGTGGAATATTCTGAGACCACACGGCGTATGTGGAGTATATTCAGACCACATGGCGTATGTGGAATGTTCTGAGACCACACGGCGCATGTGGAATATTCTGAGACCACACGGCGTATGTGGAGTATATTCAGACCACATGGCGTATGTGGAATGTTCTGAGACCACACGGCGCATGTGGAATATTCTGAGACCACACGGCGTATGTGGAATATACTCAGACCACACGGCGTATGTGGAGTATACTCAGCCACAGGGCGTATGTGGAATATTCTGAAACCACACGGCGTATGTGGAATATTCTGAAACCACACTGCGTATGTGGAATATTCTGAGATCACACGGCGTGTGTGGAGTATAGTCAGACCACACGGCGTATGTGGAATATTCTGAAACCACACGGCGTATGTGGAATATTCTGAAACCACACGGCGTATGTGGAATATTCTGAGACCACACGGCGTGTGTGGAGTATAGCCAGACCACACGGCGTATGTGGAATATTCTGAGACCACACGGCGTATGTGGAATATTCTGAGACCACACGGCGTATGTGGAGTATACTCAGACCACGCGGCGTATGTGGAATATTCTGAAACCACACGGCGTATGTGGAGTATACTCAGACCACACGGCGTATGTGGAATATTCTGAGACCACACGGCGTATGTGGAGTATACTCAGACCACTCGGCGTATGTGGAATATTCTGAGACCACACGGCGTATGTGGAGTATACTCAGACCACACGGCGTATGTGAAATATTCTGAGACCACACGGCGTATGTGGAGTATATTCAGACCACATGGCGTATGTGGAATACTCTGAGACCACACGGCGTATGTGGAATGTTCTGAGACCACACGGCGTATGTGGAATATTTTGAGACCACACGGCGTATGTGGAATATACTCAGACCACACGGCGTATGTGGAATATTCTGAGAAAACACGGCGTATGTGGAATATACTCAGACCACACGGCGTATGTGGAATATTCTGAGACCACACGGCGTATGTGGAGTATACTCAGCCACAGGGCGTATGTGGAATATTCTGAGACCACACAAGTTCGGCCAATCACTTCGCATTTGCGTGTGAATTTAACATGAACTTTGAGAAGATGATGAAGATGTCACATGGCAGAGGATTGCAGTGTCTAAATCCTTTTATGGACATTGAAAGTTTTGGCTGAAGCCTTGATGCACTTTTTGTCTGCTTATTTTGTTTCATAAGTCGTTCCTTCCTTGAATTTCTCTTATTTATTTTTTTATACATTGGTCAGCTGTTCCAGCGTTCCGTCGTCGAGGAGCTATTGGCGGCAGCGACACGTTTTGTGTAACCGCTAGTAAAAGCGCGATTCCGTGGAATACTATCGCGAGCAGAGATCGCTCTACAGAGCCGGAGGAGATCCTCGTGGCTGCGAGTGTAACTAGTCGCTGTTCACTGTTCGGTTACAGGGCATCCTAATCTAAATAGTTAATCCTGTATTAAACCAATTGTGTCTAGATAAAGGAATGTTGATCCGAAAGGATGTTGATATTCCTTGGATATATGACAATGCCTCTTTTATGACAATTATTTCTTCCTGAAACACTTTACAGTGGTCAGGGAGCTTCAAGGCGAGGGCGGTATTGTCTGTCGAATAAGCTCCCAGCCTTCGATCGTCTTCGATTCGTCTTTATATGGTCAGGGGATCGTCCAGCGTATGGCAGCATTTGGGCAGACGTTGAATTCGATCGGGAAGTAATCGTGGTACGGAATTTCTTCTACAAGACAGCCTGTGGTATTAGGCGATCGACGTCGTTGGGAACTGAACAGCCGGCGAGTTTTCAGTTTCATGGCTGTACTGGCTGAACATACTACACCACATTCCTCTGGTAGGTTAGGTTAGATAGGCGGGCTGCTAGAATTCACCAGCACACTTAGACCATATTGGTCCATTGTAACGCTCACAGTCAGACTGCTCCCACTGACTGACTACTGCAGTGATGCACTATCGTTAATTTGATCCCGACGGCAGATGGTGACTGGACCAGATTTGAAAACCAACAAAAATCTTAAAACATTGTTCTCACTGTTATTAGAACCGGGAACTCCGCTAATCAAGGGCAGGCACTCCACCAACTGCGCCATCCAGTCGTCACCTTCCTCTGGTAAAAAAGTAGCATACCGGAGGGAGGTGACGCAGTATGTTGAGTGCCTCCAGACGGAGTGGGAAGGATATTACACCAGGAAGAGCGTCTTACGGTTGTCTGCTTTGTTACGCGTTGCCCACCAAAGTGGGGTTCCCTACGTTAGTATCTGTCTGATCTGTTGGTTACTAAATCATCGGCGTACGTTATTTACTGCCACATGGGGTTCTATGAGAACAGCAGTAAATATAGCGAACATGATTATTTTTGACTGATTTTTACTTTAACTCCATTGAAAGGCGGAGACCAGCTTGGAAGCATCATTCGGCATCAGGACCCGCCCTGAGTCCGACTTGATTACTCAGTACCATCTTCCTTTGTTCAAACCATCGTTTCAGAGCTCCAATGACTGTCTTATCAAAAGCCTTGCTTATGGATCGGGATGCTTATGGATCGGGGTGTTGAGTACGGTAGGTTCGTTACAGACCTCTATGGTGTAGAATTGTATGTTTGTTTCTTGACTATTTTTCGGCAACTGCCCTAGTGTGAACGTTTCATCGAAAGAAGGTCCTAGCAGGTTGCTCCTAAATAGCTTCGAGATTTCACACAACACCTGCTGTAACGGCATGGTTACAATGACCATGAAGTCGAACTCTTAACTTCCTCGTGAAGTTTTTTATTTCTTCGTCGACGGTCGGCCGGTAGATACCAAGGAGCATTCACGACAGCCCTTATAACTTTATTTTGTAATGACTGTATGATTTCTTTATTACCTGCTTTATTGCAACCTTGGGGTTGTTGTATACCGTAGGTCCATACAGGCTTTAGCACTTGCAGTTGCAGTTTGTTATACGCGCTTAACTTGGAAGGTCATCAGAGTAGCCAGTACATTTCTCTATATCGATTCTCGAGTTCGTTTTTTCTTTACGCCTTCCACTTAAGCTTAGCATCCAGCGCCTTCCCGACATATTTGGCTTCATTTGCGTACCGTATTTGTACCGAGTTTATGAAGACGGGTATAGTGTCTATGTTTTTGTGGGTAAAATTAATGGTGTGGATTGGTTTCATTTAGGGCGCCAGAGTTTTGTCCAATCACAAGTTTTATTTACAGCGTGCTGCAGTTTTACAGTAGCTTCCGTACCCAGAATAGCCGAACCATCTGCGAACGATCCTACTAATGTGCCTTCAGTTTGTGGTATGTCCCGGGTATATAACAAAAACAGAGTAGGACCAAGAACACTCCCTTGCGGGACCCTGGCGGCGATATTTGTAAATTCCAAATGCAATAAAGATTTTTCGGAAATATCCTACTAAGTTTGTATTTCAAGCCGTCTTGCCAAACCTTGTCAAAGGCCTGGAATACGTCGAGGAAAACTTTTTTTTTTCCTCTAGTGGTTTTTCGATTTCGTTGGTTATTCTTAATACTTGCTCAATTGTGGAATGACTCTTCCTGACTCCAAATTGATGATCGGGGATAAGACGTCCTTCTTCTATTAGTGGGTGTATTCGTTTATGTAGAAGTTTCACGAATAGCTTTGATGTTATATCGATGTTATAGAGAGACGAGGATGAGGAACAAACCATTGTACACTTGCTATGCAACTACAGTGCTCTCTCATCCCGTGGATTTAGATTTCTGGGAGCATACTATTGTGAAAACTATGGAGCTTAAGTCACCCATCTTCTACGCTTTATTAAAAGCACTAACTGGTTTGCACTCAACTGTACAGAACCTATCCTAACCTATCCCTGGATAGTTGCAGCAGTCCATGCTGCCAGACTGGATAGTTGCAGCAGACCATGCTGATTCCACTCGTCCTAACAGCTCATATCCAGCTGCCTTAAAGATTTCGTGGGCCAGCCACTCCATCCATTGATGTTGATATATTGACCCTGTCGTGTTGTGCGCAAAATTTACTTACAGCGGCACTGGTGTCTTCATTGCCATTTACGGGTCTACAGAAGGTATCTTTCCAGATTATCATTATATAGTGCGACTCAACTATGAGACTTCCCTCTTCATCCCCAAAAGCCTCTGTTCTTAACTATGCCCACCGTATAGTTGTGTATAACTTTCGGACGTCACTCCACCCGTAACCATCACCCATGCGCTCCTCGTGCTTTTTCTTATTTCTCCTTTTTTTTGATAAGCTGTTTCCCTTCCCTTTTGGCGAACGAACAGACTCGTTTTTCTATGAAGTACCGCCCTATGTGCTGCGCCAAAAGGATAACTCGTCATATTCGGTTCGTGACAGTCATTCACAGCATAGACCGCCAAAATGTCAACTACCCACTTGAAGAAATTCAATTGTTCAATTAACATTCCATACGTCGCCCAACGACGCAGCTGGGGAAGGGAGGGAATTTGCCGTCACAAGTACACTGGGGAACCATTAGAAAACCTCCCCTCGCTAGTCGGTTGTGCAAACAAATCCCAGACAACCCAGTCCGGTTTCCAGAAAGAAATCCCTCCAATCGATTCCCAACGCAATCCGTCACACAAAACGACCCCCACGCCGGCCGAGGGTGAACGTATGAACATGCCCCCTGCCACTTGTATTCAAATTCCAACTGGCGACACTGTGACAAATGAAGATATTTTTATTACAGTGATAATGGTCCGTCCCTCTGCGTACTCTACCGAGGGAAAAAATACAACCAAGAAAAATAGTTATAAAACGCTTGATGAATAACAATGTCCTTTCGGAAATCCCACGAATGACCCACAAACGACTCAACAGAGCGGACGGATGAAACCGAATCTGGCAATGGCGACGAGAGAGGATGTACGAGAGGACGTACAACTTGTACAACTGGTGAATTTACAAAAAGGATTTCTCCGCGGAACTTGTTGTAATCAGTTAATTGTATCACTGGCGCAGCGTGTTCTCAATTGAATTGAAGTGATTCCCGCGGCACATCTTGTGAATCTTAAAACGAACGAACGAAGGGTGCCTTGGGTGGCTTGGGAGAAAATCAATGTCCCTCGGCAAGTGACGGAAATTTTCATGAGATATAATTTTTCACTGAACAAAAGTTTCTCATAACGACGACGACGACGCCAGACGCAGTCATTCGCGGGCGACAACACATGCGAATAATGCCTGTTGGTTATCCTTGGGAGATTGCGTAGCCTGGAATTCGTTTTTGCATTTTTCTGTAATTAATTCAAAGTACTGGCAAGTGAGCACAGCTGTATACGGACTCGCACCACAAGTAGTGGAGGTTAGTGGAATATCGGATGTCCTTCAGAGAGCTGGCCAGCAAAAGAACCTCAAAACAGATGTCAACGGATTGCCAAGCCTACTTGAGGGGATTTTTCTTTTCTCCTTTTCCTCGGAAATCAGTTTTCGTCGAAAAGAGTTAGACAACGCGGCACCAGATGTCCTCTGAAGTTGACCGTGAGTGCAAATACTAAGACATCTTGTGAATACATTCAACTTGTTCTAAAGTTTTAAAACAAGGGTAATTTGAAAACTAAAGGACATTCTTGAGTAAGGCAAGTCATTGGTTTGTTGCTGTAGTCCGACGCACAGTTCTCTCAGGTTTTCCGCCATCACATGCCAGCTACTTAAACCTCGACTTTGGCACAAAACTGCCCCGTCCCACTCACTTGTGAGGAAACAATAGCATGCACTTGGCACTACACGAGTGATTCCTGTCACAAGGCTAAGCTCAGGCTGCTGTGGGGGTCGCAGTTGGCGGATTGTGAACGGCCTGCATACACAGGCTAGCTGTGAATAACCAATGCCCCGACCAATAGCGGCAGAAGAGGAAGGCGTACCTTAAGTGGCTGCAGGAACCACTAAGAAGTCACTGTGACAGGACGCCGTCTTCAAATAAGTGATACCCATCAAGTACATATGTACTGATAACACAGAACGCGATTCGGCCAACATAGGCACTCCGATTGAGCCCATTCTGTTACCTGATTCAGGAGCAGGATTGAAATTCTGTTGAAATGGCTAACAGGCTAATGCTGAGAACGCCCTCGTCCTGGCATAACCCGGTTAGCTTCAATGCTTCGCCGCCATTAAATTGGTGGGGCAGTTTCAGATGTTACATTTTTGGTCAGCACCTATTCCGCTCTGGCACAGGACCTGCGTCAAGCGTCGCATGGCCTCAATGCAAAGATAGAAAAAAATTAGCTCCTTTGAGTGGGGACCCAACAGCACTGAAGACAAGAAATACTCCACATCAAAAACACAACCCGTATAAGAGGAGCAATAGACTGCAAGGGTAGCCTATTGGCCAAGCAGGAAGCAAGTGTCCAGAAGTGGTCCTATAGCAAAAAAAAAAAAAAACCAGTGACACCGTCAGCTTACAATAGACCGTCAGTTTTCAAACAGCAAGGCTCCGTTATCCTGTGTCGGGGACAGCAGATACAGAGTTTGCCCGATCCACAAGAAAGAAGACCCATTTGACTGCACCAATTATAGAGGGATAAGTCTCCTGAACATCGCTTACAAGATCTTTTCTGCCGTTTTGTGTACTCGCCTGAAGCCGTTTATAAATAACCTCCATATCAGTGTGACATCAGGCCAGGGAAGTCCACCATCGAACAGATTTTCACATTGCGGCAGATCCTAGAAAAGACACAAGAAATGCAAATCGACACCCACCTCCTATTCATCGATTTCAAGGCAGCGTATGACAGCGTGCATAGGGACGAGATATACAACTTCATGTCTAGTTTTGACATTCCTGCCAAACTCGTCAGGTTGTGCAGGATGACGATGGAGAAATCTCGCTGCTCCATCAAGATCGGTAACAAACTCACAGAGACCTTCAATGTCAAAAAAGGGTTTAGACAAGGCGACGCGCTGTCATGTGATTTCTTTAACATCATCCTGGAGAAGATCGTGCAAGACTCACACACCAACAATAGAGGCACGATTTTCCACAAGTCCGAACAACTGTTAGCATACGCGGATGACATTGACTTGATTGGCAGAGCACAGCGAGCCGTCAATGAGGCTATTGCTGGCATTGATACGGAAGCGGCTAAAGTGGGTCTAGCGGTGAATGAGGGCAAAACGAAGTATATGCTGCCATCAAGAAAGGACACACAACATCGACGTCTTGGACAGAGCGTCACAATGGGCAGCTATAACTTCGAGGTAGTCAAGGACTTCGTCTACCTCGGCTCCGCAGTAAACAGTACAAACAACATCAGTACCGAGATCAAACGCAGAGTAACTTTTGCCAACCGCTGTTTCTATGGGCTCAAGAGGCAATTGAGTAGTAGAGCCATCTCTCGAAGGACCAAGATGGCTTTATACAAGACCTTGATCATCCCAGTCCTTTTGTACGGCGCGGAGGCATGGAGAATCTCAAAAGTGGATGAGGAGGTGCTTGGTCTCTTCGAGAGAAAATCTCTGCGTGCGATTTTTGGTCCTGTTTGTGTTTATGGAGATTGGAGAAGAAGATTTAACCACGAACTATACTGGCTGTAGAGCGGCATGAGTCTAGCCAGGCGTCTTCGGATCCAACGCCTAAGATGGCTGGGGCATGTAAAGCGTATGGATAACTCAGCTCCGGCCCGGAGAGTCTTCGACTCCGAACCCGTGGGACAACGCAACAGAGGACGCCCGCGCTTAAGGTGTCGCACCCAGGTGGAGAACGACCTCAACCAACTTGGCGTGCGACACTGGAGACAGTTAGCCAGAGACCGTGCTAGCTGGAGAGGCTTGTTGTTTGAGGCCCATGGCCACCCCGGACTGTAGAGCCATTTAAGTAAGTCATGAACTTAATTTGTACCTGAAGTAAAGCTCAAGGCGTTCGTTCGCCGTCTTTGGTCATCTGGGTAAGTAGATCTTGTGGTATAAGTCTTTACTTGGTCTTTCTGAAGATCATTGTCCTCTTTCGATGAGCTCATATATCTAGTGTTGACATCTTATTTACACATTTAAAAAGTCGTCGATTTAAAAAGTCGTCGCCACAAAAATGCATTCCTTGTATATATCCGTTTGTGGAACCCTGGGCTTTAAATGGCACTTTTTGATAGCACTTGGAAAAAATATGTTTTCCGCCAACGCTACCAATTTACAAAAGATATTTACGAGATAATCATTTAATGTTTTGTTTTTTCGTTGTTTGGTGTGAATCTTCAATAAGACACTATGCTAACCATTTATTAAGAGTAGCGTCAGATTTTTACTAAGAAAGCAGACCCTTCCCATTGTTTTTGTTGTTTACTGCAACTGGGTTTCCCAATCCAGTTGTTTTAACTTTATTATTTTTGCGCGTGAGGCAGGTCGATTTTCGACAAGATAACCTGGGAGCGGATATAGCGGCCTGTACTCATTGCGCTAAGTCCAACGGTTTCATTCGATTGAGACGGCGCACGAGGTTTCTCATGTCCAGTGTTTGGAATATGGCATGGTTACAATGACCATAAAGTCGAATTCTTAACTTCCTCGCAAAAATTTTTATTTCTTCGTCCACGGTTGCCCGGTGTATACCAGGGAGCATTCACGACAGCCCTTATAAGTTTTTTTTGTAATGACTGTATGATTTCTTTATTACTGGCTTTATTGCAACCTTGGGGTTGTTGTATACCGTAGGTCCATACAGGCTTTCACACTTGCAGTTGCAGTTTGTTATACGCGCTTAACTTGGAATGTCGTCCGAGCATCCAGTACATTTCTCTATATCGATTCTTGAGTTCGTCACGTTTTTTCTTTACGCCTTCCACTTAAGCTTAGTATCTAGCGTCATCCCGAGATATTTGGCTACATTTGCGTACCGTACTTGTACCGAGTTAATAAAGACGGGTATAATGTCTATGTTCTTGTGGGTAAAATTAATATGTGTGGATTGGTTTTATTTAGGGCGCCAGAGTTTTGTCCAATCGCAAGTTTTATTTACAGCGTGCTGCAGTTTTACAGTAGCTTCCGTACCCAGAATAGCCGAACCGTCTGCGAACGATCCTACTAATGTGCCTTCAGTTTGTGGTATGTCCCGGGTATATAACAAAAACAGAGTAGGGCCAGGGACACTCCCTTGTGGGACGGGGAGAAAGCATCTTTCTTCTATTAGTGGTTGTATTCGTTTCAGTAGAAGTTTCTCGGATAGCTTCATTCATTAAATAATGAACAAAATTTTCAAAAAAAGTGAAATTGTTTCACTCAAACGTAATTGTTAGTCGACCGGAGCCCAGTTTTGTCTTGTATATCAAAATGACTTCGCTGAAATCACGGAAGATTGCATTCATTGACTTCACTAAAATGAATTATAAATCTTCATATGAATGCTGACTTTACATATTGAAGTTGAAGTCACGAAAATGATTGCACGAGTTAAATTTAAAAGCAAATGACTTAATTTCAGAAATGATTGCACCCTTTCGTTCGATCCGTTGTGTCTTTCATACACCAAGCTGTTTTCAGCTAGACGAGATGGAGTTTGTAAAGGAATAGAGTCATCACGTAGGTATTTGCGCATTCACCTCAAGGCCTAAAAGTCATTCGTCTTAAATTACATTTTTGTACACAAAAATATGCTAAAATGTCCTTAAGTTCCACGATAGAACTTGCATAATCCGCCATTGCAATGGTGCAATTTCAGGAGCGCCAAGAATGGCAAAAATTTGCTGCTGGCCATTTGTTTCCTAGCAAAGTTTACTCACAGCATCATTTGACAAAGAAATGTGTGTGCACTTGACAGTTCTGAAAAATTAACTATTCAGAGTCAAAGTCAACTGCAATATGCAGCACAAGACATGGCGGGGTCACCGAGAAACGCAGAGCTTCATGGCGCGGCCTCGTCTCTCCCCCTTTTAAACTGAATCGTTGCATTCACTCTGCCACAACTCGTCTAATTTCGACATAAGAAAACAATTACTCACAGCCACTTGTCAGTTGCATTCAAAATCCATCCGAACGTCTACAGTCATCCCCTGCCTCTCCCCCCCCAGCCAATAAGCATCATAATTCATCGTTCAATTCACAGCCACAATAAAGAAGGAGAATCCGGTAACAACCAAAAAAAAAATGCAGGAAACGAATTTCCCTTCGACTACCGAACGCTGCAACGGAAGCATTGAATAGAGATAAAGGATCCTACTGCCGTCCAAAAGCTCATCCCTCCTCGCAGTCATTCGACAATCCACTTTTCAAATTGTTCACTGTAATGTAAAACCTTTCGCAGGACGGCTAAGTAAATTATCTGGAACTAATGACACTGACAGCTCAAACAGACGGCGGCGACGATGGAAAAACGAAAAAGGGTCTCTCTTCACTTGGCACCCAGTGCCAGGAGTAAAGGGTTAATGGGACGGCTACGTCCACTGTGCCTAAGCCAGAACGTCATCATGTGTGGCTAAGGGGATTAAAGCCATCAAAGGATGTGGTGCCAAGAATTTTCGGGCATTTAATTGATTTACCTTTGCCCAAGTAACGGGCGGCGATTTGAATGCGAGGACTGTGCCAAAACGAAAGGATTCCAATCGCTCGCCTCGATTCGTGCTGAGACATCATTGCCCTCATTAGGATTCATCATTCGTCTCGGTTGGCTCGGGGGGGTTGGGGTACTCCACACTGAATTATACAAACAACTGCATTTGAGTCAAATTACCGTTATCAAACAGCCACCACAGCCGTCGCCGTCGTCGTCGTCATCCCCTCCCAGAAGAAGGAAAACCACCAAATTTACAAGTTGTTTATATTTAAATTTGTCGAAGGACTCAGCCAATGCCAGTCGAACGCAGTTAGAAAAAGGATGTTCACACGACACAGCGATTGCACTGGCAACGAGAACAACAACACAAACACGGACAACTGAGAGCAGAAGCAGCGAACAGGCACCAGCAACGGGAGACAAACGGAACAAAAGTAACAGACCAATTCTCGAAATTGTTTTCGTGACTTAAATTTTCACCACGAACGTGTCCGGAAAGCATATGATGCGAATTTCCTCCTAAAACAGGACACGCTTCGATAAGAGGAGATAGTTGAACAAAGACAGAGACGAGATTGCCTGAGTGAGAGTGAAAGGAAAACGCTGGCAGAAGCCATTTGAGCAGGGGTTGATGAAAATTTGTCATCAGTTCTTCGGCGCGAGGGTCTCGTGGCAGATTGAATGGTCCACGGTACAGCGGATAACATGTATCGTCGTGGATTTGATGGCATCCTCTTGGTCAGCATTAGGAGTGGTCACCTCTTGCTTTGATGTAGAGGGTAATCATCACTCGGTTGGGAAGCTGAAGCCCTTTGCCTGGCGGCGCTCCTTTGCCTGTCTGCGAGGACATGCAGTCACGCATTGGACAGTGGAGTTTCTTCGTTTTGAAAAACAAATTCAATCATCGCGCTCTTGTTCTTGTGAAGTGTACTTCTTAACGGAAAGCTTCTCAATCGTCCTTCGGGTGATTATAGACTGTAATTTGGGCTTGTTGGTTGAAGCAAGGAAGAAAAGGTTCTCTTTACGTTTTCAGGCATTTTCTACCCAATCTTTAGCGGCCCTTTCTTCGTCCTTTAATCGGTAATGTTATCAGCGACAGGCGACCAGACGTCTACTCTAACGTCTAATTTATTTAACTCTAGAGTGCTACACTTCCTTGCTATGCTATATTGGAGTATAACCGTACCCTTAAGAAAAACAAACATGTTCATAGAAAAAAAAATATTGGAAAAAATCCGAAAAGAGGCTTGGCATATTTTCAATAAAAGTTTTTTGTCACAAAACTGAAATAAAATTATTTTGGACAAGTTGAACATTTCTTATTTTGGTGCTGCTAGGGAATTAAAAAAAACAGGATTCGAGAATACCTTGAATTTAAAATTTGAAAAAAAAGGAGAAGGTCTTGTTTATGGGCAAACAAGATCTAGGATGGACCACAGCTTTTTATTGCCAAGCCCTGAGATGTTGCAACTGAGACACTTCCAAGGGGCCACGACTCTTTCAACGAGATACCGCACCAACGAATATTCGGCAAAGATCTCTCAACTTGATCTCAGATGACTCAACATCTAAAGCGTCTTGGATATTTGAAGGGCCGAACTGGACAATGTTGTGTTCAATAAAAACTCGAAAGCATTGTAATATCCATTATCTAATTTATTCACTTATATTTTAATTAGGAACACGACAATAGGCTACAGGTTGTAGTTGCTGAATCCACTCTTTAAAATTGCCGTCTTCATTTCGCCGGCTTCTTGCGCTGATCGGCCGGTAGGTGAAAGGATGCTACGGCCAGGTTGGCTTCAGGGATATATGGCGCTTATACCGCGATGCCAACAGACAAGAAGTTAACTTTTTGAGCCTGAAATACATGACTGTGCTGTGCCTACATGACTGTGTTAGAATTTCATTTAAGTCCTTGCGTCTTAGAATCCGTTTAGATTCTAATGTGGGTACTACTGCGTCGTAATCGACGGAGCCCTTATATAGGATCTCAAGGAAAAACACCAGCACCAACACCTTTCACCTTTTTCTGATACAGGACATCCAGCTTAGGTTAGGTTAGGTTGAGGTGACTGACTGTCGCGCATACCGACAGCAGACACACTTATGACAAGCGAAGAACCATTGTGTTACCACGTGAATCAAGAATACCTATTCCACAAGCCCATTAGCCCTTTTGATAGCGAAGAAGAAGGCGGATTCTGATGCTGCTCAGTTCAAAGAAGTTGGCCCCCAGAAGTCTGAATCTACGGGATGAGAGCACTGCAGCTGCATAGCTGGTGTTCAATGGTTTCTTCCTCATCCTCGTCCACGCAGCTTCGACAGAAATCATTGTAGGGAAGGCCTAGTCTAGAGACGTGAGTTCCCATGGCACAATGGCTTTTTAAAACGCCAATAAGACATCTGAGATTTGGCTTGCTTTATCTGCTTTATCTTGTCTGAGTTGTTTGAGAATGAGGCATCCTGTGCATGATATCCACCGTTTCAAGCTTTAGCAGTTGTCTTTTAGTAGCGATAGGCGAGGAGGCTGGATCGCCACCTGGAAAGAGTACAGATTTTGTGCCCTTTCTAACGAGTTCGTTCGCTTCGCAATTCTCTATAATGTCACAGTGTCCCGGCACCCACATCAGTTGAATGTTAAAATACTTGGCCATCTAGCTAAGAGATAGGCGGCAATTAAGTCTTGGAGTTAAAAGTGACTGAGCTCAGAGATTTGATCTCTGCCTGGCTATCGGAACAGATGACGATATTTGTACGCGATATTACACTGTTTTTCAGTCAGGACAGGGCTTCCTTAATCGCTATAGTGTCAGCCTGAAAGACGCTACAATGATTAGGTAGTCGGAATAGACACCAGTATTCACACCTGCATCTATCTTCGATCCATTTGTGAAGATTCGCAGTGGACCTTCCAGCGTCTGGTGTTCAGACTCCCAGTAAGATTTGGGGGGGAAGCTGGTTAAGAAATTCTTCTCGAAGAGGAGTTTAGGTAGAGTGAGGTCTGTGTCTATGGTTATAGAGGCATACCTGCATAGGATCGTTGAATGTCCAGACTGCAGTTCTTTTCAGGTGCTCAGCGATCTCAATCTGTTCGCCGTACCAGGGCCAGGGTCTAGCTTTTCAGCAACCACTCATATTGTGCATGCTATTGTGCATTCACGAGTGCAGGGGACCTACAGATCTATGCCGACTCCGAAAGACCAAGTGTGAGTAGATTTTTCTAGAAAGTTGTTACTCCTTGAGCATTGTCAGTGACTCGAAAGAGGTGGGACCGAGAAAATTATTTTTGGTCGCACCGGCTGGAATCGAACCCTGTCAGCGAAGTTAAGTTGCGTAAGGGTCGTTGCACATACCAATGGCGTAACAGTATGGTGGCCCATACTCAACGTCGATAAACACGGAAGGTACAAAGACAAGCATGCATCTGCATAAGTGGAGCCTTGAGAACGACTTCCACCGATGCACTTAAAACCGTACTATACCTTCCCTCACTAGATATTCTTGGAAAGCAGATAGCAACCAACTGTGCAATCATATTGAAAGAATGCACGTCTGGCCATGCCAGCACAAGGACTTGCCTCTACTAATCTGGATTACAACTCACCTGTTTACTTCTCAGAGAAAAACTTGAAATCCCTAATTCCGGAAAGAGACCTATGGCATGGCGGCAATATACCTTTCGGTAACGCCGTACATTTCTACACAGACGGATCCAAAACGGAAGACGCAGTAGGCAGTAGAGTTTTCTTTGAACATATTAATCTAAATGAATCACAATCCATCTAGGTAATAATTGCAGGCGGAAATAATAGCGATCAGCGAAGCCCTGTCCTGGATGAGGTGGAACGTGATATCCACCCGTGATATCAGCATCTTTACGGATATCCAGGCAGCAATCAAATCCCTAACATCGTTCTCTATAAACTGAAAAATAGTCATAAGCTTTCGCACATCTCTTGACGAGATATCTGAACAGTTTCGAATACGCCTGTGTTAGGTTCCGGGCCATGGTGAACTGCGAAGCAGACAAACTCGCAAAAATCACCCCAACACTGCCAGATGACGGCTCCTTCTGTAACTTGGGTACTCCTCTAGCTTCCTTACAGTTACAACTCACTAACCAAAGCAAACTAAAAGTCAATGTCAGATGGAATACAGGCAATACGTCCCAAATTCTCAAACAATTCTGGCCCAGTCTTGACCCCAAAGATCTGTTAGTTTGATATCCTTAAAAAGACCTCAAGTTTGCTCAGCAGTTTGAATAACCACCAGACACTGCCTTTTGGGAACACACGCGAAAAGACTAAGACTAATTGCTAACGATTTCTGCAGAAGTTGCCGAGACGAGGAAGAAGAAGAAAGTGTACAAAACCTTCTCTGCCACTGCCCTGCACTTGGCTTAGCTAGTAAAGGTACTCTAGGCTCCTACTTCTTCAAAATCGCTATTAGACTTCATTGACAGATCTGGCTTCTTCTTCTTTATTTGGCGCTACAGTCCGGGGTGGCCATGGGCCTCGACCAACAAGCCTCTCCAGCTAGCACGGTCTCTGGCTAGCTGTCTCCAGTGTCGCACGCCAAGTTGGTTGAGGTCGTTCTCCACCTGGGTGCGACACCTTAAGCGCGGGCGTCCTCTGTTGCGTTGTCCCACGGGTTCGGAGTCGAAGACTCTCCGGGCCGGAGCTGAGTTATCCATACGCTTTACATGCCCCAGCCATCTTAGGCGTTGGATCCGAAGACGCCTGACTAGACTCATGTCGCTGTACAGTTCGTGGTTGAATCTTTTCCTCCAGAAACCGTCAACGCAAAAAGAACCAAAGATCGCTCGCAGAGGTTTTCTTTCGAAGAGACGAAGGACTTTCCGACTCATCCGCTTTTGAGATTTGGATGATCAAGGTCTTGTATAAAGTCAGCTTGGTCCTTCGAGAGATGGCTCTACTACTCAATTGCCTTTTGAGCCTATAGACCCATTTTAGCCACTTCCGACTTAAAGCCAGCAAGAGCCTCATTGACGGCTCTAGTTGTACTGACTTTTGGAATATCGTGCCTCTAGTGTTGGCGTGTGAGTCTTGCACGATCTTTTCCAGGATGATGTTAAAGAAATCACATGACAGCGCCTCGCCTTGTCTAAAACCTTTTTTGACATTAAAGGTCTCTGTGAGTTTGTTACCGACCTTGATGGAGCAGCGAGAGTTCCCCTTCGTCATCCTGCACAACCTGACGAGTTTGGCAGGAATGTCAAGACTAGACATGAAGTTGTATATCTCGTCCCTATGCACGCTGTCATACGCTGCCTTGAAATCGATGAATATGAGGTGGGTGTCGATCTGCATTTCTTGTGTCTTTTCTAGGATCTGCCGCAATGTGAAAATCTGTTCGATGGTGGACTTCCCTGGCCTGAAGCCACACTGATATGGAGGTTATTTATAAACGGCTTCAGGCGAGTACACAAAACGGCAGAGAAGATCTTGTAAGCGATGTTCAGGAGACGTATCCCTCTATAATTGGTGCAGTCAAAGGGGTCTTCTTTCTTGTGGATCGGGCAAAAGATACACAGATTCCACTCATCGGGCATGCTTTCCTCCGACCATATCTTACAGATCCAGCCAGCCCTTCCCCTCTCTTTTAAGGCACCCGGGTGGCAGTACAACGGACCTGCTTTGGCCTAAGTGCATCTAAGCAACTAACTACCTAGCTAACTACCCACAGCGCCACTAGTGCCACCGCAAACCAATTAGTGCTTTTGATAAAGCGAAAGAGGCTGAGTCTAATGTTGCTCAGATCAGCTAGCTTATCAAGGAAGTGGGTCCCCAGAAGTCTGAATCTGCGGGATGAGAGAGCACTGCAGCTGCATATCAAGTAGTCAATGGGTTCTTCCTCGTCCTCCTCCATGCAGCTTCTGCAGAAGTCAAGAAACGGAAATCCTTCTCTTAGTGAAAGATTTCCTCCCCTGTGAACTTAAGCCAGACTTATTGCTTTGGTAGGTCTTTGAAAATCTTGTATCCTCCAAGACACATGCAGTTCGGTGTCTCCTTGATGACCGATTGCACGAGTATGGCTGTTATCAAATTCTGGTCCAGTTCCTACATTCGAAACCAATTTTACTTGCTCGGATTTAAGAAGAAGCCTGCAGTTGAACCTGTACCCTGCGAACATGAATAGAAGCGATTGCAACCGACCAACCGATGACATGGCAAATAAAGTCATTCGCATGGGTCATTGTTTGAGAAGCGATTCTTCTGCAGCCAATCATGGCCCGCACTGTTCCCAACAAGGTCTGAATTAAATTGTAAAACTCTCAGATTTATGCTCTGCATTCCGAAAAGGCACTCGTCACTGCGCCCACGCCCATGCAGTGTATGAGGGAGTGTGTGTGTGTGGGTGATATCGTGATGAATCAGTGGAATGGCCAAGTCCTTCCCGTTGTGTGTGGTGTCCTGTACCTTCTGGTGCATTCAAATTGATGTTTCGTTCAAGTGAATGCGATGATCGAGGAGCAGGAAATCACCCCTCAATCTCGTGTGCACGGACAACAAATGCAAAACGTTTCTGTTGGTGCCGCCCGCCCCCTCCCGAATTCGAGGCCTGTACAGAAACCTGCACACTTGCTCGTCCCATCTCAAAAACAACACAGACATAGAACAAATCTCCGAGTGGAGCCTTGCCGCAGAGTCACAGCTGATAAAAGTACATCACTTATGCGCCGGAGTACATCATCTGTCGACTTGTTATTTTGGTTGACCATTATTTGAATTTATTCAAGCAAAATAAATGGGATTTTATGTCCTTGTCCGTGTTTGCATTCAAGTGCACATGGGCATGTGTTTGAATCTAAACCTGCACCCAGTCCTGATGTCCTGAGGTTGGTGTAGGGGAGGAGGCTGATACACTGTTTCGAGTGTGGTGAGGTAGAGCACCCTTCCCGTTCGCCTGATGCAGTTGTTAGTTTGTCTTTGTCATTGTGAAAGGCTCACGAACTAAATTAAAGTTCGAAATGAATAGGTAACAAATTGCAAGGACCTGCTTCTGTGCTGTGTGCTCTTTTTCGTCTTGGGTTCTTTCTTCGTGCGGTCGTTGTGGGAGGAGAGGGTGGTTGAGGAGGTGGCCGACCCCGGTGTTCGTCGAGTGTCATTTGGGTTTACATCTATTCAAGAGCGAAAGGATAACAATGAGATGATTTATACCATCAGTTTTGGCTCTCGGTGTTTTATTGTCCTTTTTCACGTGCGAGACAGAGGTTATGACGAGATATCTCTCTATCATCAATTTTGTGCTCCGTTTTTGCGATTCTTTGTGTGATGGGTGGTCGGTGGTCGGTGGGTGGTTGGAGATGATTTCTTTGGCACCTGTCAAAAGTTTATCGGTCGGTTTTTTTTTTCTTTTTCGCTCCTTTCTCTTGAGTGGGTTCATGGGATTTTCACTTTGGTTGCGTTGACAAATTCATCCATTTCTCAGTATTTATCGTCCTTGTGAGGTGAGGTGTGGTGACCTTAAGAATGAAGTGGGGGATGTTGAGATGGGGTATTTTCGTGAATGAACTGACAGGTGATTGTGACACTGTTCGGATATTTTCAGAATTTGACAACAAGCTCATTTTGATTGCCTTTCGTTGCTTGATGAACAGAAATGGAGAGGAAATGCAAAGTCTTAAGCTCATAAGCTCACCAATGTTTTGATGGAGTTCTATGATAAGTTTGCATATAAAAAAAAAAACAGATACCCTTTTCTGTTGAAACCGTTTAGTATAAAACGGATTAGGAGTGCTGATGGAAATTAAGGACGTTCTGCTTGAGGTTTAATTTTCAAATTGAGAGTCACGCCCGATTCGACAAGTCAGAGTTGGTTTGTTGTTAGTTTCCTTAGTCATTTTACCACAGCTTAGCTCTGCCGGCCCGAAGATTCTTCGATTCCTAAGATGACGCACATAAATGAAAAATAATGAATCCATTCAATTTGATATGCCTAACAGGAGGTAAAATCTTCATTCGTTATGTCATCCAAAATCTGGCGTGGCAATGTAATTTGCATCAACACCAAGCTGAAACTGTTCCGCCCAAATTTTTTATCCGTGCATCTTTATGGACACAGTGCGTGGAGAGTGACAACCACTATAACAAGTATGTTAGCAACATTCGTCAATAGAATATAATGGGTAGTCGAAAAAGTTTTTTCGTGTTTTGTCAATAGATGTCGTCTATATCCAGTGCTACCAATCACATTGTGTCATACCATATGGTGTTGGAAAGATATGATATTGTACAGTCGTGATTCTTTATTGCAGCCAGGAAATTTTACAATTCCTGTTTTACCTGAGTTATATATATAATACAGAGATACGATAAGTGATCTATCTTACTACAGAACAACATTAGTGCAAATATCACAGTTCGCACATATCAAGTAAATATATAATATATATAAATATAACATGTAGGTTAATAAATAATAAACAGGGATACCGATAGGACAACGGAGTAGAGCCAGACCAAAACAGTTTGACGTCGGAAGGCTACAATCGCAATTGACCGCAATTGATTGCCGATCGAGTCTCCCTAAAGCTCTCAGAGAGTCAAACCCTGCCAGGCGAAACAATCGACCAACAATGGAACCGATGTCAAAACGCCATCAGAGAAGCTGCATCTGATGTGCTGGGTTTTAAAATGCCACCCGAAAAAAAAACTCTGGTTTGACAACGAGTGCAGGCAAGGACATTCAGCGAAGCAAGCAGCATACAAGGCGACGCTGAAAAAGAAAGAGCATGAGAAGCGCGCGATCGACGACATGGAGAGGTGTTACGGCAGAAATGACGTCAGAAAGTTCTACCAACGGGTAAAACAACTATCCAATGGATACAAATTTCGGACAGAAGCCTGTCGTGACGCAGAGGGACAAGTCGTAGTAGATTCGCAGTCGATACTGAGAATCTGGAAGGATCATTTCTGTAGACTGTTAAGCGGCGAGGAAGACTCCAATACCGCTGTCAGGCAGAATGTTCAACTCAACGCAATTGACGATGATCGACGAGAATTCCGTCCCCCCGACCTAGACGAAGTCGAGACAGCGATATCGAGACTGAAGTCGAATAAAGCTGCTGGTGCAGACAGACTGTCTGCGGAACTGTTTAAGACAGCTGGAGATGATCTGGTTGGGCGCATGCAACAGCTCATCTGTAAGATATAGTTGAGTGGAATCTCAGTATCGTTTGCCCGATCCACAAGAAAGGAGACCCCTTCAACTTCTCCAACTACCGAGGGATAAGTCTCCTCAACATCGCCTATAAGATCCTCTCTGCCGTTTTATGTGAGCGCCTGAAACCATTCGTCAACAACCTGATAGGTCCTTATCAGTGCGGTTTCAGGCCGGGGAAGTCCACCATCGACCAAATCTTTACACTACGGCAGATCCTTGAAAAAACCCAAGAAATGCAGATCGACACCCACCACCTATTCGTCGATTTCACGGCCGCGTAGTGACCGCATACTCTAGTCACTTTAGACTCTAGTCACTCTAGACCCTAGTCACTCTATACTTTACTCACCCTAGACTCTAGTCACTCTAGACTCTAGTCACTTTAGACTCTAGTCACTCTAGACTCTAGTCACTCTAGACTCTAGTCACTTTACACTCTAGTCGCCCTAGACTCTAGTCACTCTAGACTCTAGTCACTTTACACTCTAGTCACTCTAGACTCTAGTCACTCTAGACTCTAGTCACTCTAGACTCTAGTCGCTCTATACTCGAATCACTCTAGACTCTAGTCACTCTATACTCTAGTCACTTTACACTCTAGTTACTCTAGATTCTAGTCACTCTATACCCTAGTCTTTCTGGACTCTAGTCACTCTATACTCTAGTCACTTTACACTGTAGTTACTCTAGACTCTAGTCACTCTAGACTCTAGTCACTCTAGACTCTAGATGCTCTAGACTCTAGTCACTCTAGACTATAGTCACCTTAGACTCTATTCATTCTAGACTCTAGTCACTCTAGACTCTAGTCACTTTAGACTCTAGTCACTCTAGACTCTAGTCACTCTAGACTCTAGTCGCTTTAGACTCTAGTCACTCTAGCGCTAGATTCTAGGGCTAGAAAAATAGGGCTAAAAATCTAGCATCGTCGTGTTGGAGCGTTTTGTCAGGTAATCCACACAGCCATAGTCACTCTAGACTCTAGTCACTCTAGACTCTAGTCGCTCTAAACTCTAGTCTCTAGTCACTCTAGACTCTAGTCACTCTAGACTCTAGTCACTCTAGACTCTAGTCGCTCTATACTCGAATCACTCTAGACTCTAGTCACTCTATACTCTAGTCACTTTACACTCTAGTTACTCTAGATTCTAGTCACTCTATACCCTAGTCTTTCTGGACTCTAGTCACTCTAGACTCTAGTCACTTTAGACTCTAGTCACTCTAGACTCTAGTCACTCTAGACTCTAGTCACCTTAGACTTTAGTGACTCTAGACTCTAGCCGCTCTATACACTAGTCACTTTAGACTCTAGTCGCTCTAGACTCTAGTCACTTTAGATTCTAGTCACTCTAGACTCTGGTCACTCTATACTCTAGTTACCCTATACTCTAGTCGCTCTAGACTCTAGTCACTCTAGACTCTAGTCACTCTAGACTCTAGTCACATAAGACTCTAGTCCCTTTAGACTCTAGTCACCCTATACTCTAGTCGCTCTAGACTCTAGTCGCTCTAGACTCTAGTCACTCTAGACTCTAGTCACTCTAGACTCTAGTCACTCTAGACTCTAGTCACTCTAGACTCTAATCAATCTAGACTCTAGTCACTCTAGACTCTAGTCACCTTAGACTCTATTCACTCTAGAGTCTAGTCACTCTAGACTCTAGTCACTCTAGACTCTAGTCACTTTAGACTCTAGTCACTCTATACTCTAGTCACTCTAGACTCTAGTCACTCTAGACTCTAGTCGCTCTAGACTCTAGTCACTCTAGACTCTAGTCACTCTAGACTCTAGTCACCTTAGACTCTATTCAATCTAGACTCTAGTCAATCTAGACTCTAGTCACTCTAGACTCTAGTCACTTTAGACTCTAGTCTCTCTAGACTCTAGTCACTCTAGACTCTAGTCGCTCTAGACTGTAGTCACTCTATACTCCAGTCACTCTAGACTCTAGTCGCTCTAGACTCTAGTCACTCTAGATTCTAGTCGCTCTTGAGTCTAGTCACTCTAGACTCTAGTCGCTCTAGACTCTAGTCACTCTAGACTCTAGTCGCTCTAGACTCTAGTCACTCTAGACTCTAGTTACTCTAAACTCTGGTCGCTTTATACTCTATTCACTCTAGACTCTAGTCGCTCTAGAGTCTAGTCACTCTAGACTCTAGTCGCTCTTGTGTCTAGTCACTCTAGACTCTAGTCGCTCTAGACTCTAGTCACTCTAGACTCTAGTCGCTCTAGACTCTAGTCACTCTAGACTCTAGTCACTCTAGACTCTAGTCACTCTAGACTCTAGTCACTTTAGACTCTAGTCACTCTAGACTCTAGTCACTCTAGACTCTAGTCACTCTAGATTCTAGTCACTCTAGACTCTAGTCATTCTAGACACTAGTCATTCTAGACTCTAGTCACTCTATACTCTACTCACTCTAGACTCTAGTCACTCTAGACTCTAGTCACTTTAGACACTAGTCACCCTAGACTCTAGTCACTCTAGACACTAGTCATTCTAGACTCTAGTCACTCTAGACTCTAGTCACTTTAGACACTAGTCACTCTATACTCTACTCACTCTAGACTCTAGTCGCTCTAGACTCTAGCCAATCTAGACTCAAGTCACTCTAGACTCAAGTCGCTCTATACTCTGGTCACTTTAGATTCTAGTCACTCTAGACTCTAGTCGCTCTAGACTCTAGTCACTCTATACTCTAGTCACTCTAAACTCTGGTCGCTTTATACTCTAGTCACTCTAGACTCTAGTCGCTCTAGAGTCTAGTCACTCTAGATTCTAGTCGCTCTTGAGTCTAGTCACTCTAGACTCTAGTCGCTCTAGACTCTAGTCACTCTAGACTCTAGTCGCTCTCGACTCTAGTCACTCTAGACTCTAGTCACTCTAGACTCTAGTCGCTCTAGACTCTAGTCACTCTAGACTCTAGTTACTCTAGACTCTAGTCACTCTAGACTCTAGTCACTTTAGACTCTAATCACTCTATACTCTAGTCACTTTAGACTCTAGTCACCCTAGACTCTAGTCACTCTAGACTCTAGTCACTTTAGACGGTAGTCACCCTATACTCTAGTCTCTCTAGACTCTAGCTGCTCTAGACTCTAGTCACTCTATACTCTAGTCACTCTAAACTCTGGTCGCTTTATACTCTAGTCACTCTAGACTCTAGTCGCTCTAGACTCTAGTCACTCTAGACTCTAGTCGCTCTAGACTCTAGCCACTCTAGACTCTAGTTACTCTAGACTCTAGTCACTCTAGACTCTAGTCGCTCTAGAGTCTAGTCACTTTAGACTCTAGTCACTTTAGACTCTAATCACTCTATACTCTACTCACTCTAGACTCTAGTCACTCTAGACTCTAGTCACTATAGATTCTAGTCACTCTAGACTCTAGTCACTCTAGACTCTAGTCGTCCAGACTCTAGTCACTCTAGACTCTAGTCGCTCTAGACTCTAGTCACTCTAGACTCTAGTCGTCCAGACTCTAGTCACTCTAGACTCTAGTTACTCTAGACTCTAGTCTAGTCACTCTAGACTCTAGTCACTCTAGACTCCAGTCTAGTCACTCTAGACTCTAGTCACTCTATACTCTAGTCACTCTAGACTCTAGTTACTTTAAACTGTAGTCACTCTAGACTCTACTCACTCTAGACTCTAGTCGCTCTAGACTCTAGCCAATCTAGACTCAAGTCACTCTAGACTCAAGTCGCTCTATACTCTGGTCACTTTAGATTCTAGTCACTCTAGACTCTAGTCGCTCCAGACTCTAGCCACTCTAGACTCAAGTCACTCTAGACTCAAGTCGCTCTATACTCTAGTCACTTTAGACTCTAGTCACTTTAGACTCTAATCACTCTATACTCTACTCACTCTAGACTCTAGTCACTCTAGACTCTAGTCACTATAGATTCTAGTCACTCTAGACTCTAGTCACTCTAGACTCCAGTCACCTTAGACTCTATTCAATCTAGACTCTAGTCAATCTAGACTCTAGTCACTCTAGACTCTAGTCACTTTAGACTCTAGTCTCTCTAGACTCTAGTCACTCTAGACTCTAGTCGCTCTAGACTGTAGTCACTCTATACTCTAGTCGCTCTAGACTCTAGTCACTTTAGACTCTAATCACTCTATACTCTAGTCACTTTAGACTCTAGTCACCCTAGACTCTAGTCACTCTAGACTCTAGTTACTCTAGACTCTAGTCACTCTAGACTCTAGTCACTTTAGACTCTAATCACTCTATACTCTAGTCACTTTAGACTCTAGTCACCCTAGACTCTAGTCACTCTAGACTCTAGTCACTTTAGACGGTAGTCACCCTATACTCTAGTCTCTCTAGACTCTAGCTGCTCTAGACTCTAGTCACTCTATACTCTAGTCACTCTAAACTCTGGTCGCTTTATACTCTAGTCACTCTAGACTCTAGTCGCTCTAGACTCTAGTCACTCTAGACTCTAGTCGCTCTAGACTCTAGCCACTCTAGACTCTAGTTACTCTAGACTCTAGTCACTCTAGACTCTAGTCGCTCTAGAGTCTAGTCACTTTAGACTCTAGTCACTTTAGACTCTAATCACTCTATACTCTACTCACTCTAGACTCTAGTCACTCTAGACTCTAGTCACTATAGATTCTAGTCACTCTAGACTCTAGTCACTCTAGACTCTAGTCGTCCAGACTCTAGTCACTCTAGACTCTAGTCGCTCTAGACTCTAGTCACTCTAGACTCTAGTCGTCCAGACTCTAGTCACTCTAGACTCTAGTTACTCTAGACTCTAGTCTAGTCACTCTAGACTCTAGTCACTCTAGACTCCAGTCTAGTCACTCTAGACTCTAGTCACTCTATACTCTAGTCACTCTAGACTCTAGTTACTTTAAACTGTAGTCACTCTAGACTCTACTCACTCTAGACTCTAGTCGCTCTAGACTCTAGCCAATCTAGACTCAAGTCACTCTAGACTCAAGTCGCTCTATACTCTGGTCACTTTAGATTCTAGTCACTCTAGACTCTAGTCGCTCCAGACTCTAGCCACTCTAGACTCAAGTCACTCTAGACTCAAGTCGCTCTATACTCTAGTCACTTTAGACTCTAGTCACTTTAGACTCTAATCACTCTATACTCTACTCACTCTAGACTCTAGTCACTCTAGACTCTAGTCACTATAGATTCTAGTCACTCTAGACTCTAGTCACTCTAGACTCCAGTCACCTTAGACTCTATTCAATCTAGACTCTAGTCAATCTAGACTCTAGTCACTCTAGACTCTAGTCACTTTAGACTCTAGTCTCTCTAGACTCTAGTCACTCTAGACTCTAGTCGCTCTAGACTGTAGTCACTCTATACTCTAGTCGCTCTAGACTCTAGTTACTCTAGACTCTAGTCTAGTCACTCTAGACTCTAGTCACTCTAGACTCCAGTCTAGTCACTCTAGACTCTAGTCACTCTAGACTCTAATCACTCTAGACTCCAGTCACTCTAGACTCTAATCACTCTAGACTCTAGTCGCTCTAGACTCTAGTCACTCTAGACTCTAGTCACTCTAGACTCTAGTCACTCTAGACTCTAGTCGCTCTAGACTTTAGTCACTCTAGACTCTAGTCACTCTAGACTCTAGTCACTCTAGATTCTAGTCACTCTAGACTCTAGTCACTCTAGACTCTAGTTACACTAGACTCTAGTCACTCTAGACTCTAGTCACTTTAGACTCTAATCACTCTATACTCTAGTCACTTTAGACTCTAGTCACCCTAGACTCTAGTCACTCTAGACTCTAGTCACTTTAGACGGTAGTCACCCTATACTCTAGTCTCTCTAGACTCTAGCCGCTCTAGACTCTAGTCACTCTATACTCTAGTCACTCTAAACTCTGGTCGCTTTATACTCTAGTCACTCTAGACTCTAGTCGCTCTAGACTCTAGTCACTCTAGACTCTAGTCGCTCTAGAATCTAGTCACTCTAGACTCTAGTTACTCTAGACTCTAGTCTAGTCACTCTAGACTCTAGTCACTCTAGACTCCAGTCTAGTCACTCTAGACTCTAGTCACTCTATACTCTAGTCACTCTAGACTCTAATTACTTTAAACTGTAGTCACTCTAGACTCTAGTCACTCTAGACTCTAGTCGCTCTAGACTCTAGTCACTCTAGACTCTAGTCACTCTAGACTCTAGTCACTCTAGACTCTAGTCACTCTAGACTCCAGTCACTCTAGACTCTAATCACTCTAGACTCCAGTCACTCTAGACTCTAATCACTCTATACTCTAGTCAATTTAGACTCTAGTCACCCTAGACTCTAGTCACTCTAGACTCTAGTCACTTTAGACACTAGTCACCCTAGACTCTAGTCACTCTAGACTCTAGTCACTCTAGACTCTAATCACTCTATACTCTAGTCAATTTAGACTCTAGTCACTCTAGACTCTAGTCACTCTAGACTCCAGTCTAGTCACTCTAGACTCTAGTCACTTTAGACTCTAATCACTCTATACTCTAGTCAATTTAGACTCTAGTCACCCTAGACTCTAGTCACTCTAGACTCTAGTCACTTTAGACACTAGTCACCCTAGACTCTAGTCACTCTAGACACTAGTCATTCTAGACTCTAGTCACTCTAGACTCTAGTCACTTTAGACTCTAATCACTCTAGACTCAAGTCGCTCTAGATTCTAGTCACTCTAGACTCTAGTCACTCTAGACTCCAGTCACTCTAGACTCTAATCACTCTAGACTCCAGTCACTCTAGACTCTAATCACTCTAGACTCTAGTCGCTCTAGACTCTAGTCACTCTAGACTCTAGTCGCTCTAGACTCTAGTCACTCTAGACTCTAGTCACTCTAGACTCTAGTCACTCTAGATTCTAGTCACTCTAGACTCTAGTCACTCTAGACTCCAGTCACTCTAGACTCTAATCACTCTAGACTCCAGTCACTCTAGACTCTAATCACTCTAGACTCTAGTCGCTCTAGACTCTAGTCACTCTAGACTCTAGTCACTCTAGACTCTAGTCACTCTAGACTCTAGTCACTTTAGACTCTAATCACTCTATACTCTAGTCAATTTAGACTCTAGTCACCCTAGACTCTAGTCACTCTAGACTCTAGTCACTTTAGACACTAGTCACCCTAGACTCTAGTCACTCTAGACACTAGTCATTCTAGACTCTAGTCACTCTAGACTCTAGTCACTTTAGACACTAGTCACTCTATACTCTACTCACTCTAGACTCTAGTCGCTCTAGACTCTAGTCACTTTAGACACTAGTCACCCTAGACTCTAGTCACTCTAGACACTAGTCATTCTAGACTCTAGTCACTCTAGACTCTAGTCACTTTAGACACTAGTCACTCTATACTCTACTCACTCTAGACTCTAGTCGGTCTAGACTCTAGCCAATCTAGACTCAATTCACTCTAGACTCAAGTCGCTCTATACTCTGGTCACTTTAGATTCTAGTCACTCTAGACTCTAGTCGCTCTAGACTCTAGTCGCTCTATACTCTAGTCACTTTAGACTCTAGTCACTTTAGACTCTAATCACTCTATACTCTACTCACTCTAGACTCTAGTCACCCTAGACTCTAGTCACTCTAGACACTAGTCATTCTAGACTCTAGTCACTCTAGACTCTAGTCACTCTAGACTCTAGTCACTCTAGACTCTAGTCACTTTAGACTCTAATCACTCTATACTCTAGTCAATTTAGACTCTAGTCACCCTAGACTCTAGTCACTCTAGACTCTAGTCACTTTAGACACTAGTCACCCTAGACTCTAGTCACTCTAGACACTAGTCATTCTAGACTCTAGTCACTCTAGACTCTAGTCACTTTAGACTCTAATCACTCTAGACTCAAGTCGCTCTATACTCTAGTCACTTTAGACTCTAGTCACTTTAGACTCTAATCACTCTATACTCTACTCACTCTAGACTCTAGTCACTCTAGACTCAAGTCGCTCTATACTCTAGTCACTTTAGACTCTAGTCACTTTAGACTCTAATCACTCTATACTCTACTCACTCTAGACTCTATTCACTCTAGACTCTAGTCACTATAGATTCTAGTCACTCTAGACTCTAGTCACTCTAGACTCTAGTCACCTTAGACTCTATTCAATCTAGACTCTAGTCAATCTAGACTCTAGTCACTCTAGACTCTAGTCACTTTAGACTCTAGTCTCTCTAGACTCTAGTCACTCTAGACTCTAGTCGCTCTAGACTGTAGTCACTCTATACTCTAGTCGCTCTAGACTCTAGTTACTCTAGACTCTAGTCTAGTCACTCTAGACTCTAGTCACTCTAGACTCCAGTCTAGTCACTCTAGACTCTAGTCACTCTAGACTCTAATCACTCTAGACTCCAGTCACTCTAGACTCTAATCACTCTAGACTCTAGTCGCTCTAGACTCTAGTCACTCTAGACTCTAGTCACTCTAGACTCTAGTCACTCTAGACTCTAGTCACTCTAGACTCTAATCACTCTAGACTCCAGTCACTCTAGACTCTAATCACTCTAGACTCTAGTCGCTCTAGACTCTAGTCACTCTAGACTCTAGTCACTCTAGACTCTAGTCACTCTAGACTCTAGTCGCTCTAGACTTTAGTCACTCTAGACTCTAGTCACTCTAGACTCTAGTCACTCTAGATTCTAGTCACTCTAGACTCCAGTCTAGTCACTCTAGACTCTAGTCACTCTAGACTCTAATCACTCTAGACTCCAGTCACTCTAGACTCTAATCACTCTAGACTCTAGTCGCTCTAGACTCTAGTCACTCTAGACTCTAGTCACTTTAGACTCTAATCACTCTATACTCTACTCACTCTAGACTCTAGTCACTCTAGACTCTAGTCACTATAGATTCTAGTCACTCTAGACTCTAGTCACTCTAGACTCTAGTCACCTTAGACTCTATTCAATCTAGACTCTAGTCAATCTAGACTCTAGTAACTCTAGACTCTAGTCACTTTAGACTCTAGTCTCTCTAGACTCTAGTCACTCTAGACTCTAGTCGCTCTAGACTGTAGTCACTCTATACTCTAGTCGCTCTAGACTCTAGTTACTCTAGACTCTAGTCTAGTCACTCTAGACTCTAGTCACTCTAGACTCCAGTCTAGTCACTCTAGACTCTAGTCACTCTAGACTCTAATCACTCTAGACTCCAGTCACTCTAGACTCTAATCACTCTAGACTCTAGTCGCTCTAGACTCTAGTCACTCTAGACTCTAGTCACTCTAGACTCTAGTCACTCTAGACTCTAGTCGCTCTAGACTTTAGTCACTCTAGACTCTAGTCACTCTAGACTCTAGTCACTCTAGATTCTAGTCACTCTAGACTCTAGTCACTCTAGACTCTAGTTACTCTAGACTCTAGTCACTCTAGACTCTAGTCACTTTAGACTCTAATCACTCTATACTCTAGTCACTTTAGACTCTAGTCACCCTAGACTCTAGTCACTCTAGACTCTAGTCACTTTAGACGGTAGTCACCCTATACTCTAGTCTCTCTAGACTCTAGCCGCTCTAGACTCTAGTCACTCTATACTCTAGTCACTCTAAACTCTGGTCGCTTTATACTCTAGTCACTCTAGACTCTAGTCGCTCTAGACTCTAGTCACTCTAGACTCTAGTCGCTCTAGACTCTAGTCACTCTAGACTCTAGTTACTCTAGACTCTAGTCTAGTCACTCTAGACTCTAGTCACTCTAGACTCCAGTCTAGTCACTCTAGACTCTAGTCACTCTATACTCTAGTCACTCTAGACTCTAGTTACTTTAAACTGTAGTCACTCTAGACTCTAGTCACTCTAGACTCTAGTCGCTCTAGACTCTAGTCACTCTAGACTCTAGTCACTCTAGACTCTAGTCACTCTAGACTCTAGTCACTCTAGATTCTAGTCACTCTAGACTCTAGTCACTCTAGACTCCAGTCACTCTAGACTCCAGCCACTCTAGACTCTAATCACTCTATACTCTAGTCAATTTAGACTCTAGTCACCCTAGACTCTAGTCACTCTAGACTCTAGTCACTTTAGACACTAGTCACCCTAGACTCTAGTCACTCTAGACTCTAGTCACTCTAGACTCTAATCACTCTATACTCTAGTCAATTTAGACTCTAGTCACTCTAGACTCTAGTCACTCTAGACTCCAGTCTAGTCACTCTAGACTCTAGTCACTCTATACTCTAGTCACTCTAGACTCTAGTTACTTTAAACTGTAGTCACTCTAGACTCTAGTCACTCTAGACTCTAGTCGCTCTAGACTCTAGTCACTCTAGACTCCAGTCACTCTAGACTCTAATCACTCTAGACTCTAGTCGCTCTAGACTCTAGTCACTCTAGACTCTAGTCACTCTAGACTCTAGTCACTCTAGACTCTAGTCACTTTAGACTCTAATCACTCTATACTCTAGTCAATTTAGACTCTAGTCACCCTAGACTCTAGTCACTCTAGACTCTAGTCACTTTAGACACTAGTCACCCTAGACTCTAGTCACTCTAGACACTAGTCATTCTAGACTCTAGTCACTCTAGACTCTAGTCACTTTAGACACTAGTCACTCTATACTCTACTCACTCTAGACTCTAGTCGCTCTAGACTCTAGTCACTTTAGACACTAGTCACCCTAGACTCTAGTCACTCTAGACACTAGTCATTCTAGACTCTAGTCACTCTAGACTCTAGTCACTTTAGACACTAGTCACTCTATACTCTACTCACTCTAGACTCTAGTCGCTCTAGACTCTAGCCAATCTAGACTCAATTCACTCTAGACTCAAGTCGCTCTATACTCTGGTCACTTTAGATTCTAGCCACTCTAGACTCTAGTCGCTCTAGACTCTAGTCGCTCTATACTCTAGTCACTTTAGACTCTAGTCACTTTAGACTCTAATCACTCTCTACTCTACTCACTCTAGACTCTAGTCACTCTAGACTCTAGTCACTATAGATTCTAGTCACTCTAGACTCTAGTCACTTTAGACTCTAATCACTCTATACTCTAGTCAATTTAGACTCTAGTCACCCTAGACTCTAGTCACTCTAGACTCTAGTCACTTTAGACACTAGTCACCCTAGACTCTAGTCACTCTAGACACTAGTCATTCTAGACTCTAGTCACTCTAGACTCTAGTCACTCTAGACTCTAGTCACTCTAGACTCTAGTCACTTTAGACTCTAATCACTCTATACTCTAGTCAATTTAGACTCTAGTCACCCTAGACTCTAGTCACTCTAGACTCTAGTCACTTTAGACACTAGTCACCCTAGACTCTAGTCACTCTAGACACTAGTCATTCTAGACTCTAGTCACTCTAGACTCTAGTCACTTTAGACTCTAATCACTCTATACTCTACTCACTCTAGACTCTAGTCACTCTAGACTCTAGTCACTATAGATTCTAGTCACTCTAGACTCTAGCCACTCTAGACTCTAGTCACTCTATACTCTACTCACTCTAGACTCTAGTCGCTCCAGACTCTAGCCACTCTAGACTCAAGTCACTCTAGACTCAAGTCGCTCTATACTCTAGTCACTTTAGACTCTAGTCACTTTAGACTCTAATCACTCTATACTCTACTCACTCTAGACTCTAGTCACTCTAGACTCTAGTCACTATAGATTCTAGTCACTCTAGACTCTAGTCACTCTAGACTCTAGTCACCTTAGACTAGATTCTAGGGCTAGAAATCTAGTCACTTTAGACTCTAGTCACCCTAGACTCTAGTCACTCTAGACTCTAGTCACTTTAGACTGTAGTCACCCTATACTCTAGTCTCTCTAGACTCTAGCCGCTCTAGACTCTAGTCACTCTATACTCTAGTCACTCTAAACTCTGGTCGCTTTATACTCTAGTCACTCTAGACTCTAGTCGCTCTAGAGTCTAGTCACTCTAGATTCTAGTCGCTCTTGACTCTAGTCACTCTAGACTCTAGTCACCTTAGACTAGATTCTAGGGCTAGAAATCTAGTCACTTTAGACTCTAGTCACCCTAGACTCTAGTCACTCTAGACTCTAGTCACTTTAGACTGTAGTCACCCTATACTCTAGTCTCTCTAGACTCTAGCCGCTCTAGACTCTAGTCACTCTAGACTCTAGTCACTCTAGACTCTAGTCACTCTAGATTCTAGTCACTCTAGACTCTAGTCACTCTAGACTCAAGTCGCTCTATACTCTAGTCACTTTAGACTCTAGTCACTTTAGACTCTAGTCACTCTAGACTCTAGTCACCTTAGACTAGATTCTAGGGCTAGAAATCTAGTCACTTTAGACTCTAGTCACCCTAGACTCTAGTCACTCTAGACTCTAGTCACTTTAGACTGTAGTCACCCTATACTCTAGTCTCTCTAGACTCTAGCCGCTCTAGACTCTAGTCACTCTATACTCTAGTCACTCTAAACTCTGGTCGCTTTATACTCTAGTCACTCTAGACTCTAGTCGCTCTAGAGTCTAGTCACTCTAGATTCTAGTCGCTCTTGACTCTAGTCACTCTAGACTCTAGTCACCTTAGACTAGATTCTAGGGCTAGAAATCTAGTCACTTTAGACTCTAGTCACCCTAGACTCTAGTCACTCTAGACTCTAGTCACTTTAGACTGTAGTCACCCTATACTCTAGTCTCTCTAGACTCTAGCCGCTCTAGACTCTAGTCACTCTAGACTCTAGTCACTCTAGACTCTAGTCACTCTAGATTCTAGTCACTCTAGACTCTAGTCACTCTAGACTCAAGTCGCTCTATACTCTAGTCACTTTAGACTCTAGTCACTCTATACTCTAGTCACTCTAAACTCTGGTCGCTTTATACTCTAGTCACTCTAGACTCTAGTCGCTCTAGAGTCTAGTCACTCTAGATTCTAGTCGCTCTTGACTCTAGTCACTCTAGACTCTAGTCACCTTAGACTCTATTCAATCTAGACTCTAGTCAATCTAGACTCTAGTAACTCTAGACTCTAGTCACTTTAGACTCTAGTCTCTCTAGACTCTAGTCACTCTAGACTCTAGTCGCTCTAGACTGTAGTCACTCTATACTCTAGTCGCTCTAGACTCTAGTTACTCTAGACTCTAGTCTAGTCACTCTAGACTCTAGTCACTCTAGACTCCAGTCTAGTCACTCTAGACTCTAGTCACTCTAGACTCTAATCACTCTAGACTCCAGTCACTCTAGACTCTAATCACTCTAGACTCTAGTCACTCTAGACTCTAGTCGCTCTAGACTGTAGTCACTCTATACTCTAGTCGCTCTAGACTCTAGTTACTCTAGACTCTAGTCACTCTAAACTCTGGTCGCTTTATACTCTAGTCACCCTAGACTCTAGTCACTCTAGACTCTAGTCACTTTAGACTGTAGTCACCCTATACTCTAGTCTCTCTAGACTCTAGCCGCTCTAGACTCTAGTCACTCTAGACTCTAGTCACTCTAGACTCTAGTCACTCTAGATTCTAGTCACTCTAGACTCTAGTCACTCTAGACTCAAGTCGCTCTATACTCTAGTCACTTTAGACTCTAGTCACTTTAGACTCTAGTCACTCTAGACTCTAGTCACCTTAGACTAGATTCTAGGGCTAGAAATCTAGTCACTTTAGACTCTAGTCACCCTAGACTCTAGTCACTCTAGACTCTAGTCACTTTAGACTGTAGTCACCCTATACTCTAGTCTCTCTAGACTCTAGCCGCTCTAGACTCTAGTCACTCTAGACTCTAGTCGCTCTAGAGTCTAGTCACTCTAGATTCTAGTCGCTCTTGACTCTAGTCACTCTAGACTCTAGTCACCTTAGACTAGATTCTAGGGCTAGAAATCTAGTCACTTTAGACTCTAGTCACCCTAGACTCTAGTCACTCTAGACTCTAGTCACTTTAGACTGTAGTCACCCTATACTCTAGTCTCTCTAGACTCTAGCCGCTCTAGACTCTACTCACTCTAGACTCTAGTCACTCTAGACTCTAGTCACTATAGATTCTAGTCACTCTAGACTCTAGTCACTCTAGACTCTAGTCACCTTAGACTCTATTCAATCTAGACTCTAGTCAATCTAGACTCTAGTAACTCTAGACTCTAGTCACTTTAGACTCTAGTCTCTCTAGACTCTAGTCACTCTAGACTCTAGTCGCTCTAGACTGTAGTCACTCTATACTCTAGTCGCTCTAGACTCTAGTTACTCTAGACTCTAGTCTAGTCACTCTAGACTCTAGTCACTCTAGACTCCAGTCTAGTCACTCTAGACTCTAGTCACTCTAGACTCTAATCACTCTAGACTCCAGTCACTCTAGACTCTAATCACTCTAGACTCTAGTCGCTCTAGACTCTAGTCACTCTAGACTCTAGTCACTCTAGACTCTAGTCACTCTAGACTCTAGTCGCTCTAGACTTTAGTCACTCTAGACTCTAGTCACTCTAGACTCTAGTCACTCTAGATTCTAGTCACTCTAGACTCTAGTCACTCTAGACTCTAGTTACTCTAGACTCTAGTCACTCTAGACTCTAGTCACTTTAGACTCTAATCACTCTATACTCTAGTCACTTTAGACTCTAGTCACCCTAGACTCTAGTCACTCTAGACTCTAGTCACTTTAGACGGTAGTCACCCTATACTCTAGTCTCTCTAGACTCTAGCCGCTCTAGACTCTACTCACTCTATACTCTAGTCACTCTAAACTCTGGTCGCTTTATACTCTAGTCACTCTAGACTCTAGTCGCTCTAGACTCTAGTCACTCTAGACTCTAGTCGCTCTAGACTCTAGTCACTCTAGACTCTAGTTACTCTAGACTCTAGTCTAGTCACTCTAGACTCTAGTCACTCTAGACTCCAGTCTAGTCACTCTAGACTCTAGTCACTCTATACTCTAGTCACTCTAGACTCTAGTTACTTTAAACTGTAGTCACTCTAGACTCTAGTCACTCTAGACTCTAGTCGCTCTAGACTCTAGTCACTCTAGACTCTAGTCACTCTAGACTCTAGTCACTCTAGATTCTAGTCACTCTAGACTCTAGTCACTCTAGACTCCAGTCACTCTAGACTCTAATCACTCTAGACTCCAGTCACTCTAGACTCTAATCACTCTATACTCTAGTCAATTTAGACTCTAGTCACCCTAGACTCTAGTCACTCTAGACTCTAGTCACTTTAGACACTAGTCACCCTAGACTCTAGTCACTCTAGACTCTAGTCACTCTAGACTCTAATCACTCTATACTCTAGTCAATTTAGACTCTAGTCACTCTAGACTCTAGTCACTCTAGACTCCAGTCTAGTCACTCTAGACTCTAGTCACTCTATACTCTAGTCACTCTAGACTCTAGTTACTTTAAACTGTAGTCACTCTAGACTCTAGTCACTCTAGACTCTAGTCGCTCTAGACTCTAGTCACTCTAGACTCCAGTCACTCTAGACTCTAATCACTCTAGACTCTAGTCGCTCTAGACTCTAGTCACTCTAGACTCTAGTCACTCTAGACTCTAGTCACTCTAGACTCTAGTCACTTTAGACTCTAATCACTCTATACTCTAGTCAATTTAGACTCTAGTCACCCTAGACTCTAGTCACTCTAGACTCTAGTCACTTTAGACACTAGTCACCCTAGACTCTAGTCACTCTAGACACTAGTCATTCTAGACTCTAGTCACTCTAGACTCTAGTCACTTTAGACACTAGTCACTCTATACTCTACTCACTCTAGACTCTAGTCGCTCTAGACTCTAGTCACTTTAGACACTAGTCACCCTAGACTCTAGTCACTCTAGACACTAGTCATTGTAGACTCTAGTCACTCTAGACTCTAGTCACTTTAGACACTAGTCACTCTATACTCTACTCACTCTAGACTCTAGTCGCTCTAGACTCTAGCCAATCTAGACTCAATTCACTCTAGACTCAAGTCGCTCTATACTCTGGTCACTTTAGATTCTAGCCACTCTAGACTCTAGTCGCTCTAGACTCTAGTCGCTCTATACTCTAGTCACTTTAGACTCTAGTCACTTTAGACTCTAATCACTCTATACTCTACTCACTCTAGACTCTAGTCACTCTAGACTCTAGTCACTATAGATTCTAGTCACTCTAGACTCTAGTCACTTTAGACTCTAATCACTCTATACTCTAGTCAATTTAGACTCTAGTCACCCTAGACTCTAGTCACTCTAGACTCTAGTCACTTTAGACACTAGTCACCCTAGACTCTAGTCACTCTAGACACTAGTCATTCTAGACTCTAGTCACTCTAGACTCTAGTCACTCTAGACTCTAGTCACTCTAGACTCTAGTCACTTTAGACTCTAATCACTCTATACTCTAGTCAATTTAGACTCTAGTCACCCTAGACTCTAGTCACTCTAGACTCTAGTCACTTTAGACACTAGTCACCCTAGACTCTAGTCACTCTAGACACTAGTCATTCTAGACTCTAGTCACTCTAGACTCTAGTCACTTTAGACTCTAATCACTCTATACTCTACTCACTCTAGACTCTAGTCACTCTAGACTCTAGTCACTATAGATTCTAGTCACTCTAGACTCTAGCCACTCTAGACTCTAGTCACTCTAGACTCTAGTCACTATAGATTCTAGTCACTCTAGACTCTAGCCACTCTAGACTCTAGTCACTCTATACTCTACTCACTCTAGACTCAAGTCACTCTAGACTCAAGTCGCTCTATACTCTAGTCACTTTAGACTCTAGTCACTTTAGACTCTAATCACTCTATACTCTACTCACTCTAGACTCTAGTCACTCTAGACTCTAGTCACTATAGATTCTAGTCACTCTAGACTCTAGTCACTCTAGACTCTAGTCACCTTAGACTAGATTCTAGGGCTAGAAATCTAGTCACTTTAGACTCTAGTCACCCTAGACTCTAGTCACTCTAGACTCTAGTCACTTTAGACTGTAGTCACCCTATACTCTAGTCTCTCTAGACTCTAGCCGCTCTAGACTCTAGTCACTCTATACTCTAGTCACTCTAAACTCTGGTCGCTTTATACTCTAGTCACTCTAGACTCTAGTCGCTCTAGAGTCTAGTCACTCTAGATTCTAGTCGCTCTTGAGTCTAGTCACTCTAGACTCTAGTCGCTCTAGACTCCAGTCACTCTAGACTCTAGTCCCTCTAGACTCTAGTCACTCTAGACTCTAGTTACTCTAGACTCTAGTCTAGTCACTCTAGACTCTAGTCACTCTAGACTCCAGTCTAGTCACTCTAGACTCTAGTCACTCTATACTCTGGTCACTTTAAATTCTAGTCACTCTAGACTCTAGTCGCTCTAGACTCCAGTCACTCTAGACTCTAATCACTCTAGACTCTAGTCGCTCTAGACTCTAGTCACTCTAGACTCTAGTCACTCTAGACTCTAGTCACTCTAGACTCTAATCACTTTAGACTCTAATCACTCTATACTCTAGTCAATTTAGACTCTAGTCACCCTAGACTCTAGTCACTCTAGACTCTAGTCACTTTAGACACTAGTCACCCTAGACTCTAGTCACTCTAGACACTAGTCATTCTAGACTCTAGTCACTCTAGACTCTAGTCACTTTAGACACTAGTCACTCTATACTCTACTCACTCTAGACTCTAGTCGCTCTAGACTCTAGCCAATCTAGACTCAAGTCACTCTAGACTCAAGTCGCTCTATACTCTGGTCACTTTAGATTCTAGTCACTCTAGACTCTAGTCGCTCTAGACTCTAGTCGCTCTAGACTCTAGCCACTCTAGACTCTAGTCACTCTATACTCTACTCACTCTAGACTCTAGTCGCTCCAGACTCTAGCCACTCTAGACTCAAGTCACTCTAGACTCAAGTCGCTCTATACTCTAGTCACTTTAGACTCTAGTCACTTTAGACTCTAATCACTCTATACTCTACTCACTCTAGACTCTAGTCACTCTAGACTCTAGTCACTATAGATTCTAGTCACTCTAGACTCTAGTCACTCTAGACTCTAGTCACCTTAGACTAGATTCTAGGGCTAGAAATCTAGTCACTTTAGACTCTAGTCACTCTAGACTCTAGTCACTCTAGACTCTAGTCACCTTAGACTAGATTCTAGGGCTAGAAATCTAGTCACTTTAGACTCTAGTCACCCTAGACTCTAGTCGCTCTATACTCTAGTCACTTTAGACTCTAGTCACTTTAGACTCTAATCACTCTATACTCTACTCACTCTAGACTCTAGTCACTCTAGACTCTAGTCACTATAGATTCTAGTCACTCTAGACTCTAGTTACTCTAGACTCTAGTCTAGTCCCTCTAGACTCTAGTCACTCTAGACTCTAGTTACTCTAGACTCTAGTCTAGTCACTCTAGACTCCAGTCTAGTCACTCTAGACTCTAGTCACTCTATACTCTAGTCACTCTAGACTCTAGTTACTTTAAACTGTAGTCACTCTAGACTCTAGTCACTCTAGACTCTAGTCGCTCTAGACTCTAGTCACTCTAGACTCTAGTCACTCTAGTCTCTAGTCACTCTAGATTCTAGTCACTCTAGACTCTAGTCACTCTAGACTCTAGTCACTTTAGACTCTAATCACTCTATACTCTAGTCAGTTTAGACTCTAGTCACCCTAGACTCTAGTCACTCTAGACTCTAGTTACTTTAGACACTAGTCACCCTAGACTCTAGTCACTCTAGACACTAGTCATTCTAGACTCTAGTCACTCTAGACTCTAGTCACTTTAGACACTAGTCACTCTATACTCTACTCACTCTAGACTCTAGTCGCTCTAGACTCAAGTCACTCTAGACTCAAGTCGCTTTATACTCTGGTCACTTTAGATTCTAGTCACTCTAGACTTTAGTCGCTCTAGACTCTAGTCGCTCTAGACTCTAGCCACTCTAGACTCTAGTCACTCTATACTCTACTCACTCTAGACTCTAGTCGCTCCAGACTCTAGCCACTCTAGACTCAAGTCACTCTAGACTCAAGTCGCTCTATACTCTAGTCACTTTAGACTCTAGTCACTTTAGACACTAGTCACCCTAGACTCTAGTCGGTCTAGACTCTAGCCAATCTAGACTCAAGTCACTCTAGACTCAAGTCGCTCTATACTCTGGTCACTTTAGATTCTAGTCACTCTAGACTCTAGTCGCTCTAGACTCTAGCCAATCTAGACTCAAGTCGCTCTATACTCTGGTCACTTTAGATTCTAGTCATTCTAGACTCTAGTCGCTCTAGTTTCTAGTCGCTCTAGACTCTAGCCAATCTAGACTCAAGTCACTCTAGACTCAAGTCGCTCTATACTCTGGTCACTTTAGATTCCAGTCACTCTAGACTCTAGTCGCTCTAGACTCTAGTCGCTCTAGACTCTAGCCACTCTAGACTCTAGTCGCTCTAGACTCTAGTCACCCTAGACTCTAGTCACTCTAGACTTTAGTCACTTTAGACTCTAATCACTCTATACTCTAGTCACTTTAGACTCTAGTCACCCTAGACTCTAGTCACTCTAGACTCTAGTCACTTTAGACACTAGTCACCCTAGACTCTAGTCACTCTAGACACTAGTCGTTCTAGACTCTAGTCACTCTAGACTCTAGTCACTTTAGACTCTAGTCACTCTATACTCTACTCACTCTAGACTCTAGTCGCTCTAGACTCTAGCCAATATAGACTCAAGTCACTCTAGACTCAAGTCGCTCTATACTCTGGTCACTTTAGATTCTAGTCACTCTAGACTCTAGTCGCTCTAGACTCTAGTCACTCTAGACTCTAGCCACTCTAGACTCTAGTCACTCTATACTCTACTCACTCTAGACTCTAGTCGCTCCAGACTCTAGCCACTCTAGACTCAAATCACTCTAGACTCAAGTCGCTCTATACTCTAGTCACTTTAGACTCTAGTCACTTTAGACTCTAATCACTCTATACTCTACTCACTCTAGACTCTAGTCACTCTAGACTCTAGTCACTATAGATTCTAGTCACTCTAGACTCTAGTCTAGACTCTAGTCACTCTAGACTCCAGTCACTCTAGACTCTAATCACTCTAGACTCTAGTCACTCTATACTCTACTCACTCTAGACTCTAGTCGCTCTAGACTCTAGTCACTCCAGACTCTAGTCACTCTAGACTCTAGTCACCCTAGACTCTAGTCACTCTAGACTCTAGTCACTTTAGACACTAGTCACCCTAGACTCTAGTCACTCTAGACACTAGTCATTCTAGACTCTAGTCACTCTAGACTCTAGTCACTTTAGACTCTAGTCACTCTATACTCTACTCAATCTAGACTCTAGTCGCTCTAGACTCTAGCCAATCTAGACTCAAGTCACTCTAGACTCAAGTCGCTCTATACTCTGGTCACTTTAGATTCTAGTCACTCTAGACTCTAGTAGCTCTAGACTCTTGTCGCTCTAGACTCTAGCCACTCTAGACTCTAGTCACTCTATACTCTACTCACTCTAGACTCTAGTCGCTCCAGACTCTAGCCACTCTAGACTCAAGTCACTCTAGACTCAAGTCGCTCTATACTCTAGTCACTTTAGACTCTAGTCACTTTAGACTCTAATCACTCTATACTCTACTCACTCTAGACTCTAGTCACTCTAGACTCTAGTCACTATAGATTCTAGTCACTCTAGACTCTAGTCACTCTAGACTCTAGTCACTATAGATTCTAGTCACTCTAGACTCTAGTCACTCTAGACTCTAGTCACCTTAGACTAGATTCTAGGGCTAGAAATCTAGTCACTCTAGACTCTAGTCTCTCTAGAATCTAGTCATTCTGGAATCTAGTCACTCTAGACTCTAGTCACTCTAGACTCTAGTCACTTTAGACTGTAGTCACCCTATACTCTAGTCTCTCTAGACCCTAGCCGCTCTAGACTCTAGTCACTCTATACTCTAGTCACTCTAAACTCTGGTCGCTCTATACTCTAGTCACTCTAGACTCTAGTCGCTCTAGAGTCTAGTCACTCTAGACTCTGGTCGCTCTTGAGTCTAGTCACTCTAGACTCTAGTCGCTCTAGACTCTAGTCACTCTAGACTCTAGTCACTCTAGACTCTAGTCACTCTAGACTCTAGTTACTCTAGACTCTAGTCTAGTCACTCTAGACTCTAGTCACTCTAGACTCTAGTCTAGTCACTCTAGACTCTAGTCACTCTACACTCTAGTCACTTTAGACTCTAGTTACTTTAAACTGTAGTCACTCTAGACTCTAGTCACTCTATACTCTAGTCACTCTAAACTCTGGTCGCTCTATACTCTAGTCACTCTAGACTCTAGTCGCTCTAGAGTCTAGTCACTCTAGACTCTGGTCGCTCTTGAGTCTAGTCACTCTAGACTCTAGTCGCTCTAGACTCTAGTCGCTCTAGACTCTAGTCACTCTAGACTCTAGTCACTCTAGACTCTAGTCACTCTAGACTCTAGTTACTCTAGACTCTAGTCTAGTCACTCTAGACTCTAGTCACTCTAGACTCTAGTCTAGTCACTCTAGACTCTAGTCACTCTACACTCTAGTCACTCTAGACTCTAGTTACTTTAAACTGTAGTCACTCTAGACTCTAGTCACTCTAGACCATAGTCGCTCTAGACTCTAGTCACTCTAGTCACTCTAGACTCTAGTCACTCTAGATTCTAGTCACTCTAGACTGTGTGTAATCCTCCAACTGCCATATCGGCCCTATTAGACCTATCTAGGACTTAAAAACACCTTTGGTGATGTGTTCGTGTGTGTATTAACAGAATCCGATGCGTTGGAGCGCATTTCACGACATCTGAAGCGCATTTCAGGACATCTGAATTTTTGGCTACTTTTATATAGCTAGCATCGTCGTGTTGGAGCGTTTTGTCAGGTAATCCACACTGCCATAGTCACTCTAGACTCTAGTCGCTCTAGACTCTAGTCACTCTAGTCTCTAGTCACTCTAGACTCTAGTCACTCTAGACTCTAGTCACCTTAGACTCTATTCACTCTAGACTCTAGTCACTCTAGACTCTAGTCACTTTAGACTCTAGTCACTCTATACTCTAGTCACATACTCTAGTCACTCTAGACTCTAGTCGCTCTAGAGTCTAGTCACTCTAGACTCTAGTCGCTCTTGTGTCTAGTCACTCTAGACTCTAGTCGCTCTAGACTCTAGTCACTCTAGACTCTAGTCGCTCTAGACTCTAGTCACTCTAGACTCTAGTCACTCTAGACTCTAGTCACTCTAGACTCTAGTCACTCTAGACTCTAGTCACTTTAGACTCTAGTCACTCTAGACTCTAGTCACTCTAGATTCTAGTCACTCTAGACTCTAGTCACTCTAGACTCCAGTCACTCTAGACTCTAATCACTCTAGACTCCAGTCACTCTAGACTCTAATCACTCTAGACTCTAGTCGCTCTAGACTCTAGTCACTCCAGACTCTAGTCACTCTAGACTCTAGTCACTCTAGACTCTAGTCACTCTAGACTCTAGTCACTCTAGACTCTAGTCGCTCTAGACTCTAGTCGCTCTAGACTCTAGCCACTCTAGACTCTAGTCACTCTATACTCTACTCACTCTAGACTCTAGTCGCTCTAGACTCTAGTCACTTTAGACACTAGTCACTCTATACTCTACTCACTCTAGACTCTAGTCGCTCTAGACTCTAGACAATCTAGACTCAAGTCACTCTAGACTCAAGTCGCTCTATACTCTGGTCACTTTAGATTCTAGTCACTCTAGACTCTAGTCGCTCTAGACTCTAGTCGCTCTAGACTCTAGCCACTCTAGACTCTAGTCACTCTATACTCTACTCACTCTAGACTCTAGTCACTCTAGACTCTAGTCACTTTAGACTCTAGTCACTTTAGACTCTAGTCACTCTAGACTCTAGTCACTTTAGACACTAGTCATTCTAGACTCTAGTCACTCTAGACTCTAGTCACTTTAGACACTAGTCACTCTATACTCTACTCACTCTAGACTCTAGTCGCTCTAGACTCTAGACAATCTAGACTCAAGTCACTCTAGACTCAAGTCGCTCTATACTCTGGTCACTTTAGATTCTAGTCACTCTAGACTCTAGTCGCTCTAGACTCTAGTCGCTCTAGACTCTAGTCACTCCAGACTCTAGTCACTCTAGACTCTAGTCACTCTATACTCTACTCACTCTAGACTCTAGTCGCTCTAGACTCTAGTCACTTTAGACACTAGTCACTCTATACTCTACTCACTCTAGACTCTAGTCGCTCTAGACTCTAGACAATCTAGACTCAAGTCACTCTAGACTCAAGTCGCTCTATACTCTGGTCACTTTAGATTCTAGTCACTCTAGACTCTAGTCGCTCTAGACTCTAGTCGCTCTAGACTCTAGTCACTCCAGACTCTAGTCACTCTAGACTCTAGTCACCCTAGACTCTAGTCACTCTAGACTCTAGTCACTTTAGACACTAGTCACCCTAGACTCTAGTCACTCTAGACACTAGTCATTCTAGACTCTAGTCACTCTAGACTCTAGTCACTTTAGACTCTAGTCACTCTATACTCTACTCACTCTAGACTCTAGTCGCTCTAGACTCTAGCCAATCTAGACTCAAGTCACTCTAGACTCAAGTCGCTCTATACTCTGGTCACTTTAGATTCTAGTCACTCTAGACTCTAGTAGCTCTAGACTCTAGTCGCTCTAGACTCTAGCCACTCTAGACTCTAGTCACTCTATACTCTACTCACTCTAGACTCTAGTCGCTCCAGACTCTAGCCACTCTAGACTCAAGTCACTCTAGACTCAAGTCGCTCTATACTCTAGTCACTTTAGACTCTAGTCACTTTAGACTCTAATCACTCTATACTCTACTCACTCTAGACTCTAGTCACTCTAGACTCTAGTCACTATAGATTCTAGTCACTCTAGACTCTAGTCACTCTAGACTCTAGTCACCTTAGACTAGATTCTAGGGCTAGAAATCTAGTCACTCTAGACTCTAGTCTCTCTAGAATCTAGTCATTCTGGAATCTAGTCACTCTAGACTCTAGTCACTCTAGACTCTAGTCACTCTAGACTCTAGTCACTTTAGACTGTAGTCACCCTATACTCTAGTCTCTCTAGACCCTAGCCGCTCTAGACTCTAGTCACTCTATACTCTAGTCACTCTAAACTCTGGTCGCTCTATACTCTAGTCACTCTAGACTCTAGTCGCTCTAGAGTCTAGTCACTCTAGACTCTGGTCGCTCTTGAGTCTAGTCACTCTAGACTCTAGTCGCTCTAGACTCTAGTCACTCTAGACTCTAGTCACTCTAGACTCTAGTCACTCTAGACTCTAGTTACTCTAGACTCTAGTCTAGTCACTCTAGACTCTAGTCACTCTAGACTCTAGTCTAGTCACTCTAGACTCTAGTCACTCTACACTCTAGTCACTCTAGACTCTAGTTACTTTAAACTGTAGTCACTCTAGACTCTAGTCACTCTATACTCTAGTCACTCTAAACTCTGGTCGCTCTATACTCTAGTCACTCTAGACTCTAGTCGCTCTAGAGTCTAGTCACTCTAGACTCTGGTCGCTCTTGAGTCTAGTCACTCTAGACTCTAGTCGCTCTAGACTCTAGTCGCTCTAGACTCTAGTCACTCTAGACTCTAGTCACTCTAGACTCTAGTCACTCTAGACTCTAGTTACTCTAGACTCTAGTCTAGTCACTCTAGACTCTAGTCACTCTAGACTCTAGTCTAGTCACTCTAGACTCTAGTCACTCTACACTCTAGTCACTCTAGACTCTAGTTACTTTAAACTGTAGTCACTCTAGACTCTAGTCACTCTAGACCATAGTCGCTCTAGACTCTAGTCACTCTAGTCACTCTAGACTCTAGTCACTCTAGATTCTAGTCACTCTAGACTGTGTGTAATCCTCCAACTGCCATATCGGCCCTATTAGACCTATCTAGGACTTAAAAACACCTTTGGTGATGTGTTCGTGTGTGTATTAACAGAATCCGATGCGTTGGAGCGCATTTCACGACATCTGAAGCGCATTTCAGGACATCTGAATTTTTGGCTACTTTTATATAGCTAGCATCGTCGTGTTGGAGCGTTTTGTCAGGTAATCCACACTGCCATAGTCACTCTAGACTCTAGTCGCTCTAGACTCTAGTCACTCTAGTCTCTAGTCACTCTAGACTCTAGTCACTCTAGACTCTAGTCACCTTAGACTCTATTCACTCTAGACTCTAGTCACTCTAGACTCTAGTCACTTTAGACTCTAGTCACTCTATACTCTAGTCACATACTCTAGTCACTCTAGACTCTAGTCGCTCTAGAGTCTAGTCACTCTAGACTCTAGTCGCTCTTGTGTCTAGTCACTCTAGACTCTAGTCGCTCTAGACTCTAGTCACTCTAGACTCTAGTCGCTCTAGACTCTAGTCACTCTAGACTCTAGTCACTCTAGACTCTAGTCACTCTAGACTCTAGTCACTCTAGACTCTAGTCACTTTAGACTCTAGTCACTCTAGACTCTAGTCACTCTAGATTCTAGTCACTCTAGACTCTAGTCACTCTAGACTCCAGTCACTCTAGACTCTAATCACTCTAGACTCCAGTCACTCTAGACTCTAATCACTCTAGACTCCAGTCACTCTAGACTCTAATCACTCTAGACTCTAGTCGCTCTAGACTCTAGTCACTCCAGACTCTAGTCACTCTAGACTCTAGTCACTCTAGACTCTAGTCACTCTAGACTCTAGTCACTCTAGACTCTAGTCGCTCTAGACTCTAGTCGCTCTAGACTCTAGCCACTCTAGACTCTAGTCACTCTATACTCTACTCACTCTAGACTCTAGTCGCTCTAGACTCTAGTCACTTTAGACACTAGTCACTCTATACTCTACTCACTCTAGACTCTAGTCGCTCTAGACTCTAGACAATCTAGACTCAAGTCACTCTAGACTCAAGTCGCTCTATACTCTGGTCACTTTAGATTCTAGTCACTCTAGACTCTAGTCGCTCTAGACTCTAGTCGCTCTAGACTCTAGCCACTCTAGACTCTAGTCACTCTATACTCTACTCACTCTAGACTCTAGTCACTCTAGACTCTAGTCACTTTAGACTCTAGTCACTTTAGACTCTAGTCACTCTAGACTCTAGTCACTTTAGACACTAGTCATTCTAGACTCTAGTCACTCTAGACTCTAGTCACTTTAGACACTAGTCACTCTATACTCTACTCACTCTAGACTCTAGTCACTCTAGACTCTAGTCTCTCTAGAATCTAGTCATTCTGGAATCTAGTCACTCTAGACTCTAGTCACTCTAGACTCTAGTCACTCTAGACTCTAGTCACTTTAGACTGTAGTCAACCTATACTCTAGTCTCTCTAGACCCTAGCCGCTCTAGACTCTAGTCACTCTATACTCTAGTCACTCTAAACTCTGGTCGCTCTATACTCTAGTCACTCTAGACTCTAGTCGCTCTAGAGTCTAGTCACTCTAGACTCTGGTCGCTCTTGAGTCTAGTCACTCTAGACTCTAGTCGCTCTAGACTCTAGTCACTCTAGACTCTAGTCACTCTAGACTCTAGTCACTCTAGACTCTAGTTACTCTAGACTCTAGTCTAGTCACTCTAGACTCTAGTCACTCTAGACTCTAGTCTAGTCACTCTAGACTCTAGTCACTCTACACTCTAGTCACTCTAGACTCTAGTTACTTTAAACTGTAGTCACTCTAGACTCTAGTCACTCTAGACCATAGTCGCTCTAGACTCTAGTCACTCTAGTCACTCTAGACTCTAGTCACTCTAGATTCTAGTCACTCTAGACTGTGTGTAATCCTCCAACTGCCATATCGGCCCTATTAGACCTATCTAGGACTTAAAAACACCTTTGGTGATGTGTTCGTGTGTGTATTAACAGAATCCGATGCGTTGGAGCGCATTTCACGACATCTGAAGCGCATTTCAGGACATCTGAATTTTTGGCTACTTTTATATAGCTAGCATCGTCGTGTTGGAGCGTTTTGTCAGGTAATCCACACTGCCATAGTCACTCTAGACTCTAGTCGCTCTAGACTCTAGTCTCTAGTCACTCTAGACTCTAGTCACTCTAGACTCTAGTCACCTTAGACTCTATTCACTCTAGACTCTAGTCACTCTAGACTCTAGTCACTTTAGACTCTAATCACTCTATACTCTAGTCACATACTCTAGTCACTCTAGACTCTAGTCGCTCTAGAGTCTAGTCACTCTAGACTCTAGTCGCTCTTGTGTCTAGTCACTCTAGACTCTAGTCGCTCTAGACTCTAGTCACTCTAGACTCTAGTCGCTCTAGACTCTAGTCACTCTAGACTCTAGTCACTCTAGACTCTAGTCACTCTAGACTCTAGTCACTCTAGACTCTAGTCACTTTAGACTCTAGTCACTCTAGACTCTAGTCACTCTAGATTCTAGTCACTCTAGACTCTAGTCACTCTAGACTCCAGTCACTCTAGACTCTAATCACTCTAGACTCTAGTCACTTTAGACTCTAGTCACCCTAGACACTAGTCACTCTAGACTCTAGTCACTCTAGACTCTAGTAGCTCTAGACTCTAGTCGCTCTAGACTCTAGCCACTCTAGACTCTAGTCACTCTATACTCTACTCACTCTAGACTCTAGTCGCTCTAGACTCTAGTCACTTTAGACACTAGTCACTCTATACTCTACTCACTCTAGACTCTAGTCGCTCTAGACTCTAGCCAATCTAGACTCAAGTCACTCTAGACTCAAGTCGCTCTATACTCTGGTCACTTTAGATTCTAGTCACTCTAGACTCTAGTCGCTCTAGACTCTAGTCGCTCTAGACTCTAGCCACTCTAGAATCTAGTCACTCTATACTCTACTCACTCTAGACTCTAGTCACTCTATACTCTAGTCACATACTCTAGTCACTCTAGACTCTAGTCGCTCTAGAGTCTAGTCACTCTAGACTCTAGTCGCTCTTGTGTCTAGTCACTCTAGACTCTAGTCGCTCTAGACTCTAGTCACTCTAGACTCTAGTCGCTCTAGACTCTAATCACTCTAGACTCCAGTCACTCTAGACTCTAATCACTCTAGACTCTAGTCGCTCTAGACTCTAGTCACTCTAGACTCTAGTCACTCCAGACTCTAGTCACTCTAGACTCTAGTCACTCTAGACTCTAGTCACTCTAGACTCTAGTCACTCTAGACTCTAGTCACTTTAGACTCTAATCCCTCTAGACTCTAGTCACTTTAGACTCTAGTCACCCTAGACTCTAGTCACTCTAGACTCTAGTCACTTTAGACACTAGTCACCCTAGACTCTAGTCACTCTAGACACTAGTCATTCTAGACTCTAGTCACTCTAGACTCTAGTCGCTCTAGAATCTAGTCGCTCTAGACTCTAGCCACTCTAGACTCTAGTCACTCTATACTCTACTCACTCTAGACTCTAGTCGCTCTAGACTCTAGTCACTTTAGACACTAGTCACCCTAGACTCTAGTCACTCTAGACACTAGTCATTCTAGACTCTAGTCACTCTAGACTCTAGTCACTTTAGACTCTAGTCACTCTATACTCTACTCACTCTAGACTCTAGTCGCTCTAGACTCTAGCCAATCTAGACTCAAGTCACTCTAGACTCAAGTCGCTCTATACTCTGGTCACTTTAGATTCTAGTCACTCTAGACTCTAGTAGCTCTAGACTCTAGTCGCTCTAGACTCTAGCCACTCTAGACTCTAGTCACTCTATACTCTACTCACTCTAGACTCTAGTCGCTCCAGACTCTAGCCACTCTAGACTCAAGTCACTCTAGACTCAAGTCGCTCTATACTCTAGTCACTTTAGACTCTAGTCACTTTAGACTCTAATCACTCTATACTCTACTCACTCTAGACTCTAGTCACTCTAGACTCTAGTCACTATAGATTCTAGTCACTCTAGACTCTAGTCACTCTAGACTCTAGTCACCTTAGACTAGATTCTAGGGCTAGAAATCTAGTCACTCTAGACTCTAGTCTCTCTAGAATCTAGTCATTCTGGAATCTAGTCACTCTAGACTCTAGTCACTCTAGACTCTAGTCACTCTAGACTCTAGTCACTTTAGACTGTAGTCACCCTATACTCTAGTCTCTCTAGACCCTAGCCGCTCTAGACTCTAGTCACTCTATACTCTAGTCACTCTAAACTCTGGTCGCTCTATACTCTACTCACTCTAGACTCTAGTCGCTCTAGACTCTAGTCACTTTAGACACTAGTCACCCTAGACTCTAGTCACTCTAGACACTAGTCATTCTAGACTCTAGTCACTCTAGACTCTAGTCACTTTAGACTCTAGTCACTCTATACTCTACTCACTCTAGACTCTAGTCTCTCTAGAATCTAGTCATTCTGGAATCTAGTCACTCTAGACTCTAGTCACTCTAGACTCTAGTCGCTCTAGACTCTAGTCACTCTAGACTCTAGTCACTCTAGACTCTAGTCACTCTAGACTCTAGTTACTCTAGACTCTAGTCTAGTCACTCTAGACTCTAGTCACTCTAGACTCTAGTCTAGTCACTCTAGACTCTAGTCACTCTACACTCTAGTCACTCTAGACTCTAGTTACTTTAAACTGTAGTCACTCTAGACTCTAGTCACTCTAGACCATAGTCGCTCTAGACTCTAGTCACTCTAGTCACTCTAGACTCTAGTCACTCTAGATTCTAGTCACTCTAGACTGTGTGTAATCCTCCAACTGCCATATCGGCCCTATTAGACCTATCTAGGACTTAAAAACACCTTTGGTGATGTGTTCGTGTGTGTATTAACAGAATCCGATGCGTTGGAGCGCATTTCACGACATCTGAAGCGCATTTCAGGACATCTGAATTTTTGGCTACTTTTATATAGCTAGCATCGTCGTGTTGGAGCGTTTTGTCAGGTAATCCACACTGCCATAGTCACTCTAGACTCTAGTCGCTCTAGACTCTAGTCACTCTAGTCTCTAGTCACTCTAGACTCTAGTCACTCTAGACTCTAGTCACCTTAGACTCTATTCACTCTAGACTCTAGTCACTCTAGACTCTAGTCACTTTAGACTCTAGTCACTCTATACTCTAGTCACATACTCTAGTCACTCGAGACTCTAGTCGCTCTAGAGTCTAGTCACTCTAGACTCTAGTCGCTCTTGTGTCTAGTCACTCTAGACTCTAGTCGCTCTAGACTCTAGTCACTCTAGACTCTAGTCGCTCTAGACTCTAGTCACTCTAGACTCTAGTCACTCTAGACTCTAGTCACTCTAGACTCTAGTCACTCTAGACTCTAGTCACTTTAGACTCTAGTCACTCTAGACTCTAGTCACTCTAGATTCTAGTCACTCTAGACTCTAGTCACTCTAGACTCCAGTCACTCTAGACTCTAATCACTCTAGACTCCAGTCACTCTAGACTCTAATCACTCTAGACTCTAGTCGCTCTAGACTCTAGTCACTCCAGACTCTAGTCACTCTAGACTCTAGTCACTCTAGACTCTAGTCACTCTAGACTCTAGTCACTCTAGACTCTAGTCGCTCTAGATTCTAGTCGCTCTAGACTCTAGCCACTCTAGACTCTAGTCACTCTATACTCTACTCACTCTAGACTCTAGTCGCTCTAGACTCTAGTCACTTTAGACACTAGTCACTCTATACTCTACTCACTCTAGACTCTAGTCGCTCTAGACTCTAGACAATCTAGACTCAAGTCACTCTAGACTCAAGTCGCTCTATACTCTGGTCACTTTAGATTCTAGTCACTCTAGACTCTAGTCGCTCTAGACTCTAGTCGCTCTAGACTCTAGCCACTCTAGACTCTAGTCACTCTATACTCTACTCACTCTAGACTCTAGTCACTCTAGACTCTAGTCACTTTAGACTCTAGTCACTTTAGACTCTAGTCACTCTAGACTCTAGTCACTTTAGACACTAGTCATTCTAGACTCTAGTCACTCTAGACTCTAGTCACTTTAGACACTAGTCACTCTATACTCTACTCACTCTAGACTCTAGTCACTCTAGACTCTAGTCTCTCTAGAATCTAGTCATTCTGGAATCTAGTCACTCTAGACTCTAGTCACTCTAGACTCTAGTCACTCTAGACTCTAGTCACTTTAGACTGTAGTCACCCTATACTCTAGTCTCTCTAGACCCTAGCCGCTCTAGACTCTAGTCACTCTATACTCTAGTCACTCTAAACTCTGGTCGTTCTATACTCTAGTCACTCTAGACTCTAGTCGCTCTAGAGTCTAGTCACTCTAGACTCTGGTCGCTCTTGAGTCTAGTCACTCTAGACTCTAGTCGCTCTAGACTCTAGTCACTCTAGACTCTAGTCACTCTAGACTCTAGTCACTCTAGACTCTAGTTACTCTAGACTCTAGTCTAGTCACTCTAGACTCTAGTCACTCTAGACTCTAGTCTAGTCACTCTACACTCTAGTCACTCTAGACTCTAGTTACTTTAAACTGTAGTCACTCTAGACTCTAGTCACTCTAGACCATAGTCGCTCTAGACTCTAGTCACTCTAGTCACTCTAGACTCTAGTCACTCTAGATTCTAGTCACTCTAGACTGTGTGTAATCCTCCAACTGCCATATCGGCCCTATTAGACCTATCTAGGACTTAAAAACACCTTTGGTGATGTGTTCGTGTGTGTATTAACAGAATCCGATGCGTTGGAGCGCATTTCACGACATCTGAAGCGCATTTCAGGACATCTGAATTTTTGGCTACTTTTATATAGCTAGCATCGTCGTGTTGGAGCGTTTTGTCAGGTAATCCACACTGCCATAGTCACTCTAGACTCTAGTCGCTCTAGACTCTAGTCTCTAGTCACTCTAGACTCTAGTCACTCTAGACTCTAGTCACCTTGGACTCTATTCACTCTAGACTCTAGTCACTCTAGACTCTAGTCACTTTAGACTCTAATCACTCTATACTCTAGTCACATACTCTAGTCACTCTAGACTCTAGTCGCTCTAGAGTCTAGTCACTCTAGACTCTAGTCGCTCTTGTGTCTAGTCACTCTAGACTCTAGTCGCTCTAGACTCTAGTCACTCTAGACTCTAGTCGCTCTAGACTCTAGTCACTCTAGACTCTAGTCACTCTAGACTCTAGTCACTCTAGACTCTAGTCACTCTAGACTCTAGTCACTTTAGACTCTAGTCACTCTAGACTCTAGTCACTCTAGATTCTAGTCACTCTAGACTCTAGTCACTCTAGACTCCAGTCACTCTAGACTCTAATCACTCTAGACTCCAGTCACTCTAGACTCTAATCACTCTAGACTCTAGTCGCTGTAGACTCTAGTCACTCTAGACTCTAGTCACTCTAGACTCTAGTCACTCTAGACTCTAGTCACTCTAGACTCTAGTCACTCTAGACTCTAGTCACTTTAGACTCTAGTCACTCTAGACTCTAGTCACTCTAGATTCTAGTCACTCTAGACTCTAGTCACTCTAGACTCTAGTCACTCTAGACTCTAGTCACTCTAGACTCTAGTCACTCCAGACTCTAGTCACTCTAGACTCTAGTCACTCTAGACTCTAGTCACTCTAGACTCTAGTCACTCTAGACTCTAGTCGCTCTAGACTCTAGTCGCTCTAGACTCTAGCCACTCTAGACTCTAGTCACTCTATACTCTACTCACTCTAGACTCTAGTCGCTCTAGACTCTAGTCACTTTAGACACTAGTCACTCTATACTCTACTCACTCTAGACTCTAGTCCCTCTAGACTCTAGACAATCTAGACTCAAGTCACTCTAGACTCAAGTCGCTCTATACTCTGGTCACTTTAGATTCTAGTCACTCTAGACTCTAGTCGCTCTAGACTCTAGTCGCTCTAGACTCTAGCCACTCTAGACTCTAGTCACTCTATACTCTACTCACTCTAGACTCTAGTCACTCTAGACTCTAGTCACTTTAGACTCTAGTCACTTTAGACTCTAGTCACTCTAGACTCTAGTCACTGTAGACACTAGTCATTCTAGACTCTAGTCACTCTAGACTCTAGTCACTTTAGACACTAGTCACTCTATACTCTACTCACTCTAGACTCTAGTCACTCTAGACTCTAGTCACTTTAGACTCTAGTCACTTTAGACTCTAGTCACTCTAGACTCTAGTCACTCTAGATTCTAGTCACTCTAGACTCTAGTCACTCTAGACTCCAGTCACTCTAGACTCTAATCACTCTAGACTCCAGTCACTCTAGACTCTAATCACTCTAGACTCCAGTCACTCTAGACTCTAATCACTCTAGACTCTAGTCACTCTAGACTCTAGTCACTCTAGACTCTAGTCACTCTAGACTCTAGTCACTCCAGACTCTAGTCACTCTAGACTCTAGTCACTTTAGACTCTAGTCACTTTAGACTCTAGTCACTCTAGACTCTAGTCACTCTAGATTCTAGTCACTCTAGACTCTAGTCACTCTAGACTCCAGTCACTCTAGACTCTAATCACTCTAGACTCCAGTCACTCTAGACTCTAATCACTCTAGACTCTAGTCGCTGTAGACTCTAGTCACTCTAGACTCTAGTCACTCTAGACTCTAGTCACTCTAGACTCTACTCACTCTAGACTCTAGTCACTCTAGACTCTAGTCTCTCTAGAATCTAGTCATTCTGGAATCTAGTCACTCTAGACTCTAGTCACTCTAGACTCTAGTCACTTTAGACTCTAGTCACTTTAGACTCTAGTCACTCTAGACTCTAGTCACTGTAGACACTAGTCATTCTAGACTCTAGTCACTCTAGACTCTAGTCACTTTAGACACTAGTCACTCTATACTCTACTCACTCTAGACTCTAGTCACTCTAGACTCTAGTCACTTTAGACTCTAGTCACTTTAGACTCTAGTCACTCTAGACTCTAGTCGCTCTAGACTCTAGTCACTCTAGACTCTAGTCACTCTAGACTCTAGTCACTCTAGACTCTAGTCACTCTAGACTCTAGTCACTTTAGACTCTAGTCACTCTAGACTCTAGTCACTCTAGATTCTAGTCACTCTAGACTCTAGTCACTCTAGACTCCAGTCACTCTAGACTCTAATCACTCTAGACTCCAGTCACTCTAGACTCTAATCACTCTAGACTCTAGTCGCTGTAGACTCTAGTCACTCTAGACTCTAGTCACTCTAGACTCTAGTCACTCTAGACTCTAGTCACTCTAGACTCTAGTCACTCTAGACTCTAGTCACTCCAGACTCTAGTCACTCTAGACTCTAGTCACTCTATACTCTACTCACTCTAGACTCTAGTCACTCTAGACTCTAGTCTCTCTAGAATCTAGTCATTCTGGAATCTAGTCACTCTAGACTCTAGTCACTCTAGACTCTAGTCACTCTAGACTCTAGTCACTTTAGACTGTAGTCACCCTATACTCTAGTCTCTCTAGACCCTAGCCGCTCTAGACTCTAGTCACTCTATACTCTAGTCACTCTAAACTCTGGTCGCTCTATACTCTAGTCACTCTAGACTCTAGTCGCTCTAGAGTCTAGTCACTCTAGACTCTGGTCGCTCTTGAGTCTAGTCACTCTAGACTCTAGTCGCTCTAGACTCTAGTCACTCTAGACTCTAGTCACTCTAGACTCTAGTCACTCTAGACTCTAGTTACTCTAGACTCTAGTCTAGTCACTCTAGACTCTAGTCACTCTAGACTCTAGTCTAGTCACTCTAGACTCTAGTCACTCTACACTCTAGTCACTCTAGACTCTAGTTACTTTAAACTGTAGTCACTCTAGACTCTAGTCACTCTAGACCATAGTCGCTCTAGACTCTAGTCACTCTAGTCACTCTAGACTCTAGTCACTCTAGATTCTAGTCACTCTAGACTGTGTGTAATCCTCCAACTGCCATATCGGCCCTATTAGACCTATCTAGGACTTAAAAACACCTTTGGTGATGTGTTCGTGTGTGTATTAACAGAATCCGATGCGTTGGAGCGCATTTCACGACATCTGAAGCGCATTTCAGGACATCTGAATTTTTGGCTACTTTTATATAGCTAGCATCGTCGTGTTGGAGCGTTTTGTCAGGTAATCCACACTGCCATAGTCACTCTAGACTCTAGTCGCTCTAGACTCTAGTCTCTAGGCACTCTAGACTCTAGTCACTCTAGACTCTAGTCACCTTAGACTCTATTCACTCTAGACTCTAGTCACTCTAGACTCTAGTCACTTTAGACTCTAATCACTCTATACTCTAGTCACATACTCTAGTCACTCTAGACTCTAGTCGCTCTAGAGTCTAGTCACTCTAGACTCTAGTCGCTCTTGTGTCTAGTCACTCTAGACTCTAGTCGCTCTAGACTCTAGTCACTCTAGACTCTAGTCGCTCTAGACTCTAGTCACTCTAGACTCTAGTCACTCTAGACTCTAGTCACTCTAGACTCTAGTCACTCTAGACTCTAGTCACTTTAGACTCTAGTCACTCTAGACTCTAGTCACTCTAGATTCTAGTCACTCTAGACTCTAGTCACTCTAGACTCCAGTCACTCTAGACTCTAATCACTCTAGACTCCAGTCACTCTAGACTCTAATCACTCTAGACTCTAGTCGCTGTAGACTCTAGTCACTCTAGACTCTAGTCACTCTAGACTCTAGTCACTCCAGACTCTAGTCACTCTAGACTCTAGTCACTCGAGACTCTAGTCACTCTAGACTCTAGTCACTCTAGACTCTAGTCACTTTAGACTCTAATCACTCTAGACTCTAGTCACTTTAGACTCTAGTCACCCTAGACACTAGTCACTCTAGACTCTAGTCACTCTAGACTCTAGTCGCTCTAGACTCTAGTCGCTCTAGACTCTAGCCACTCTAGACTCTAGTCACTCTATACTCTACTCACTCTAGACTCTAGTCGCTCTAGACTCTAGTCACTTTAGACACTAGTCACTCTATACTCTACTCACTCTAGACTCTAGTCGCTCTAGACTCTAGCCAATCTAGACTCAAGTCACTCTAGACTCAAGTCGCTCTATACTCTGGTCACTTTAGATTCTAGTCACTCTAGACTCTAGTCGCTCTAGACTCTAGTCGCTCTAGACTCTAGCCACTCTAGAATCTAGTCACTCTATACTCTACTCACTCTAGACTCTAGTCACTCTATACTCTAGTCACATACTCTAGTCACTCTAGACTCTAGTCGCTCTAGAGTCTAGTCACTCTAGACTCTAGTCGCTCTTGTGTCTAGTCACTCTAGACTCTAGTCGCTCTAGACTCTAGTCACTCTAGACTCTAGTCGCTCTAGACTCTAATCACTCTAGACTCCAGTCACTCTAGACTCTAATCACTCTAGACTCTAGTCGCTCTAGACTCTAGTCACTCTAGACTCTAGTCACTCCAGACTCTAGTCACTCTAGACTCTAGTCGCTCTTGTGTCTAGTCACTCTAGACTCTAGTCGCTCTAGACTCTAGTCACTCTAGACTCTAGTCGCTCTAGACTCTAGTCACTCTAGACTCTAGTCACTCTAGACTCTAGTCACTCTAGACTCTAGTCACTCTAGACTCTAGTCACTTTAGACTCTAGTCACTCTAGACTCTAGTCACTCTAGATTCTAGTCACTCTAGACTCTAGTCACTCTAGACTCCAGTCACTCTAGACTCTAATCACTCTAGACTCCAGTCACTCTAGACTCTAATCACTCTAGACTCTAGTCGCTGTAGACTCTAGTCACTCTAGACTCTAGTCACTCTAGACTCTAGTCACTCCAGACTCTAGTCACTCTAGACTCTAGTCACTCGAGACTCTAGTCACTCTAGACTCTAGTCACTCTAGACTCTAGTCACTTTAGACTCTAATCACTCTAGACTCTAGTCACTTTAGACTCTAGTCACCCTAGACACTAGTCACTCTAGACTCTAGTCACTCTAGACTCTAGTCGCTCTAGACTCTAGTCGCTCTAGACTCTAGCCACTCTACACTCTAGTCACTCTATACTCTACTCACTCTAGACTCTAGTCGCTCTAGACTCTAGTCACTTTAGACACTAGTCACTCTATACTCTACTCACTCTAGACTCTAGTCGCTCTAGACTTTAGCCAATCTAGACTCAAGCGACTCTAGACTCAAGTCGCTCTATACTCTGGTCACTTTAGATTCTAGTCACTCTAGACTCTAGTCGCTCTAGACTCTAGTCGCTCTAGACTCTAGCCACTCTAGACTCTAGTCACTCTATACTCTACTCACTCTAGACTCTAGTCACTCTAGACTCTAGTCACTTTAGACTCTAGTCACTTTAGACTCTAGTCACTCTAGACTCTAGTCACTTTAGACACTAGTCATTCTAGACTCTAGTCACTCTAGACTCTAGTCACTTTAGACACTAGTCACTCTATACTCTACTCACTCTAGACTCTAGTCGCTCTAGACTCTAGCCAATCTAGACTCAAGCCACTCTAGACTCAAGTCGCTCTATACTCTGGTCACTTTAGATTCTAGTCACTCTAGACTCTAGTCGCTCTAGACTCTAGTCGCTCTAGACTCTAGCCACTCTAGACTCTAGTCACTCTATACTCTACTCACTCTAGACTCTAGTCACTCTAGACTCTAGTCACTTTAGACTCTAGTCACTTTAGACTCTAGTCACTCTAGACTCTAGTCACTTTAGACACTAGTCACTCTAGACTCTAGTCACTCTAGACTCTAGTCGCTCTAGACTCTAGTCACTCTAGACTCTAGTCGCTCTAGACTCTAGTCGCTCTAGACTCTAGTCACTCTAGACTCTAGTCACTTTAGACTCTAGTCACTCTAGACTCTAGTCACTCTAGACTCTAGTCACTCTAGATTCTAGTCACTCTAGACTCTAGTCACTCCAGACTCTAGTCACTCTAGACTCTAGTCACTCTAGACTCTAGTCACTCTAGACTCTAGTCACTCTAGACTCTAGTCACTTTAGACTCTAATCACTCTAGACTCTAGTCACTTTAGACTCTAGTCACCCTAGACTCTAGTCACTCTAGACACTAGTCATTCTAGACTCTAGTCACTCTAGACTCTAGTCGCTCTAGACTCTAGTCGCTCTAGACTCTAGCCACTCTAGACTCTAGTCACTCTATACTCTACTCACTCTAGAATCTAGTCGCTCTAGACTCTAGTCACTTTAGACACTAGCCACTCTATACTCTACTCACTCTAGACTCTAGTCGCTCTAGACTCTAGCCAATCTAGACTCAAGTCACTCTAGACTCAAGTCGCTCTATACTCTGGTCACTTTAGATTCTAGTCACTCTAGACTCTAGTCGCTCTAGACTCTAGTAACTTTAGACACTAGCCACTCTATACTCTACTCACTCTAGACTCTAGTCGCTCTAGACTCTAGCCAATCTAGACTCAAGTCACTCTAGACTCAAGTCGTTCTATACTCTACTCACTCTAGACTCTAGTCACTCTAGACTCTAGTCACTTTAGACTCTAGTCACTTTAGACTCTAGTCACTCTAGACTCTAGTCACTTTAGACACTAGTCATTCTAGACTCTAGTCACTCTAGACTCTAGTCACTTTAGACACTAGTCACTCTATACTCTACTCACTCTAGACTCTAGTCACTCTAGACTCTAGTCTCTCTAGAATCTAGTCATTCTGGAATCTAGTCACTCTAGACTCTAGTCACTCTAGACTCTAGTCACTCTAGACTCTAGTCACTTTAGACTGTAGTCACCCTATACTCTAGTCTCTCTAGACCCTAGCCGCTCTAGACTCTAGTCACTCTATACTCTAGTCACTCTAAACTCTGGTCGCTCTATACTCTAGTCACTCTAGACTCTAGTCGCTCTAGAGTCTAGTCACTCCAGACTCTGGTCGCTCTTGAGTCTAGTCACTCTAGACTCTAGTCGCTCTAGACTCTAGTCACTCTAGACTCTAGTCACTCTAGACTCTAGTCACTCTAGACTCTAGTTACTCTAGACTCTAGTCTAGTCACTCTAGACTCTAGTCACTCTAGACTCTAGTCTAGTCACTCTAGACTCTAGTCACTCTACACTCTAGTCACTCTAGACTCTAGTTACTTTAAACTGTAGTCACTCTAGACTCTAGTCACTCTAGACCATAGTCGCTCTAGACTCTAGTCACTCTAGTCACTCTAGACTCTAGTCACTCTAGATTCTAGTCACTCTAGACTGTGTGTAATCCTCCAACTGCCATATCGGCCCTATTAGACCTATCTAGGACTTAAAAACACCTTTGGTGATGTGTTCGTGTGTGTATTAACAGAATCCGATGCGTTGGAGCGCATTTCACGACATCTGAAGCGCATTTCAGGACATCTGAATTTTTGGCTACTTTTATATAGCTAGCATCGTCGTGTTGGAGCGTTTTGTCAGGTAATCCACACTGCCATAGTCACTCTAGACTCTAGTCGCTCTAGACTCTAGTCACTCTAGTCTCTAGTCACTCTAGACTCTAGTCACTCTAGACTCTAGTCACCTTAGACTCTATTCACTCTAGACTCTAGTCACTCTAGACTCTAGTCACTTTAGACTCTAGTCACTCTATACTCTAGTCACATACTCTAGTCACTCTAGACTCTAGTCGCTCTAGAGTCTAGTCACTCTAGACTCTAGTCGCTCTTGTGTCTAGTCACTCTAGACTCTAGTCGCTCTAGACTCTAGTCACTCTAGACTCTAGTCGCTCTAGACTCTAGTCACTCTAGACTCTAGTCACTCTAGACTCTAGTCACTCTAGACTCTAGTCACTCTAGACTCTAGTCACTTTAGACTCTAGTCACTCTAGACTCTAGTCACTCTAGATTCTAGTCACTCTAGACTCTAATCACTCTAGACTCTAGTCGCTCTAGACTCTAGTCACTCTAGACTCTAGTCACTCCAGACTCTAGTCACTCTAGACTCTAGTCGCTCTAGACTCTAGTCACTCCAGACTCTAGTCACTCTAGACTCTAGTCACTCTAGACTCTAGTCACTCTAGACTCTAGTCACTCTAGACTCTAGTCACTTTAGACTCTAATCACTCTAGACTCTAGTCACTTTAGACTCTAGTCACCCTAGACTCTAGTCACTCTAGACTCTAGTCACTCTAGACTCTAGTCGCTCTAGACTCTAGTCGCTCTAGACTCTAGCCACTCTAGACTCTAGTCACTCTATACTCTACTCACTCTAGACTCTAGTCGCTCTAGACTCTAGTCACTTTAGACACTAGTCACTCTATACTCTACTCACTCTAGACTCTAGTCGCTCTAGACTCTAGCCAATCTAGGCTCAAGTCACTCTAGACTCAAGTCGCTCTATACTCTGGTCACTTTAGATTCTAGTCACTCTAGACTCTAGTCGCTCTAGACTCTAGTCGCTCTAGACTCTAGCCACTCTAGACTCTAGTCACTCTATACTCTACTCACTGTAGAGTCTAGTCACTCTATACTCTAGTCACATGCTCTAGTCACTCTAGACTCTAGTCGCTCTAGAGTCTAGTCACTCTAGAGTCTAGTCACTCTAGCCTCTAGTCACTTTAGACTCTAGTCACTCTAGACTCTAGTCACTCTAGACTCTAGTCACTCTAGATTCTAGTCACTCTAGACTCTAGTCACTCTAGACTCCAGTCACTCTAGACTCTAATCACTCTAGACTCCAGTCACTCTAGACTCTAATCACTCTAGACTCTAGTCGCTCTAGACTCTAGTCACTCTAGACTCTAGTCACTCCAGACTCTAGTCACTCTAGACTCTAGTCACTCTAGACTCTAGTCACTCTAGACTCTAGTCACTCTAGACTCTAGTCACTTTAGACTCTAATCACTCTAGACTCTAGTCACTTTGGACTCTAGTCACCCTAGACTCTAGTCACTCTAGACTCTAGTCACTTTAGACACTAGTCACCCTAGACTCTAGTCACTCTAGACACTAGTCATTCTAGACTCTAGTTACTCTAGACTCTAGTCGCTCTAGACTCTAGTCGCTCTAGACTCTAGCCACTCTAGACTCTAGTCACTCTATACTCTACTCACTCTAGACTCTAGTCGCTCTAGACTCTAGTCACTTTAGACACTAGTCACTCTATACTCTACTCACTCTAGACTCCAGTCGCTCTAGACTCTAGCCAATCTAGACTCCAGTCACTCTAGACTCTAATCACTCTAGACTCTAGTCGCTCTAGACTCTAGTCACTCTAGACTCTAGTCACTCCAGACTCTAGTCACTCTAGACTCTAGTCACTCTAGACTATAGTCACTCTAGACTCTAGTCACTCTAGACTCTAGTCACTTTAGACTCTAATCACTCTAGACTCTAGTCACTTTAGACTCTAGTCATACTAGACTCTAGTCACTCTAGACTCTAGTCACTTTAGACACTAGTCACCCTAGACTCTAGTCACTCTAGACACTAGTCATTCTAGACTCTAGTCACTCTAGACTCTAGTCGCTCTAGAATCTAGTCGCTCTAGACTCTAGCCACTCTAGACTCTAGTCACTCTATACTCTACTCACTCTAGACTCTAGTCGCTCTAGACTCTAGTCACTTTAGACACTAGTCACTCTATACTCTACTCACTCTAGACTCTAGTCGCTCTAGACTCTAGCCAATCTAGACTCAAGCCACTCTAGACTCAAGTCGCTCTATACTCTGGTCACTTTAGATTCTAGTCACTCTAGACTCTAGTCGCTCTAGACTCTAGTCGCTCTAGACTCTAGCCACTCTAGACTCTAGTCACTCTATACTCTACTCACTCTAGACTCTAGTCACTCTAGACTCTAGTCACTTTAGACTCTAGTCACTTTAGACTCTAGTCACTCTAGACTCTAGTCACTTTAGACACTAGTCATTCTAGACTCTAGTCACTCTAGACTCTAGTCACTTTAGACACTAGTCACTCTATACTCTACTCACTCTAGACTCTAGTCGCTCTAGACTCTAGCCAATCTAGACTCAAGCCACTCTAGACTCAAGTCGCTCTATACTCTGGTCACTTTAGATTCTAGTCACTCTAGACTCTAGTCGCTCTAGACTCTAGTCGCTCTAGACTCTAGCCACTCTAGACTCTAGTCACTCTATACTCTACTCACTCTAGACTCTAGTCACTCTAGACTCTAGTCACTTTAGACTCTAGTCACTTTAGACTCTAGTCACTCTAGACTCTAGTCACTTTAGACACTAGTCACTCTAGACTCTAGTCGCTCTAGAGTCTAGTCACTCTAGACTCTAGTCGCTCTTGTGTCTAGTCACTCTAGACTCTAGTCGCTCTAGACGCTAGTCACTCTAGACTCTAGTCGCTCTAGACTCTAGTCACTCTAGACTCTAGTCGCTCTAGACTCTAGTCGCTCTAGACTCTAGTCACTCTAGACTCTAGTCACTTTAGACTCTAGTCACTCTAGACTCTAGTCAATCTAGACTCTAGTCACTCTAGATTCTAGTCACTCTAGACTCTAGTCACTCTAGACTCCAGTCACTCTAGACTCTAATCACTCTAGACTCCAGTCACTCTAGACTCTAATCACTCTAGACTCTAGTCGCTCTAGACTCTAGTCACTCTAGACTCTAGTCGCTCTAGACTCTAGCCAATCTAGACTCAAGCCACTCTAGACTCAAGTCGCTCTATACTCTGGTCACTTTAGATTCTAGTCACTCTAGACTCTAGTCGCTCTAGACTCTAGTCGCTCTAGACTCTAGCCACTCTAGACTCTAGTCACTCTATACTCTACTCACTCTAGACTCTAGTCACTCTAGACTCTAGTCACTTTAGACTCTAGTCACTTTAGACTCTAGTCACTCTAGACTCTAGTCACTTTAGACACTAGTCACTCTAGACTCTAGTCGCTCTAGAGTCTAGTCACTCTAGACTCTAGTCGCTCTTGTGTCTAGTCACTCTAGACTCTAGTCGCTCTAGACGCTAGTCACTCTAGACTCTAGTCGCTCTAGACTCTAGTCACTCTAGACTCTAGTCGCTCTAGACTCTAGTCGCTCTAGACTCTAGTCACTCTAGACTCTAGTCACTTTAGACTCTAGTCACTCTAGACTCTAGTCAATCTAGACTCTAGTCACTCTAGATTCTAGTCACTCTAGACTCTAGTCACTCTAGACTCCAGTCACTCTAGACTCTAATCACTCTAGACTCCAGTCACTCTAGACTCTAATCACTCTAGACTCTAGTCGCTCTAGACTCTAGTCACTCTAGTCTCTAGTCACTCTAGACTCTAGTCACTCTAGACTCTAGTCACCTTAGACTCTATTCACTCTAGACTCTAGTCACTCTAGACTCTAGTCACTTTAGACTCTAGTCACTCTATACTCTAGTCACATACTCTAGTCACTCTAGACTCTAGTCGCTCTAGAGTCTAGTCACTCTAGACTCTAGTCGCTCTTGTGTCTAGTCACTCTAGACTCTAGTCGCTCTAGACTCTAGTCACTCTAGACTCTAGTCGCTCCAGACTCTAGTCACTCTAGACTCTAGTCACTCTAGACTCTAGTCACTCTAGACTCTAGTCACTCTAGACTCTAGTCACTCTAGACTCTAGTCACTCTAGATTCTAGTCACTCTAGACTCTAGTCACTCCAGACTCTAGTCACTCTAGACTCTAGTCACTCTAGACTCTAGTCACTCTAGACTCTAGTCACTCTAGACTCTAGTCACTTTAGACTCTAATCACTCTAGACTCTAGTCACTTTAGACTCTAGTCACCCTAGACTCTAGTCACTCTAGACTCTAGTCACTTTCGCCACTAGTCACCCTAGACTCTAGTCACTCTAGACACTAGTCATTCTAGACTCTAGTCACTCTAGACTCTAGTCGCTCTAGACTCTAGTCGCTCTAGACTCTAGCCACTCTAGACTCTAGTCACTCTATACTCTACTCACTCTAGACTCTAGTCGCTCTAGACTCTAGTCACTTTAGACACTAGCCACTCTATACTCTACACACTCTAGACTCTAGTCGCTCTAGACTCTAGCCAATCTAGACTCAAGTCACTCTAGACTCAAGTCGCTCTATACTCTGGTCACTTTAGATTCTAGTCACTCTAGACTCTAGTCGCTCTAGACTCTAATCGCTCTAGACTCTAGCCACTCTAGACTCTAGTCACTCTATACTCTACTCACTCTAGACTCTAGTCACTCTAGACTCTAGTCACTTTAGACTCTAGTCACTTTAGACTCTAGTCACTCTAGACTCTAGTCACTTTAGACACTAGTCATTCTAGACTCTAGTCACTCTAGACTCTAGTCACTTTAGACACTAGTCACTCTATACTCTACTCACTCTAGACTCTAGTCACTCTAGACTCTAGTCTCTCTAGAATCTAGTCATTCTGGAATGTAGTCACTCTAGACTCTAGTCACTCTAGACTCTAGTCACTCTAGACTCTAGTCACTTTAGACTGTAGTCACCCTATACTCTAGTCTCTCTAGACCCTAGCCGCTCTAGACTCTAGTCACTCTATACTCTAGCCACTCTAAACTCTGGTCGCTCTATACTCTAGTCACTCTAGACTCTAGTCGCTCTAGAGTCTAGTCACTCCAGACTCTGGTCGCTCTTGAGTCTAGTCACTCTAGACTCTAGTCGCTCTATACTCTAGTCACTCTAGACTCTAGTCGCTCTAGAGTCTAGTCACTCCAGACTCTGGTCGCTCTTGAGTCTAGTCACTCTATACTCTACTCACTCTAGACTCTAGTCGCTCTAGACTCTAGTCACTTTAGACACTAGCCACTCTATACTCTACTCACTCTAGACTCTAGTCGCTCTAGACTCTAGCCAATCTAGACTCAAGTCACTCTAGACTCAAGTCGCTCTATACTCTGGTCACTTTAGATTCTAGTCACTCTAGACTCTAGTCGCTCTAGACTCTAGTCGCTCTAGACTCTAGCCACTCTAGACTCTAGTCACTCTATACTCTACTCACTCTAGACTCTAGTCACTCTAGACTCTAGTCACTTTAGACTCTAGTCACTTTAGACTCTAGTCACTCTAGACTCTAGTCACTTTAGACACTAGTCATTCTAGACTCTAGTCACTCTAGACTCTAGTCACTTTAGACACTAGTCACTCTATACTCTACTCACTCTAGACTCTAGTCACTCTAGACTCTAGTCTCTCTAGAATCTAGTCATTCTGGAATCTAGTCACTCTAGACTCTAGTCACTCTAGACTCTAGTCACTCTAGACTCTAGTCACTTTAGACTGTAGTCACCCTATACTCTAGTCTCTCTAGACCCTAGCCGCTCTAGACTCTAGTCACTCTATACTCTAGTCGCTCTAGACTCTAGTCACTCTAGACTCTAGTCACTCCAGACTCTAGTCACTCTAGACTCTAGTCGCTCTAGACTCTAGTCACTCCAGACTCTAGTCACTCTAGACTCTAGTCACTCTAGACTCTAGTCACTCTAGACTCTAGTCACTCTAGACTCTAGTCACTTTAGACTCTAATCACTCTAGACTCTAGTCACTTTAGACTCTAGTCACCCTAGACTCTAGTCACTCTAGACTCTAGTCACTCTAGACTCTAGTCGCTCTAGACTCTAGTCGCTCTAGACTCTAGCCACTCTAGACTCTAGTCACTCTATACTCTACTCACTCTAGACTCTAGTCGCTCTAGACTCTAGTCACTTTAGACACTAGTCACTCTATACTCTACTCACTCTAGACTCTAGTCGCTCTAGACTCTAGCCAATCTAGGCTCAAGTCACTCTAGACTCAAGTCGCTCTATACTCTGGTCACTTTAGATTCTAGTCACTCTAGACTCTAGTCGCTCTAGACTCTAGTCGCTCTAGACTCTAGCCACTCTAGACTCTAGTCACTCTATACTCTACTCACTGTAGAGTCTAGTCACTCTATACTCTAGTCACATGCTCTAGTCACTCTAGACTCTAGTCGCTCTAGAGTCTAGTCACTCTAGAGTCTAGTCACTCTAGCCTCTAGTCACTTTAGACTCTAGTCACTCTAGACTCTAGTCACTCTAGACTCTAGTCACTCTAGATTCTAGTCACTCTAGACTCTAGTCACTCTAGACTCCAGTCACTCTAGACTCTAATCACTCTAGACTCCAGTCACTCTAGACTCTAATCACTCTAGACTCTAGTCGCTCTAGACTCTAGTCACTCTAGACTCTAGTCACTCCAGACTCTAGTCACTCTAGACTCTAGTCACTCTAGACTCTAGTCACTCTAGACTCTAGTCACTCTAGACTCTAGTCACTTTAGACTCTAATCACTCTAGACTCTAGTCACTTTGGACTCTAGTCACCCTAGACTCTAGTCACTCTAGACTCTAGTCACTTTAGACACTAGTCACCCTAGACTCTAGTCACTCTAGACACTAGTCATTCTAGACTCTAGTTACTCTAGACTCTAGTCGCTCTAGACTCTAGTCGCTCTAGACTCTAGCCACTCTAGACTCTAGTCACTCTATACTCTACTCACTCTAGACTCTAGTCGCTCTAGACTCTAGTCACTTTAGACACTAGTCACTCTATACTCTACTCACTCTAGACTCCAGTCGCTCTAGACTCTAGCCAATCTAGACTCCAGTCACTCTAGACTCTAATCACTCTAGACTCTAGTCGCTCTAGACTCTAGTCACTCTAGACTCTAGTCACTCCAGACTCTAGTCACTCTAGACTCTAGTCACTCTAGACTATAGTCACTCTAGACTCTAGTCACTCTAGACTCTAGTCACTTTAGACTCTAATCACTCTAGACTCTAGTCACTTTAGACTCTAGTCATACTAGACTCTAGTCACTCTAGACTCTAGTCACTTTAGACACTAGTCACCCTAGACTCTAGTCACTCTAGACACTAGTCATTCTAGACTCTAGTCACTCTAGACTCTAGTCGCTCTAGAATCTAGTCGCTCTAGACTCTAGCCACTCTAGACTCTAGTCACTCTATACTCTACTCACTCTAGACTCTAGTCGCTCTAGACTCTAGTCACTTTAGACACTAGTCACTCTATACTCTACTCACTCTAGACTCTAGTCGCTCTAGACTCTAGCCAATCTAGACTCAAGCCACTCTAGACTCAAGTCGCTCTATACTCTGGTCACTTTAGATTCTAGTCACTCTAGACTCTAGTCGCTCTAGACTCTAGTCGCTCTAGACTCTAGCCACTCTAGACTCTAGTCACTCTATACTCTACTCACTCTAGACTCTAGTCACTCTAGACTCTAGTCACTTTAGACTCTAGTCACTTTAGACTCTAGTCACTCTAGACTCTAGTCACTTTAGACACTAGTCATTCTAGACTCTAGTCACTCTAGACTCTAGTCACTTTAGACACTAGTCACTCTATACTCTACTCACTCTAGACTCTAGTCGCTCTAGACTCTAGCCAATCTAGACTCAAGCCACTCTAGACTCAAGTCGCTCTATACTCTGGTCACTTTAGATTCTAGTCACTCTAGACTCTAGTCGCTCTAGACTCTAGTCGCTCTAGACTCTAGCCACTCTAGACTCTAGTCACTCTATACTCTACTCACTCTAGACTCTAGTCACTCTAGACTCTAGTCACTTTAGACTCTAGTCACTTTAGACTCTAGTCACTCTAGACTCTAGTCACTTTAGACACTAGTCACTCTAGACTCTAGTCGCTCTAGAGTCTAGTCACTCTAGACTCTAGTCGCTCTTGTGTCTAGTCACTCTAGACTCTAGTCGCTCTAGACGCTAGTCACTCTAGACTCTAGTCGCTCTAGACTCTAGTCACTCTAGACTCTAGTCGCTCTAGACTCTAGTCGCTCTAGACTCTAGTCACTCTAGACTCTAGTCACTTTAGACTCTAGTCACTCTAGACTCTAGTCAATCTAGACTCTAGTCACTCTAGATTCTAGTCACTCTAGACTCTAGTCACTCTAGACTCCAGTCACTCTAGACTCTAATCACTCTAGACTCCAGTCACTCTAGACTCTAATCACTCTAGACTCTAGTCGCTCTAGACTCTAGTCACTCTAGACTCTAGTCGCTCTAGACTCTAGCCAATCTAGACTCAAGCCACTCTAGACTCAAGTCGCTCTATACTCTGGTCACTTTAGATTCTAGTCACTCTAGACTCTAGTCGCTCTAGACTCTAGTCGCTCTAGACTCTAGCCACTCTAGACTCTAGTCACTCTATACTCTACTCACTCTAGACTCTAGTCACTCTAGACTCTAGTCACTTTAGACTCTAGTCACTTTAGACTCTAGTCACTCTAGACTCTAGTCACTTTAGACACTAGTCACTCTAGACTCTAGTCGCTCTAGAGTCTAGTCACTCTAGACTCTAGTCGCTCTTGTGTCTAGTCACTCTAGACTCTAGTCGCTCTAGACGCTAGTCACTCTAGACTCTAGTCGCTCTAGACTCTAGTCACTCTAGACTCTAGTCGCTCTAGACTCTAGTCGCTCTAGACTCTAGTCACTCTAGACTCTAGTCACTTTAGACTCTAGTCACTCTAGACTCTAGTCAATCTAGACTCTAGTCACTCTAGATTCTAGTCACTCTAGACTCTAGTCACTCTAGACTCCAGTCACTCTAGACTCTAATCACTCTAGACTCCAGTCACTCTAGACTCTAATCACTCTAGACTCTAGTCGCTCTAGACTCTAGTCACTCTAGTCTCTAGTCACTCTAGACTCTAGTCACTCTAGACTCTAGTCACCTTAGACTCTATTCACTCTAGACTCTAGTCACTCTAGACTCTAGTCACTTTAGACTCTAGTCACTCTATACTCTAGTCACATACTCTAGTCACTCTAGACTCTAGTCGCTCTAGAGTCTAGTCACTCTAGACTCTAGTCGCTCTTGTGTCTAGTCACTCTAGACTCTAGTCGCTCTAGACTCTAGTCACTCTAGACTCTAGTCGCTCCAGACTCTAGTCACTCTAGACTCTAGTCACTCTAGACTCTAGTCACTCTAGACTCTAGTCACTCTAGACTCTAGTCACTCTAGACTCTAGTCACTCTAGATTCTAGTCACTCTAGACTCTAGTCACTCCAGACTCTAGTCACTCTAGACTCTAGTCACTCTAGACTCTAGTCACTCTAGACTCTAGTCACTCTAGACTCTAGTCACTTTAGACTCTAATCACTCTAGACTCTAGTCACTTTAGACTCTAGTCACCCTAGACTCTAGTCACTCTAGACTCTAGTCACTTTCGCCACTAGTCACCCTAGACTCTAGTCACTCTAGACACTAGTCATTCTAGACTCTAGTCACTCTAGACTCTAGTCGCTCTAGACTCTAGTCGCTCTAGACTCTAGCCACTCTAGACTCTAGTCACTCTATACTCTACTCACTCTAGACTCTAGTCGCTCTAGACTCTAGTCACTTTAGACACTAGCCACTCTATACTCTACACACTCTAGACTCTAGTCGCTCTAGACTCTAGCCAATCTAGACTCAAGTCACTCTAGACTCAAGTCGCTCTATACTCTGGTCACTTTAGATTCTAGTCACTCTAGACTCTAGTCGCTCTAGACTCTAATCGCTCTAGACTCTAGCCACTCTAGACTCTAGTCACTCTATACTCTACTCACTCTAGACTCTAGTCACTCTAGACTCTAGTCACTTTAGACTCTAGTCACTTTAGACTCTAGTCACTCTAGACTCTAGTCACTTTAGACACTAGTCATTCTAGACTCTAGTCACTCTAGACTCTAGTCACTTTAGACACTAGTCACTCTATACTCTACTCACTCTAGACTCTAGTCACTCTAGACTCTAGTCTCTCTAGAATCTAGTCATTCTGGAATGTAGTCACTCTAGACTCTAGTCACTCTAGACTCTAGTCACTCTAGACTCTAGTCACTTTAGACTGTAGTCACCCTATACTCTAGTCTCTCTAGACCCTAGCCGCTCTAGACTCTAGTCACTCTATACTCTAGCCACTCTAAACTCTGGTCGCTCTATACTCTAGTCACTCTAGACTCTAGTCGCTCTAGAGTCTAGTCACTCCAGACTCTGGTCGCTCTTGAGTCTAGTCACTCTAGACTCTAGTCGCTCTATACTCTAGTCACTCTAGACTCTAGTCGCTCTAGAGTCTAGTCACTCCAGACTCTGGTCGCTCTTGAGTCTAGTCACTCTATACTCTACTCACTCTAGACTCTAGTCGCTCTAGACTCTAGTCACTTTAGACACTAGCCACTCTATACTCTACTCACTCTAGACTCTAGTCGCTCTAGACTCTAGCCAATCTAGACTCAAGTCACTCTAGACTCAAGTCGCTCTATACTCTGGTCACTTTAGATTCTAGTCACTCTAGACTCTAGTCGCTCTAGACTCTAGTCGCTCTAGACTCTAGCCACTCTAGACTCTAGTCACTCTATACTCTACTCACTCTAGACTCTAGTCACTCTAGACTCTAGTCACTTTAGACTCTAGTCACTTTAGACTCTAGTCACTCTAGACTCTAGTCACTTTAGACACTAGTCATTCTAGACTCTAGTCACTCTAGACTCTAGTCACTTTAGACACTAGTCACTCTATACTCTACTCACTCTAGACTCTAGTCACTCTAGACTCTAGTCTCTCTAGAATCTAGTCATTCTGGAATCTAGTCACTCTAGACTCTAGTCACTCTAGACTCTAGTCACTCTAGACTCTAGTCACTTTAGACTGTAGTCACCCTATACTCTAGTCTCTCTAGACCCTAGCCGCTCTAGACTCTAGTCACTCTATACTCTAGTCACTCTAAACTCTGGTCGCTCTATACTCTAGTCACTCTAGACTCTAGTCGCTCTAGAGTCTAGTCACTCTAGACTCTGGTCGCTCTTGAGTCTAGTCACTCTAGACTCTAGTCGCTCTAGACTCTAGTCACTCTAGACTCTAGTCACTCTAGTTTCTAGTCACTCTAGACTCTAGTTACTCTAGACTCTAGTCTAGTCACTCTAGACTCTAGTCACTCTAGACTCTAGTCTAGTCACTCTAGACTCTAGTCACTCTACACTCTAGTCACTCTAGACTCTAGTTACTTTAAACTGTAGTCACTCTAGACTCTAGTCACTCTAGACCATAGTCGCTCTAGACTCTAGTCACTCTAGTCACTCTAGACTCTAGTCACTCTAGATTCTAGTCACTCTAGACTGTGTGTAATCCTCCAACTGCCATATCGGCCCTATTAGACCTATCTAGGACTTAAAAACACCTTTGGTGATGTGTTCGTGTGTGTATTAACAGAATCCGATGCGTTGGAGCGCATTTCACGACATCTGAAGCGCATTTCAGGACATCTGAATTTTTGGCTACTTTTATATAGCTAGCATCGTCGTGTTGGAGCGTTTTGTCAGGTAATCCACACTGCCATAGTCACTCTAGACTCTAGTCGCTCTAGACTCTAGTCACTCTAGTCTCTAGTCACTCTAGACTCTGGTCACTCTAGACTCTAGTCACCTTAGACTCTATTCACTCTAGACTCTAGTCACTCTAGACTCTAGTCACTTTAGACTCTAGTCACTCTATACTCTAGTCACATACTCTAGTCACTCTAGACTCTAGTCGCTCTAGAGTCTAGTCACTCTAGACTCTAGTCGCTCTTGTGTCTAGTCACTCTAGACTCTAGTCGCTCTAGACTCTAGTCACTCTAGACTCTAGTCGCTCTAGACTCTAGTCACTCTAGACTCTAGTCACTCTAGACTCTAGTCACTCTAGACTCTAGTCACTCTAGACTCTAGTCACTCTAGACTCTAGTCACTTTAGACTCTAGTCACTCTAGACTCTAGTCACTCTAGATTCTAGTCACTCTAGACTCTAGTCACTCTAGACTCCAGTCACTCTAGACTCTAATCACTCTAGACTCCAGTCACTCTAGACTCTAATCACTCTAGACTCTAGTCGCTCTAGACTCTAGTCACTCCAGACTCTAGTCACTCTAGACTCTAGTCACTCTAGACTCTAGTCACTCTAGACTCTAGTCACTCTAGACTCTAGTCACTTTAGACTCTAATCACTCTAGACTCTAGCCACTTTAGACTCTAGTCACCCTAGACTCTAGTCACTCTAGACTCTAGTCACTCTAGACTCTAGTCACTCCAGACTCTAGTCACTCTAGACTCTAGTCACTCTAGACTCTAGCCACTCTAGACTCTAGTCACTCTATACTCTACTCACTCTAGACTCTAGTCGCTCTAGACTCTAGTCACTTTAGACACTAGTCACTCTATACTCTACTCACTCTAGACTCTAGTCGCTCTAGACTCTAGCCAATCTAGACTCAAGTCACTCTAGACTCAAGTCGCTCTATACTCTGGTCACTTTAGATTCTAGTCACTCTAGACTCTAGTCGCTCTAGACTCTAGTCGCTCTAGACTCTAGCCACTCTAGACTCTAGTCACTCTATACTCTACTCACTCTAGACTCTAGTCACTCTATACTCTAGTCACATACTCTAGTCACTCTAGACTCTAGTCGCTCTAGAGTCTAGTCACTCTAGACTCTAGTCACTTTAGACTCTAGTCACTCTAGACTCTAGTCACTCTAGACTCTAGTCACTCTAGATTCTAGTCACTCTAGACTCTAGTCACTCTAGACTCCAGTCACTCTAGACTCTAATCACTCTAGACTCTAATCACTCTAGACTCTAGTCGCTCTAGACTCTAGTCGCTCTAGACTCTAGTCACTCTAGACTCTAGTCACTCTAGACTCTAGTCACTTTAGACTCTAATCACTCTAGACTCTAGTCACTTTAGACTCTAGTCACCCTAGACTCTAGTCACTCTAGACTCTAGTCACTTTAGACACTAGTCACCCTAGACTCTAGTCACTCTAGACACTAGTCATTCTAGACTCTAGTCACTCTAGACTCTAGTCGCTCTAGACTCTAGTCGCTCTAGACTCTAGCCACTCTAGACTCTAGTCACTCTATACTCTACTCACTCTAGACTCTAGTCGCTCTAGACTCTAGTCACTTTAGACACTAGTCACTCTATACTCTACTTACTCTAGACTCTAGTCGCTCTAGACTCTAGCCAATCTAGACTCAAGTCACTCTAGACTCAAGTTGCTCTATACTCTGGTCACTTTAGATTCTAGTCACTCTAGACTCTAGTCGCTCTAGACTCTAGTCGCTCTAGACTCTAGCCACTCTAGACTCTAGTCACTCTATACTCTACTCACTCTAGACTCTAGTCACTCTAGACTCTAGTCACTTTAGACTCTAGTCACTTTAGACTGTAGTCACTCTAGACTCTAGTCACTTTAGACACTAGTCATTCTAGACTCTAGTCACTCTAGACTCTAGTCAATTTAGACACTAGTCACTCTATACTCTACTCGCCACTAGCCAATCTAGACTCAAGTCACTCTAGACTCAAGTCGCTCTATACTTTGGTCACTTTAGATTCTAGTCACTCTAGACTCTAGTCGCTCTAGACTCTAGTCGCTCTAGACTCTAGCCACTCTAGACTCTAGTCACTCTATACTCTACTCACTCTAGACTCTAGTCACTCTAGACTCTAGCCACTCTAGACTCAAGTCACTCTAGACTCAAGTCGCTCTATACTCTAGTCACTTTAGACTCTAGTCACTTTAGACTCTAATTACTCTATACTCTAGTCACTCTAGACTCTAGTCGCTCTAGAGTCTAGTCACTCTAGACTCTAGTCACTCTAGACTCTAGTCACTTTAGACTCTAATCACTCTAGACTCTAGTCACTTTAGACTCTAGTCACCCTAGACTCTAGTCACTCTAGACTCTAGTCACTTTAGACACTAGTCACCCTAGACTCTAGTCACTCTAGACACTAGTCATTCTAGACTCTAGTCACTCTAGACTCTAGTCGCTCTAGACTCTTGTCGCTCTAGACTCTAGCCACTCCAGACTGTAGTCACTCTATACTCTACTCACTCTAGACTCTAGTCGCTCTAGACTCTAGCCACTCTAGACTCAAGTCACTCTGGACTCAAGTCGCTCTATACTCTAGTCACTTTAGACTCTAGTCACTTTAGACTCTAGTCACTCTAGACTCTAGTCACTTTAGACACTAGTCACCCTAGACTCTAGTCACTCCAGACACTAGTCATTCTAGACTCTAGTCACTCTAGACTCTAGTCGCTCTAGACTCTAGTCGCTCTAGACTCTAGTCACCCTAGACTCTAGTCACTCTAGATACTAGTCATTCTGGAATCTAGTCACTCTAGACTCTAGTAACTCTATACTTTACTCACTCTAGACTCTAGTCGCTCTAGAGTCTAGTCACTCTAGACTCTAGTCGCTCTTGAGTCTAGTCTAGTCACTCTAGACTCTAGTCACTCTAGACTCTAGTCTAGTCACTCTAGACTCTAGTCACTCTATACTCTAGTCACTCTAGACTCTAGTTACTTTAAACTGTAGTCACTCTAGACTCTAGTCGCTCTATACTCTAGTCACTTTACACTTTAGTTACTCTAGATTCTAGTCTCTCTATACTCTAGTCTCTGTAGACTCTAGTCACTCTAGACTCTAGTCACTCTAGACTCTAGTTACTCTAAACTCTGGTCGCTTTATACTCTAGTCACTCTAGACTCTAGTCGCTCTAGAGTCTAGTCACTCTAGATTCTAGTCGCTCTTGAGTCTAGTCACTCTAGACTCTAGTCGCTTTAGACTCTAGTCACTCTAGACTCTAGTTACTCTAAACTCTGGTCGCTTTATACTCTAGTCACTCTAGACTCTAGTCGCTCTAGAGTCTAGTCACTCTAGATTCTAGTCGCTCTTGAGTCTAGTCACTCTAGACTCTAGTCGCTCTAGACTCTAGTCACTCTAGACTCTAGTTACTCTAGACTCTATTCACTCTAGTCACTCTAGACTCTAGTCACTTTAGACTCTAGTCACCCTAGACTCTAGTCACTCTAGACTCTAGTCACTTTAGAAACTAGTCACCCTAGACTCTAGTCACTCTAGACACTAGTCATTCTACACTCTAGTCACTCTAGACTCTAGTCACTTTAGACACTAGTCACTCTATACTCTACTCACTCTAGACTCTAGTCGCTCTAGACTCTAGCCAATCTAGACTCAAGTCACTCTAGACTCAAGTCGCTCTAAACTCTAGTCACTCTAAACTCTGGTCGCTTTATACTCTAGTCACTCTAGACTCTAGTCGCTCTAGAGTCTAGTCACTCTAGATTCTAGTCGCTCTTGAGTCTAGTCACTCTAGACTCTAGTCGCTCTAGACTCTAGTCACTCTAGACTCTAGTCGCTCTAGACTCTAGTCACTCTAGACTCTAGTCACTCTAGACTCTAGTCGCTCTAGACTCTAGTCACTCTAGACTCTAGTCACTCTCGACTCCAGTCACTCTAGACTCTAATCACTCTAGACTCCAGTCACTCTAGACTCTAATCACTCTAGACTCTAGTCGCTCTGGACTCTAGTCGCTCTAGACTCTAGTCACTCTAGACTCTAGTCACTCTAGACTCTAGTCACTCTAGACTCTAGTCACTTTAGACTCTAATCACTCTATACTCTAGTCACTTTAGACTCTAGTCACCCTAGAGTCTAGTCACTCTAGACTCTAGTCACTTAAGACACTAGTCACCCTAGACTCTAGTCACTCTAGACACTAGTCATTCTAGACTCTAGTCACTCTAGACTCTAGTCACTCTAAACTCTGGTCGCTTTATACTCTAGTCACTCTAGACTCTAGTCGCTCTAGAGTCTAGTCACTCTAGATTCTAGTCGCTCTAGACTCTAGTCGCTCTAGACTCTAGTCACTCTAGACTCTAGTCGCTCTAGACTCTAGTCACTCTAGACTCTAGTCACTCTAGACTCTAGTCACTCTATACTCTAGTCACTCTAAACTCTGGTCGCTCTATACTCTAGTCACTCTAGACTCTAGTCGCTCTAGAGTCTAGTCACTCTATACTCTAGTCACTCTAAACTCTGGTCGCTTTATACTCTAGTCACTCTAGACTCTAGTCGCTCTAGAGTCTAGTCACTCTAGATTCTAGTCGCTCTTGAGTCTAGTCACTCTAGACTCTAGTCGCTCTAGACTCTAGTCACTCTAGACTCTAGTCGCTCTAGACTCTAGTCACTCTAGACTCTAGTCACTCTAGACTCTAGTCACTCTAGATTCTAGTCACTCTAGACTCTAGTCACTCTCGACTCCAGTCACTCTAGACTCTAATCACTCTAGACTCCAGTCACTCTAGACTCTAATCACTCTAGACTCTAGTCGCTCTAGACTCTAGTCGCTCTAGACTCTAGTCACTCTAGACTCTAGTCACTCTAGACTCTAGTCACTCTAGACTCTAGTCACTTTAGACCCTAATCACTCTATACTCTAGTCACTTTAGACTCTAGTCACTTTAGACACTAGTCACCCTAGACTCTAGTCACTCTAGACACTAGTCATTCTAGACTCTAGTCGCTCTAGACTCTTGTCGCTCTAGACTCTAGCCACTCCAGACTGTAGTCACTCTATACTCTACTCACTCTAGACTCTAGTCGCTCTAGACTCTAGCCACTCTAGACTCAAGTCACTCTGGACTCAAGTCGCTCTATACTCTAGTCACCCTAGACTCTAGTCACTCTAGATACTAGTCATTCTGGAATCTAGTCACTCTAGACTCTAGTAACTCTATACTTTACTCACTCTAGACTCTAGTCGCTCTAGAGTCTAGTCACTCTATACTCTAGTCACTCTAAACTCTGGTCGCTTTATACTCTAGTCACTCTAGACTCTAGTCGCTCTAGACTCTAGTCACTCTAGACTCTAGTCACTTTAGACTCTAATCACTCTAGACTCTAGTCACTTTAGACTCTAGTCACCCTAGACTCTAGTCACTCTAGACTCTAGTCACTTTAGACACTAGTCACCCTAGACTCTAGTCACTCTAGACACTAGTCATTCTAGACTCTAGTCACTCTAGACTCTAGTCGCTCTAGACTCTTGTCGCTCTAGACTCTAGCCACTCCAGACTGTAGTCACTCTATACTCTACTCACTCTAGACTCTAGTCGCTCTAGACTCTAGCCACTCTAGACTCAAGTCACTCTGGACTCAAGTCGCTCTATACTCTAGTCACTTTAGACTCTAGTCACTTTAGACTCTAGTCACTCTAGACTCTAGTCACTTTAGACACTAGTCACCCTAGACTCTAGTCACTCCAGACACTAGTCATTCTAGACTCTAGTCACTCTAGACTCTAGTCGCTCTAGACTCTAGTCGCTCTAGACTCTAGTCACCCTAGACTCTAGTCACTCTAGATACTAGTCATTCTGGAATCTAGTCACTCTAGACTCTAGTCACTCTAGATACTAGTCATTCTGGAATCTAGTCACTCTAGACTCTAGTAACTCTATACTTTACTCACTCTAGACTCTAGTCGCTCTAGAGTCTAGTCACTCTAGACTCTAGTCGCTCTTGAGTCTAGTCTAGTCACTCTAGACTCTAGTCACTCTAGACTCTAGTCTAGTCACTCTAGACTCTAGTCACTCTATACTCTAGTCACTCTAGACTCTAGTTACTTTAAACTGTAGTCACTCTAGACTCTAGTCGCTCTATACTCTAGTCACTTTACACTTTAGTTACTCTAGATTCTAGTCTCTCTATACTCTAGTCTCTGTAGACTCTAGTCACTCTAGACTCTAGTCACTCTAGACTCTAGTTACTCTAAACTCTGGTCGCTTTATACTCTAGTCACTCTAGACTCTAGTCGCTCTAGAGTCTAGTCACTCTAGATTCTAGTCGCTCTTGAGTCTAGTCACTCTAGACTCTAGTCGCTTTAGACTCTAGTCACTCTAGACTCTAGTTACTCTAAACTCTGGTCGCTTTATACTCTAGTCACTCTAGACTCTAGTCGCTCTAGAGTCTAGTCACTCTAGATTCTAGTCGCTCTTGAGTCTAGTCACTCTAGACTCTAGTCGCTCTAGACTCTAGTCACTCTAGACTCTAGTTACTCTAGACTCTATTCACTCTAGTCACTCTAGACTCTAGTCACTTTAGACTCTAGTCACCCTAGACTCTAGTCACTCTAGACTCTAGTCACTTTAGAAACTAGTCACCCTAGACTCTAGTCACTCTAGACACTAGTCATTCTACACTCTAGTCACTCTAGACTCTAGTCACTTTAGACACTAGTCACTCTATACTCTACTCACTCTAGACTCTAGTCGCTCTAGACTCTAGCCAATCTAGACTCAAGTCACTCTAGACTCAAGTCGCTCTAAACTCTAGTCACTCTAAACTCTGGTCGCTTTATACTCTAGTCACTCTAGACTCTAGTCGCTCTAGAGTCTAGTCACTCTAGATTCTAGTCGCTCTTGAGTCTAGTCACTCTAGACTCTAGTCGCTCTAGACTCTAGTCACTCTAGACTCTAGTCGCTCTAGACTCTAGTCACTCTAGACTCTAGTCACTCTAGACTCTAGTCGCTCTAGACTCTAGTCACTCTAGACTCTAGTCACTCTCGACTCCAGTCACTCTAGACTCTAATCACTCTAGACTCCAGTCACTCTAGACTCTAATCACTCTAGACTCTAGTCGCTCTGGACTCTAGTCGCTCTAGACTCTAGTCACTCTAGACTCTAGTCACTCTAGACTCTAGTCACTCTAGACTCTAGTCACTTTAGACTCTAATCACTCTATACTCTAGTCACTTTAGACTCTAGTCACCCTAGAGTCTAGTCACTCTAGACTCTAGTCACTTAAGACACTAGTCACCCTAGACTCTAGTCACTCTAGACACTAGTCATTCTAGACTCTAGTCACTCTAGACTCTAGTCACTCTAAACTCTGGTCGCTTTATACTCTAGTCACTCTAGACTCTAGTCGCTCTAGAGTCTAGTCACTCTAGATTCTAGTCGCTCTAGACTCTAGTCGCTCTAGACTCTAGTCACTCTAGACTCTAGTCGCTCTAGACTCTAGTCACTCTAGACTCTAGTCACTCTAGACTCTAGTCACTCTATACTCTAGTCACTCTAAACTCTGGTCGCTCTATACTCTAGTCACTCTAGACTCTAGTCGCTCTAGAGTCTAGTCACTCTATACTCTAGTCACTCTAAACTCTGGTCGCTTTATACTCTAGTCACTCTAGACTCTAGTCGCTCTAGAGTCTAGTCACTCTAGATGCTAGTCGCTCTTGAGTCTAGTCACTCTAGACTCTAGTCGCTCTAGACTCTAGTCACTCTAGACTCTAGTCGCTCTAGACTCTAGTCACTCTAGACTCTAGTCACTCTAGACTCTAGTCACTCTAGATTCTAGTCACTCTAGACTCTAGTCACTCTCGACTCCAGTCACTCTAGACTCTAATCACTCTAGACTCCAGTCACTCTAGACTCTAATCACTCTAGACTCTAGTCGCTCTAGACTCTAGTCGCTCTAGACTCTAGTCACTCTAGACTCTAGTCACTCTAGACTCTAGTCACTCTAGACTCTAGTCACTTTAGACCCTAATCACTCTATACTCTAGTCACTTTAGACTCTAGTCACCCTAGACTCTAGTCACTCTAGACTCTAGTCACTTTAGACACTAGTCACCCTAGACTCTAGTCACTCTAGACACTAGTCATTCTAGACTCTAGTCACTCTAGACTCTAGTCACTTTAGACACTAGTCACTCTATACTCTACTCACTCTAGACTCTAGTCGCTCTAGACTCTAGCCAATCTAGACTCAAGTCACTCTAGACTCAAGTCGCTCTATACTCTGGTCACTTTAGATTCTAGTCACTCTAGACTCTAGTCGCTCTAGACTCTAGTCGCTCTAGACTCTAGCCACTCTAGACTCTAGTCACTCTATACTCTACTCACTCTAGACTCTAGTCGCTCCAGACTCTAGCCACTCTAGACTCAAGTCACTCTAGACTCAAGTCGCTCTATACTCTAGTCACTTTAGACTCTAGTCACTTTAGACTCTAATCACTCTATACTCTACTCACACTAGACTCTAGTCACTCTAGACTCTAGTCACTATAGATTCTAGTCACTCTTGACTCTAGTCACTCTAAACTCTAGCCGCTCTAGAGTCTAGTCACTCTAGACTCTAGTCACTCTAGACTCTAGTCACTTTAGACTGTAGTCACCCTATACTCTAGTCTCTCTAGACCCTAGCCGCTCTAGACTCTAGTCACTCTATACTCTAGTCACTCTAAACTCTGGTCGCTCTATACTCTAGTCACTCTAGACTCTAGTCGCTCTAGAGTCTAGTCACTCTAGACTCTGGTCGCTCTTGAGTCTAGTCACTCTAGACTCTAGTCGCTCTAGACTCTAGTCACTCTAAACTCTAGTCACTCTAGACTCTAGTTACTCTAGACTCTAGTCTAGTCACTCTAGACTCTAGTCACTCTAGACTCTAGTCTAGTCACTCTAGACTCTAGTCACTCTATACTCTAGTCACTCTAGACTCTAGTTACTTTAAACTGTAGTCACTCTAGACTCTAGTCACTCTAGACTCTAGTCGCTCCAGACTCTAGTCACTCTAGACTCTAGTCACTCTAGACTCTAGTCACTCTAGATTCTAGTCGTTCTAGACTGTGTGTAATCCTCCAACTGCCATATCGGCCCTATTAGACCTATCAAGGACTTAAAAACACCTTTGGTGATGTGTTCGTGTGTGTATTAACAGAATCCGATGCGTTGGAGCGCATTTCACGACATCTGAAGCGCATTTCAGGACATCTGAATTTTTGGCTACTTTTATATAGCTAGCATCGTCGTGTTGGAGCGTTTTGTCAGGTAATCCACACTGCCATAGTCACTCTATACTCTAGTCGCTCTAGACTCTAGTCACTCTAGTCTCTACTCACTCTAGACTCTAGTCACTCTAGACTCTAGTCACCTTAGACTCTATTCACTCTAGACTCTAGTCACCCTAGACTCTAGTCACTCTAGACTCTAGTCGCTCTTGTGTCTAGTCACTCTAGACTCTAGTCGCTCTAGACTCTAGTCACTCTAGACTCTAGTCGCTCTAGACTCTAGTCACTCTAGACTCTAGTCACTCTAGACTCTAGTCACTCTAGACTCTAGTCACTCTAGACTCTAGTCACTTTAGACTCTAGTCACTCTAGACTCTAGTCACTCTAGACTCTAGTCACTCTAGATTCTAGTCACTCTATACTCTAGTCACTCTAAACTCTGGTCGCTCTATACTCTAGTCACTCTAGACTCTAGTCGCTCTAGAGTCTAGTCACTCTAGACTCTGGTCGCTCTTGAGTCTAGTCACTCTAGACTCTAGTCGCTCTAGACTCTAGTCACTCTAGACTCTAGTCACTCTAGACTCTAGTCACTTTAGACTGTAGTCACCCTATACTCTAGTCTCTCTAGACCCTAGCCGCTCTAGACTCTAGTCACTCTATACTCTAGTCACTCTAAACTCTGGTCGCTCTATACTCTAGTCACTCTAGGCTCTAGTCGCTCTAGAGTCTAGTCACTCTAGACTCTGGTCGCTCTTGAGTCTAGTCACTCTAGACTCTAGTCGCTCTAGACTCTAGTCACTCTAGACTCTAGTCACTCTAAACTCTAGTCACTCTAGACTCTAGTTACTCTAGACTCTAGTCTAGTCACTCTAGACTCTAGTCACTCTAGACTCTAGTCTAGTCACTCTAGACTCTAGTCACTCTATACTCTAGTCACTCTAGACTCTAGTTACTTTAAACTGTAGTCACTCTAGACTCTAGTCACTCTAGACTCTAGTCGCTCTAGACTCTAGTCACTCTAGACTCTAGTCACTCTAGACTCTAGTCACTCTAGATTCTAGTCACTCTAGACTGTATGTAATCCTCCAACTGCCATATCGGCCCTATTAGACCTATCTAGGACTTAAAAACACCTTTGGTGATGTGTTCCTGTGTGTATTAACAGAATCCGATGCGTTGGAGCGCATTTCACGACATCCGAAGCGCATTTCAGGACATCTGAATTTTTGGCTACTTTTATATAGCTAGCATCGTCGTGTTGGAGCGTTTTGTCAGGTAATCCACACTGCCATAGTCACTCTAGACTCTAGTCGCTCTAGACTCTAGTCACTCTAGTCTCTAGTCACTCTAGACTCTAGTCACTCTAGACTCTAGTCACCTTAGACTCCATTCACTCTAGACTCTAGTCACTCTAGACTCTAGTCACTTTAGACTCTAGTCACTCTAGACTCTAGTCACATACTCTAGTCACTCTAGACTCTAGTCGCTCTAGACTCTAGTCACTTCACACTCTAGTCACTCTAGACTCTAGTCACTCTAGACTCTAGTCACTCTAGACTCTAGTCACTCTAGACTCTAGTCACTCTAGACTCTAGTCACTTTAGACTCTAATCACTCTAGACTCTAGTCACTTTAGACTCTAGTCACCCTAGACTCTAGTCACTCTAGACTCTAGTCACTTTAGACACTCGTCACCCTAGACTCCAGTCACTCTAGACTCTAATCACTCTAGACTCCAGTCACTCTAGACTCTAATCACTCTAGACTCTAGTCACTTCAGACTCTAGTCACTCTAGACTCTAGTCACTCTAGACTCTAGTCACTCTAGACTCTAGTCACTCTAGACTCTAGTCACTCTAGACTCTAGTCACTTTAGACTCTAATCACTCTAGACTCTAGTCACTCTATACTCTAGTCACTCTAAACTCTGGTCGCTTTATACTCTAGTCACTCTAGACTCTAGTCGCTCTAGAGTCTAGTCACTCTAGATTCTAGTCGCTCTTGAGTCTATTCACTCTAGACTCTAGTCGCTCTAGACTCTAGTCACTCTAGACTCTAGTCGCTCTAGACTCTAGTCACTCTAGACTCTAGTCACTCTAGACCCTAGTCGCTCTAGACTCTAGATACTCTAGACTCTAGTCACTCTATACTCTACTCACTCTAGACTCTAGTCGCTCTAGACTCTAGCCACTCTAGACTCAAGTCCCTCTGGACTCAAGTCGCTCTATACTCTAGTCACTTTAGACTCTAGTCACTTTAGACTCTAGTCACTCTAGACTCTAGTCACTTTAGACACTTGTCATTCTAGACTCTAGTCACTCTAGACTCTAGTCACTTTTGACACTAGTCACTCTATACTCTACTCACTCTAGACTCTAGTCGCTCTAGACTCTAGCCAATCTAGACTCAAGTCACTCTAGACTCAAGTCGCTCTATACTCTGGTCACTTTAGATTCTAGTCACTCTAGACTCTAGTCGCTCTAGACTCTAGTCGCTCTAGACTCTAGCCACTCTAGACTCTAGTCACTCTATACTCTACTCACTCTAGACTCTAGTCATTCTAGACTCAATCACTCTAGACTCAAGTCGCTCTGGACTCAAGTCGCTCTATACTCTAGTCACTTTAGACTCTAGTCACTTTAGACTCTAGTCACTCTAGACTCTAGTCACTTTAGACACTAGTCATTCTAGACTCTGGTCACTCTAGACTCTATTCACTTTAGACACTAGTCACTCTATACTCTACTCACTCTAGACTCTAGTCGCTCTAGACTCTAGCCAATCTAGACTCAAGTCACTCTAGACTCAAGTCGCTCTATACTCTGGTCACTTTAGATTCTAGTCACTCTAGACCCTAGTCGCTTTAGACTCTAGTCGCTCTAGACTCTAGCCACTCTAGACTCTAGTCACTCTAGACTCTAGTCGCTCTAGACTCTAGTCGCTCTAGACTCTAGCCACTCTAGACTCTAGTCACTCTATACTCTACTCACTCTAGACTCTAGTCACTCTAGACTCTAGTCACTATAGATTCTAGTCACTCTAGACTCTAGTCACTCTAGACTCTAGTCACTATAGATTCTAGTCACTCTAGACTCTAGTCACTTTAGACTCTAGTCACTCTAGACTCTAGTCACTTTAGACACTAGTCATTCTAGACTCTGGTCACTCTAGACTCTAGTCACTTTAGACACTAGTCACTCTATACTCTACTCACTCTAGACTCTAGTCACTTTAGACTGCAGTCACCCTATACTCTAGTCTCTCTAGACCCTAGCCGCTCTAGACTCTAGTCACTCTATACTCTAGTCACTCTAAACTCTGGTCGCTCTATACTCTAGTCACTCTAGACTCTAGTCGCTCTAGAGTCTAGTCACTCTAGACTCTGGTCGCTCTTGAGTCTAGTCACTCTAGACTCTAGTCGCTCTAGACTCTAGTCACTCTAGACTCTAGTCACTCTAGACTCTAGTCACTTTAGACACTAGTCACTCTATACTCTACTCACTCTAGACTCTAGTCGCTCTAGACTCTAGTCACTCTATACTCTACTCACTCTAGACTCTAGTCACTCTAGAATCTAGCCACTCTAGACTCAAGTCACTCTAGACTCAAGTCGCTCTATACTCTAGTCACTTTAGACTCTAGTCACTTTAGACTCTAGTCACTCTAGACGCTAGTCACTTTAGACACTAGTCACCCTAGACTCTAGTCACTCTAGACACTAGTCATTCTAGACTCTAGTCACTCTAGACTCTACTCACTCTAGACTCTAGTCACTCTAGAATCTAGCCACTCTAGACTCAAGTCACTCTAGACTCAAGTCGCTCTATACTCTAGTCACTTTAGACTCTAGTCACTTTAGACTCTAGTCACTCTAGACGCTAGTCACTTTAGACACTAGTCACCCTAGACTCTAGTCACTCTAGACACTAGTCATTCTAGACTCTAGTCACTCTAGACTCTAGTCGCTCTAGACTCTAGTCGCTCTAGACTCTAGTCACCCTAGACTCTAGTCACTCTAGATACTAGTCATTCTGGAATCTAGTCACTCTAGACTTTAGTAACTCTATACTCTACTCACTCTAGACTCTAGTCGCTCTAGAGTCTAGTCACTCTAGACTCTAGTCGCTCTTGACTCTAGTCTAGTCACTCTAGACTCTAGTCACTCTAGACTCTAGTCTAGTCACTCCAGACTCTAGTCACTCTATACTCTAGTCACTCTAGACTCTAGTTACTTTAAACTGTAGTCACTCTAGACTCCAGTCACTCTAGACTCTAGTCGCTCTAGACTCTAGTCGCTCTAGACTCCAGTCTCTGTAGACTCTAGTCACTCTAGACTCTAGTCACTCTAGACTCTAGTCACTTTAGACTCTAGTCACTCTAGACTCTAGTCACTTTAGACTCTAGTCACCCTAGATTCTATTCACTCTAGACACTAGTCATTCTAGACTCTAGTCACTCTAGACTCTAGTCGCTCTAGACTCTAGTCGCTCTAGACACTAGTCATTCTAGACTCTAGTCACTCTAGACTCTAGTCGCTCTAGACTCTAGTCGCTCTAGACTCTAGCCACCCTAGACTCTAGTCACTTTAAACTCTAGTCACCTTAGACTAGATTCTAGGGCTAGAAATCTAGGGCTAGATTCTAGGGCTAGATTTCTAGCCCTAGCCCTAAATCTAGGGCTAGATTTCTAGCCCTAGATTTCTCGCCCTAGAATCTAGCCCTAGAATCTAGAAGGGGTAGAAATCTAGGGCTAGAAATCTAGGGCTAGTTTCTAGGGCGAGATTTCTAGCCCTAGATTTCTAGCCCTATAATCTAGCCTTAGAATCTAGGGCTAGATTCTAGGGCTAGAATCTAGGGCTAGAATCTAGGGCTAGAAATCTAGCTAGAAATCTAGGGCTAGAAATCTAGCCCTAGAATCTAGCCCTAGAAATCTAGATTCTAGGGCTAGAATCTAGGGCTAGAATCTAGGACTAGAAATCTAGGGCTAGAAATCTAGCCCTAGAATCTAGCCCTAGATTTCTAGAATTCTAGCCCTAGATTTCTAGCCCTAGATTCTAGCCCTAGATTCTAGCCCTTGAATCTAGCCCTAGATTTCTAGCCCTTGAATCTAGCCCTAGAATCTAGCCCTAGATTTCTAGCCCTAGATTCTAGCCCTAGAATTCTAGCCCTAGATTTCTAGCCCTAGATTCTAGCCCTAGATTCTAGCCATTCTAGGGCTAGATTCTAGGGCTAGATTCAAGGGCTAGAAATCTAGGGCTAGATTCTAGGGCTAGATTCAAGGGCTAGAAATCTAGGGCTAGAAATCTAGGGCTAGAATTCTAGGGCTAGAATTCTAGGGCTAGAAATCTAGGGCTAGATTCTAGGGCTAGATTCAAGGGCTAGAAATCTAGGGCTAGACTCTAGGGCTAGAATCTAGGGCTAGAATCTAGGGCTAGAAATCTAGGGCTAGAATTCTAGAAATCTAGGGCTAGATTCTAGGGCTAGATTTCTAGCCCTAGATTTCTAGCCCTAGAATCTAGATTTCTAGGGCTAGATTCTAGGGCTAGATTCAAGGGCTAGAATTCTAGGGCTAGAAATCTAGGGCTAGATTCTAGGGCTAGATTCAAGGGCTAGAAATCTAGGGCTAGAATCTAGGGCTAGAAATCTAGGGCTAGAATCTAGGGCTAGAAATCTAGGGCTAGAAATCTAGATTTCTAGCCCTAGAGTCTAGCCCTAGATTTCTAGCCCTTGAATCTAGCCCTAGAATTCTAGCCCTTGAATCTAGCCCTAGATTTCTAGCCCTAGAATTCTAGCCCTTGAATCTAGCCCTAGAATCTAGCCCTAGAATCTAGCCCTAGATTTCTAGCCCTTGAATCTAGCCCTAGAATTCTAGCCCTAGATTTCTAGCCCTAGATTCTAGCCCTAGATTCTAGCCCTAGAATCTAGCCCTAGATTCTAGCCCTAGAATCTAGCCCTAGAATCTAGCCCTAGATTTCTAGCCCTTGAATCTAGCCCTAGAATCTAGCCCTAGAATTCTAGCCCTAGATTCTAGCCCTAGAATTCTAGCCCTAGATTTCTAGCCCTAGATTCTAGCCCTAGATTCTAGCCCTAGATTCTAGCCCTAGATTCTAGCGCTAGATTCTAGGGCTAGATTCTAGAGCTAGATTCTAGGGCTAGAAATCTAGGGCTAGAAATCTAGGGCTAGATTCTAGGGCTAGATTCAAGGGCTAGAAATCTAGGGCTAGATTCTAGGGCTAGATTCTAGGGCTTGATTCTAGGTCTAGATGCTAGCCCTAGTCGCTCTAGACTCAAGTGACTCTAGACTCTAGTCGCTCTCTACTCTAGTCACTTTACACTTTAGTTACTCTAGATTCTAGTCACTCTATACTCTAGTCTCTGTAGACTCTAGTGACTCTAGACTCTAGTCACTCTAGACTCTAGTCACTCTAGACTCTAGTCACTCTAGACTCTAGTCACTCTAGACTCTTGTCACTCTAGACTCTAGTCACTCTAGACTCTAGTCACTCTAGACTCTAGTCACTTTAGACACTAGTCACCCAAGACTCTAGTCACTCTAGACTCTAGTCTCTCTAGAATCTAGTCGTTCTGGAATCTAGTCACTGTAGACTCTAGTCGCTCTAGAGTCTACTCACTCTAGACTCTAGTCGCTCTAGACTCTAGTCACTCTAGACTCTAGTCGCTCTATACTCTAATCACTCTAGACTCTAGTCACTCTAGACTCTAGTCACTCTAGACTCTAGTCACTCTAGACTCTAGTCACTCTAGACTCTAGTCACTTTAGACACTAGTCACCCTCGACTCTAGTCACTCTAGACTCTAGTCACTCTAGACTCTAGTCACTTTAGACACTAGTCACCCAAGACTCTAGTCACTCTAGACTCTAGTCTCTCTAGAATCTAGTCGTTCTAGACTCTAGTCGCTCTATACTCTAATCATTCTAGACTCTAGTCACTCTAGACTCTAGTCACTCTAGACTCTAGTCACTCTAGACTCTAGTCACTCTAGACTCTAGTCACTCTAGACTCTTGTCACTCTAGACTCTAGTCACTCTAGACTCTAGTCACTCTAGACTCTAGTCACTTTAGACACTAGTCACCCAAGACTCTAGTCACTCTAGACTCTAGTCTCTCTAGAATCTAGTCGTTCTAGACTCTAGTCGCTCTATACTCTAATCACTCTAGACTCTAGTCACTCTAGACTCTAGTCACTCTAGACTCTAGTCACTCTAGACTCTAGTCACTCTAGACTCTAGTCACTCTAGACTCTTGTCACTCTAGACTCTTGTCACTCTAGACTCTAGTCACTCTAGACTCTAGTCACTCTAGACTCTAGTCACTTTAGACACTAGTCACCCAAGACTCTAGTCACTCTAGACTCTAGTCTCTCTAGAATCTAGTCGTTCTGGAATCTAGTCACTGTAGACTCTAGTCGCTCTAGAGTCTACTCGCTCTAGACTCTAGTCGCTCTAGACTCTAGTCACTCTAGACTCTAGTCGCTCTATACTCTAATCACTCTAGACTCTAGTCACTCTAGACTCTAGTCGCTCTAGACTCTAGTCACTCTAGACTCTAGTCGCTCTATACTCAAGTCACTCTATACTCTAGTCACTCTAGACTCTAGTCACTCTAGACTCTAGTCGCTCTAGACAATTATCACTTCAGACTCTAGTCACACTAGACTTTAGACACTCTAGACTCTAGACTCTAGTCACTCTAGGCTCGAGGTCACTCTAGACTCTAGTCACTCTAGACTCTAGTCGCTCTATACTCAAGTCACTCTATACTCTAGTCACTCTAGACTCTAGTCACTCTAGACTCTAGTCTCTCTAGAATCTAGTCGTTCTGGAATCTAGTCACTGTAGACTCTAGTCGCTCTAGAGTCTACTCGCTCTAGACTCTAGTCGCTCTAGACTCTAGTCACTCTAGACTCTAGTCGCTCTATACTCTAATCACTCTAGACTCTAGTCACTCTAGACTCTAGTCGCTCTAGACTCTAGTCACTCTAGACTCTAGTCGCTCTATACTCAAGTCACTCTATACTCTAGTCACTCTAGACTCTAGTCACTCTAGACTCTAGTCGCTCTAGACAATTATCACTTCAGACTCTAGTCACACTAGACTTTAGACACTCTAGACTCTAGACTCTAGTCACTCTATACTCTAGTCGCTCTATACTCTAGTCACTCTAGACTCTAGTCACTCTAAACTCAAGTCACTCTATACTCTAGTCACTCTAGATTCTAGTCACTCTAGACTCTAGTCGCTCTAGACAATTATCACTTTAGACTCTAGTCACTATAGACTCTAGTCGCTCTAGACTCTAGTCACTCTAGACTCTAGTCACTCTAGACTCTAGTCGCTCTATACTCAAGTCACTCTATACTCTAGTCACTCTAGACTCTAGTCACTCTAGACTCTAGTCGCTCTAGACAATTATCACTTCAGACTCTAGTCACACTAGACTTTAGACACTCTAGACTCTAGACTCTAGTCACTCTAGGCTCTAGTCACTCTAGACTCTAGTCGCTCTATACTCTAGTCACTCTAGACTCTAGTCACTCTAGACTCAAGTCACTCTATACTCTAGTCACTCTAGATTCTAGTCACTCTAGACTCTAGTCGCTCTAGACAATTATCACTTTAGACTCTAGTCACTATAGACTCTAGTCGCTCTAGACTCTAGTCACTCTAGACTCTAGTCACTCTAGACTCTAGTCACTTTACACTCTCGTTACTCTAGATTCTAGTCACTCTATACTCTAGTCTCTCTAGACTCTAGTCGCTCTATACTCTAATCACTCTAGACTCTAGTCACTCTAGACTCTAGTCACTCTAGACTCTAGTCACTCTAGACTCTAGTCACTCTAGACTCTAGTCACTTTAGACACTAGTCACCCTCGACTCTAGTCACTCTAGACTCTAGTCTCTCTAGTATCTAGTCGTTCTGGAATCTAGTCACTGTAGACTCTAGTCGCTCTAGAGTCTACTCACTCTAGACTCTAGTCGCTCTAGACTCTAGTCACTCTAGACTCTAGTCGCTCTATACTCTAATCACTCTAGACTCTAGTCACTCTAGACTCTAGTCACTCTATACTCTAGTCTCTCTAGACTCTAGTCACTCTAGACTCTAGTCACTCTAGACCCTAGTCACTTTAGACTCTAGTCACTCTAGACTCTAGTCACTTTAAACTGTAGTCACTCTAGACTCAATTCACTCTAGACTCTAGTCGCTCTAGACTGTAGTCACTCTAGACACTAGTCGCTCTAGACTCTTGTCACTCTAGACTCTAGTCACTCTAGACTCTAGTCGCTCTAGACTCTAGGCACTTTACACGAGTCTCTCTAGACTCTAGTCACTCAAGACACTAGTCACTCTAGACTCCAGTCACTCTAGACTCTAGTCACTCTAGACTCTAGTCACTCTAGACTCTAGTCACTCTAGACTCTAGTCACTCTAGACTCTAGTCACTTTAGACACTAGTCACCCTCGACTCTAGTCACTCTAGACTCTAGTCTCTCTAGAATCTAGTCGTTCTGGAATCTAGTCACTGTAGACTCTAGTCGCTCTAGAGTCTACTCACTCTAGACTCTAGTCGCTCTAGACTCTAGTCACTCTAGACTCTAGTCTAGTCACTCTAGAATCTAGTCACCCTATACTCTAGTCACTCTAGACTCTAGTCACTTTAGACACTAGTCACCCTCGACTCTAGTCACTCTAGACTCTAGTCACTCTAGACTCTAGTCACTTTAGACACTAGTCACCCAAGACTCTAGTCACTCTAGACTCTAGTCTCTCTAGAATCTAGTCGTTCTAGACTCTAGTCGCTCTATACTCTAATCATTCTAGACTCTAGTCACTCTAGACTCTAGTCACTCTAGACTCTAGTCACTTTAGACACTAGTCACCCTCGACTCTAGTCACTCTAGACTCTAGTCACTCTAGACTCTAGTCACTCTAGACTCTAGTCACTCTAGACTCTAGTCACTCTAGACTCTAGTCACTTTAGACACTAGTCACCCTCGACTCTAGTCACTCTAGACTCTAGTCTCTCTAGAATCTAGTCGTTCTGGAATCTAGTCACTGTAGACTCTAGTCGCTCTAGAGTCTACTCACTCTAGACTCTAGTCGCTCTGGACTCTAGTCACTCTAGACTCTAGTCTAGTCACTCTAGAATCTAGTCACCCTATACTCTAGTCACTCTAGACTCTAGTCACTTTAGACACTAGTCACCCTCGACTCTAGTCACTCTAGACTCTAGTCACTCTAGACTCTAGTCACTTTAGACACTAGTCACCCAAGACTCTAGTCACTCTAGACTCTAGTCTCTCTAGAATCTAGTCGTTCTAGACTCTAGTCGCTCTATACTCTAATCATTCTAGACTCTAGTCACTCTAGACTCTAGTCACTCTAGACTCTAGTCACTTTAGACACTAGTCACCCTCGACTCTAATCACTCTAGACTCTAGTCACTCTAGACTCTAGTCACTCTAGACTCTAGTCACTCTAGACTCTAGTCACTCTAGACTCTAGTCACTTTAGACACTAGTCACCCTCGACTCTAGTCACTCTAGACTCTAGTCACTCTAGACTCTAGTCACTTTAGACACTAGTCACCCAAGACTCTAGTCACTCTAGACTCTAGTCTCTCTAGAATCTAGTCGTTCTAGACTCTAGTCGCTCTATACTCTAATCATTCTAGACTCTAGTCACTCTAGACTCTAGTCACTCTAGACTCTAGTCACTCTAGACTCTAGTCACTCTAGACTCTAGTCACTCTAGACTCTTGTCACTCTAGACTCTAGTCACTCTAGACTCTAGTCACTCTAGACTCTAGTCACTTTAGACACTAGTCACCCAAGACTCTAGTCACTCTAGACTCTAGTCTCTCTAGAATCTAGTCGTTCTAGACTCTAGTCGCTCTATACTCTAATCACTCTAGACTCTAGTCACTCTAGACTCTAGTCACTCTAGACTCTAGTCACTCTAGACTCTAGTCACTCTAGACTCTAGTCACTCTAGACTCTTGTCACTCTAGACTCTAGTCACTCTAGACTCTAGTCACTCTAGACTCTAGTCACTTTAGACACTAGTCACCCAAGACTCTAGTCACTCTAGACTCTAGTCTCTCTAGAATCTAGTCGTTCTGGAATCTAGTCACTGTAGACTCTAGTCGCTCTAGAGTCTACTCGCTCTAGACTCTAGTCGCTCTAGACTCTAGTCACTCTAGACTCTAGTCGCTCTATACTCTAATCACTCTAGACTCTAGTCACTCTAGACTCTAGTCGCTCTAGACTCTAGTCACTCTAGACTCTAGTCGCTCTATACTCAAGTCACTCTATACTCTAGTCACTCTAGACTCTAGTCACTCTAGACTCTAGTCGCTCTAGACAATTATCACTTCAGACTCTAGTCACACTAGACTTTAGACACTCTAGACTCTAGACTCTAGTCACTCTAGGCTCGAGGTCACTCTAGACTCTAGTCACTCTAGACTCTAGTCGCTCTATACTCAAGTCACTCTATACTCTAGTCACTCTAGACTCTAGTCACTATAGACTCTAGTCGCTCTAGACAATTATCACTTCAGACTCCAGTCACACTAGACTTTAGACACTCTAGACTTTAGACTCTAGTCACTCTAGGCTCTAGTCACTCTAGACTCTAGTCGCTCTATACTCTAGTCACTCTAGACTCTAGTCACTCTAAACTCAAGTCACTCTATACTCTAGTCACTCTAGATTCTAGTCACTCTAGACTCTAGTCGCTCTAGACAATTATCACTTTAGACTCTAGTCACTATAGACTCTAGTCGCTCTAGACTCTAGTCACTCTAGACTCTAGTCACTCTAGACTCTAGTCGCTCTATACTCAAGTCACTCTATACTCTAGTCACTCTAGACTCTAGTCACTCTAGACTCTAGTCGCTCTAGACAATTATCACTTCAGACTCTAGTCACACTAGACTTTAGACACTCTAGACTCTAGACTCTAGTCACTCTAGGCTCTAGTCACTCTAGACTCTAGTCGCTCTATACTCTAGTCACTCTAGACTCTAGTCACTCTAGACTCAAGTCACTCTATACTCTAGTCACTCTAGATTCTAGTCACTCTAGACTCTAGTCGCTCTAGACAATTATCACTTTAGACTCTAGTCACTATAGACTCTAGTCGCTCTAGACTCTAGTCACTCTAGACTCTAGTCACTCTAGACTCTAGTCACTTTACACTCTCGTTACTCTAGATTCTAGTCACTCTATACTCTAGTCTCTCTAGACTCTAGTCGCTCTATACTCTAATCACTCTAGACTCTAGTCACTCTAGACTCTAGTCACTCTAGACTCTAGTCACTCTAGACTCTAGTCACTCTAGACTCTAGTCACTTTAGACACTAGTCACTCTCGACTCTAGTCACTCTAGACTCTAGTCTCTCTAGAATCTAGTCGTTCTGGAATCTAGTCACTGTAGACTCTAGTCGCTCTAGAGTCTACTCACTCTAGACTCTAGTCGCTCTAGACTCTAGTCACTCTAGACTCTAGTCGCTCTATACTCTAATCACTCTAGACTCTAGTCACTCTAGACTCTAGTCACTCTATACTCTAGTCTCTCTAGACTCTAGTCACTCTAGACTCTAGTCACTCTAGACCCTAGTCACTTTAGACTCTAGTCACTCTAGACTCTAGTCACTTTAAACTGTAGTCACTCTAGACTCAATTCACTCTAGACTCTAGTCGCTCTAGACTGTAGTCACTCTAGACACTAGTCGCTCTAGACTCTTGTCACTCTAGACTCTAGTCACTCTAGACTCTAGTCGCTCTAGACTCTAGGCACTTTACACGAGTCTCTCTAGACTCTAGTCACTCAAGACACTAGTCACTCTAGACTCCAGTCACTCTAGACTCTAGTCACTCTAGACTCTAGTCACTCTAGACTCTAGTCACTCTAGACTCTAGTCACTCTAGACTCTAGTCACTTTAGACACTAGTCACCCTCGACTCTAGTCACTCTAGACTCTAGTCTCTCTAGAATCTAGTCGTTCTGGAATCTAGTCACTGTAGACTCTAGTCGCTCTAGAGTCTACTCACTCTAGACTCTAGTCGCTCTAGACTCTAGTCACTCTAGACTCTAGTCTAGTCACTCTAGAATCTAGTCACCCTATACTCTAGTCACTCTAGACTCTAGTCACTTAAGACGCTAGTCACTCTAGACCCTAGTCACCCTATACTCTAGTCACTCTAGACTCTAGTCACTCTAGACTCAAGTCACTCTATACTCTAGTCACTCTAGACTCTAGTCACTCTAGACTCTAGTCGCTCTAGACAATTATCACTTCAGACTCTAGTCACACTAGACTTTAGACACTCTAGACTCTAGACTCTAGTCACTCTAGGCTCTAGTCACTCTAGACTCTAGTCGCTCTATACTCTAGTCACTCTAGACTCTAGTCACTCTAGACTCTAGTCGCTCTAGACAATTATCACTTTAGACTCTAGTCACTATAGACTCTAGTCGCTCTAGACTCTAGTCACTCTAGACTCTAGTCACTCTAGACTCTAGTCGCTCTATACTCTAATCACTCTAGACTCTAGTCACTCTATACTCTAGTCACTTTACACTCTAGTCACTCTAGACTCTAGTCGCTCTAGACAATTATCACTTTAGACTCTAGTCACTATAGACTCTAGTCGCTCTAGACTCTAGTCACTCTAGACTCTAGTCACTCTAGACTCTAGTCGCTCTATACTCTAATCACTCTATACTCTAGTCACTCTAGACTCTAGTCACTCTAGACTCTAGTCGCTCTAGACAATTATCACTTTAGACTCTAGTCACTATAGACTCTAGTCGCTCTAGACTCTAGTCACTCTAGACTCTAGTCACTCTAGACTCTAGTCGCTCTATACTCTAGTCACTCTAGACTCTAGTCACTCTAGACTCTAGTCGCTCTAGACAATTATCACTTTAGACTCTAGTCACTATAGACTCTAGTCGCTCTAGACTCTAGTCACTCTAGACTCTAGTCACTCTAGACTCTAGTCGCTCTATACTCTAATCACTCTATACTCTAGTCACTCTAGACTCTAGTCACTCTAGACTCAAGTCACTCTATACTCTAGTCACTCTAGACTCTAGTCACTCTAGACTCTAGTCGCTCTAGACAATTATCACTTCAGACTCTAGTCACACTAGACTTTAGACACTCTAGACTCTAGACTCTAGTCACTCTAGGCTCTAGTCACTCTAGACTCTAGTCGCTCTATACTCTAGTCACTCTAGACTCTAGTCACTCTAGACTCTAGTCGCTCTAGACAATTATCACTTTAGACTCTAGTCACTATAGACTCTAGTCGCTCTAGACTCTAGTCACTCTAGACTCTAGTCACTCTAGACTCTAGTCGCTCTAGACAATTATCACTTTAGACTCTAGTCACTATAGACTCTAGTCGCTCTAGACTCTAGTCACTCTAGATTCTAGTCACTCTAGACTCTAGTCACTTTAAACTGTAGTCACTCTAGACTCAATTCACTCTAGACTCTAGTCGCTCTAGACTGTAGTCACTCTAGACTCTACTCACTCTAGACTCTAGTCGCTCTAGACTCTAGTCACTCTAGACTCTAGTCACTCTAGACTCTAGACTCTAGTCACTCTAAACTCTAGTCTAGTCACTCTAGAATCTAGTCACCCTATACTCTAGTCACGCTATACTCTAGTCACATTACACTCTAGTTACTCTAGATTCTAGTCACTCTATACTCTAGTCTCTCTAGACTCTAGTCACTTTTGACTCTAGTCACTCTAGACTCTAGTCGCTCTATACTCTAGTCACTCTAGACTCTAGTCACTCTAGACTCAAGTCACTCTATACTCTAGTCACTCTAGACTCTAGTCACTCTAGACTCTAGTCGCTCTAGACAATTATCACTTCAGACTCTAGTCACACTAGACTTTAGACACTCTAGACTCTAGACTCTAGTCACTCTAGGCTCTAGTCACTCTAGACTCTAGTCGCTCTATACTCTAGTCACTCTAGACTCTAGTCACTCTAGACTCTAGTCGCTCTAGACAATTATCACTTTAGACTCTAGTCACTATAGACTCTAGTCGCTCTAGACTCTAGTCACTCTAGACTCTAGTCACTCTAGACTCTAGTCGCTCTATACTCTAATCACTCTAGACTCTAGTCACTCTATACTCTAGTCACTTTACACTCTAGTTACTCTAGATTCTGGTCACTCTATACTCTAATCGCTCTAGACTCTAGTCACTCTAGACTCTAGTCACTCTAGATTCTAGTCACTCTATACTCTAGTCTTTCTAGACCCTAGTCACTCTTGACTCTAGTCACTCTAGACTCTAGTCGCTCTATACTCTAGTCACTCTAGACTCTAGTCACTCTAGACTCAAGTCACTCTATACTCTAGTCACTCTAGACTCTAGTCACTCTAGACTCTAGTCACTCTAGACCCTAGTCACTTTAGACTCTAGTCACTCTGGACTCTAGTCACTTTAAGCTGTAGTCACTCTAGACTCTAGTCACTCTAGACTCTAGTCGCTCTAGACTCTAGTCACTCGAGACTCTAGTCGCTCTAGACTCTAGTCACTCTAGATTCTAATCACTCTATAATCTAGTCTCTCTAGACTCTAGCCACTCAAGACTCTAGTCACTCTAGACTCTAATCGCTCTAGACTCTAGTCACTCTAGACTCTAGTCACTCTAGATTCTAGTCACTCTATACTCTAGTCTTTCTAGACCCTAGTCACTCTTGACTCTAGTCACTCTAGACTCTAGTCGCTCTATACTCTAGTCACTCTAGACTCTAGTCACTCTAGACTCAAGTCACTCTATACTCTAGTCACTCTAGACTCTAGTCACTCTAGACTCTAGTCACTCTAGACCCTAGTCACTTTAGACTCTAGTCACTCTGGACTCTAGTCACTTTAAACTGTAGTCACTCTAGACTCTAGTCACTCTAGACTCTAGTCGCTCTAGACTCTAGTCACTCGAGACTCTAGTCGCTCTAGACTCTAGTCACTCTAGATTCTAATCACTCTATAATCTAGTCTCTCTAGACTCTAGACACTCAAGACTCTAGTCACTCTAGACTCTAATCGCTCTAGACTCTAGTCACTCTAGACTCTAGTCACTCTAGATTCTAGTCACTCTATACTCTAGTCTTTCTAGACCCTAGTCACTCTTGACTCTAGTCACTCTAGACTCTAGTCGCTCTATACTCTAGTCACTCTAGACTCTAGTCACTCTAGACTCAAGTCACTCTATACTCTAGTCACTCTAGATTCTAGTCACTCTAGACTCTAGTCGCTCTAGACAATTATCACTTTAGACTCTAGTCACTATAGACTCTAGTCGCTCTAGACTCTAGTCACTCTAGACTCTAGTCACTCTAGACTCTAGTCACTTTACACTCTCGTTACTCTAGATTCTAGTCACTCTATACTCTAGTCTCTCTAGACTCTAGTCACTCTGGACTCTAGTCACTTTAAACTGTAGTCACTCTATACTCTAGTCACTCTAGACTCTAGTCACTCTAGACTCTAGTCGCTCTAGACAATTATCACTTCAGACTCTAGTCACACTAGACTTTAGACACTCTAGACTCTAGACTCTAGTCACTCTAGGCTCTAGTCACTCTAGACTCTAGTCGCTCTATACTCTAGTCACTCTAGACTCTAGTCACTCTAGACTCAAGTCACTCTAGATTCTAGTCACTCGAGACTCTAGTCGCTCTAGACTCTAGTCACTCTAGATTCTAATCACTCTATAATCTAGTCTCTCTAGACTCTAGTCGCTCTATACTCAAGTCACTCTAGACTCTAGTCACTCTAGACTCTAGTCACTTTACACTCTCGTTACTCTAGATTCTAGTCACTCTATACTCTAGTCTCTCTAGACTCTAGTCACTCTAGACTCTAGTCACTCTAGACTCTAGTCGCTCTATACTCAAGTCACTCTATACTCTAGTCACTCTAGACTCTAGTCACTCTAGACTCTAGTCACTCTAGACTCTAGTCACTTTACACTCTCGTTACTCTAGATTCTAGTCACTCTATACTCTAGTCTCTCTAGACTCTAGTCACTCTAGACTCTAGTCGCTCTATACTCTAGTCACTCTAGACTCTAGTCACTCTAGACTCTAGTCGCTCTAGACAATTATCACTTTAGACTTTAGTCACTCTAGACTCTAGTCACTCTAGATTCTAGTCACTCTATACTCTAGTCTCTCTAGACTCTAGTCACTCTTGACTCTAGTCACTCTAGACTCTAGTCGCTCTATACTCTAGTCACTCTAGACTCTAGTCACTCTAGACTCAAGTCACTCTATACTCTAGTCACTCTAGACTCTAGTCACTCTAGACTCTAGTCGCTCTAGACTCTAGTCACTCTAGATTCTAATAACTCTATAATCTAGTCTCTCTAGACTCTAGTCACTCAAGACTCTAGTCACTCTAGACTCTAATCGCTCTAGACTCTAGTCACTCTAGACTCTAGTCACTCTAGATTCTAGTCACTCTATACTCTAGTCTCTCTAGACTCTAGTCACTCTTGACTCTAGTCACTCTAGACTCTAGTCGCTCTATACTCTAGTCACTCTAGACTCTAGTCACTCTAGACTCAAGTCACTCTATACTCTAGTCACTCTTGACTATAGTCACTCTAGACTCTAGTCGCTCTATACTCTAGTCACTCTAGACTCTAGTCACTCTAGACTCTAGTCACTCTAGACTCTAGTCGCTCTATACTCTAGTCACTCTAGACTCTAGTCACTCTAGGCTCAAGTCACTCTATACTCTAGTCACTCTAGACTCTAGTCACTCTAGACTCTAGTCACTCTAGACTCAAGTCACTCTATACTCTAGTCACTCTAGACTCTAGTCACTCTAGACTCTAGTCACACTAGACTTTAGACACTCTAGACTCTAGACTCTAGTCACTCTAGGCTCTAGTCACTCTAGACTCTAGTCGCTCTATACTCTAGTCACTCTAGACTCTAGTCACTCTAGACTCAAGGCAATCTAGACTCTAGTCATTCTAGACTCTAGTCACTCTTAACTCTGGTCGCTCTATACTCTAGTCACTCTAGACTCTAGTCACTTTAGACGCTAGTCACTCTAGACCCTAGTCACCCTATACTCTAGTCACTCTAGAGTCTAGTCACTCTAGATTCTAGTCACTCTAGACTCTATTCACTTTAAACTGTAGTCACTCTAGACTCAATTCACTCTATACTCTAGTCACTCTAGACTCTAGTCACTCTAGACTCTAGTCGCTCTAGACAATTATCACTTCAGACTCTAGTCACACTAGACTTTAGACACTCTAGACTCTAGACTCTAGTCACTCTAGGCTCTAGTCACTCTAGACTCTAGTCGCTCTATACTCTAGTCACTCTAGACTCTAGTCATTCTAGACTCTAGTCACTCTAGACTCAAGTCACTCTATACTCTAGTCACTCTAGATTCTAGTCACTCTAGACTCTAGTCGCTCTAGACAATTATCACTTTAGACTCTAGTCACTATAGACTCTAGTCACTTTACACTCTCGTTACTCTAGATTCTAGTCACTCTATACTCTAGTCTCTCTAGACTCTAGTCACTCTAGACTCTAGTCACTCTAGACTCTAGTCGCTCTATACTCTAGTCACTCTAGACTCTAGTCACTCTAGACTCAAGTCACTCTATACTCTAGTCACTCTAGATTCTAGTCACTCTAGACTCTAGTCGCTCTAGACAATTATCACTTTAGACTCTAGTCACTATAGACTCTAGTCGCTCTAGACTCTAGTCACTCTAGACTCTAGTCACTCTAGACTCTAGTCACTTTACACTCTCGTTACTCTAGATTCTAGTCACTCTATACTCTAGTCTCTCTAGACTCTAGTCACTCTAGACTCTAGTCACTCTAGACTCTAGTCGCTCTATACTCAAGTCACTCTATACTCTAGTCTCTCTAGACTCTAGTCACTCTAGACTCTAGTCACTCTAGACTCTAGTCGCTCTATACTCAAGTCATTCTAGACTCTAGTCACTCTAGACTCTAGTCACTTTACACTCTCGTTACTCTAGATTCTAGTCATTCTATACTCTAGTCTCTCTAGACTCTAGTCACTCTAGACTCTAGTCACTCTAGACTCTAGTCGCTCTATACTCAAGTCACTCTATACTCTAGTCACTCTAGACTCTAGTCACTCTAGACTCTAGTCACTCTAGACTCTAGTCACTTTACACTCTCGTTACTCTAGATTCTAGTCACTCTATACTCTAGTCTCTCTAGACTCTAGTCACTCTAGACTCTAGTCACTCTAGACTCTAGTCGCTCTATACTCTAGTCACTCTAGACTCTAGTCACTCTAGACTCTAGTCACACTAGACTTTAGACACTCTAGACTCTAGACTCTAGTCACTCTAGGCTCTAGTCACTCTAGACTCTAGTCGCTCTATACTCTAGTCACTCTAGACTCTAGTCACTCTAGACTCAAGGCAATCTAGACTCTAGTCATTCTAGACTCTAGTCACTCTTAACTCTGGTCGCTCTATACTCTAGTCACTCTAGACTCTAGTCACTTTAGACGCTAGTCACTCTAGACCCTAGTCACCCTATACTCTAGTCACTCTAGAGTCTAGTCACTCTAGATTCTAGTCACTCTAGACTCTATTCACTTTAAACTGTAGTCACTCTAGACTCAATTCACTCTATACTCTAGTCACTCTAGACTCTAGTCACTCTAGACTCTAGTCGCTCTAGACAATTATCACTTCAGACTCTAGTCACACTAGACTTTAGACACTCTAGTCACTCTAGGCTCTAGTCACTCTAGACTCTAGTCGCTCTATACTCTAGTCACTCTAGACTCTAGTCACTCTAGACTCTAGTCACTCTAGACTCAAGTCACTCTATACTCTAGTCACTCTAGATTCTAGTCACTCTAGACTCTAGTCGCTCTAGACAATTATCACTTTAGACTCTAGTCACTATAGACTCTAGTCACTTTACACTCTCGTTACTCTAGATTCTAGTCACTCTATACTCTAGTCTCTCTAGACTCTAGTCACTCTAGACTCTAGTCACTCTAGACTCTAGTCGCTCTATACTCTAGTCACTCTAGACTCTAGTCACTCTAGACTCAAGTCACTCTATACTCTAGTCACTCTAGATTCTAGTCACTCTAGACTCTAGTCGCTCTAGACAATTATCACTTTAGACTCTAGTCACTATAGACTCTAGTCGCTCTAGACTCTAGTCACTCTAGACTCTAGTCACTCTAGACTCTAGTCACTTTACACTCTCGTTACTCTAGATTCTAGTCACTCTATACTCTAGTCTCTCTAGACTCTAGTCACTCTAGACTCTAGTCACTCTAGACTCTAGTCGCTCTATACTCAAGTCACTCTATACTCTAGTCTCTCTAGACTCTAGTCACTCTAGACTCTAGTCACTCTAGACTCTAGTCGCTCTATACTCAAGTCACTCTAGACTCTAGTCACTCTAGACTCTAGTCACTTTACACTCTCGTTACTCTAGATTCTAGTCACTCTATACTCTAGTCTCTCTAGACTCTAGTCACTCTAGACTCTAGTCACTCTAGACTCTAGTCGCTCTATACTCAAGTCACTCTATACTCTAGTCACTCTAGACTCTAGTCACTCTAGACTCTAGTCACTCTAGACTCTAGTCACTCTAGACTCTAGTCACTCTAGACTCTAGTCACTTTACACTCTCGTTACTCTAGATTCTAGTCACTCTATACTCTAGTCTCTCTAGACTCTAGTCACTCTAGACTCTAGTCGCTCTATACTCTAGTCACTCTAGACTCTAGTCACTCTAGACTCTAGTCGCTCTAGACAATTATCACTTTAGACTTTAGTCACTCTAGACTCTAGTCACTCTAGATTCTAGTCACTCTATACTCTAGTCTCTCTAGACTCTAGTCACTCTTGACTCTAGTCACTCTAGACTCTAGTCGCTCTAGACTCTAGTCACTCTAGATTCTAATAACTCTATAATCTAGTCTCTCTAGACTCTAGTCACTCAAGACTCTAGTCACTCTAGACTCTAATCACTCTTGACTCTAGTCACTCTAGACTCTAGTCACTCTAGACTCTAGTCACTCTAGACTCTAGTCGCTCTAGACTCTAGTCACTCTAGATTCTAATAACTCTATACTCTAGTCTCTCTAGACTCTAGTCACTCTTGACTCTAGTCACTCTAGACTCTAGTCACTCTAGACTCTAGTCACTCTAGACTCTAGTCGCTCTAGACTCTAGTCACTCTAGATTCTAATAACTCTATAATCTAGTCTCTCTAGACTCTAGTCACTCAAGACTCTAGTCACTCTAGACTCTAGTCGCTCTATACTCTAGTCACTCTAGACTCTAGTCACTCTAGACTCTAGTCGCTCTAGACTCTAGTCACTCTAGATTCTAATAACTCTATAATCTAGTCTCTCTAGACTCTAGTCACTCAAGACTCTAGTCACTCTAGACTCTAGTCGCTCTAGACTCTAGTCACTCTAGATTCTAATAACTCTATAATCTAGTCTCTCTAGACTCTAGTCACTCAAGACTCTAGTCACTCTAGACTCTAATCACTCTTGACTCTAGTCACTCTAGACTCTAGTCACTCTAGACTCTAGTCACTCTAGACTCAAGTCACTCTATACTCTAGTCACTCTAGATTCTAGTCACTCTAGACTCTAGTCGCTCTAGACAATTATCACTTTAGACTCTAGTCACTATAGACTCTAGTCGCTCTAGACTCTAGTCACTCTAGACTCTAGTCACTCTAGACTCTAGTCACTTTACACTCTCGTTACTCTAGATTCTAGTCACTCTATACTCTAGTCTCTCTAGACTCTAGTCACTCTAGACTCTAGTCACTCTAGACTCTAGTCGCTCTATACTCAAGTCACTCTATACTCTAGTCTCTCTAGGCTCAAGTCACTCTATACTCTAGTCACTCTAGACTCTAGTCACTCTTGACTATAGTCACTCTAGACTCTAGTCGCTCTATACTCTAGTCACTCTAGACTCTAGTCACTCTAGACTCTAGTCACTCTAGACTCTAGTCGCTCTATACTCTAGTCACTCTAGACTCTAGTCACTCTAGGCTCAAGTCACTCTATACTCTAGTCACTCTAGACTCTAGTCACTCTAGACTCTAGTCACTCTAGACTCAAGTCACTCTATACTCTAGTCACTCTAGACTCTAGTCACTCTAGACTCTAGTCACACTAGACTTTAGACACTCTAGACTCTAGACTCTAGTCACTCTAGGCTCTAGTCACTCTAGACTCTAGTCGCTCTATACTCTAGTCACTCTAGACTCTAGTCACTCTAGACTCAAGGCAATCTAGACTCTAGTCATTCTAGACTCTAGTCACTCTTAACTCTGGTCGCTCTATACTCTAGTCACTCTAGACTCTAGTCACTTTAGACGCTAGTCACTCTAGACCCTAGTCACCCTATACTCTAGTCACTCTAGAGTCTAGTCACTCTAGATTCTAGTCACTCTAGACTCTATTCACTTTAAACTGTAGTCACTCTAGACTCAATTCACTCTATACTCTAGTCACTCTAGACTCTAGTCACTCTAGACTCTAGTCGCTCTAGACAATTATCACTTCAGACTCTAGTCACACTAGACTTTAGACACTCTAGACTCTAGACTCTAGTCACTCTAGGCTCTAGTCACTCTAGACTCTAGTCGCTCTATACTCTAGTCACTCTAGACTCTAGTCATTCTAGACTCTAGTCACTGTAGACTCAAGTCACTCTATACTCTAGTCACTCTAGATTCTAGTCACTCTAGACTCTAGTCGCTCTAGACAATTATCACTTTAGACTCTAGTCACTATAGACTCTAGTCACTTTACACTCTCGTTACTCTAGATTCTAGTCACTCTATACTCTAGTCTCTCTAGACTCTAGTCACTCTAGACTCTAGTCACTCTAGACTCTAGTCGCTCTATACTCTAGTCACTCTAGACTCTAGTCACTCTAGACTCAAGTCACTCTATACTCTAGTCACTCTAGATTCTAGTCACTCTAGACTCTAGTCGCTCTAGACAATTATCACTTTAGACTCTAGTCACTATAGACTCTAGTCGCTCTAGACTCTAGTCACTCTAGACTCTAGTCACTCTAGACTCTAGTCACTTTACACTCTCGTTACTCTAGATTCTAGTCACTCTATACTCTAGTCTCTCTAGACTCTAGTCACTCTAGACTCTAGTCACTCTAGACTCTAGTCGCTCTATACTCAAGTCACTCTATACTCTAGTCTCTCTAGACTCTAGTCACTCTAGACTCTAGTCACTCTAGACTCTAGTCGCTCTATACTCAAGTCATTCTAGACTCTAGTCACTCTAGACTCTAGTCACTTTACACTCTCGTTACTCTAGATTCTAGTCATTCTATACTCTAGTCTCTCTAGACTCTAGTCACTCTAGACTCTAGTCACTCTAGACTCTAGTCGCTCTATACTCAAGTCACTCTATACTCTAGTCACTCTAGACTCTAGTCACTCTAGACTCTAGTCACTCTAGACTCTAGTCACTTTACACTCTCGTTACTCTAGATTCTAGTCACTCTATACTCTAGTCTCTCTAGACTCTAGTCACTCTAGACTCTAGTCACTCTAGACTCTAGTCGCTCTATACTCTAGTCACTCTAGACTCTAGTCACTCTAGACTCTAGTCACACCAGACTTTAGACACTCTAGACTCTAGACTCTAGTCACTCTAGGCTCTAGTCACTCTAGACTCTAGTCGCTCTATACTCTAGTCACTCTAGACTCTAGTCACTCTAGACTCAAGGCAATCTAGACTCTAGTCATTCTAGACTCTAGTCACTCTTAACTCTGGTCGCTCTATACTCTAGTCACTCTAGACTCTAGTCACTTTAGACGCTAGTCACTCTAGACCCTAGTCACCCTATACTCTAGTCACTCTAGAGTCTAGTCACTCTAGATTCTAGTCACTCTAGACTCTATTCACTTTAAACTGTAGTCACTCTAGACTCAATTCACTCTATACTCTAGTCACTCTAGACTCTAGTCACTCTAGACTCTAGTCGCTCTAGACAATTATCACTTCAGACTCTAGTCACACTAGACTTTAGACACTCTAGTCACTCTAGGCTCTAGTCACTCTAGACTCTAGTCGCTCTATACTCTAGTCACTCTAGACTCTAGTCACTCTAGACTCTAGTCACTCTAGACTCAAGTCACTCTATACTCTAGTCACTCTAGATTCTAGTCACTCTAGACTCTAGTCGCTCTAGACAATTATCACTTTAGACTCTAGTCACTATAGACTCTAGTCACTTTACACTCTCGTTACTCTAGATTCTAGTCACTCTATACTCTAGTCTCTCTAGACTCTAGTCACTCTAGACTCTAGTCACTCTAGACTCTAGTCGCTCTATACTCTAGTCACTCTAGACTCTAGTCACTCTAGACTCAAGTCACTCTATACTCTAGTCACTCTAGATTCTAGTCACTCTAGACTCTAGTCGCTCTAGACAATTATCACTTTAGACTCTAGTCACTATAGACTCTAGTCGCTCTAGACTCTAGTCACTCTAGACTCTAGTCACTCTAGACTCTAGTCACTTTACACTCTCGTTACTCTAGATTCTAGTCACTCTATACTCTAGTCTCTCTAGACTCTAGTCACTCTAGACTCTAATCACTCTAGACTCTAGTCGCTCTATACTCAAGTCACTCTATACTCTAGTCTCTCTAGACTCTAGTCACTCTAGACTCTAGTCACTCTAGACTCTAGTCGCTCTATACTCAAGTCACTCTAGACTCTAGTCACTCTAGACTCTAGTCACTTTACACTCTCGTTACTCTAGATTCTAGTCACTCTATACTCTAGTCTCTCTAGACTCTAGTCACTCTAGACTCTAGTCACTCTAGACTCTAGTCGCTCTATACTCAAGTCACTCTATACTCTAGTCACTCTAGACTCTAGTCACTCTAGACTCTAGTCACTCTAGACTCTAGTCACTCTAGACTCTAGTCACTCTAGACTCTAGTCACTTTACACTCTCGTTACTCTAGATTCTAGTCACTCTATACTCTAGTCTCTCTAGACTCTAGTCACTCTAGACTCTAGTCGCTCTATACTCTAGTCACTCTAGACTCTAGTCACTCTAGACTCTAGTCGCTCTAGACAATTATCACTTTAGACTTTAGTCACTCTAGACTCTAGTCACTCTAGATTCTAGTCACTCTATACTCTAGTGTCTCTAGACTCTAGTCACTCTTGACTCTAGTCACTCTAGACTCTAGTCGCTCTAGACTCTAGTCACTCTAGATTCTAATAACTCTATAATCTAGTCTCTCTAGACTCTAGTCACTCAAGACTCTAGTCACTCTAGACTCTAATCACTCTTGACTCTAGTCACTCTAGACTCTAGTCACTCTAGACTCTAGTCACTCTAGACTCTAGTCGCTCTAGACTCTAGTCACTCTAGATTCTAATAACTCTATACTCTAGTCTCTCTAGACTCTAGTCACTCTTGACTCTAGTCGCTCTAGACTCTAGTCACTCTAGATTCTAATAACTCTATAATCTAGTCTCTCTAGACTCTAGTCACTCAAGACTCTAGTCACTCTAGACTCTAGTCGCTCTATACTCTAGTCACTCTAGACTCTAGTCACTCTAGACTCTAGTCGCTCTAGACTCTAGTCACTCTAGATTCTAATAACTCTATAATCTAGTCTCTCTAGACTCTAGTCACTCAAGACTCTAGTCACTCTAGACTCTAGTCGCTCTAGACTCTAGTCACTCTAGATTCTAATAACTCTATAATCTAGTCTCTCTAGACTCTAGTCACTCAAGACTCTAGTCACTCTAGACTCTAGTCGCTCTAGACTCTAGTCACTCTAGATTCTAATAACTCTATAATCTAGTCTCTCTAGACTCTAGTCACTCAAGACTCTAGTCACTCTAGACTCTAATCGCTCTAGACTCTAGTCACTCTAGACTCTAGTCACTCTAGATTCTAGTCACTCTATACTCTAGTCTCTCTAGACTCTAGTCACTCTTGACTCTAGTCACTCTAGACTCTAGTCGCTCTATACTCTAGTCACTCTAGACTCTAGTCACTCTAGACTCAAGTCACTCTATACTCTAGTCACTCTTGACTATAGTCCCTCTAGACTCTAGTCGCTCTATACTCTAGTCACTCTAGACTCTAGTCACTCTAGACTCTAGTCACTCTAGACTCTAGTCGCTCTATACTCTAGTCACTCTAGACTCTAGTCACTCTAGGCTCAAGTCACTCTATACTCTAGTCACTCTAGACTCTAGTCACTCTAGACTCTAGTCACTCTAGACTCAAGTCACTCTATACTCTAGTCACTCTAGACTCTAGTCATTCTAGACTCTAGTCACACTAGACTTTAGACACTCTAGACTCTAGACTCTAGTCACTCTAGGCTCTAGTCACTCTAGACTCTAGTCGCTCTATACTCTAGTCACTCTAGACTCTAGTCACTCTAGACTCAAGGCAATCTAGACTCTAGTCATTCTAGACTCTAGTCACTCTTAACTCTGGTCGCTCTATACTCTAGTCACTCTAGACTCTAGTCACTTTAGACGCTAGTCACTCTAGACCCTAGTCACCCTATACTCTAGTCACTCTAGAGTCTAGTCACTCTAGATTCTAGTCACTCTAGACTCTATTCACTTTAAACTGTAGTCACTCTAGACTCAATTCACTCTATACTCTAGTCTCTCTAGACTCTAGTCACTCTAGACTCTAGTCGCTCTAGACAATTATCACTTCAGACTCTAGTCACACTAGACTTTAGACACTCTAGACTCTAGACTCTAGTCACTCTAGGCTCTAGTCACTCTAGACTCTAGTCGCTCTATACTCTAGTCACTCTAGACTCTAGTCACTCTAGACTCTAGTCACTCTAGACTCAAGTCACTCTATACTCTAGTCACTCTAGATTCTAGTCACTCTAGACTCTAGTCGCTGTAGACAATTATCACTTTAGACTCTAGTCACTATAGACTCTAGTCGCTCTATACTCTAGTCACTCTAGACTCTAGTCACTCTAGACTCAAGTCACTCTACACTCTAGTCACTCTAGACTCTAGTCACTCTAGACTCTAGTCGCTCTAGACAATTATCACTTCAGATTCTAGTCACACTAGACTTAAGACACTCTAGACTCTAGACTCTAGTCACTCTAGACAATTATCACTTTAGACTCTAGTCACTATAGACTCTAGTCGCTCTAGACAATTATCACTTTAGACTTTAGTCACTCTAGACTCTAGTCACTCTAGATTCTAGTCACTCTATACTCTAGTCTCTCTAGACTCTAGTCACTCTTGACTCTAGTCACTCTAGACTCTAGTCGCTCTATACTCTAGTCACTCTAGACTCTAGTCACTCTAGACTCAAGTCACTCTATACTCTAGTCACTCTAGACTCTAGTCACTCTAGACTCTAGTCGCTCTAGACAATTATCACTTTAGACTTTAGTCACTCTAGACTCTAGTCACTCTAGATTCTAGTCACTCTATACTCTAGTCTCTCTAGACTCTAGTCACTCTTGACTCTAGTCACTCTAGACTCTAGTCGCTCTATACTCTAGTCATTCTAGACTCTAGTCACTCTTAACTCTGGTCGCTCTATACTCTAGTCACTCTAGACTCTAGTCACTTTAGACGCTAGTCACTCTAGACCCTAGTCACCCTATACTCTAGTCACTCTAGAGTCTAGTCACTCTAGATTCTAGTCACTCTAGACTCTATTCACTTTAAACTGTAGTCACTCTAGACTCAATTCACTCTATACTCTAGTCACTCTAGACTCTAGTCACTCTAGACTCTAGTCGCTCTAGACAATTATCACTTCAGACTCTAGTCACACTAGACTTTAGACACTCTAGTCACTCTAGGCTCTAGTCACTCTAGACTCTAGTCGCTCTATACTCTAGTCACTCTAGACTCTAGTCACTCTAGACTCTAGTCACTCTAGACTCAAGTCACTCTATACTCTAGTCACTCTAGATTCTAGTCACTCTAGACTCTAGTCGCTCTAGACAATTATCACTTTAGACTCTAGTCACTATAGACTCTAGTCACTTTACACTCTCGTTACTCTAGATTCTAGTCACTCTATACTCTAGTCTCTCTAGACTCTAGTCACTCTAGACTCTAGTCACTCTAGACTCTAGTCGCTCTATACTCTAGTCACTCTAGACTCTAGTCACTCTAGACTCAAGTCACTCTATACTCTAGTCACTCTAGATTCTAGTCACTCTAGACTCTAGTCGCTCTAGACAATTATCACTTTAGACTCTAGTCACTATAGACTCTAGTCGCTCTATACTCTAGTCACTCTAGACTCTAGTCACTCTAGACTCTAGTCGCTCTATACTCTAGTCACTCTAGACTCTAGTCACTCTAGACTCTAGTCACTTTACACTCTCGTTACTCTAGATTCTAGTCACTCTATACTCTAGTCTCTCTAGACTCTAGTCACTCTAGACTCTAGTCACTCTAGACTCTAGTCGCTCTATACTCAAGTCACTCTATACTCTAGTCTCTCTAGACTCTAGTCACTCTAGACTCTAGTCACTCTAGACTCTAGTCGCTCTATACTCAAGTCACTCTAGACTCTAGTCACTCTAGACTCTAGTCACTTTACACTCTCGTTACTCTAGATTCTAGTCACTCTATACTCTAGTCTCTCTAGACTCTAGTCACTCTAGACTCTAGTCACTCTAGACTCTAGTCGCTCTATACTCAAGTCACTCTATACTCTAGTCACTCTAGACTCTAGTCACTCTAGACTCTAGTCACTCTAGACTCTAGTCACTTTACACTCTCGTTACTCTAGATTCTAGTCACTCTATACTCTAGTCTCTCTAGACTCTAGTCACTCTAGACTCTAGTCGCTCTATACTCTAGTCACTCTAGACTCTAGTCACTCTAGACTCTAGTCACTCTAGACAATTATCACTTTAGACTTTAGTCACTCTAGACTCTAGTCACTCTAGATTCTAGTCACTCTATACTCTAGTCTCTCTAGACTCTAGTCACTCTTGACTCTAGTCACTCTAGACTCTAGTCGCTCTATACTCTAGTCACTCTAGACTCTAGTCACTCTAGACTCAAGTCACTCTATACTCTAGTCACTCTAGACTCTAGTCACTCTAGACTCTAGTCGCTCTAGACTCTAGTCACTCTAGATTCTAATAACTCTATAATCTAGTCTCTCTAGACTCTAGTCACTCAAGACTCTAGTCACTCTAGACTCTAATCGCTCTAGACTCTAGTCACTCTAGACTCTAGTCACTCTAGATTCTAGTCACTCTATACTCTAGTCTCTCTAGACTCTAGTCACTCTTGACTCTAGTCACTCTAGACTCTAGTCGCTCTATACTCTAGTCACTCTAGACTCTAGTCACTCTAGACTCAAGTCACTCTATACTCTAGTCACTCTTGACTATAGTCCCTCTAGACTCTAGTCGCTCTATACTCTAGTCACTCTAGACTCTAGTCACTCTAGACTCTAGTCACTCTAGACTCTAGTCGCTCTATACTCTAGTCACTTTAGACTCTAGTCACTCTAGGCTCAAGTCACTCTATACTCTAGTCACTCTAGACTCTAGTCACTCTAGACTCTAGTCACTCTAGACTCAAGTCACTCTATACTCTAGTCACTCTAGACTCTAGTCACTCTAGACTCTAGTCACACTAGACTTTAGACACTCTAGAATCTAGACTCTAGTCACTCTAGGCTCTAGTCACTCTAGACTCTAGTCGCTCTATACTCTAGTCACTCTAGACTCTAGTCACTCTAGACTCAAGGCAATCTAGACTCTAGTCATTCTAGACTCTAGTCACTCTTAACTCTGGTCGCTCTATACTCTAGTCACTCTAGACTCTAGTCACTTTAGACGCTAGTCACTCTAGACCCTAGTCACCCTATACTCTAGTCACTCTAGACTCTAGTCGCTCTATACTCAAGTCACTCTATACTCTAGTCACTCTAGACTCTAGTCACTCTAGACTCTAGTCACTCTAGACTCTAGTCACTTTACACTCTCGTTACTCTAGATTCTAGTCACTCTATACTCAATTCACTCTATACTCTAGTCTCTCTAGACTCTAGTCACTCTAGACTGTAGTCGCTCTAGACAATTATCACTTCAGACTCTAGTCACACTAGACTTTAGACACTCTAGACTCTAGACTCTAGTCACTCTAGGCTCTAGTCACTCTAGACTCTAGTCGCTCTATACTCTAGTCACTCTAGACTCTAGTCACTCTAGACTCTAGTCACTCTAGACTCAAGTCACTCTATACTCTAGTCACTCTAGATTCTAGTCACTCTAGACTCTAGTCGCTCTAGACAATTATCACTTTAGACTCTAGTCACTATAGACTCTAGTCGCTCTATACTCTAGTCACTCTAGACTCTAGTCACTCTAGACTCAAGTCACTCTATACTCTAGTCAATCTAGACTCTAGTCACTCTAGACTCTAGTCGCTCTAGACAATTATCACTTCAGATTCTAGTCACACTAGACTTAAGACACTCTAGACTCTAGACTCTAGTCACTCTAGGCTCTAGTCACTCTAGACTCTAGTCGCTCTAGACAATTATCACTTCAGACTCTAGTCACACTAGACTTTAGACACTCTAGACTCTAGACTCTAGTCACTCTAGGCTCTAGTCACTCTAGACTCTAGTCGCTCTATACTCTAGTCACTCTAGACTCTAGTCACTCTAGACTCAAGTCACTCTATACTCTAGTCACTCTAGATTCTAGTCACTCTAGACTCTAGTCACTCTAGACTCTAGTCGCTCTAGACAATTATCACTTCAGACTCTAGTCACACTAGACTTTAGACACTCTAGACTCTAGACTCTAGTCACTCTAGGCTCTAGTCACTCTAGACTCTAGTCGCTCTATACTCTAGTCACTCTAGACTCTAGTCACTCTAGACTCAAGTCACTCTATACTCTAGTCACTCTAGATTCTAGTCACTCTAGACTCTAGTCGCTCTAGACAATTATCACTTTAGACTCTAGTCACTATAGACTCTAGTCGCTCTAGACTCTAGTCACTCTAGACTCTAGTCACTCTAGACTCTAGTCACTTTACACTCTCGTTACTCTAGATTCTAGTCACTCTATACTCTAGTCTCTCTAGACTCTAGTCACTCTAGACTCTAGTCACTCTAGACTCTAGTCGCTCTATACTCAAGTCACTCTATACTCTAGTCACTCTAGACTCTAGTCACTCTAGACTCTAGTCGCTCTAGACAATTATCACTTTAGACTCTAGTCACTATAGACTCTAGTCACTCTAGACTCTAGTCACTCTAGACTCTAGTCACTCTAGACTCTAGTCACTTTACACTCTCGTTACTCTAGATTCTAGTCACTCTATACTCTAGTCTCTCTAGACTCTAGTCACTCTAGACTCTAGTCGCTCTATACTCTAGTCACTCTAGACTCTAGTCACTCTAGACTCAAGTCACTCTATACTCTAGTCACTCTAGACTCTAGTCACTCTAGACTCTAGTCGCTCTAGACAATTATCACTTTAGACTTTAGTCACTCTAGACTCTAGTCACTCTAGATTCTAGTCACTCTATACTCTAGTCTCTCTAGACTCTAGTCACTCTTGACTCTAGTCACTCTAGACTCTAGTCGCTCTATACTCTAGTCACTCTAGACTCTAGTCACTCTAGACTCAAGTCACTCTATACTCTAGTCACTCTAGACTCTAGTCACTCTAGACTCTAGTCGCTCTAGACTCTAGTCACTCTAGATTCTAATAACTCTATAATCTAGTCTCTCTAGACTCTAGTCACTCAAGACTCTAGTCACTCTAGACTCTAATCGCTCTAGACTCTAGTCACTCTAGACTCTAGTCACTCTAGATTCTAGTCACTCTATAGTCTAGTCTCTCTAGACTCTAGTCACTCTTGACTCTAGTCACTCTAGACTCTAGTCGCTCTATACTCTAGTCACTCTATACTCTAGTCACTCTTGACTCTAGTCACTCTAGACTCTAGTCGCTCTATACTCTAGTCACTCTAGACTCTAGTCACTCTAGACTCTAGTCACTCTAGACTCTAGTCGCTCTATACTCTAGTCACTCTAGACTCTAGTCACTCTAGGCTCAAGTCACTCTATACTCTAGTCACTCTAGACTCTAGTCACTCTAGACTCTAGTCACTCTAGACTCAAGTCACTCTATACTCTAGTCACTCTAGACTCTAGTCACTCTAGACTCTAGTCACACTAGACTTTAGACACTCTAGACTCTAGACTCTAGTCACTCTAGGCTCTAGTCACTCTAGACTCTAGTCGCTCTATACTCTAGTCACTCTAGACTCTAGTCACTCTAGACTCAAGGCAATCTAGACTCTAGTCATTCTAGACTCTAGTCACTCTTAACTCTGGTCGCTCTATACTCTAGTCACTCTAGACTGTAGTCACTCTAGACTCTACTCACTCTAGACTCTAGTCGCTCTAGACTCTAGTCACTCTAAACTCTAGTCTAGTCACTCTAGAATCTAGTCACCCTATACTCTAGTCACGCTATACTCTAGTCACATTACACTCTAGTTACTCTAGATTCTAGTCACTCTATACTCTAGTCTCTCTAGACTCTAGTCACTCTTGACTCTAGTCACTCTAGACTCTAGTCGCTCTATACTCTAGTCACTCTAGACTCTAGTCACTCTAGACTCAAGTCACTCTATACTCTAGTCACTCTAGACTCTAGTCACTCTAGACTCAAGTCACTCTATACTCTAGTCACTCTAGACTCTAGTCACTCTAGACTCAAGTCACTCTATACTCTAGTCACTCTAGACTCTAGTCACTCTAGACTCCTGTCGCTCTAGACAATTATCACTTTAGACTCTAGTCACTATAGACTCTAGTCGCTCTAGACTCTAGTCACTCTAGACTCTAGTCACTCTAGACTCTAGTCACTTTACACTCTCGTTACTCTAGATTCTAGTCACTCTATACTCTAGTCTCTCTAGACTCTAGTCACTCTAGACTCTAGTCGCTCTATACTCTAGTCACTCTAGACTCTAGTCACTCTAGACTCAAGTCACTCTATACTCTAGTCACTCTAGACTCTAGTCACTCTAGACTCCTGTCGCTCTAGACAATTATCACTTTAGACTCTAGTCACTATAGACTCTAGTCGCTCTAGACTCTAGTCACTCTAGACTCAAGTCACTCTATACTCTAGTCACTCTAGACTTTAGACACTCTAGACTCTAGACTCTAGTCACTCTAGACTCTAGTCGCTCTATACTCTAGTCACTCTAGACTCTAGTCACTTTACACTCTCGTTACTCTAGATTCTAGTCACTCTATACTCTAGTCTCTCTAGACTCTAGTCACTCTAGACTCAAGTCACTCTATACTCTAGTCACTCTAGACTCTAGTCACTCTAGACTCTAGTCGCTCTATACTCTAGTCACTCTAGACTCTAGTCACTCTAGACTCAAGTCACTCTATACTCTAGTCACTCTAGACTCTAGTCACTCTAGACTCCTGTCGCTCTAGACAATTATCACTTTAGACTCTAGTCACTATAGACTCTAGTCGCTCTAGACTCTAGTCACTCTAGACTCAAGTCACTCTATACTCTAGTCACTCTAGACTTTAGACACTCTAGACTCTAGACTCTAGTCACTCTAGGCTCTAGTCACTCTAGACTCTAGTCGCTCTATACTCTAGTCACTCTAGACTCTAGTCACTCTAGACTCAAGTCACTCTATACTCTAGTCACTCTAGACTCTAGTCACTCTAGACTCCTGTCGCTCTAGACAATTATCACTTTAGACTCTAGTCACTATAGACTCTAGTCGCTCTAGTTTCTAGTCACTCTAGACTCTAGTCACTCTAGACTCTAGTCACTTTACACTCTCGTTACTCTAGATTCTAGTCACTCTATACTCTAGTCTCTCTAGACTCTAGTCACTCTAGACTCTAGTCGCTCTATACTCTAGTCACTCTAGACTCTAGTCACTCTCGACTCAAGTCACTCTATACTCTAGTCACTCTAGACTCTAGTCACTCTAGACTCTAGTCGCTCTATACTCTAATCACTCTAGACTCTAGTCGCTCTAGACTCTAGTCACTCTAGACTCTAGTCGCTCTAGACTCTAGTCACTCTAGATTCTAATAACTCTATAATCTAGTCTCTCTAGACTCTAGTCACTCAAGACTCTAGTCACTCTAGACTCTAATCGCTCTAGACTCTAGTCACTCTAGACTCTAGTCACTCTAGATTCTAGTCACTCTATACTCTAGTCTCTCTAGAGTCTAGTCACTCTTGACTCTAGTCACTCTAGACTCTAGTCGCTCTAGACTCTAGTCACTCTAGACTCTAGTCACTCTAGACTCAAGTCACTCTATACTCTAGTCACTCTAGACTCTAGTCACTCTAGACTCTAGTCGCTCTAGACTCTAGTCACTCTAGATTCTAATAACTCTATAATCTAGTCTCTCTAGACTCTAGTCACTCAAGACTCTAGTCACTCTAGACTCTAATCGCTCTAGACTCTAGTCACTCTAGACTCTAGTCACTCTAGATTCTAGTCACTCTATACTCTAGTCTCTCTAGACTCTAGTCACTCTTGACTCTAGTCACTCTAGACTCTAGTCGCTCTATACTCTAGTCACTCTAGACTCTAGTCACTCTAGACTCTAGTCACTTTACACTCTCGTTACTCTAGATTCTAGTCACTCTATACTCTAGTCTCTCTAGACTCTAGTCACTCTAGACTCTAGTCGCTCTATACTCTAGTCACTCTAGACTCTAGTCACTCTAGACTCAAGTCACTCTATACTCTAGTCACTCTAGACTCTAGTCACTCTAGACTCTAGTCGCTCTATACTCTAATCACTCTAGACTCTAGTCGCTCTAGACTCTAGTCACTCTAGACTCTAGTCGCTCTAGACTCTAGTCACTCTAGATTCTAATAACTCTATAATCTAGTCTCTCTAGACTCTAGTCACTCAAGACTCTAGTCACTCTAGACTCTAATCGCTCTAGACTCTAGTCACTCTAGACTCTAGTCACTCTAGACTCTAGTCACTCTAGATTCTAGTCACTCTATACTCTAGTCTCTCTAGACTCTAGTCACTCTTGACTCTAGTCACTCTAGACTCTAGTCACTCTAGACTCTAGTCACTCTAGACTCAAGTCACTCTATACTCTAGTCACTCTAGACTCTAGTCACTCTAGACTCTAGTCGCTCTAGACTCTAGTCACTCTAGATTCTAATAACTCTATAATCTAGTCTCTCTAGACTCTAGTCACTCAAGACTCTAGTCACTCTAGACTCTAATCGCTCTAGACTCTAGTCACTCTAGACTCTAGTCACTCTAGATTCTAGTCACTCTATACTCTAGTCTCTCTAGACTCTAGTCACTCTTGACTCTAGTCACTCTAGACTCTAGTCGCTCTATACTCTAGTCACTCTAGACTCTAGTCACTCTATACTCTAGTCACTTTACACTCTAGTTACTCTAGATTCTAGTCACTCTATACTCTAGTCTCTCTAGACTCTAGTCACTCTAGACTCTAGTCACTCTAGACTCTAGTCACTCTAGACCCTAGTCACTTTAGACTCTAGTCACTCTAGACTATAGTCACTTTAAACTGTAGTCACTCTAGACTCTAGTCACTCTAGACTCTAGTCGCTCTAGACTCTAGTCACTCTAGACTCTAGTCGCTCTAAACTCTAGTCACTCTAGATTCTAATCACTCTATAATCTAGTCTCTCTAGACTCTAGTCACTCAAGACTCTAGTCACTCTAGACTCTAATCGCTCCAGACTCTAGTCACTCTAGGCTCTAGTCACTCTAGACTCTAGTCACTCTAGACTCTAGTCACTCTAGACTCTAGTCGCTCTATACTCTAATCACTCTAGACTCTAGTCACTCTATACTCTAGTCACTTTACACTTTAGTTACTCTAGATTCTAGTCACTCTATACTCTAGTCTCTGTAGACTCTAGTCACTCTAGACTCTAGTCACTCTAGACTCTAGTCACTCTAGACTCTTGTCACTCTAGACTCTAGTCACTCTAGACTCTAGTCACTCTAGACTCTAGTCACTCTAGACTCTAGTCACTCTAGACTCTTGTCACTCTAGACTCTAGTCACTCTAGACTCTAGTCACTCTAGACTCTAGTCACTCTAGACTCTTGTCACTCTAGACTCTAGTCTCTCTAGAATCTAGTCGTTCTGGAATCTAGTCACTGTAGACTCTAGTCGCTCTAGAGTCTACTCACTCTAGACTCTAGTCACTCTAGGCTCTAGTCACTCTAGACTCTAGTCGCTCTATACTCTAGTCACTCTAGACTCTAGTCACTCTAGACTCAAGTCACTCTATACACTAGTCACTCTAGACTCTAGTCACTCTAGACTCTAGTCGCTCTAGACAATTATCACTTTAGACTCTAGTCACTATAGACTCTAGTCGCTCTAGACTCTAGTCACTCTAGACTCTAGTCACTCTAGACTCTAGTCACTTTACACTCTAGTTACTCTAGATTCTAGTCACTCTATACTCTAGTCTCTCTAGACTCTAGTCACTCTAGACTCTAGTCACTCTAGACTCTAGTCGCTCTATACTCTAGTCACTCTAGACTCTAGTCACTCTAGACTCAAGTCACTCTATACTCTAGTCACTCTAGACTCTAGTCACTCTAGACTCTAGTCGCTCTAGACAATTATCACTTTAGACTCTAGTCACTATAGACTCTAGTCGCTCTAGACTCTAGTCACTCTAGACTCTAGTCACTCTAGACTCTAGTCACTTTACACTCTCGTTACTCTAGATTCTAGTCACTCTATACTCTAGTCTCTCTAGACTCTAGTCACTCTAGACTCTAGTCGCTCTATACTCTAGTCACTCTAGACTCTAGTCACTCTAGACTCAAGTCACTCTAGACTCTAGTCGCTCTAGACAATTATGACTTTAGACTCTAGTCACTATAGACTCTAGTCGCTCTAGACTCTAGTCACTCTAGACTCTAGTCACTCTAGACTCTAGTCACTCTAGATTCTAGTCACTCTATACTCTAGTCTCTCTAGAGTCTAGTCACTCTTGACTCTAGTCACTCTAGACTCTAGTCGCTCTATACTCTAGTCACTCTAGACTCTAGTCACTCTAGACTCTAGTCGCTCTAGACAATTATCACTTTAGACTCTAGTCACTATAGACTCTAGTCGCTCTAGACTCTAGTCACTCTAGACTCTAGTCACTCTAGACTCTAGTCACTTTACACTCTCGTTACTCTAGATTCTAGTCACTCTATACTCTAGTCTCTCTAGACTCTAGTCACTCTAGACTCTAGTCGCTCTATACTCTAGTCACTCTAGACTCTAGTCACTCTAGACTCAAGTCACTCTAGACTCTAGTCGCTCTAGACAATTATGACTTTAGACTCTAGTCACTATAGACTCTAGTCGCTCTAGACTCTAGTCACTCTAGACTCTAGTCACTCTAGACTCTAGTCACTCTAGACTCAAGTCACTCTATACTCTAGTCACTCTAGACTCTAGTCACTCTAGACTCTAGTCGCTCTAGACTCTAGTCACTCTAGATTCTAATAACTCTATAATCTAGTCTCTCTAGACTCTAGTCACTCAAGACTCTAGTCACTCTAGACTCTAATCGCTCTAGACTCTAGTCACTCCAGACTCTAGTCACTCTAGATTCTAGTCACTCTATACTCTAGTCTCTCTAGACTCTAGTCACTCTTGACTCTAGTCACTCTAGACTCTAGTCGCTCTATACTCTAGTCACTCTAGACTCTAGTCACTCTAGACTCAAGTCACTCTATACTCTAGTCACTCTAGACTCTAGTCACTCTAGACTCTAGTCACTCTAGACTCTAGTCACTCTAGACTCTAGTCACTCTAGACTCAAGTCACTCTATACACTAGTCACTCTAGACTCTAGTCACTCTAGACTCTAGTCGCTCTAGACAATTATCACTTTAGACTCTAGTCACTATAGACTCTAGTCGCTCTAGAGTCTACTCACTCTAGACTCTAGTCACTCTAGGCTCTAGTCACTCTAGACTCTAGTCACTCTAGATTCTAATCACACTATAATCTAGTCTCTCTAGACTCTAGTCACTCTAGACTCTAGTCACTCTAGACTCTAGTCACTCTAGACTCTAGTCACTCTAGACTCAAGTCACTCTATACACTAGTCACTCTAGACTCTAGTCACTCTAGACTCTAGTCACTCTAGACTCTAGTCACTCTAGACTCTAGTCACTCTAGATTCTAATAACTCTATAATCTAGTCTCTCTAGACTCTAGTCGCTCTATACTCTAGTCACTCTAGACTCTAGTCACTCTAGACTCAAGTCACTCTATACTCTAGTCACTCTAGATTCTAGTCACTCTAGACTCTAGTCACTCTAGACTCTAGTCGCTCTAGACAATTATCACTCCAGACTCTAGTCACACTAGACTTTAGACACTCTAGACTCTAGACTCTAGTCACTCTAGGCTCTAGTCACTCTAGACTCTAGTCGCTCTATACTCTAGTCACTCTAGACTCTAGTCACTCTAGACTCAAGTCACTCTATACTCTAGTCACTCTAGATTCTAGTCACTCTAGACTCTAGTCGCTCTAGACAATTATCACTTTAGACTCTAGTCACTATAGACTCTAGTCGCTCTAGACTCTAGTCACTCTAGACTCTAGTCACTCTAGACTCTAGTCACTTTACACTCTCGTTACTCTAGATTCTAGTCACTCTATACTCTAGTCTCTCTAGACTCTAGTCACTCTAGACTCTAGTCACTCTAGACTCTAGTCGCTCTATACTCAAGTCACTCTATACTCTAGTCACTCTAGACTCTAGTCACTCTAGACTCTAGTCGCTCTAGACAATTATCACTTTAGACTCTAGTCACTATAGACTCTAGTCACTCTAGACTCTAGTCACTCTAGACTCTAGTCACTCTAGACTCTAGTCACTTTACACTCTCGTTACTCTAGATTCTAGTCACTCTATACTCTAGTCTCTCTAGACTCTAGTCACTCTAGACTCTAGTCGCTCTATACTCTAGTCACTCTAGACTCTAGTCACTCTAGACTCAAGTCACTCTATACTCTAGTCACTCTAGACTCTAGTCACTCTAGACTCTAGTCGCTCTAGACAATTATCACTTTAGACTTTAGTCACTCTAGACTCTAGTCACTCTAGATTCTAGTCACTCTATACTCTAGTCTCTCTAGACTCTAGTCACTCTTGACTCTAGTCACTCTAGACTCTAGTCGCTCTATACTCTAGTCACTCTAGACTCTAGTCACTCTAGACTCAAGTCACTCTATACTCTAGTCACTCTAGACTCTAGTCACTCTAGACTCTAGTCGCTCTAGACTCTAGTCACTCTAGATTCTAATAACTCTATAATCTAGTCTCTCTAGACTCTAGTCACTCAAGACTCTAGTCACTCTAGACTCTAATCGCTCTAGACTCTAGTCACTCTAGACTCTAGTCACTCTAGATTCTAGTCACTCTATAGTCTAGTCTCTCTAGACTCTAGTCACTCTTGACTCTAGTCACTCTAGACTCTAGTCGCTCTATACTCTAGTCACTCTATACTCTAGTCACTCTTGACTCTAGTCACTCTAGAGTCTAGTCGCTCTATACTCTAGTCACTCTAGACTCTAGTCACTCTAGACTCTAGTCACTCTAGACTCTAGTCGCTCTATACTCTAGTCACTCTAGACTCTAGTCACTCTAGGCTCAAGTCACTCTATACTCTAGTCACTCTAGACTCTAGTCACTCTAGACTCTAGTCACTCTAGACTCAAGTCACTCTATACTCTAGTCACTCTAGACTCTAGTCACTCTAGACTCTAGTCACACTAGACTTTAGACACTCTAGACTCTAGACTCTAGTCACTCTAGGCTCTAGTCACTCTAGACTCTAGTCGCTCTATACTCTAGTCACTCTAGACTCTAGTCACTCTAGACTCAAGGCAATCTAGACTCTAGTCATTCTAGACTCTAGTCACTCTTAACTCTGGTCGCTCTATACTCTAGTCGCTCTAGACTGTAGTCACTCTAGACTCTACTCACTCTAGACTCTAGTCGCTCTAGACTCTAGTCACTCTAGACTCTAGTCACTCTAGACTCTAGTCACTCTAAACTCTAGTCTAGTCACTCTAGAATCTAGTCACCCTATACTCTAGTCACGCTATACTCTAGTCACATTACACTCTAGTTACTCTAGATTCTAGTCACTCTATACTCTAGTCTCTCTAGACTCTAGTCACTCTTGACTCTAGTCACTCTAGACTCTAGTCGCTCTATACTCTAGTCACTCTAGACTCTAGTCACTCTAGACTCAAGTCACTCTATACTCTAGTCACTCTAGACTCTAGTCACTCTAGACTCAAGTCACTCTATACTCTAGTCACTCTAGACTCTAGTCACTCTAGACTCAAGTCACTCTATACTCTAGTCACTCTAGACTCTAGTCACTCTAGACTCCTGTCGCTCTAGACAATTATCACTTTAGACTCTAGTCACTATAGACTCTAGTCGCTCTAGACTCTAGTCACTCTAGACTCTAGTCACTCTAGACTCTAGTCACTTTACACTCTCGTTACTCTAGATTCTAGTCACTCTATACTCTAGTCTCTCTAGACTCTAGTCACTCTAGACTCTAGTCGCTCTATACTCTAGTCACTCTAGACTCTAGTCACTCTAGACTCAAGTCACTCTTTACTCTAGTCACTCTAGACTCTAGTCACTCTAGACTCCTGTCGCTCTAGACAATTATCACTTTAGACTCTAGTCACTATAGACTCTAGTCGCTCTAGACTCTAGTCACTCTAGACTCAAGTCACTCTATACTCTAGTCACTCTAGACTTTAGACACTCTAGACTCTAGACTCTAGTCACTCTAGACTCTAGTCGCTCTATACTCTAGTCACTCTAGACTCTAGTCACTTTACACTCTCGTTACTCTAGATTCTAGTCACTCTATACTCTAGTCTCTCTAGACTCTAGTCACTCTAGACTCAAGTCACTCTATACTCTAGTCACTCTAGACTCTAGTCACTCTAGACTCTAGTCGCTCTATACTCTAGTCACTCTAGACTCTAGTCACTCTAGACTCAAGTCACTCTTTACTCTAGTCACTCTAGACTCTAGTCACTCTAGACTCCTGTCGCTCTAGACAATTATCACTTTAGACTCTAGTCACTATAGACTCTAGTCGCTCTAGACTCTAGTCACTCTAGACTCAAGTCACTCTATACTCTAGTCACTCTAGACTTTAGACACTCTAGACTCTAGACTCTAGTCACTCTAGACTCTAGTCGCTCTATACTCTAGTCACTCTAGACTCTAGTCACTTTGCACTCTCGTTACTCTAGATTCTAGTCACTCTATACTCTAGTCTCTCTAGACTCTAGTCACTCTAGACTCAAGTCACTCTATACTCTAGTCACTCTAGACTCTAGTCACTCTAGACTCTAGTCGCTCTATACTCTAGTCACTCTAGACTCTAGTCACTCTAGACTCAAGTCACTCTATACTCTAGTCACTCTAGACTCAAGTCACTCTATACTCTAGTCGCTCTAGACTCTAGTCACTCTAGACTCAAGTCACTCTATACTCTAGTCACTCTAGACTTTAGACACTCTAGACTCTAGACTCTAGTCACTCTAGGCTCTAGTCACTCTAGACTCTAGTCGCTCTATACTCTAGTCACTCTAGACTCTAGTCACTCTAGACTCAAGTCACTCTATACTCTAGTCACTCTAGACTCTAGTCACTCTAGACTCCTGTCGCTCTAGACAATTATCACTTTAGACTCTAGTCACTATAGACTCTAGTCGCTCTAGACTCTAGTCACTCTAGACTCTAGTCACTCTAGACTCTAGTCACTTTACACTCTCGTTACTCTAGATTCTAGTCACTCTATACTCTAGTCTCTCTAGACTCTAGTCACTCTAGACTCTAGTCGCTCTATACTCTAGTCACTCTAGACTCTAGTCACTCTCGACTCAAGTCACTCTATACTCTAGTCACTCTAGACTCTAGTCACTCTAGACTCTAGTTGCTCTATACTCTAATCACTCTAGACTCTAGTCGCTCTAGACTCTAGTCACTCTAGACTCTAGTCGCTCTAGACTCTAGTCACTCTAGATTCTAGTAACTCTATAATCTAGTCTCTCTAGACTCTAGTCACTCAAGACTCTAGTCACTCTAGACTCTAATCGCTCTAGACTCTAGTCACTCTAGACTCTAGTCACTCTAGATTCTAGTCACTCTATACTCTAGTCTCTCTAGAGTCTAGTCACTCTTGACTCTAGTCACTCTAGACTCCAGTCACTCTAGACTCTAGTCACTCTAGACTCTAGTCGCTCTAGACTCTAGTCACTCTAGATTCTAATAACTCTATAATCTAGTCTCTCTAGACTCTAGTCACTCAAGACTCTAGTCACTCTAGACTCTAATCGCTCTAGACTCTAGTCACTCTAGACTCTAGTCACTCTAGATTCTAGTCACTCTATACTATAGTCTCTCTAGACTCTAGTCACTCTATACTCTAGTCACTCTAGACTCTAGTCACTCTAGACTCTAGTCGCTCTAGACTCTAGTCACTCTAGACTCTAGTCGCTCTAGACTCTAGTCACTCTAGATTCTAATAACTCTATAATCTAGTCTCTCTAGACTCTAGTCACTCAAGACTCTAGTCACTCTAGACTCTAATCGCTCTAGACTCTAGTCACTCTAGACTCTAGTCACTCTAGACTCTAGTCACTCTAGATTCTAGTCACTCTATACTCTAGTCTCTCTAGACTCTAGTCACTCTTGACTCTAGTCACTCTAGACTCTAGTCACTCTAGACTCTAGTCACTCTAGACTCAAGTCACTCTATACTCTAGTCACTCTAGACTCTAGTCACTCTAGACTCTAGTCGCTCTAGACTCTAGTCACTCTAGATTCTAATAACTCTATAATCTAGTCTCTCTAGACTCTAGTCACTCAAGACTCTAGTCACTCTAGACTCTAATCGCTCTAGACTCTAGTCACTCTAGACTCTAGTCACTCTAGATTCTAGTCACTCTATACTCTAGTCTCTCTAGACTCTAGTCACTCTTGACTCTAGTCACTCTAGACTCTAGTCGCTCTATACTCTAGTCACTCTAGACTCTAGTCACTCTATACTCTAGTCACTTTACACTCTAGTTACTCTAGATTCTAGTCACTCTATACTCTAGTCTCTCTAGACTCTAGTCACTCTAGACTCTAGTCACTCTAGACTCTAGTCACTCTAGACCCTAGTCACTTTAGACTCTAGTCACTCTAGACTATAGTCACTTTAAACTGTAGTCACTCTAGACTCTAGTCACTCTAGACTCTAGTCGCTCTAGACTCTAGTCACTCTAGACTCTAGTCGCTCTAGACTCTAGTCACTCTAGATTCTAATCACTCTATAATCTAGTCTCTCTAGACTCTAGTCACTCAAGACTCTAGTCACTCTAGACTCTAATCGCTCCAGACTCTAGTCACTCTAGGCTCTAGTCACTCTAGACTCTAGTCACTCTAGACTCTAGTCACTCTAGACTCTAGTCGCTCTATACTCTAATCACTCTAGACTCTAGTCACTCTATACTCTAGTCACTTTACACTTTAGTTACTCTAGATTCTAGTCACTCTATACTCTAGTCTCTGTAGACTCTAGTCACTCTAGACTCTAGTCACTCTAGACTCTAGTCACTCTAGACTCTTGTCACTCTAGACTCTAGTCTCTCTAGAACCTAGTCGTTCTGGAATCTAGTCACTGTAGACTCTAGTCGCTCTAGAGTCTACTCACTCTAGACTCTAGTCACTCTAGGCTCTGGTCACTCTAGACTCTAGTCGCTCTATACTCTAGTCACTCTAGACTCTAGTCACTCTAGACTCAAGTCACTCTATACACTAGTCACTCTAGACTCTAGTCACTCTAGACTCTAGTCACTCTAGACTCTAGTCACTCTAGACTCTTGTCACTCTAGACTCTAGTCTCTCTAGAACCTAGTCGTTCTGGAATCTAGTCACTGTAGACTCTAGTCGCTCTAGAGTCTACTCACTCTAGACTCTAGTCACTCTAGACTCTTGTCACTCTAGACTCTAGTCTCTCTAGAACCTAGTCGTTCTGGAATCTAGTCTCTGTAGACTCTAGTCACTCTAGGCTCTTGTCACTCTAGACTCTAGTCACTCTAGACTCTAGTCACTCTAGACTCTAGTCACTCTAGACTCTTGTCACTCTAGACTCTAGTCACTCTAGACTCTAGTCACTCTAGACTCTAGTCACTCTAGACTCTTGTCACTCTAGACTCTAGTCTCTCTAGAACCTAGTCGTTCTGGAATCTAGTCACTGTAGACTCTAGTCGCTCTAGAGTCTACTCACTCTAGACTCTAGTCACTCTAGGCTCTGGTCACTCTAGACTCTAGTCGCTCTATACTCTAGTCACTCTAGACTCTAGTCACTCTAGACTCAAGTCACTCTATACACTAGTCACTCTAGACTCTAGTCACTCTAGACTCTAGTCGCTCTAGACAATTATCACTTTAGACTCTAGTCACTATAGACTCTAGTCGCTCTAGACTCTAGTCACTCTAGACTCTAGTCACTCTAGACTCTAGTCACTTTACACTCTCGTTACTCTAGATTCTAGTCACTCTATACTCTAGTCTCTCTAGACTCTAGTCACTCTAGACTCTAGTCACTCTAGACTCTAGTCGCTCTATACTCTAGTCACTCTAGACTCTAGTCACTCTAGACTCAAGTCACTCTAGACTCTAGTCACTCTAGACTCTAGTCACTCTAGACTCTAGTCGCTCTAGACAATTATCACTTTAGACTCTAGTCACTATAGACTCTAGTCGCTCTAGACTCTAGTCACTCTAGACTCTAGTCACTCTAGACTCTAGTCACTTTACACTCTCGTTACTCTAGATTCTAGTCACTCTATACTCTAGTCTCTCTAGACTCTAGTCACTCTAGACTCTAGTCGCTCTATACTCTAGTCACTCTAGACTCTAGTCACTCTAGACTCAAGTCACTCTAGACTCTAGTCGCTCTAGACAATTATGACTTTAGACTCTAGTCACTATAGACTCTAGTCGCTCTAGACTCTAGTCACTCTAGACTCTAGTCACTCTAGACTCTAGTCACTCTAGATTCTAGTCACTCTATACTCTAGTCTCTCTAGAGTCTAGTCACTCTTGACTCTAGTCACTCTAGACTCTAGTCGCTCTATACTCTAGTCACTCTAGACTCTAGTCACTCTAGACTCTAGTCGCTCTAGACAATTATCACTTTAGACTCTAGTCACTATAGACTCTAGTCGCTCTAGACTCTAGTCACTCTAGACTCTAGTCACTCTAGACTCTAGTCACTTTACACTCTCGTTACTCTAGATTCTAGTCACTCTATACTCTAGTCTCTCTAGACTCTAGTCACTCTAGACTCTAGTCGCTCTATACTCTAGTCACTCTAGACTCTAGTCACTCTAGACTCAAGTCACTCTAGACTCTAGTCGCTCTAGACAATTATGACTTTAGACTCTAGTCACTATAGACTCTAGTCGCTCTAGACTCTAGTCACTCTAGACTCTAGTCACTCTAGACTCTAGTCACTCTAGACTCAAGTCACTCTATACTCTAGTCACTCTAGACTCTAGTCACTCTAGACTCTAGTCGCTCTAGACTCTAGTCACTCTAGATTCTAATAACTCTATAATCTAGTCTCTCTAGACTCTAGTCACTCAAGACTCTAGTCACTCTAGACTCTAATCGCTCTAGACTCTAGTCACTCCAGACTCTAGTCACTCTAGATTCTAGTCACTCTATACTCTAGTCTCTCTAGACTCTAGTCACTCTAGTCACTCTTGACTCTAGTCACTCTAGACTCTAGTCGCTCTATACTCTAGTCACTCTAGACTCTAGTCACTCTAGACTCAAGTCACTCTATACTCTAGTCACTCTAGACTCTAGTCACTCTAGACTCTAGTCACTCTAGACTCTAGTCACTCTAGACTCTAGTCACTCTAGACTCAAGTCACTCTATACACTAGTCACTCTAGACTCTAGTCACTCTAGACTCTAGTCGCTCTAGACAATTATCACTTTAGACTCTAGTCACTATAGACTCTAGTCGCTCTAGAGTCTACTCACTCTAGACTCTAGTCACTCTAGGCTCTAGTCACTCTAGACTCTAGTCACTCTAGACTCAAGTCACTCTATACACTAGTCTCTCTAGACTCTAGTCACTCTAGACTCTAGTCACTCTAGACTCTAGTCACTCTAGACTCTAGTCACTCTAGACTCAAGTCACTCTATACACTAGTCACTCTAGACTCTAGTCACTCTAGACTCTAGTCACTCTAGACTCTAGTCACTCTAGACTCTAGTCACTCTAGATTCTAATAACTCTATAATCTAGTCTCTCTAGACTCTAGTCACTCAAGACTCTAGTCACTCTAGACTCTAATCGCTCTAGACTCTAGTCACTCCAGACTCTAGTCACTCTAGATTCTAGTCACTCTATACTCTAGTCTCTCTAGACTCTAGTCACTCTTGACTCTAGTCACTCTAGACTCTAGTCGCTCTATACTCTAGTCACTCTAGACTCTAGTCACTCTAGACTCAAGTCACTCTATACTCTAGTCACTCTAGACTCTAGTCACTCTAGACTCTAGTCACTCTAGACTCTAGTCACTCTAGACTCTAGTCACTCTAGACTCAAGTCACTCTATACACTAGTCACTCTAGACTCTAGTCACTCTAGACTCTAGTCGCTCTAGACAATTATCACTTTAGACTCTAGTCACTATAGACTCTAGTCGCTCTAGAGTCTACTCACTCTAGACTCTAGTCACTCTAGATTCTAATCACACTATAATCTAGTCTCTCTAGACTCTAGTCACTCTAGACTCTAGTCACTCTAGACTCTAGTCACTCTAGACTCTAGTCACTCTAGACTCAAGTCACTCTATACACTAGTCACTCTAGACTCTAGTCACTCTAGACTCTAGTCACTCTAGACTCTAGTCACTCTAGACTCTAGTCACTCTAGACTCTAGTCACTCTAGACTCTAGTCACTCTAGACTCAAGTCACTCTATACACTAGTCACTCTAGACTCTAGTCACTCTAGACTCTAGTCGCTCTAGACAATTATCACTTTAGACTCTAGTCACTATAGACTCTAGTCGCTCTAGAGTCTACTCACTCTAGACTCTAGTCACTCTAGATTCTAATCACACTATAATCTAGTCTCTCTAGACTCTAGTCACTCAAGACTCTAGTCGCTCTATACTCTAGTCACTCTAGACTCTAGTCACTCTAGACTCAAGTCACTCTATACACTAGTCACTCTAGACTCTAGTCACTCTAGACTCTAGTCGCTCTAGGCAATTATCACTTTAGACTCTAGTCACTATAGACTCTAGTCACTCTAGACTCTAGTCGCTCTATACTCTAGTCACTCTAGACTCTAGTCACTCTAGACTCAAGTCACTCTATACACTAGTCACTCTAGACTCTAGTCACTCTAGACTCAAGTCGCTCTAGACAATTATCACTTTAGACTCTAGTCACTATAGACTCTAGTCGCTCTAGAGTCTACTCACTCTAGACTCTAGTCACTCTAGGCTCTAGTCACTCTAGACTCTAGTCGCTCTATACTCTAGTCACTCTAGACTCTAGTCACTCTAGACTCAAGTCACTCTATACACTAGTCACTCTAGACTCTAGTCACTCTAGACTCTAGTCGCTCTAGACAATTATCACTTTAGACTCTAGTCACTATAGACTCTAGTCGCTCTAGACTCTAGTCACTCTAGACTCTAGTCACTCTAGACTCTAGTCACTTTACACTCTCGTTACTCTAGATTCTAGTCACTCTATACTCTAGTCTCTCTAGACTCTAGTCACTCTAGACTCTAGTCACTCTAGACTCTAGTCGCTCTATACTCTAGTCACTCTAGACTCTAGTCACTCTAGACTCAAGTCACTCTATACTCTAGTCACTCTAGACTCTAGTCACTCTAGACTCTAGTCGCTCTAGACAATTATCACTTTAGACTCTAGTCACTATAGACTCTAGTCGCTCTAGACTCTAGTCACTCTAGACTCTAGTCACTCTAGACTCTAGTCACTTTACACTCTCGTTACTCTAGATTCTAGTCACTCTATACTCTAGTCTCTCTAGACTCTAGTCACTCTAGACTCTAGTCGCTCTATACTCTAGTCACTCTAGACTCTAGTCACTCTAGACTCAAGTCACTCTAGACTCTAGTCGCTCTAGACAATTATGACTTTAGACTCTAGTCACTATAGACTCTAGTCGCTCTAGACTCTAGTCACTCTAGACTCTAGTCACTCTAGACTCTAGTCACTCTAGATTCTAGTCACTCTATACTCTAGTCTCTCTAGAGTCTAGTCACTCTTGACTCTAGTCACTCTAGACTCTAGTCGCTCTATACTCTAGTCACTCTAGACTCTAGTCACTCTAGACTCAAGTCACTCTATACTCTAGTCACTCTAGACTCTAGTCACTCTAGACTCTAGTCGCTCTAGACTCTAGTCACTCTAGATTCTAATAACTCTATAATCTAGTCTCTCTAGACTCTAGTCACTCAAGACTCTAGTCACTCTAGACTCTAATCGCTCTAGACTCTAGTCACTCCAGACTCTAGTCACTCTAGATTCTAGTCACTCTATACTCTAGTCTCTCTAGACTCTAGTCACTCTTGACTCTAGTCACTCTAGACTCTAGTCGCTCTATACTCTAGTCACTCTAGACTCTAGTCACTCTAGACTCAAGTCACTCTATACTCTAGTCACTCTAGACTCTAGTCACTCTAGACTCTAGTCGCTCTATACTCTAGTCACTCTAGACTCTAGTCACTCTAGGCTCAAGTCACTCTATACTCTAGTCACTCTAGACTCTAGTCACTCTAGACTCTAGTCACTCTAGACTCAAGTCACTCTATACTCTAGTCACTCTAGACTCTAGTCACTCTAGACTCTAGTCACACTAGACTTTAGACACTCTAGACTCTAGACTCTAGTCACTCTAGGCTCTAGTCACTCTAGACTCTAGTCGCTCTATACTCTAGTCACTCTAGACTCTAGTCACTCTAGACTCAAGTCACTCTAGACTCTAGTCACTCTAGACTCTAGTCGCTCTATACTCTAATCACTCTAGACTCTAGTCACTCTATACTCTAGTCACTTTACACTCTAGTTACTCTAGATTCTAGTCACTCTATACTCTAGTCTCTCTAGACTCTAGTCACTCTAGACTCTAGTCACTCTAGACTCTAGTCACTCTAGACCCTAGTCACTTTAGACTCTAGTCACTCTAGACTCTAGTCACTTTAAACTGTAGTCACTCTAGACTCTAGTCACTCTAGACTCTAGTCGCTCTAGACTCTAGTCACTCTAGACTCTAGTCGCTCTAGACTCTAGTCACTCTAGATTCTAATCACACTATAATCTAGTCTCTCTAGACTCTAGTCACTCAAGACTCTAGTCACTCTAGACTCTAATCGCTCTAGACTCTAGTCACTCTAGGCTCTAATCACTCTAGACTCTAGTCACTCTAGACTCTAGTCACTCTAGACTCAAGTCACTCTAGACTCTAATCGCTCTAGACTCTAGTCACTCTAGGCTCTAGTCACTCTAGACTCTAGTCACTCTAGACTCTAGTCACTCTAGACTCTAGTCGCTCTAGACTCTAGTCACTCTAGATTCTAATCACACTATAATCTAGTCTCTCTAGACTCTAGTCACTCAAGACTCTAGTCACTCTAGACTCTAATCGCTCTAGACTCTAGTCGCTCTAGACTCTAGTCACTCTAGACTCTAGTCGCTCTAGACAATTATCACTTTAGACTCTAGTCACTATAGACTCTAGTCACTCTAGACTCTAGTCGCTCTATACTCTAGTCACTCTAGACTCTAGTCACTCTAGACTCAAGTCACTCTATACACTAGTCACTCTAGACTCTAGTCACTCTAGACTCTAGTCGCTCTAGACAATTATCACTTTAGACTCTAGTCACTATAGACTCTAGTCGCTCTAGAGTCTACTCACTCTAGACTCTAGTCACTCTAGGCTCTAGTCACTCTAGACTCTAGTCGCTCTATACTCTAGTCACTCTAGACTCTAGACACTCTAGACTCAAGTCACTCTATACACTAGTCACTCTAGACTCTAGTCACTCTAGACTCTAGTCGCTCTAGACAATTATCACTTTAGACTCTAGTCACTATAGACTATAGTCGCTCTAGACTCTAGTCACTCTAGACTCTAGTCACTCTAGACTCTAGTCACTTTACACTCTCGTTACTCTAGATTCTAGTCACTCTATACTCTAGTCTCTCTAGACTCTAGTCACTCTAGACTCTAGTCACTCTAGACTCTAGTCGCTCTATACTCTAGTCACTCTAGACTCTAGTCACTCTAGACTCAAGTCACTCTATACTCTAGTCACTCTAGACTCTAGTCACTCTAGACTCTAGTCGCTCTAGACAATTATCACTTTAGACTCTAGTCACTATAGACTCTAGTCGCTCTAGACTCTAGTCACTCTAGACTCTAGTCACTCTAGACTCTAGTCACTTTACACTCTCGTTACTCTAGATTCTAGTCACTCTATACTCTAGTCTCTCTAGACTCTAGTCACTCTAGACTCTAGTCGCTCTATACTCTAGTCACTCTAGACTCTAGTCACTCTAGACTCAAGTCACTCTAGACTCTAGTCGCTCTAGACAATTATGACTTTAGACTCTAGTCACTATAGACTCTAGTCGCTCTAGACTCTAGTCACTCTAGACTCTAGTCACTCTAGACTCTAGTCACTCTAGATTCTAGTCACTCTATACTCTAGTCTCTCTAGAGTCTAGTCACTCTTGACTCTAGTCACTCTAGACTCTAGTCGCTCTATACTCTAGTCACTCTAGACTCTAGTCACTCTAGACTCAAGTCACTTTACACTCTCGTTACTCTAGATTCTAGTCACTCTATACTCTAGTCTCTCTAGACTCTAGTCACTCTAGACTCTAGTCACTCTAGACTCTAGTCACTCTATACTCTAGTCACTCTAGACTCTAGTCACTCTAGACTCAAGTCACTCTATACTCTAGTCACTCTAGACTCTAGTCACTCTAGACTCAAGTCACTCTAGACTCTAGTCGCTCTAGACAATTATGACTTTAGACTCTAGTCACTCTAGACTCTAGTCGCTCTAGACTCTAGTCACTCTAGATTCTAATCACACTATAATCTAGTCTCTCTAGACTCTAGTCACTCAAGACTCTAGTCACTCTAGACTCTAATCGCTCTAGACTCTAGTCACTCTAGGCTCTAATCACTCTAGACTCTAGTCACTCTAGACTCTAGTCACTCTAGACTCAAGTCACTCTAGACTCTAATCGCTCTAGACTCTAGTCACTCTAGGCTCTAGTCACTCTAGACTCTAGTCACGCTAGACTCTAGTCACTCTAGACTCTAGTCGCTCTAGACTCTAGTCACTCTAGATTCTAATCACACTATAATCTAGTCTCTCTAGACTCTAGTCACTCAAGACTCTAGTCACTCTAGACTCTAATCGCTCTAGACTCTAGTCGCTCTAGACTCTAGTCACTCTAGACTCTAGTCGCTCTAGACTCTAGTCACTCTAGATTCTAATCACACTATAATCTAGTCTCTCTAGACTCTAGTCACTCAAGACTCTAGTCACTCTAGACTCTAATCGCTCTAGACTCTAGTCACTCTAGGCTCTAGTCGCTCTAGACTCTAGTCACTCTAGACTCTAGTCACTCTAGACTCTAGTCGCTCTATACTCTAATCACTCTTGACTCTAGTCACTCTATACTCTAGTCACTTTACACTCTAGTTACTCTAGATTCTAGTCACTCTATACTCTAGTCACTCTAGACTCTAGTCACTCAAGACTCTAGTCACTCTAGACTCTAATCGCTCTAGACTCTAGTCACTCTAGGCTCTAGTCACTCTAGACTCTAGTCACTCTAGACTCTAGTCACTCTAGACTCTAGTCGCTCTATACTCTAATCACTCTGGACTCTAGTCGCTCTAGACTCTAGTCACTCTAGATTCTAATCACACTATAATCTAGTCTCTCTAGACTCTAGTCACTCAAGACTCTAGTCACTCTAGGCTCTAGTCACTCTAGACTCTAGTCACTCTAGACTCTAGTCACTCTAGACTCTAATCGCTCCAGACTCTAGTCACTCTAGGCTCTAGTCACTCTAGGCTCTAGTCACTCTAGACTCTAGCTCTAGTCACTTTAAACTGTAGTCACTCTAGACTCTAGTCACTCTAGACTCTAGTCGCTCTAGACTCTAGTCACTCTAGACTCTAGTCGCTCTAGACTCTAGTCACTCTAGATTCTAATCACTCTATAATCTAGTCTCTCTAGACTCTAGTCACTCAAGACTCTAGTCACTCTAGACTCTAATCGCTCTAGACTCTAGTCACTCTAGACTCTAGTCACTCTAGACTCTAGTCACTCTAGGCTCTAGTCACTCTAGACTCTAGTCGCTCTAGACAATTATGACTTTAGACTCTAGTCACTATAGACTCTAGTCGCTCTAGACTCTAGTCACTCTAGACTCTAGTCACTCTAGACTCTAGTCACTCTAGATTCTAGTCACTCTATACTCTAGTCTCTCTAGAGTCTAGTCACTCTTGACTCTAGTCACTCTAGACTCTAGTCGCTCTATACTCTAGTCACTCTAGACTCTAGTCACTCTAGACTCAAGTCACTCTATACTCTAGTCACTCTAGACTCTAGTCACTCTAGACTCTAGTCACTCTAGACTCTAGTCACTTTACACTCTCGTTACTCTAGATTCTAGTCACTCTATACTCTAGTCTCTCTAGACTCTAGTCGCTCTAGACAATTATCACTTTAGACTCTAGTCACTATAGACTCTAGTCGCTCTAGACTCTAGTCACTCTAGACTCTAGTCACTCTAGACTCTAGTCACTCTAGATTCTAGTCACTCTATACTCTAGTCTCTCTAGAGTCTAGTCACTCTTGACTCTAGTCACTCTAGACTCTAGTCACTCTAGACTCTAGTCACTCTAGACTCAAGTCACTCTAGACTCTAATCGCTCTAGACTCTAGTCACTCTAGGCTCTAGTCACTCTAGACTCTAGTCACGCTAGACTCTAGTCACTCTAGACTCTAGTCGCTCTAGACTCTAGTCACTCTAGATTCTAATCACACTATAATCTAGTCTCTCTAGACTCTAGTCACTCAAGACTCTAGTCACTCTAGACTCTAATCGCTCTAGACTCTAGTCGCTCTAGACTCTAGTCACTCTAGACTCTAGTCGCTCTAGACTCTAGTCACTCTAGATTCTAATCACACTATAATCTAGTCTCTCTAGACTCTAGTCACTCAAGACTCTAGTCACTCTAGACTCTAATCGCTCTAGACTCTAGTCACTCTAGGCTCTAGTCGCTCTAGACTCTAGTCACTCTAGACTCTAGTCACTCTAGACTCTAGTCGCTCTATACTCTAATCACTCTTGACTCTAGTCACTCTATACTCTAGTCACTTTACACTCTAGTTACTCTAGATTCTAGTCACTCTATACTCTAGTCACTCTAGACTCTAGTCACTCAAGACTCTAGTCACTCTAGACTCTAATCGCTCTAGACTCTAGTCACTCTAGGCTCTAGTCACTCTAGACTCTAGTCACTCTAGACTCTAGTCACTCTAGACTCTAGTCGCTCTATACTCTAATCACTCTGGACTCTAGTCGCTCTAGACTCTAGTCACTCTAGATTCTAATCACACTATAATCTAGTCTCTCTAGACTCTAGTCACTCAAGACTCTAGTCACTCTAGGCTCTAGTCACTCTAGACTCTAGTCACTCTAGACTCTAGTCACTCTAGACTCTAATCGCTCCAGACTCTAGTCACTCTAGGCTCTAGTCACTCTAGGCTCTAGTCACTCTAGACTCTAGCTCTAGTCACTTTAAACTGTAGTCACTCTAGACTCTAGTCACTCTAGACTCTAGTCGCTCTAGACTCTAGTCACTCTAGACTCTAGTCGCTCTAGACTCTAGTCACTCTAGATTCTAATCACTCTATAATCTAGTCTCTCTAGACTCTAGTCACTCAAGACTCTAGTCACTCTAGACTCTAATCGCTCTAGACTCTAGTCACTCTAGACTCTAGTCACTCTAGACTCTAGTCACTCTAGGCTCTAGTCACTCTAGACTCTAGTCGCTCTAGACAATTATGACTTTAGACTCTAGTCACTATAGACTCTAGTCGCTCTAGACTCTAGTCACTCTAGACTCTAGTCACTCTAGACTCTAGTCACTCTAGATTCTAGTCACTCTATACTCTAGTCTCTCTAGAGTCTAGTCACTCTTGACTCTAGTCACTCTAGACTCTAGTCGCTCTATACTCTAGTCACTCTAGACTCTAGTCACTCTAGACTCAAGTCACTCTATACTCTAGTCACTCTAGACTCTAGTCACTCTAGACTCTAGTCACTCTAGACTCTAGTCACTTTACACTCTCGTTACTCTAGATTCTAGTCACTCTATACTCTAGTCTCTCTAGACTCTAGTCGCTCTAGACAATTATCACTTTAGACTCTAGTCACTATAGACTCTAGTCGCTCTAGACTCTAGTCACTCTAGACTCTAGTCACTCTAGACTCTAGTCACTCTAGATTCTAGTCACTCTATACTCTAGTCTCTCTAGAGTCTAGTCACTCTTGACTCTAGTCACTCTAGACTCTAGTCGCTCTAGACTCTAGTCACTCTAGACTCTAGTCACTCTAGACTCTAGTCACTCTAGATTCTAGTCACTCTATACTCTAGTCTCTCTAGAGTCTAGTCACTCTTGACTCTAGTCACTCTAGACTCTAGTCGCTCTATACTCTAGTCACTCTAGACTCTAGTCACTCTAGACTCAAGTCACTCTATACTCTAGTCACTCTAGACTCTAGTCACTCTAGACTCTAGTCGCTCTAGACAATTATCACTTTAGACTCTAGTCACTATAGACTCTAGTCGCTCTAGACTCTAGTCACTCTAGACTCTAGTCACTCTAGACTCTAGTCACTTTACACTCTCGTTACTCTAGATTCTAGTCACTCTATACTCTAGTCTCTCTAGACTCTAGTCACTCTAGACTCTAGTCGCTCTATACTCTAGTCACTCTAGACTCTAGTCACTCTAGACTCAAGTCACTCTAGACTCTAGTCGCTCTAGACAATTATGACTTTAGACTCTAGTCACTATAGACTCTAGTCGCTCTAGACTCTAGTCACTCTAGACTCTAGTCACTCTAGACTCTAGTCACTCTAGATTCTAGTCACTCTATACTCTAGTCTCTCTAGAGTCTAGTCACTCTTGACTCTAGTCACTCTAGACTCTAGTCGCTCTATACTCTAGTCACTCTAGACTCTAGTCACTCTAGACTGAAGTCACTCTATACTCTAGTCACTCTAGACTCTAGTCACTCTAGACTCTAGTCGCTCTAGACTCTAGTCACTCTAGATTCTAATAACTCTATAATCTAGTCTCTCTAGACTCTAGTCACTCAAGACTCTAGTCACTCTAGACTCTAATCGCTCTAGACTCTAGTCACTCCAGACTCTAGTCACTCTAGATTCTAGTCACTCTATACTCTAGTCTCTCTAGACTCTAGTCACTCTTGACTCTAGTCACTCTAGACTCTAGTCGCTCTATACTCTAGTCACTCTAGACTCTAGTCACTCTAGACTCAAGTCACTCTATACTCTAGTCACTCTAGACGCTAGTCACTCTAGACTCTAGTCGCTCTATACTCTAGTCACTCTAGACTCTAGTCACTCTAGGCTCAAGTCACTCTATACTCTAGTCACTCTAGACTCTAGTCACTCTAGACTCTAGTCACTCTAGACTCAAGTCACTCTATACTCTAGTCACTCTAGACTCTAGTCACTCTAGACTCTAGTCACACTAGACTTTAGACACTCTAGACTCTAGACTCTAGTCACTCTAGGCTCTAGTCACTCTAGACTCTAGTCGCTCTATACTCTAGTCACTCTAGACTCTAGTCACTCTAGACTCAAGTCACTCTAGACTCTAGTCACTCTAGACTCTAGTCGCTCTATACTCTAATCACTCTAGACTCTAGTCACTCTATACTCTAGTCACTTTACACTCTAGTTACTCTAGATTCTAGTCACTCTATACTCTAGTCTCTCTAGACTCTAGTCACTCTAGACTCTAGTCACTCTAGACTCTAGTCACTCTAGACCCTAGTCACTTTAGACTCTAGTCACTCTAGACTCTAGTCACTTTAAACTGTAGTCACTCTAGACTCTAGTCCCTCTAGACACTAGTCGCTCTAGACTCTAGTCACTCTAGACTCTAGTCGCTCTAGACTCTAGTCACTCTAGATTCTAATCACACTATAATCTAGTCTCTCTAGACTCTAGTCACTCAAGACTCTAGTCACTCTAGACTCTAATCGCTCTAGACTCTAGTCACTCTAGGCTCTAATCACTCTAGACTCGAGTCACTCTAGACTCTAGTCACTCTAGACTCTAGTCGCTCTATACTCTAATCACTCTGGACTCTAGTCACTCTATACTCTAGTCACTTTACACTCTAGTTACTCTAGATTCTAGTCACTCTATACTCTAGTCTCTCTAGACTCTAGTCATTCTAGACTCTAGTCGCTCTAGACTCTAGTCACTCTAGACTCTAGTCGCTCTAGACTCTAGTCACTCTAGATTCTAATCACACTATAATCTAGTCTCTCTAGACTCTAGTCACTCAAGACTCTAGTCACTCTAGACTCTAATCGCTCTAGACTCTAGTCACTCTAGGCTCTAGTCACTCTAGACTCTAGTCACTCTAGACTCTAGTCACTCTAGACTCAAGTCACTCTATACTCTAGTCACTCTAGACTCTAGTCACTCTAGACTCTAGTCGCTCTAGACAATTATCACTTTAGACTCTAGTCACTATAGACTCTAGTCGCTCTAGACTCTAGTCACTCTAGACTCTAGTCACTCTAGACTCTAGTCACTTTACACTCTCGTTACTCTAGATTCTAGTCACTCTATACTCTAGTCTCTCTAGACTCTAGTCACTCTAGACTCTAGTCGCTCTATACTCTAGTCACTCTAGACTCTAGTCACTCTAGACTCAAGTCACTCTAGACTCTAGTCGCTCTAGACAATTATGACTTTAGACTCTAGTCACTATAGACTCTAGTCGCTCTAGACTCTAGTCACTCTAGACTCTAGTCACTCTAGACTCTAGTCACTCTAGATTCTAGTCACTCTATACTCTAGTCTCTCTAGAGTCTAGTCACTCTTGACTCTAGTCACTCTAGACTCTAGTCGCTCTAGACTCTAGTCACTCTAGACTCTAGTCGCTCTATACTCTAATCACTCTTGACTCTAGTCACTCTATACTCTAGTCACTTTACACTCTAGTTACTCTAGATTCTAGTCACTCTATACTCTAGTCACTCTAGACTCTAGTCACTCAAGACTCTAGTCACTCTAGACTCTAATCGCTCTAGACTCTAGTCACTCTAGGCTCTAGTCACTCTAGACTCTAGTCACTCTAGACTCTAGTCACTCTAGACTCTAGTCGCTCTATACTCTAATCACTCTTGACTCTAGTCACTCTATACTCTAGTCACTTTACACTCTAGTCACTCTAGATTCTAATCACACTATAATCTAGTCTCTCTAGACTCTAGTCACTCAAGACTCTAGTCACTCTAGACTCTAATCGCTCTAGACTCTAGTCACTCTAGGCTCTAGTCACTCTAGACTCTAGTCACTCTAGACTCTAGTCACTCTAGACTCTAGTCGCTCTATACTCTAATCACTCTGGACTCTAGTCACTCTATACTCTAGTCACTTTACACTCTAGTCACTCTAGATTCTAATCACACTATAATCTAGTCTCTCTAGACTCTAGTCACTCAAGACTCTAGTCACTCTAGACTCTAATCGCTCTAGACTCTAGTCACTCTAGGCTCTAGTCACTCTAGACTCTAGTCACTCTAGACTCTAGTCACTCTAGACTCAAGTCACTCTATACTCTAGTCACTCTAGACTCTAGTCACTCTAGACTCTAGTCGCTCTAGACAATTATCACTTTAGACTCTAGTCACTATAGACTCTAGTCGCTCTAGACTCTAGTCACTCTAGACTCTAGTCACTCTAGACTCTAGTCACTCTAGACTCTAGTCGCTCTAGACAATTATCACTTTAGACTCTAGTCACTATAGACTCTAGTCACTCTAGGCTCTAGTCACTCTAGACTCTAGTCACTCTAGACTCTAGTCACTCTAGACTCAAGTCACTCTATACTCTAGTCTCTCTAGACTCTAGTCACTCTAGACTCTAGTCGCTCTATACTCTAGTCACTCTAGACTCTAGTCACTCTAGACTCAAGTCACTCTAGACTCTAGTCGCTCTAGACAATTATGACTTTAGACTCTAGTCACTATAGACTCTAGTCGCTCTAGACTCTAGTCACTCTAGACTCTAGTCACTCTAGACTCTAGTCACTCTAGATTCTAGTCACTCTATACTCTAGTCTCTCTAGAGTCTAGTCACTCTTGACTCTAGTCACTCTAGACTCTAGTCGCTCTATACTCTAGTCACTCTAGACTCTAGTCACTCTAGACTCAAGTCACTCTATACTCTAGTCACTCTAGACTCTAGTCACTCTAGACTCTAGTCGCTCTAGACTCTAGTCACTCTAGATTCTAATAACTCTATAATCTAGTCTCTCTAGACTCTAGTCACTCAAGACTCTAGTCACTCTAGACTCTAATCGCTCTAGACTCTAGTCACTCCAGACTCTAGTCACTCTAGATTCTAGTCACTCTATACTCTAGTCTCTCTAGACTCTAGTCACTCTTGACTCTAGTCACTCTATACTCTAGTCACTTTACACTCTAGTTACTCTAGATTCTAGTCACTCTATACTCTAGTCACTCTAGACTCTAGTCACTCAAGACTCTAGTCACTCTAGACTCTAATCGCTCTAGACTCTAGTCACTCTATACTCTAGTCACTCTAGACTCTAGTCACTCAAGACTCTAGTCACTCTAGACTCTAGTCACTCTAGACTCTAGTCACTCTAGACTCTAGTCGCTCTATACTCTAATCACTCTTGACTCTAGTCACTCTATACTCTAGTCACTTTACACTCTAGTCACTCTAGATTCTAATCACACTATAATCTAGTCTCTCTAGACTCTAGTCACTCAAGACTCTAGTCACTCTAGACTCTAATCGCTCTAGACTCTAGTCACTCTAGGCTCTAGTCACTCTAGACTCTAGTCACTCTAGACTCTAGTCACTCTAGACTCTAGTCGCTCTATACTCTAATCACTCTGGACTCTAGTCACTCTATACTCTAGTCACTTTACACTCTAGTTACTCTAGATTCTAGTCACTCTATACTCTAGTCACTCTAGACTCTAGTCACTCAAGACTCTAGTCACTCTAGACTCTAATCGCTCTAGACTCTAGTCACTCTAGGCTCTAGTCACTCTAGACTCTAGTCACTCTAGACTCTAGTCACTCTAGACTCTAATCGCTCCAGACTCTAGTCACTCTAGGCTCTAGTCACTCTAGGCTCTAGTCACTCTAGACTCTAGCTCTAGTCACTTTAAACTGTAGTCACTCTAGACTCTAGTCACTCTAGACTCTAGTCGCTCTAGACTCTAGTCACTCAAGACTCTAGTCACTCTAGACTCTAATCGCTCTAGACTCTAGTCACTCCAGACTCTAGTCACTCTAGATTCTAGTCACTCTATACTCTAGTCTCTCTAGACTCTAGTCACTCTTGACTCTAGTCACTCTATACTCTAGTCACTTTACACTCTAGTTACTCTAGATTCTAGTCACTCTATACTCTAGTCACTCTAGACTCTAGTCACTCAAGACTCTAGTCACTCTAGACTCTAATCGCTCTAGACTCTAGTCACTCTATACTCTAGTCACTCTAGACTCTAGTCACTCTAGACTCTAGTCACTCTAGATTCTAGTCACTCTATACTCTAGTCTCTCTAGAGTCTAGTCACTCTTGACTCTAGTCACTCTAGACTCTAGTCGCTCTATACTCTAGTCACTCTAGACTCTAGTCACTCTAGACTCAAGTCGCTCTAGACTCTAGTCACTCTAGATTCTAATAACTCTATAATCTAGTCTCTCTAGACTCTAGTCACTCAAGACTCTAGTCACTCTAGACTCTAATCGCTCTAGACTCTAGTCACTCCAGACTCTAGTCACTCTAGATTCTAGTCACTCTATACTCTAGTCTCTCTAGACTCTAGTCACTCTTGACTCTAGTCACTCTATACTCTAGTCACTTTACACTCTAGTTACTCTAGATTCTAGTCACTCTATACTCTAGTCACTCTAGACTCTAGTCACTCAAGACTCTAGTCACTCTAGACTCTAATCGCTCTAGACTCTAGTCACTCTATACTCTAGTCACTCTAGACTCTAGTCACTCAAGACTCTAGTCACTCTAGACTCTAGTCACTCTAGACTCTAGTCACTCTAGACTCTAGTCGCTCTATACTCTAATCACTCTTGACTCTAGTCACTCTAGACTCTAATCGCTCTAGACTCTAGTCACTCTAGACTCTAGTCACTCTAGACTCTAGTCACTCTAGGCTCTAGTCACTCTAGACTCTAGTCGCTCTAGACAATTATGACTTTAGACTCTAGTCACTATAGACTCTAGTCGCTCTAGACTCTAGTCACTCTAGACTCTAGTCACTCTAGACTCTAGTCACTCTAGATTCTAGTCACTCTATACTCTAGTCTCTCTAGAGTCTAGTCACTCTTGACTCTAGTCACTCTAGACTCTAGTCGCTCTATACTCTAGTCACTCTAGACTCTAGTCACTCTAGACTCAAGTCACTCTATACTCTAGTCACTCTAGACTCTAGTCACTCTAGACTCTAGTCACTCTAGACTCTAGTCACTTTACACTCTCGTTACTCTAGATTCTAGTCACTCTATACTCTAGTCTCTCTAGACTCTAGTCGCTCTAGACAATTATCACTTTAGACTCTAGTCACTATAGACTCTAGTCGCTCTAGACTCTAGTCACTCTAGACTCTAGTCACTCTAGACTCTAGTCACTCTAGATTCTAGTCACTCTATACTCTAGTCTCTCTAGAGTCTAGTCACTCTTGACTCTAGTCACTCTAGACTCTAGTCGCTCTAGACTCTAGTCACTCTAGACTCTAGTCACTCTAGACTCTAGTCACTCTAGATTCTAGTCACTCTATACTCTAGTCTCTCTAGAGTCTAGTCACTCTTGACTCTAGTCACTCTAGACTCTAGTCGCTCTATACTCTAGTCACTCTAGACTCTAGTCACTCTAGACTCAAGTCACTCTATACTCTAGTCACTCTAGACTCTAGTCACTCTAGACTCTAGTCGCTCTAGACAATTATCACTTTAGACTCTAGTCACTATAGACTCTAGTCGCTCTAGACTCTAGTCACTCTAGACTCTAGTCACTCTAGACTCTAGTCACTTTACACTCTCGTTACTCTAGATTCTAGTCACTCTATACTCTAGTCTCTCTAGACTCTAGTCACTCTAGACTCTAGTCGCTCTATACTCTAGTCACTCTAGACTCTAGTCACTCTAGACTCAAGTCACTCTAGACTCTAGTCGCTCTAGACAATTATGACTTTAGACTCTAGTCACTATAGACTCTAGTCGCTCTAGACTCTAGTCACTCTAGACTCTAGTCACTCTAGACTCTAGTCACTCTAGATTCTAGTCACTCTATACTCTAGTCTCTCTAGAGTCTAGTCACTCTTGACTCTAGTCACTCTAGACTCTAGTCGCTCTATACTCTAGTCACTCTAGACTCTAGTCACTCTAGACTCAAGTCACTCTATACTCTAGTCACTCTAGACTCTAGTCACTCTAGACTCTAGTCGCTCTAGACTCTAGTCACTCTAGATTCTAATAACTCTATAATCTAGTCTCTCTAGACTCTAGTCACTCAAGACTCTAGTCACTCTAGACTCTAATCGCTCTAGACTCTAGTCACTCCAGACTCTAGTCACTCTAGATTCTAGTCACTCTATACTCTAATCTCTCTAGACTCTAGTCACTCTTGACTCTAGTCACTCTAGACTCTAGTCGCTCTATACTCTAGTCACTCTAGACTCTAGTCACTCTAGACTCAAGTCACTCTATACTCTAGTCACTCTAGACGCTAGTCACTCTAGACTCTAGTCGCTCTATACTCTAGTCACTCTAGACTCTAGTCACTCTAGGCTCAAGTCACTCTATACTCTAGTCACTCTAGACTCTAGTCACTCTAGACTCTAGTCACTCTAGACTCAAGTCACTCTATACTCTAGTCACTCTAGACTCTAGTCACTCTAGACTCTAGTCACACTAGACTTTAGACACTCTAGACTCTAGACTCTAGTCACTCTAGGCTCTAGTCACTCTAGACTCTAGTCGCTCTATACTCTAGTCACTCTAGACTCTAGTCACTCTAGACTCAAGTCACTCTAGACTCTAGTCACTCTAGACTCTAGTCGCTCTATACTCTAATCACTCTAGACTCTAGTCACTCTATACTCTAGTCACTTTACACTCTAGTTACTCTAGATTCTAGTCACTCTATACTCTAGTCTCTCTAGACTCTAGTCACTCTAGACTCTAGTCACTCTAGACTCTAGTCACTCTAGACCCTAGTCACTTTAGACTCTAGTCACTCTAGACTCTAGTCACTCTAGACTCTAGTCGCTCTAGACTCTAGTCACTCTAGATTCTAATCACACTATAATCTAGTCTCTCTAGACTCTAGTCACTCAAGACTCTAGTCACTCTAGACTCTAATCGCTCTAGACTCTAGTCACTCTAGGCTCTAATCACTCTAGACTCTAGTCACTCTAGACTCTAGTCACTCTAGACTCTAGTCGCTCTATACTCTAATCGCTCTGGACTCTAGTCACTCTATACTCTAGTCACTTTACACTCTAGTTACTCTAGATTCTAGTCACTCTATACTCTAGTCTCTCTAGACTCTAGTCATTCTAGACTCTAGTCGCTCTAGACTCTAGTCACTCTAGACTCTAGTCGCTCTAGACTCTAGTCACTCTAGATTCTAATCACACTATAATCTAGTCTCTCTAGACTCTAGTCACTCAAGACTCTAGTCACTCTAGACTCTAATCGCTCTAGACTCTAGTCACTCTAGGCTCTAGTCACTCTAGACTCTAGTCACTCTAGACTCTAGTCACTCTAGACTCTAGTCGCTCTATACTCTAATCACTCTTGACTCTAGTCACTCTATACTCTAGTCACTTTACACTCTAGTTACTCTAGATTCTAGTCACTCTATACTCTAGTCACTCTAGACTCTAGTCACTCAAGACTCTAGTCACTCTAGACTCTAATCGCTCTAGACTCTAGTCACTCTAGGCTCTAGTCACTCTAGACTCTAGTCACTCTAGACTCTAGTCACTCTAGACTCTAGTCGCTCTATACTCTAATCACTCTGGACTCTAGTCGCTCTAGACTCTAGTCACTCTAGATTCTAATCACACTATAACCTAGTCTCTCTAGACTCTAGTCACTCAAGACTCTAGTCACTCAAGACTCTAGTCACTCTAGACTCTAATCGCTCTAGACTCTAGTCACTCTAGGCTCTAGTCACTCTAGACTCTAGTCACTCTAGACTCTAGTCACTCTAGACTCTAGTCGCTCTATACTCTAATCACTCTGGACTCTAGTCGCTCTAGACTCTAGTCACTCTAGATTCTAATCACACTATAATCTAGTCTCTCTAGACTCTAGTCACTCAAGACTCTAGTCACTCTAGACTCTAATCGCTCTAGACTCTAGTCACTCTAGGCTCTAGTCACTCTAGACTCTAGTCACTCTAGACTCTAGTCACTCTAGACTCTAGTCGCTCTATACTCTAATCACTCTGGACTCTAGTCACTCTAGACCCTAGTCACTTTAGACTCTAGTCACTCTAGACTCTAGTCACTTTAAACTGTAGTCACTCTAGACTCTAGTCACTCTAGACTCTTGTCGCTCTAGACTCTAGTCACTCAAGACTCTAGTCACTCTAGACTCTAATCGCTCTAGACTCTAGTCACTCTAGGCTCTAGTCACTCTAGACTCTAGTCACTCTAGACTCTAGTCACTCTAGACTCTAGTCACTCTAGACTCTAGTCGCTCTATACTCTAATCACTCTGGACTCTAGTCACTCTATACTCTAGTCACTTTACACTCTAGTTACTCTAGATTCTAGTCACTCTATACTCTAGTCACTCTAGACTCTAGTCACTCAAGACTCTAGTCACTCTAGACTCTAGTCACTCTAGACTCTAGTCACTCTAGACTCTAGTCACTCTATACTCTAATCACTCTTGACTCTAGTCACTCTATACTCTAGTCACTTTACACTCTAGTCACTCTAGATTCTAATCACACTATAATCTAGTCTCTCTAGACTCTAGTCACTCAAGACTCTAGTCACTCTAGACTCTAATCGCTCTAGACTCTAGTCACTCTAGGCTCTAGTCACTCTATACTCTAGTCACTTTACACTCTAGTTACTCTAGATTCTAGTCACTCTATACTCTAGTCACTCTAGACTCTAGTCACTCAAGACTCTAGTCACTCTAGACTCTAATCGCTCTAGACTCTAGTCACTCTAGGCTCTAGTCACTCTAGACTCTAGTCACTCTAGACTCTAGTCACTCTAGACTCTAGTCGCTCTATACTCTAATCACTCTGGACTCTAGTCGCTCTAGACTCTAGTCACTCTAGATTCTAATCACACTATAATCTAGTCTCTCTAGACTCTAGTCACTCAAGACTCTAGTCACTCTAGACTCTAATCGCTCTAGACTCTAGTCACTCTAGGCTCTAGTCACTCTAGACTCTAGTCACTCTAGACTCTAGTCACTCTAGACTCTAGTCGCTCTATACTCTAATCACTCTGGACTCTAGTCACTCTAGACCCTAGTCACTTTAGACTCTAGTCACTCTAGACTCTAGTCACTTTAAACTGTAGTCACTCTAGACTCTAGTCACTCTAGACTCTAGTCGCTCTAGACTCTAGTCACTCTAGACTCTAGTCGCTCTAGACTCTAGTCACTCTAGATTCTAATCACTCTATAATCTAGTCTCTCTAGACTCTAGTCACTCAAGACTCTAGTCACTCTATACTCTAATCGCTCTAGACTCTAGTCACTCTAGACTCTAGTCACTCTAGACTCTAGTCACTCTAGGCTCTAGTCACTCTAGACTCTAGTCTCTCTTGACTCTAGTCATTCTAGACTCTAGTCGCTCTATACTCTAGTCACTCTAGACTCTAGTCACTCTAGACTCAAGTCACTCTATACTCTAGTCACTCTAGACTCTAGTCACTCTAGACTCTAGTCGCTCTAGACAATTATCACTTCAGACTCTAGTCACACTAGACTTTAGACACTCTAGACTCTAGACTCTAGTCGCTCTAGACTCTAGTCACTCTAGACTCTAGTCGCTCTAGACTGTAGTCACTCTAGATTCTAATCACTCTATAATCTAGTCTCTCTAGACTCTAGTCACTCAAGACTCTAGTCACTCTAGACTCTAATCGCTCTAAACTCTAGTCACTCTAGACTCTAGTCACTCTAGACTCTAGTCTCTCTAGACTCTAGTCACTCTAGGCTCTAGTCACTCTAGACTCTAGTCACTCTAGACTCTAGTCACTCTAGACCCTAGTCACTTTAGACTCTAGTCACTCTAGACTCTAGTCACTCTAGACTCTAGTCACTCTATACTCTAGTCTCTCTAGACTCTAGTCTCTCTTGACTCTAGTCACTCTAGACTCTAGTCGCTCTATACTCTAGTCAATCGAGACTCTAGTCACTCTAGACCCAAGTCACTCTAGACTCTAATCGCTCTAGACTCTAGTCACTCTAGACTCTAGTCACTCTATACTCTAGTCTCTCTAGACTCTAGTCTCTCTTGACTCTAGTCACTCTAGTTTCTAGTCGCTCTATACTCTAGTCACTCTAGACTCTAGTCACTCTAGACTCAAGTCACTCTATACTCTAGTCACTCTAGACTCTAGTCACTCTAGACTCTAGTCGCTCTAGACAATTATCACTTCAGACTCTAGTCACACTAGACCTTAGACACTGTAGACTCTAGACTCTAGTCACTCTAGGCTCTAGTCCCTCTAGACTCTAGTCGCTCTATACTCTAGTCACTCTTGACTCTAGTCACTCTAGACTCAAGTCACTCTATACTCTAGTCACTCTAGACTCTAGTCACTCTAGACTCTAGTCGCTCTAGACAATTATCACATTAGACTCTAGTCACTATAGACTCTAGTCGCTCTAGACTCTAGTCACTCTAGACTCTAGTCACTCTAGACTCTAGTCGCTCTATAATCTAATCACTCTAGACTCTAGTCACTCTATACTCTAGTCACTTTACACTCTAGTTACTCTAGATTCTAGTCACTCTATACTCTAGTCTCTCTAGACTCTAGTCACTCTAGACTCCAGTCACTCTAGACCCTAGTCACTTTAAACTCTAGTCACTCTAGACTCTAGTCACTTTAAACTCTAGTCACTCTAGACTCTAGTCACTCTAGACTCTAGTCGCTCTAGACAATTATCACTTTAGACTCTAGTCACTATAGACTCTAGTCGCTCTAGACTCTAGTCACTCTAGACTCTAGTCACTCTAGACTCTAGTCACTCTAGACTCAAGTCACTCTATACTCTAGTCACTCTAGACTCTAGTCACTCTAGACTCTAGTCGCTCTAGACAATTATCACTTTAGACTCTAGTCACTATAGACTCTAGTCGCTCTAGACTCTAGTCACTCTAGACTCTAGTCACTCTTGACTCTAGTCACTCTAGACTCTAGTCGCTCTATACTCTAGTCACTCTAGACTCTAGTCACTCTAGACTCAAGTCACTCTATACTCTAGTCACTCTAGACTCTAGTCACTCTAGACTCTAGTCGCTCTAGACTCTAGTCACTCTAGATTCTAATCACTCTATAATCTAGTCTCTCTAGACTCTAGTCACTCAAGACTCTAGTCACTCTAGACTCTAATCGCTCTAGACTCTAGTCACTCTAGACTCTAGTCACTCTAGACTCTAGTCAATCTAGACTCTAGTCACTCTATACTCTAGTCTCTCTAGACTCTAGTCTCTCTTGACTTTAGTCATTCTAGACTCTAGTCGCTCTATACTCTAGTCACTCCAGACCCTAGTCACTCTAGACTCAAGTCACTCTATACTCTAGTCACTCTAGACTCTAGTCACTCTAGACTCTAGTCGCTCTAGACAATTATCACTTCAGACTCTAGTCACACTAGACTTTAGACACTCTAGACTCTAGTCACTCTAGGCTCTAGTCACTCTAGACTCTTCTCTAGTCACTCTAGACTCTAGTCACTCTAGACTCTAGTCAATCTAGACTCTAGTCACTCTATACTCTAGTCTCTCTAGACTCTAGTCTCTCTTGACTTTAGTCATTCTAGACTCTAGTCGCTCTATACTCTAGTCACTCCAGACCCTAGTCACTCTAGACTCAAGTCACTCTATACTCTAGTCACTCTAGACTCTAGTCACTCTAGACTCTAGTCGCTCTAGACAATTATCACTTCAGACTCTAGTCACACTAGACTTTAGACACTCTAGACTCTAGTCACTCTAGGCTCTAGTCACTCTAGACTCTTCTCTAGTCGCTCTAGACTCTAGTCACTCTAGACTCTAGTCACTCTTGACTCTAGTCACTCTAGACTCTAGTCGCTCTATACTCTAGTCACTCCAGACCCTAGTCACTCTAGACTCAAGTCACTCTATACTCTAGTCACTCTAGACTCTAGTCACTCTAGACTCTAGTCGCTCTAGACAATTATCACTTCAGACTCTAGTCACACTAGACTTTAGACACTCTAGACTCTAGTCACTCTAGGCTCTAGTCACTCTAGACTCTTCTCTAGTCACTCTAGACTCTAGTCACTCTAGACTCAAGTCACTCTATACTCTAGTCACTCTAGACTCTAGTCACTCTAGACTCTAGTCGCTCTAGACAATTATCACTTTAGACTCTAGTCACTATAGACTCTAGTCGCTCTATACTCTAATCACTCTAGACTCTAGTCACTCTATACTCTAGTCACTTTACACTCTAGTTACTCTAGATTCTAGTCACTCTATACTCTAGTCTCTCTAGACTCTAGTCACTCTAGACTCTAGTCACTCTAGACTCTAGTCACTCTAGACTCTAGTCACTCTAGACTCTAGTCACTCTAGACTCTAGTCGCTCTAGACTCTAGTCACTCTAGACTCTAGTCGCTCTAGACTCTAGTCACTCTAGATTCTAATCACTCTATAATCTAGTCTCTCTAGACTCTAGTCACTCAAGACTCTAGTCACTCTAGACTCTAATCGCTCTAGACTCTAGTCACTCTAGACTCTAGTCACTCTAGACTCTAGACTCTCTAGACCCTAGTCACTTTAGACTCTAGTCACTCTAGACTCTAGTCTCTCTAGACTCTAGTCACTCTAGGCTCTAGTCACTCTAGACTCTAGTCACTCTAGACTCTAGTCCCTCTAGACTCTAATCGCTCTAGACTCTAGTCATTCTAGACTCTAGTCTCTCTAGACTCTAGTCACTCTAGGGTCTAGTCACTCTTGACTCTAGTCACTCTAGACTCTAGTCACTTTAGACTCTAGTCACTCTTGACTCTAATCGCTCTAGACTCTAGTCACTCTAGACTCTAGTCACTCTAGACTCTAGACTCTCTAGACCCTAGTCACTTTAGACTCTAGTCACTCTAGACTCTAGTCTCTCTAGACTCTAGTCACTCTAGGCTCTAGTCACTCTAGACTCTAGTCACTCTAGACTCTAGTCCCTCTAGACTCTAATCGCTCTAGACTCTAGTCATTCTAGACTCTAGTCACTCTAGGCTCTAGTCACTCTAGACTCTAGTCACTCTAGACTCTAGTCACTCTAGACCCTAGTCACTTTAGACTCTAGTCACTCTAGACTCTAGTCTCTCTAGACTCTAATCGCTCTAGACTCTAGTCATTCTAGACTCTAGTCTCTCTAGACTCTAGTCACTCTAGGGTCTAGTCACTCTTGACTCTAGTCACTCTAGACTCTAGTCACTTTAGACTCTAGTCACTCTAGACTCTAATCGCTCTAGACTCTAGTCACTCTAGACTCTAGTCACTCTAGACTCTAGACTCTCTAGACCCTAGTCACTTTAGACTCTAGTCCCTCTAGACTCTAATCGCTCTAGACTCTAGTCATTCTAGACTCTAGTCACTCTAGGCTCTAGTCACTCTAGACTCTAGTCACTCTAGACTCTAGTCACTCTAGACCCTAGTCACTTTAGACTCTAGTCACTCTAGACTCTAGTCTCTCTAGACTCTAGTCACTCTAGGCTCTAGTCACTCTAGACTCTAGTCACGCTAGACTCTAGTCCCTCTAGACTCTAATCGCTCTAGACTCTAGTCACTCTAGACTCTAGTCACTCTAGACTCTAGTCTCTATAGACTCTAGTCACTCTAGGCTCTAGTCACTCTAGACTCTAGTCACTCTAGACTCTAGTCACTCTAGACCCTAGTCACTTTAGACTCTAGTCACTCTAGACTCTAGTCACTTTAAACTGTATTCACTCTAGACTCTAGTCGCTCTAGACGCTAGTCACTCTAGACTCTAGTCACTCTAGACTCTAGTCACTCTAGACCCTAGTCACTTTAGACTCTAGTCACTCTATCACTCTATAATCTAGTCTCTCTAGACTCTAGTCACTCAAGACTCTAGTCACTCTAGACTCTAATCGCTCTAGACTCTAGTCGCTCTAGACTCTAGTCACTCTAGACTCTAGTCGCTCTAGACTCTAGTCACTCTAGATTCTAATCACTCTATACTCTAGTCTCCCTAGACTCTAGTCACTCAAGACTCTAGTCACTCTAGACTCCAGTCACTCTAGACTCTAGTCTCTCTAGAATCTAGTCACTCTGGACTCTAGTCACTGTAGATTCTAGTCACTTTAGACTGTAGTCACTCTAGACTCTAGACACTCTGGACCCTAGTCACTTTAGACTCTAGTCACTCTAGACTCTAGTCACTTTACACTGTAGTCACTCTATACTCTAGTCTCTCTAGACTCTCGTCACTCTAGGCTCTAGTCACTCTAGACTCTAGTCACTCTAGACTCTAGTCGCTCTAGACTCTAGTCACTCTGGACTCTAGTCGCTCTAGACTCTAGTCACTTTACACTCTAGTCACTCTAGATTCTAATCACTCTATACTCTAGTCGCTCTAGACTCTAGTCACTCTAGACTCTAGTCGCTCTAGAGTCTAGTCACTCTAGACTCTAGTCACTCTGGACTCTAGTCGCTCTAGACTCTAGTCACTTTACACTCTAGTCACTCTAGATTCTAATCACTCTATACTCTAGTCGCTCTAGACTCTAGTCACTCTAGACTCTAGTCGCTCTAGAGTCTAGTCACTCTAGACTCTAGTCGCTCTAGACTCTAGTCACTCTAGACTCTAGTCGCTCTAGGCTCTAGTCACTCTAGACTCTAGTCGCTCTAGACTCTAGTCACTCTAGACTCTAGTCGCTCTAGAGTCTAGTCACTCTAGACTCTAGTCGCTCTAGACTCTAGTCACTCTAGACTCTAGTCGCTCTAGGCTCTAGTCACTCTAGACTCTAGTCGCTCTAGACTCTAGTCACCCTAGACTCTAGTCGCTCTAGACTCTAGTCGCTCTAGACTCTAGTCGCTCTAGACTCTAGTCGCTCTAGACTCTAGTCGCTCTAGAGTCTAGTCACTCTAGACTCTAGTCGCTCTAGACTCTAGTCACTCTAGACTCTAGTCGCTCTAGGCTCTAGTCACTCTAGACTCTAGTCGCTCTAGACTCTAGTCACCCTAGACTCTAGTCGCTCTAGACTCTAGTCGCTCTAGAGTCTAGTCACTCTAGACTCTAGTCGCTCTAGAGTCTAGTCACTCTAGACTCTAGTCGCTCTAGACTCTAGTCACTCTAGACTCTAGTCGCTCTAGGCTCTAGTCACTCTAGACTCTAGTCGCTCTAGACTCTAGTCGCTCTAGAGTCTAGTCACTCTAGACTCAAGTCGCTCTAGACTCTAGTCCATCTAGACTCTACTCGCTCTAGAGTCTAGTCACTCTAGACTTTAGTCGCTCTAGAGTCTAGTCACTCTAGACTCTAGTCGCTCTAGACTCTAGTCGCTCTAGACTCTAGTCACTCTAGATTCTAATCACTCTATAATCTAGTCTCTCTAGACTCTAGTCACTCAAGACTCTAGTCACTCTAGACTCTAATCGCTCTAGACTCTAGTCACTCTAGACTCTAGTCACTCTAGACTCTAGACTCTCTAGACCCTAGTCACTTTAGACTCTAGTCACTCTAGACTCTAGTCTCTCTAGACTCTAGTCACTCTAGGCTCTAGTCACTCTAGACTCTAGTCACTCTAGACTCTAGTCCCTCTAGACTCTAATCGCTCTAGACTCTAGTCATTCTAGACTCTAGTCTCTCTAGACTCTAGTCACTCTAGGGTCTAGTCACTCTTGACTCTAGTCACTCTAGACTCTAGTCACTTTAGACTCTAGTCACTCTTGACTCTAATCGCTCTAGACTCTAGTCACTCTAGACTCTAGTCACTCTAGACTCTAGACTCTCTAGACCCTAGTCACTTTAGACTCTAGTCACTCTAGACTCTAGTCTCTCTAGACTCTAGTCACTCTAGGCTCTAGTCACTCTAGACTCTAGTCACTCTAGACTCTAGTCCCTCTAGACTCTAATCGCTCTAGACTCTAGTCATTCTAGACTCTAGTCACTCTAGGCTCTAGTCACTCTAGACTCTAGTCACTCTAGACTCTAGTCACTCTAGACCCTAGTCACTTTAGACTCTAGTCACTCTAGACTCTAGTCTCTCTAGACTCTAATCGCTCTAGACTCTAGTCATTCTAGACTCTAGTCTCTCTAGACTCTAGTCACTCTAGGGTCTAGTCACTCTTGACTCTAGTCACTCTAGACTCTAGTCACTTTAGACTCTAGTCACTCTAGACTCTAATCGCTCTAGACTCTAGTCACTCTAGACTCTAGTCACTCTAGACTCTAGACTCTCTAGACCCTAGTCACTTTAGACTCTAGTCACTCTAGACTCTAGTCTCTCTAGACTCTAGTCACTCTAGGCTCTAGTCACTCTAGACTCTAGTCACTCTAGACTCTAGTCCCTCTAGACTCTAATCGCTCTAGACTCTAGTCATTCTAGACTCTAGTCACTCTAGGCTCTAGTCACTCTAGACTCTAGTCACTCTAGACTCTAGTCACTCTAGACCCTAGTCACTTTAGACTCTAGTCACTCTAGACTCTAGTCTCTCTAGACTCTAGTCACTCTAGGCTCTAGTCACTCTAGACTCTAGTCACGCTAGACTCTAGTCCCTCTAGACTCTAATCGCTCTAGACTCTAGTCACTCTAGACTCTAGTCACTCTAGACTCTAGTCTCTATAGACTCTAGTCACTCTAGGCTCTAGTCACTCTAGACTCTAGTCACTCTAGACTCTAGTCACTCTAGACCCTAGTCACTTTAGACTCTAGTCACTCTAGACTCTAGTCACTTTAAACTGTATTCACTCTAGACTCTAGTCGCTCTAGACGCTAGTCACTCTAGACTCTAGTCACTCTAGACTCTAGTCACTCTAGACCCTAGTCACTTTAGACTCTAGTCACTCTAGACTCTAGTCGCTCTAGACTCTAGTCACTCTAGATTCTAATCACTCTATAATCTAGTCTCTCTAGACTCTAGTCACTCAAGACTCTAGTCACTCTAGACTCTAATCGCTCTAGACTCTAGTCGCTCTAGACTCTAGTCACTCTAGACTCTAGTCGCTCTAGACTCTAGTCACTCTAGATTCTAATCACTCTATACTCTAGTCTCCCTAGACTCTAGTCACTCAAGACTCTAGTCACTCTAGACTCCAGTCACTCTAGACTCTAGTCTCTCTAGAATCTAGTCACTCTGGACTCTAGTCACTGTAGATTCTAGTCACTTTAGACTGTAGTCACTCTAGACTCTAGACACTCTGGACCCTAGTCACTTTAGACTCTAGTCACTCTAGACTCTAGTCACTTTACACTGTAGTCACTCTATACTCTAGTCTCTCTAGACTCTCGTCACTCTAGGCTCTAGTCACTCTAGACTCTAGTCACTCTAGACTCTAGTCGCTCTAGACTCTAGTCACTCTGGACTCTAGTCGCTCTAGACTCTAGTCACTTTACACTCTAGTCACTCTAGATTCTAATCACTCTATACTCTAGTCGCTCTAGACTCTAGTCACTCTAGACTCTAGTCGCTCTAGAGTCTAGTCACTCTAGACTCTAGTCGCTCTAGACTCTAGTCACTCTAGACTCTAGTCGCTCTAGGCTCTAGTCACTCTAGACTCTAGTCGCTCTAGACTCTAGTCACTCTAGACTCTAGTCGCTCTAGAGTCTAGTCACTCTAGACTCTAGTCGCTCTAGACTCTAGTCACTCTAGACTCTAGTCGCTCTAGGCTCTAGTCACTCTAGACTCTAGTCGCTCTAGACTCTAGTCACCCTAGACTCTAGTCGCTCTAGACTCTAGTCGCTCTAGACTCTAGTCGCTCTAGACTCTAGTCGCTCTAGACTCTAGTCGCTCTAGAGTCTAGTCACTCTAGACTCTAGTCGCTCTAGACTCTAGTCACTCTAGACTCTAGTCGCTCTAGGCTCTAGTCACTCTAGACTCTAGTCGCTCTAGACTCTAGTCACCCTAGACTCTAGTCGCTCTAGACTCTAGTCGCTCTAGAGTCTAGTCACTCTAGACTCTAGTCGCTCTAGAGTCTAGTCACTCTAGACTCTAGTCGCTCTAGACTCTAGTCACTCTAGACTCTAGTCGCTCTAGGCTCTAGTCACTCTAGACTCTAGTCGCTCTAGACTCTAGTCGCTCTAGAGTCTAGTCACTCTAGACTCAAGTCGCTCTAGACTCTAGTCCCTCTAGACTCTACTCGCTCTAGAGTCTAGTCACTCTAGACTTTAGTCGCTCTAGAGTCTAGTCACTCTAGACTCTAGTCGCTCTAGACTCTAGTCGCTCTAGACTCTAGTCACTCTAGATTCTAATCACTCTATAATCTAGTCTCTCTAGACTCTAGTCACTCAAGACTCTAGTCACTCTAGACTCTAATCGCTCTAGACTCTAGTCACTCTAGACTCTAGTCACTCTAGACTCTAGTCTCTCTAGACTCTAGTCACTCTAGGCTCTTGTCACTCTAGACTCTAGTCACTCTAGACTCTAGTCACTCTAGACCCTAGTCACTTTAGACTCTAGTCACTCTAGACTCTAGTCACTCTAGACTCTAGTCCCTCTAGACTCTAATCGCTCTAGACTCTAGTCATTCTAGACTCTAGTCTCTCTAGACTCTAGTCACTCTAGGCTCTTGTCACTCTAGACTCTAGTCACTCTAGACTCTAGTCACTCTAGACCCTAGTCACTTTAGACTCTAGTCACTCTAGGCTCTAGTCACTCTAGACTCTAGTCACTCTAGACTCTAGTCACTCTAGACCCTAGTCACTTTAGACTCTAGTCACTCTAGACTCTAGTCTCTCTAGACTCTAGTCACTCTAGGCTCTAGTCACTCTAGACTCTAGTCACGCTAGAATCTAGTCCCTCTAGACTCTAATCGCTCTAGACTCTAGTCACTCTAGACTCTAGTCACTCTAGACTCTAGTCTCTATAGACTCTAGTCACTCTAGGCTCTAGTCACTCTAGACTCTAGTCACTCTAGACTCTAGTCACTCTAGACCCTAGTCACTTTAGACTCTAGTCACTCTAGACTCTAGTCACTTTAAACTGTATTCACTCTAGACTCTAGTCGCTCTAGACGCTAGTCACTCTAGACTCTAGTCACTCTAGACTCTAGTCACTCTAGACCCTAGTCACCTTAGACTCTAGTCACTCTAGACTCTAGTCGCTCTAGACTCTAGTCACTCTAGATTCTAATCACTCTATAATCTAGTCTCTCTAGACTCTAGTCACTCAAGACTCTAGTCACTCTAGACTCTAATCGCTCTAGACTCTAGTCGCTCTAGACTCTAGTCACTCTAGACTCTAGTCGCTCTAGACTCTAGTCACTCTAGATTCTAATCACTCTATACTCTAGTCTCCCTAGACTCTAGTCACTCAAGACTCTAGTCACTCTAGACTCCAGTCACTCTAGACTCTAGTCTCTCTAGAATCTAGTCACTCTGGACTCTAGTCACTGTAGATTCTAGTCACTTTAGACTGTAGTCACTCTAGACTCTAGACACTCTGGACCCTAGTCACTTTAGACTCTAGTCACTCTAGACTCTAGTCACTTTACACTGTAGTCACTCTATACTCTAGTCTCTCTAGACTCTCGTCACTCTAGGCTCTAGTCACTCTAGACTCTAGTCACTCTAGACTCTAGTCGCTCTAGACTCTAGTCACTCTGGACTCTAGTCGCTCTAGACTCTAGTCACTTTACACTCTAGTCACTCTAGATTCTAATCACTCTATACTCTAGTCGCTCTAGACTCTAGTCACTCTAGACTCTAGTCGCTCTAGAGTCTAGTCACTCTAGACTCTAGTCGCTCTAGACTCTAGTCACTCTAGACTCTAGTCGCTCTAGGCTCTAGTCACTCTAGACTCTAGTCGCTCTAGACTCTAGTCACTCTAGACTCTAGTCGCTCTAGAGTCTAGTCACTCTAGACTCTAGTCGCTCTAGACTCTAGTCACTCTAGACTCTAGTCGCTCTAGGCTCTAGTCACTCTAGACTCTAGTCGCTCTAGACTCTAGTCACCCTAGACTCTAGTCGCTCTAGACTCTAGTCGCTCTAGACTCTAGTCGCTCTAGAGTCTAGTCACTCTAGACTCTAGTCGCTCTAGACTCTAGTCACTCTAGACTCTAGTCGCTCTAGGCTCTAGTCACTCTAGACTCTAGTCGCTCTAGACTCTAGTCACCCTAGACTCTAGTCGCTCTAGACTCTAGTCGCTCTAGAGTCTAGTCACTCTAGACTCTAGTCGCTCTAGAGTCTAGTCACTCTAGACTCTAGTCGCTCTAGACTCTAGTCACTCTAGACTCTAGTCGCTCTAGGCTCTAGTCACTCTAGACTCTAGTCGCTCTAGACTCTAGTCGCTCTAGAGTCTAGTCACTCTAGACTCAAGTCGCTCTAGGCTCTAGTCCCTCTAGACTCTACTCGCTCTAGAGTCTAGTCACTCTAGACTTTAGTCGCTCTAGAGTCTAGTCACTCTAGACTCTAGTCGCTCTAGACTCTAGTCGCTCTAGACTCTAGTCACTCTAGATTCTAATCACTCTATAATCTAGTCTCTCTAGACTCTAGTCACTCAAGACTCTAGTCACTCTAGACTCTAATCGCTCTAGACTCTAGTCACTCTAGACTCTAGTCACTCTAGACTCTAGTCTCTCTAGACTCTAGTCACTCTAGGCTCTAGTCACTCTAGACTCTAGTCACTCTAGACTCTAGTCACTCTAGACCCTAGTCACTTTAGACTCTAGTCACTCTAGACTCTAGTCACTTTAAACTGTAGTCACTCTAGACTCTAGTCACTCTAGACTCTAGTCGCTCTAGACTCTAGTCACTCTAGACTCTAGTCGCTCTAGACTCTAGTCACTCTAGATTCTAATCACTCTATAATCTAGTCTCTCTAGACTCTAGTCACTCAAGACTCTAGTCACTCTAGACTCTAATCGCTCTAGACTCTAGTCACTCTAGACTCTAGTCACTCTAGACTCTAGTCTCTCTAGACTCTAGTCACTCTAGGCTCTAGTCACTCTAGACTCTAGTCACTCTAGACTCTAGTCACTCTAGACCCTAGTCACTTTAGACTCTAGTCACTCTAGACTCTAGTCAATCTAAACTCCAGTCACTCTATACTCTAGTCTCTCTAGACTCTAGTCACTCTAGACTCTAGTCGCTCTAGAGTCTAGTCGCTCTATACTCTAGTCACTCTAGACTCAAGTCACTCTATACTCTAGTCACTCTAGACTCTAGTCACTCTAGACTCTAGTCGCTCTAGACAATTATCACTTCAGACTCGAGTCACACTAGACTTTAGACACTCTAGACTCTAGTCACTCTAGGCTCTAGTCACTCTAGACTCTACTCTAGTCACTCTAGACTCTAGTCACTCTAGACTCGAGTCACTCTATACTCTAGTCACTCTAGACTCTAGTCACTCTAGACTCTAGTCGCTCTAGACAATTATCACTTTAGACTCTAGTCACTATAGACTCTAGTCGCTCTATACTCTAATCACTCTAGACTCTAGTCACTCTATACTCTAGTCACTTTACACTCTAGTTACTCTAGATTCTAGTCACTCTATACTCTAGTCTCTCTAGACTCTAGTCACTCTAGACTCTAGTCACTCTAGACTCTAGTCACTCTAGACCCTAGTCACTTTAGACTCTAGTCACTCTAGACTCTAGTCACTCTAGACTCTAGTCACTCTATACTCTAGTCTCTCTAGACTCTAGTCTCTCTTGACTCTAATCACTCTAGACTCTTGTCGCTCTAGACTGTAGTCACTCTAGATTCTAATCACTCTATAATCTAGTCTCTCTAGACTCTAGTCACTCAAGACTCTAGTCACTCTAGACTCTAATCGCTCTAGACTCTAGTCACTCTAGACTCTAGTCACTCTAGACTCTAGTCTCTCTAGACTCTAGTCACTCTAGGCTCTAGTCACTCTAGACTCTAGTCACTCTAGACTCTAGTCACTCTAGACCCTAGTCACTTTAGACTCTAGTCACTCTAGACTCTAGTCACTCTAGACTCTAGTCACTCTATACTCTAGTCTCTCTAGACTCTAGTCTCTCTTGACTCTAGTCACTCTAGACTCTTGTCGCTCTATACTCTAGTCAATCTAGACTCTAGTCACTCTAGACTCAAGTCACTCTAGACTCTAATCGCTCTAGACTCTAGTCACTCTAGACTCTAGTCACTCTATACTCTAGTCTCTCTAGACTCTAGTCTCTCTTGACTCTAGTCACTCTAGTTTCTACTCGCTCTATACTCTAGTCACTCTAGACTCTAGTCACTCTAGACTCTAGTCTCTCTAGACTCTAGTCACTCTAGGCTCTAGTCACTCTAGACTCTAGTCACTCTAGACTCTAGTCACTCTAGACCCTAGTCACTTTAGACTCTAGTCACTCTAGACTCTAGTCACTCTAGACTCTAGTCACTCTATACTCTAGTCTCTCTAGACTCTAGTCTCTCTTGACTCTAGTCACTCTAGACTCTTGTCGCTCTATACTCTAGTCAATCTAGACTCTAGTCACTCTAGACTCAAGTCACTCTAGACTCTAATCGCTCTAGACTCTAGTCACTCTAGACTCTAGTCACTCTATACTCTAGTCTCTCTAGACTCTAGTCTCTCTTGACTCTAGTCACTCTAGTTTCTACTCGCTCTATACTCTAGTCACTCTAGACTCTAGTCACTCTAGGCTCTAGTCGCTCTAGACAATTATCACTTCAGACTCGAGTCACACTAGACTTTAGACACTCTAGACTCTAGTCACTCTAGGTTCTAGTCACTCTAGACTCTAGTCTCTCTAGACTCTAGTCTCTCTTGACTCTAGTCACTCTAGTTTCTACTCGCTCTATACTCTAGTCACTCTAGACTCTAGTCACTCTAGGCTCTAGTCGCTCTAGACAATTATCACTTCAGACTCGAGTCACACTAGACTTTAGACACTCTAGACTCTAGTCACTCTAGGTTCTAGTCACTCTAGACTCTAGTCTCTCTAGACTCTAGTCTCTCTTGACTCTAGTCACTCTAGTTTCTACTCGCTCTATACTCTAGTCACTCTATACTCTAGTCAATTTACACTCTAGTTACTCTAGATTCTAGTCACTCTATACTCTAGTCTCTCTAGACTCTAGTCACTCTAGACTCTAGTCACTCTAGACCCTAGTCACTTTAAACTCTAGTCACTCTAGACTCTAGTCACTTTAAACTCTAGTCACTCTAGACTCTAGTCACTCTAGACTCTAATCGCTCTATACTCTAGTCACTCTAGACTCTAGTCACTCTATACTCTAGTCTCTCTAGACTCTAGTCTCTCTTGACTCTAGTCACTCTAGTTTCTACTCGCTCTATACTCTAGTCACTCTATACTCTAGTCAATTTACACTCTAGTTACTCTAGATTCTAGTCACTCTATACTCTAGTCTCTCTAGACTCTAGTCACTCTAGACTCTAGTCACTCTAGACCCTAGTCACTTTAAACTCTAGTCACTCTAGACTCTAGTCACTTTAAACTCTAGTCACTCTAGACTCTAGTCACTCTAGACTCTAATCGCTCTAGACTCTAGTCACTCTAGACTCTAGTCACTCTAGACTCTAGTCGCTCTATAATCTAATCACTCTAGACTCTAGTCGCTCTAGGCTCTAGTCACTCTAGACTCTAGTCGCTCTATACTCTAGTCACTCTAGACTCTAGTCACTCTAGACTCAAGTCACTCCATACTCTAGTCACTCTAGACTCTAGTCACTCTAGACTCTAGTCGCTCTAGAAAATTATCACTTTAGACTCTAGTCACTATAGACTCTAGTCGCTCTAGACTCTAGTCACTCTAGACTCTAGTCACTCTAGACTCTAGTCACTCTAGACTCTAGTCGCTCTATACTCTAATCACTCTAGACTCTAGTCGCTCTAGACTCTAGTCACTCTAGACTCTAGTCGCTCTAGACTCTAGTCACTCTAGATTCTAATCACTCTATAATCTAGTCTCTCTAGACTCTAGTCACTCAAGACTCTAGTCACTCTAGACTCTAATCGCTCTAGACTCTAGTCACTCTAGACTCTAGTCACTCTAGATTCTAGTCACTCTATACTCTAGTCCCTCTAGACTCTAGTCACTCTTGACTCTAGTCACTCTAGACTCTAGTCGCTCTATACTCTAGTCACTCTAGACTCTAGTCACTCTAGACTCAAGTCACTCTATACTCTAGTCACTCTAGACTCTAGTCACTCTAGACTCTAGTCGCTCTAGACAATTATCACTTCAGACTCGAGTCACACTAGACTTTAGACACTCTAGACTCTAGTCACTCTAGGCTCTAGTCACTCTAGACTCTACTCTAGTCACTCTAGACTCTAGCCACTCTAGACTCTAGTCACTCTATACTCTAGTCTCTCTAGACTCTAGTCTCTCTTGACTCTAGTCACTCTAGACTCTTGTCGCTCTATACTCTAGTCAATCTAGACTCTAGTCACTCTAGACTCAAGTCACTCTAGACTCTAATCGCTCTAGACTCTAGTCACTCTAGACTCTAGTCACTCTATACTCTAGTCTCTCTAGACTCTAGTCTCTCTTGACTCTAGTCACTCTAGTTTCTACTCGCTCTATACTCTAGTCACTCTAGACTCTAGTCACTCTAGGCTCTAGTCACTCTAGACTCTAGTCACTCTAGACTCTAGTCGCTCTAGACAATTATCACTTTAGACTCTAGTCACTATAGACTCTAGTCGCTCTATACTCTAATCACTCTAGACTCTAGTCACTCTATACTCTAGTCACTTTACACTCTAGTTACTCTAGATTCTAGTCACTCTATACTCTAGTCTCTCTAGACTCTAGTCACTCTAGACTCGAGTCACTCTAGACTCTAGTCACTCTAGACCCTAGTCACTTTAGACTCTAGTCACTCTAGACTCTAGTCACTATAAACTGTAATCACTCCAGACTCTAGTCACTCTAGACTCTAGTCGCTCTAGACTCTAGTCACTCTAGACTCTAGTCGCTCTAGACTCTAGTCACTCTAGATTCTAATCACTCTATAATCTAGTCTCTCTAGACTCTAGTCACTCAAGACTCTAGTCACTCTAGACTCTAATCGCTCTAGACTCTAGTCACTCTAGACTCTAGTCACTCTAGACGCTAGACTCTCTAGACTCTAGTCACTCTAGGCTCTAGTCACTCTAGACTCTAGTCACTCTAGACTCTAGTCACTCTAGACCCTAGTCACTTTAGACTCTAGTCACTCTAGACTCTAGTCATTCTAGACTCTAGTCTCTCTAGACTCTAGTCACTCTAGGGTCTAGTCACTCTTGACTCTAGTCACTCTAGACTCTAGTCACTCTAGACCCTAGTCACTTTAGACTCTAGTCACTCTAGACTCTAGTCTCTCTAGACTCTAGTCACTCTAGGCTCTAGTCACTCTAGACTCTAGTCACTCTAGACTCTAGTCCCTCTAGACTCTAATCGCTCTAGACTCTAGTCACTCTAGACTCTAGTCACTCTAGACTCTAGTCTCTATAGACTCTAGTCACTCTAGGCTCTAGTCACTCTAGACTCTAGTCACTCTAGACTCTAGTCACTCTAGACCCTAGTCACTTTAGACTCTAGTCACTCTAGACTCTAGTCACTTTAAACTGTATTCACTCTAGACTCTAGTCGCTCTAGACGCTAGTCACTCTAGACTCTAGTCACTCTAGACTCTAGTCACTCTAGACCCTAGTCACTTTAGATTCTAGTCACTCTAGACTCTAGTCGCTCTAGACTCTAGTCACTCTAGATTCTAATCACTCTATAATCTAGTCTCTCTAGACTCTAGTCACTCAAGACTCTAGTCACTCTAGACTCTAATCGCTCTAGACTCTAGTCGCTCTAGACTCTAGTCACTCTAGACTCTAGTCGCTCTAGACTCTAGTCACTCTAGATTCTAATCACTCTATACTCTAGTCTCCCTAGACTCTAGTCACTCAAGACTCTAGTCACTCTAGACTCCAGTCACTCTAGACTCTAGTTTCTCTAGAATCTAGTCACTCTGGACTCTAGTCACTATAGATTCTAGTCACTTTAGACTGTAGTCACTCTAGACTCTAGACACTCTGGACCCTAGTCACTTTAGACTCTAGTCACTCTAGACTCTAGTCACTTTACACTGTAGTCACTCTATACTCTAGTCTCTCTAGACTCTCGTCACTCTAGGCTCTAGTCACTCTAGACTCTAGTCACTCTAGACTCTAGTCGCTCTAGACTCTAGTCACTCTGGACTCTAGTCGCTCTAGACTCTAGTCACTTTACACTCTAGTCACTCTAGATTCTAATCACTCTATACTCTAGTCGCTCTAGACTCTAGTCACTCTAGACTCTAGTCGCTCTAGAGTCTAGTCACTCTAGACTCTAGTCGCTCTAGACTCTAGTCACTCTAGACTCTAGTCGCTCTAGACTCTAGTCACCCTAGACTCTAGTCGCTCTAGACTCTAGTCGCTCTAGAGTCTAGTCACTCTAGACTCTAGTCGCTCTAGAGTCTAGTCACTCTAGACTCTAGTCGCTCTAGACTCTAGTCACTCTAGACTGTAGTCGCTCTAGGCTCTAGTCACTCTAGACTCTAGTCGCTCTAGACTCTAGTCGCTCTAGAGTCTAGTCACTCTAGACTCAAGTCGCTCTAGACTCTAGTCCCTCTAGACTCTACTCGCTCTAGAGTCTAGTCACTCTAGACTTTAGTCGCTCTAGAGTCTAGTCACTCTAGACTCTAGTCGCTCTAGACTCTAGTCACTCTAGACTCTAGTCGCTCTAGGCTCTAGTCACTCTAGACTCTAGTCGCTCTAGACTCTAGTCACTCTAGACTCTAGTCACTTCAGACTCTAGTCACTCTAGACTCTAGTCACTCTAGACTCAAGTCACTCTATACTCTAGTCACTCTAGACTCTAGTCACTCTAGACTCTAGTCGCTCTAGACAATTATCACTTTAGACTCTAGTCACTATAGACTCTAGTCGCTCTAGACTCTAGTCGCTCCATACTCTAGTCAGTCTCGACTCTAGTTACTCTAGACTCAAGTCACTCTATACTCTAGTCACTCTAGACTCTAGTCACTCTAGACTCTAGTCGCTCTAGACTCTAGTCACTCTAGATTCTAATCACTCTATAATCTAGTCTCTCTAGACTCTAGTCACTCAAGACTCTAGTCACTCTAGACTCTAATCGCTCTAGACTCTAGTCACTCTAGATTCTAATCACTCTATATTCTAGTCACTCCATACTCTAGTCCTTCTAGACTCTAGTCGCTCTATACTCTAATCACTCTAGACTGTAGTCACTCTATACTCTAGTCACTCTAAACTCTAGTCACTCTATACTCTAGTCACTCTAGACTCTAGTCACTCTAGACTCTAGTCGCTCTAGACTCTAATCACTCTAGATTCTAATCACTCTATAATCTAGTCTCTCTAGACTCTAGTCACTCAAGACTCTAGTCACTCTAGACTCTAATCGCTCTAGACTCTAGTCACTCTAGACTCTAGTCGCTCTATACTCTAATCACTCTAGACTCTAGTCGCTCTAGACTCTAGTCACTCTAGACTCTAGTCGCTCTAGACTCTAGTCACTCTAGATTCTAATCACTCTATAATCTAGTCTCTCTAGACTCTAGTCACTCAAGACTCTAGTCACTCTAGACTCTAATCGCTCTAGACTCTAGTCACTCTAGATTCTAATCACTCTATATTCTAGTCACTCCATACTCTAGTCCTTCTAGACTCTAGTCGCTCTATACTCTAATCACTCTAGACTGTAGTCACTCTATACTCTAGTCACTCTAAACTCTAGTCACTCTAGACTCTAGTCACTCTAGACTCTAGTCACTTCAGACTCTAGTCGCACTAGACATTAGACACTCTAGACTCTAGACTCTAGTCACTCTAGACTCTAGTCACTCTAGACTCTAGTCGCTCTATACTCTAGTCAGTCTCGACTCTAGTTACTCTAGACTCAAGTCACTCTGTACTCTAGTCACTCTAGACTCTAGTCACTCTAGACCATTATCACTTTAGACAATTATCACTTTAGACTCTAGTCACTATAGACTCTAGTCGCTCTAGACTCTAGTCACTCTAGACTCTAGTCACTTCAGACTCTAGTCACACTAGACTTTAGACACTCTAGACTCTAGACTCTAGTCACTCTAGACTCTAGTCACTCTAGACTCTAGTCGCTCTATACTCTAGTCAGTCTAAACTCTAGTTACTCTAGACTCAAGTCACTCTATACTCTAGTCACTCTAGACTCTAGTCACTCTATACTCTAGTCACTCTATACTCTAGTCACTCTAGACTCTAGTCACTCTAGACTCTAGTCGCTCTAGACTCTAATCACTCTAGATTCTAATCACTCTATAATCTAGTCTCTCTAGACTCTAGTCACTCAAGACTCTAGTCACTCTAGACTCTAATCGCTCTAGACTCTAGTCACTCTAGACTCTAGTCGCTCTATACTCTAGTCCTTCTAGACTCTAGTCGCTCTATACTCTAATCACTCTAGACTGTAGTCACTCTATACTCTAGTCACTCTAAACTCTAGTCACTCTATACTCTAGTCACTCTAGACTCTAGTCACTCTAGACTCTAGTCGCTCTAGACTCTAATCACTCTAGATTCTAATCACTCTATAATCTAGTCTCTCTAGACTCTAGTCACTCAAGACTCTAGTCACTCTAGACTCTAATCGCTCTAGACTCTAGTCACTCTAGACTCTAGTCGCTCTATACTCTAATCACTCTAGACTCTAGTCGCTCTAGACTCTAGTCACTCTAGACTCTAGTCGCTCTAGACTCTAGTCACTCTAGATTCTAATCACTCTATAATCTAGTCTCTCTAGACTCTAGTCACTCAAGACTCTAGTCACTCTAGACTCTAATCGCTCTAGACTCTAGTCACTCTAGATTCTAATCACTCTATATTCTAGTCACTCCATACTCTAGTCCTTCTAGACTCTAGTCGCTCTATACTCTAATCACTCTAGACTGTAGTCACTCTATACTCTAGTCACTCTAAACTCTAGTCACTCTAGACTCTAGTCACTCTAGACTCTAGTCACTTCAGACTCTAGTCGCACTAGACATTAGACACTCTAGACTCTAGACTCTAGTCACTCTAGGCTCTAGTCACTCTAGACTCTAGTCGCTCTATACTCTAGTCAGTCTCGACTCTAGTTACTCTAGACTCAAGTCACTCTGTACTCTAGTCACTCTAGACTCTAGTCACTCTAGACAATTATCACTTTAGACAATTATCACTTTAGACTCTAGTCACTATAGACTCTAGTCGCTCTAGACTCTAGTCACTCTAGACTCTAGTCACTCTAGAATCTAGTCACTCTGGACTCTAGTCACTGTAGATTCTAGTCACTTTAGACTGTAGTCACTCTTGACTGTAGTCACTCTAGACTCTAGTCACTTCAGACTCTAGTCACACTAGACTTTAGACACTCTAGACTCTAGACTCTAGTCACTCTAGACGCTAGTCACTCTAGACTCTAGTCGCTCTATACTCTAGTCAGTCTAGACTCTAGTTACTCTAGACTCAAGTCACTATACTCTAGTCACTCTAGACTCTAGTCACTCTAGACAATTATCACTTTAGACAATTATCACTTTAGACTCTAGTCACTATAGACTCTAGTCGCTCTAGACTCTAGTCGCTCTATACTCTAATCACTCTAGACTCTAGTCACTCTAGACTCTAGTCACTTCAGACTCTAGTCACACTAGACTTTAGACACTCTAGACTCTAGACTCTAGTCACTCTAGACTCTAGTCACTCTAGATTCTAATCACTCTATACTCTAGTCTCCCTAGACTCTAGTCACTCAAGACTCTTGTCACTCTAGACTCCAGTCACTCTAGACTCTAGTTTCTCTAGAATCTAGTCACTCTGGATTCTAGTCACTGTAGATTCTAGTCACTTTAGACTGTAGTCACTCTAGACTCTAGACACTCTGGACCCTAGTCACTTTAGACTCTAGTCACTCTAGACTCTAGTCACTTTACACTGTAGTCACTCTATACTCTAGTCTCTCTAGACTCTCGTCACTCTAGGCTCTAGTCACTCTAGACTCTAGTCACTCTAGACTCTAGTCACTCTAGACTCTAGTCACTCTAGACTCAAGTCACTCTATACTCTAGTCACTCTAGACTCTAGTCGCTCTAGACAATTATCACTTTAGACTCTAGTCACTATAGACTCTAGTCGCTCTAGACTCTAGTCGCTCTAGACTCTAGTCACTCTAGACTCTAGTCACTCTAGACTCTAGTCGCTCTATACTCTAATCACTCTAGACTCTAGTCGCTCTAGACTCTAGTCACTCTAGACTCTAGTCGCTCTAGACTCTAGTCACTCTAGATTCTAATCACTCTATAATCTAGTCTCTCTAGACTCTAGTCACTCAAGACTCTAGTCACTCTAGACTCTAATCGCTCTAGACTCTAGTCACTCTAGACTCAAGTCACTCTATACTCTAGTCACTCTAGACTCTAGTCACTCTAGACTCTAGTCGCTCTAGACTCTAGTCACTCTAGACTCTAGTCACTCTAGACTCAAGTCACTCTATACTCTAGTCACTCTAGACTCTAGTCACTCTAGACTCTAGTCGCTCTAGACAATTATCACTTCAGACTCGAGTCACACTAGACTTTAGACACTCTAGACTCTAGTCACTCTAGGCTCTAGTCACTCTAGACTCTACTCTAGTCACTCTAGACTCTAGTCACTCTAGACTCAAGTCACTCTATACTCTAGTCACTCTAGACTCTAATCACTCTAGATTCTAATCACTCTATAATCTAGTCTCTCTAGACTCTAGTCACTCAAGACTTTAGACACTCTAGACTCTAGTCGCTCTAGACAATTATCACTTTAGACTCTAGTCACTCTAGACTCAAGTCACTCTATACTCTAGTCACTCTAGACTCTAGTCACTCTAGACTCTAGTCACTCTATACTCTAGTCACTTTACACTCTAGTTACTCTAGATTCTAGTCACTCTATACTCTAGTCTCTCTAGACTCTAGTCACTCTAGACTCTAGTCACTCTAGACTCTAGTCACTCTAGACCCTAGTCACTTTAGACTCTAGTCACTCTAGACTCTAGTCACTATAAACTGTAGTCACTCTAGACTCTAGTCACTCTAGACTCTAGTCGCTCTAGACTCTAGTCACTCTAGACTCTAGTCGCTCTAGACTCTAGTCACTCTAGATTCTAATCACTCTATAATCTAGTCTCTCTAGACTCTAGTCACTCAAGACTCTAGTCACTCTAGACTCTAATCGCTCTAGACTCTAGTCACTCTAGACTCTAGTCACTCTAGACTCTAGACTCTCTAGACTCTAGTCACTCTAGGCTCTAGTCACTCTAGACTCTAGTCACTCTAGACTCTAGTCACTCTAGACCCTAGTCACTTTAGACTCTAGTCACTCTAGACTCTAGTCATTCTAGACTCTAGTCTCTCTAGACTGTAGTCACTCTATACTCTAGTCACTCTAAACTCTAGTCACTCTATACTCTAGTCACTCTAGACTCTAGTCACTCTAGACTCTAGTCGCTCTAGACTCTAATCACTCTAGATTCTAATCACTCTATAATCTAGTCTCTCTAGACTCTAGTCACTCAAGACTCTAGTCACTCTAGACTCTAATCGCTCTAGACTCTAGTCACTCTAGACTCTAGTCGCTCTATACTCTAATCACTCTAGACTCTAGTCGCTCTAGACTCTAGTCACTCTAGACTCTAGTCGCTCTAGACTCTAGTCACTCTAGATTCTAATCACTCTATAATCTAGTCTCTCTAGACTCTAGTCACTCAAGACTCTAGTCACTCTAGACTCTAATCGCTCTAGACTCTAGTCACTCTAGATTCTAATCACTCTATATTCTAGTCACTCCATACTCTAGTCCTTCTAGACTCTAGTCGCTCTATACTCTAATCACTCTAGACTGTAGTCACTCTATACTCTAGTCACTCTAAACTCTAGTCACTCTAGACTCTAGTCACTCTAGACTCTAGTCACTTCAGACTCTAGTCGCACTAGACATTAGACACTCTAGACTCTAGACTCTAGTCACTCTAGACTCTAGTCACTCTAGACTCTAGTCGCTCTATACTCTAGTCAGTCTCGACTCTAGTTACTCTAGACTCAAGTCACTCTGTACTCTAGTCACTCTAGACTCTAGTCACTCTAGACAATTATCACTTTAGACAATTATCACTTTAGACTCTAGTCACTATAGACTCTAGTCGCTCTAGACTCTAGTCACTCTAGACTCTAGTCACTTCAGACTCTAGTCACACTAGACTTTAGACACTCTAGACTCTAGACTCTAGTCACTCTAGACTCTAGTCACTCTAGACTCTAGTCGCTCTATACTCTAGTCAGTCTAAACTCTAGTTACTCTAGACTCAAGTCACTCTACACTCTAGTCACTCTAGACTCTAGTCACTCTATACTCTAGTCACTCTAGACTCTAGTCACTCTAGACAATTATCACTTTAGACAATTATCACTTTAGACTCTAGTCACTATAGACTCTAGTCGCTCTAGACTCTAGTCACTCTAGACTCTAGTCACTCTAGAATCTAGACACTCTGGACTCTAGTCACTGTAGATTCTAGTCACTTTAGACTGTAGTCACTCTTGACTGTAGTCACTCTAGACTCTAGTCACTTCAGACTCTAGTCACACTAGACTTTAGACACTCTAGACTCTAGACTCTAGTCACTCTAGACGCTAGTCACTCTAGACTCTAGTCGCTCTATACTCTAGTCAGTCTAGACTCTAGTTACTCTAGGCTCAAGTCACTCTATACTCTAGTCACTCTAGACTCTAGTCACTCTAGACAATTATCACTTTAGACAATTATCACTTTAGACTCTAGTCACTATAGACTCTAGTCGCTCTAGACTCTAGTCGCTCTATACTCTAATCACTCTAGACTCTAGTCACTCTAGACTCTAGTCACTTCAGACTCTAGTCACACTAGACTTTAGACACTCTAGACTCTAGACTCTAGTCACTCTAGACTCTAGTCACTCTAGATTCTAATCACTCTATACTCTAGTCTCCCTAGACTCTAGTCACTCAAGACTCTTGTCACTCTAGACTCCAGTCACTCTAGACTCTAGTTTCTCTAGAATCTAGTCACTCTGGATTCTAGTCACTGTAGATTCTAGTCACTTTAGACTGTAGTCACTCTAGACTCTAGACACTCTGGACCCTAGTCACTTTAGACTCTAGTCACTCTAGACTCTAGTCACTTTACACTGTAGTCACTCTATACTCTAGTCTCTCTAGACTCTCGTCACTCTAGGCTCTAGTCACTCTAGACTCTAGTCACTCTAGACTCTAGTCACTCTAGACTCTAGTCACTCTAGACTCAAGTCACTCTATACTCTAGTCACTCTAGACTCTAGTCGCTCTAGACAATTATCACTTTAGACTCTAGTCACTATAGACTCTAGTCGCTCTAGACTCTAGTCGCTCTAGACTCTAGTCACTCTAGACTCTAGTCACTCTAGACTCTAGTCGCTCTATACTCTAATCACTCTAGACTCTAGTCACTCTAGACTCTAGTCACTCTAGACTCTAGTCGCTCTAGACTCTAGTCACTCTAGATTCTAATCACTCTATAATCTAGTCTCTCTAGACTCTAGTCACTCAAAACTCTAGTCACTCTAGACTCTAATCGCTCTAGACTCTAGTCACTCTAGACTCAAGTCACTCTATACTCTAGTCACTCTAGACTCTAGTCACTCTAGACTCTAGTCGCTCTAGACTCTAGTCACTCTAGACTCTAGTCACTCTAGACTCAAGTCACTCTATACTCTAGTCACTCTAGACTCTAGTCACTCTAGACTCTAGTCGCTCTAGACAATTATCACTTCAGACTCGAGTCACACTAGACTTTAGACACTCTAGACTCTAGTCACTCTAGGCTCTAGTCACTCTAGACTCTACTCTAGTCACTCTAGACTCTAGTCACTCTAGACTCAAGTCACTCTATACTCTAGTCACTCTAGACTCTAGTCACTCTAGACTCTAGTCGCTCTAGACAATTATCACTTTAGACTCTAGTCACTCTAGACTCAAGTCACTCTATACTCTAGTCACTCTAGACTCTAGTCACTCTAGACTCTAGTCACTCTATACTCTAGTCACTTTACACTCTAGTTACTCTAGATTCTAGTCACTCTATACTCTAGTCTCTCTAGACTCTAGTCACTCTAGACTCTAGTCACTCTAGACTCTAGTCACTCTAGACCCTAGTCACTTTAGACTCTAGTCACTCTAGACTCTAGTCACTATAAACTGTAGTCACTCTAGACTCTAGTCACTCTAGACTCTAGTCGCTCTAGACTCTAGTCACTCTAGACTCTAGTCGCTCTAGACTCTAGTCACTCTAGATTCTAATCACTCTATAATCTAGTCTCTCTAGACTCTAGTCACTCAAGACTCTAGTCACTCTAGACTCTAATCGCTCTAGACTCTAGTCACTCTAGACTCTAGTCACTCTAGACTCTAGACTCTCTAGACTCTAGTCACTCTAGGCTCTAGTCACTCTAGACTCTAGGCACTCTAGACTCTAGTCACTCTAGACCCTAGTCACTTTAGACTCTAGTCACTCTAGACTCTAGTCATTCTAGACTCTAGTCTCTCTAGACTGTAGTCACTCTAGGATCTAGTCACTCTAGACTCTAGTCACTCTAGACTCTAGTCCCTCTAGACTCTAATCGCTCTAGACTCTAGTCACTCTAGACCCTAGTCACTTTAGACTCTAGTCACTCTAGACTCTAGTCTCTCTAGACTCTAGTCACTCTAGGCTCTAGTCACTCTAGACTCTAGTCACTCTAGACTCTAGTCACTCTAGACCCTAGTCACTTTAGACTCTAGTCACTCTAGACTCTAGTCACTCTAGACCCTAGTCACTTTAGACTCTAGTCACTCTAGACTCTAGTCTCTCTAGACTCTAGTCACTCTAGGCTCTAGTCACTCTAGACTCTAGTCACTCTAGACTCTAGTCACTCTAGACCCTAGTCACTTTAGACTCTAGTCACTCTAGACTCTAGTCACTTTAAACTGTATTCACTCTAGACTCTAGTCGCTCTAGACGCTAGTCACTCTAGACTCTAGTCACTCTAGACTCTAGTCACTCTAGACCCTAGTCACTTTAGACTCTAGTCACTCTAGACTCTAGTCGCTCTAGACTCTAGTCACTCTAGATTCTAATCACTCTATAATCTAGTCTCTCTAGACTCTAGTCACTCTAGACTCTAGTCGCTCTAGACTCTAGTCACTCTAGATTCTAATCACTCTATACTCTAGTCTCCCTAGACTCTAGTCACTCAAGACTCTAGTCACTCTAGACTCCAGTCACTCTAGACTCTAGTTTCTCTAGAATCTAGTCACTCTGGACTCTAGTCACTGTAGATTCTAGTCACTTTAGACGGTAGTCACTCTAGACTCTAGACACTCTGGACCCTAGTCACTTTAGACTCTAGTCACTCTAGACTCTAGTCACTTTACACTGTAGTCACTCTATACTCTAGTCTCTCTAGACTCTCGTCACTCTAGGCTCTAGTCACTCTAGACTCTAGTCACTCTAGACTCTAGTCGCTCTAGACTCTAGTCACTCTGGACTCTAGTCGCACTAGACTCTAGTCACTTTACACTCTAGTCACTCTAGATTCTAATCACTCTATACTCTAGTCGCTCTAGACTCTAGTCACTCTAGACTCTAGTCGCTCTAGAGTCTAGTCACTCTAGACTCTAGTCGCTCTAGACTCTAGTCACTCTAGACTCTAGTCGCTCTAGGCTCTAGTCACTCTAGACTCTAGTCGCTCTAGACTCTAGTCACCCTAGACTCTAGTCGCTCTAGACTCTAGTCGCTCTAGAGTCTAGTCACTCTAGACTCTAGTCGCTCTAGAGTCTAGTCACTCTAGACTCTAGTCACTTTACACTGTAGTCACTCTATACTCTAGTCTCTCTAGACTCTCGTCACTCTAGGCTCTAGTCACTCTAGACTCTAGCCACTCTAGACTCTAGTCGCTCTAGACTCTAGTCACTCTGGACTCTAGTCGCTCTAGACTCTAGTCACTTTACACTCTAGTCACTCTAGATTCTAATCACTCTATACTCTAGTCGCTCTAGACTCTAGTCACTCTAGACTCTAGTCGCTCTAGAGTCTAGTCACTCTAGACTCTAGTCGCTCTAGACTGTAGTCACTCTAGACTGTAGTCGCTCTAGGCTCTAGTCACTCTAGACTCTAGTCGCTCTAGACTCTAGTCGCTCTAGAGTCTAGTCACTCTAGAGTCAAGTCGCTCTAGACTCTAGTCCCTCTAGACTCTACTCGCTCTAGAGTCTAGTCACTCTAGACTTTAGTCGCTCTAGAGTCTAGTCACTCTAGACTCTAGTCGCTCTAGACTCTAGTCACTCTAGACTCTAGTCGCTCTAGGCTCTAGTCACTCTAGACTCTAGTCGCTCTAGACTCTAGTCACTCTAGACTCTAGTCACTTTACACTCTAGTTACTCTAGATTCTAGTCACTCCATACTCTAATCCTTCTAGACTCTAGTCGCTCTATACTCTAATCACTCTAGACTGTAGTCACTCTATACTCTAGTCACTCCAAACTCTAGTCACTCTAAACTCTAGTCACTCTAGACTCTAGTCACTTCAGACTCTAGTCGCACTAGACATTAGACACTCTAGTCACTCTAGACTCTAGTCACTCTAGACTCTAGTCACTCTAGACTCTAGTCGCTCTATACTCTAGTCAGTCTAGACTCTAGTTACTCTAGACTCAAGTCACTCTATACTCTAGTCACTCTAGACTCTAGTCACTCTAGACAATTATCACTTTAGACAATTATCACTTTAGACAATTATCACTTTAGACTCTAGTCACTATAGACTCTAGTCGCTCTAGACTCTAGTCACTCTAGACTCTAGTCACTTCAGACTCTAGTCACACTAGACTTTAGACACTCTAGACTCTAGACTCTAGTCACTCTAGACTCTAGTCGCTCTATACTCTAGTCAGTCTAAACTCTAGTTACTCTAGACTCAAGTCACTCTATACTCTAGTCACTCTAGACTCTAGTCACTCTATACTCTAGTCACTCTAGACTCTAGTCACTCTAGACAATTATCACTTTAGACAATTATCACTTTAGACTCTAGTCACTATAGACTCTAGCCACTCTAGACTCTAGTCACTCTAGACTCTAGTCACTTCAGACTCTAGTCACACTAGACTTTAGACACTCTAGACTCTAGACTCTAGTCGCTCTAGAGTCTAGTCACTCTAGACTCTAGTCGCTCTAGACTCTAGTCGCTCTAGACTCTAGTCCCTCTAGACTCTAGTCGCTCTAGAGTCTAGTCACTCTAGACTCTAGTCGCTCTAGACTCTGGTCGCTCTCGAGTCTAGTCACTCTAGACTCTAGTCGCTCTAGACTCTAGTCCCTCTAGACTCTAGTCGCTCTAGAGTCTAGTCACTCTAGACTCTAGTCGCTCTAGACTCTAGTCACCCTAGACTCTAGTCACTGTAGACTCTAGTCACTCTTGACTCTAGTCACTCTAGACTCTAGTCACTTCAGACTCTAGTCACACTAGACTTTAGACACTCTAGACTCTAGACTCTAGTCACTCTAGACTCTAGTCACTTCAGACTCTAGTCACACTAGACTTTAGACACTCTAGACTCTAGACTCTAGTCACTCTAGACTCTAGTCACTCTAGACTCTAGCCACTCTAGACTCTAGTCACTCTAGACTCTAGTCACTCTAGACACTAATCACTCTAGACTCTCGTCACTTTAGACTCTAGTCACTCTATACTCTAGTCTCTCTAGACTCTAGTCACTCTAGACTCTAGTCACTCTAGACTCTAGTCGCTCTATACTCTAATCACTCTAGACTCTAGTCACTCTAGACTCTAGTCGCTCTATACTCTAATCACTCTAGACTCTAGTCACTCTAGACTCTAGTCTCTCTAGACTCTAGTCACTCTAGACTCAAGTCACTCTATACTCTAGTCACTCTAGACTCTAGTCACTCTAGACAATTATCACCTTAGACAATTATCACTTTAGACTCTAGTCACTATAGACTCTAGTAGCTCTAGACTCTAGTCACTCTAGACTCTAGTCACTCTAGACTCTAGTCGCTCTATACTCTAATCACTCTAGACTCTAGTCACTCTAGACTCTAGTCTCTCTAGACTCTAGTCACTCTAGACTCTAGTCACTCTAGACTCTAGCCACTCTAGACTCTAGTCACTCTAGACTCTAGTCACTTTACACTCTAGTTACTCTAGATTCTAGTCACTCCATACTCTAGTCCCTCTAGACTCTAGTCGCTCTATACTCTAATCACTCTAGACTCTAGTCACTCTAGACTCTAGTCGCTCTATACTCTAATCACTCTAGACTCTAGTCACTCTAGACTCTAGTCGCTCTATACTCTAATCACTCTAGACTCTAGTCACTCTAGACTCTAGTCTCTCTAGACTCTAGTCACTCTAGACTCAAGTCACTCTATACTCTAGTCACTCTAGACTCTAGTCACTCTAGACAATTATCACCTTAGACAATTATCACTTTAGACTCTAGTCACTATAGACTCTAGTAGCTCTAGACTCTAGTCACTCTAGACTCTAGTCACTCTAGACTCTAGTCGCTCTATACTCTAATCACTCTAGACTCTAGTCACTCTAGACTCTAGTCTCTCTAGACTCTAGTCACTCTAGACTCTAGTCACTCTAGACTCTAGCCACTCTAGACTCTAGTCACTCTAGACTCTAGTCACTTTACACTCTAGTTACTCTAGATTCTAGTCACTCCATACTCTAGTCCCTCTAGACTCTAGTCGCTCTATACTCTAATCACTCTAGACTCTAGTCACTCTAGACTCTAGTCTCTCTAGACTCTAGTCACTCTAGACTCTAGTCACTCTAGACTCTAGTCACTCTAGACTCTAGTCACTCTAGACTCTAGTCTCTCTAGACTCTAGTCACTCTAGACTCTAGTCACTCTAGACTCTAGTCTCTCTAGACTCTAGTCTCTCTAGACTCTAGTCACTCTAGACTCTAGTCACTCTAGACTCTAGTCTCTCTAGACTCTAGTCACTCTAGACTCTAGTCACTCTAGACTCTAGTCACTCTAGACTCTAGTCTCTCTAGACTCTAGTCACTCTAGACTCTAGTCACTCTAGACTCTAGCCACTCTAGACTCTAGTCACTCTAGACTCTAGTCACTTTACACTCTAGTTACTCTAGATTCTAGTCACTCCATACTCTAGTCCCTCTAGACTCTAGTCGCTCTATACTCTAATCACTCTAGACTCTAGTCACTCTAGACTCTAGTCGCTCTAGACTCTAGTCACTCTAGACTCTAGTCGCTCTAGACTCTAGTCGCTCTCGAGTCTAGTCACTCTAGACTCTAGTCGCTCTAGACTCTAGTCCCTCTAGACTCTAGTCGCTCTAGAGTCTAGTCACTCTAGACTCTAGTCGCTCTAGACTCTGGTCGCTCTCGAGTCTAGTCACTCTAGACTCTAGTCGCTCTAGACTCTAGTCGCTCTAGACTCTAGTCGCTCTAGAGTCTAGTCACTCTAGACTATAGTCGCTCTAGACTCTAGTCCCTCTAGACTCTAGTCGCTCTAGACTCTAGTCACTCTAGACTCTAGTCGCTCTAGACTCTAGTCACCCTAGACTCTAGTCACTGTAGACTCTAGTCACTCTTGACTCTAGTCACTCTAGACTCTAGTCACTTCAGACTCTAGTCACACTAGACTTTAGACACTCTAGACTCTAGACTCTAGTCACTCTAGACTCTAGTCGCTCTAGACTCTAGTCACCCTAGACTCTAGTCACTGTAGACTCTAGTCACTCTTGACTCTAGTCACTCTAGACTCTAGTCACTTCAGACTCTAGTCACACTAGACTTTAGACACTCTAGACTCTAGACTCTAGTCGCTCTAGAGTCTAGTCACTCTAGACTCTAGTCGCTCTAGACTCTAGTCGCTCTCGAGTCTAGTCACTCTAGACTCTAGTCGCTCTAGACTCTAGTCCCTCTAGACTCTAGTCGCTCTAGAGTCTAGTCACTCTAGACTCTAGTCGCTCTAGACTCTAGTCCCTCTAGACTCTAGTCGCTCTAGACTCTAGTCACTCTAGACTCTAGTCACTCTAAACTCTAGTCACTCTAGACTCTAGTATCTCTAGACTCTAGTCACTCTAGACTCTAGTCACTCTAGACTCTAGCCACTCTAGACTCTAGTCACTCTAGACTCTAGTCACTTTACACTCTAGTTACTCTAGATTCTAGTCACTCCATACTCTAGTCCCTCTGGACTCTAGTCGCTCTATACTCTAATCACTCTAGACTGTAGTCACTCTATACTCTAGTCACTCTAAACTCTAGTCACTCTAGACTCTAGTCACTCTAGACTCTAGTCACTCTAGACTCTAGTCACTCTCAACTCTAGTCACTCTAGGCTCTAGTCACTCTAGACACTAATCACTCTAGACTCTAGTCACTTTAGACTCTAGCCACTCTAGACTCTAGTCACTCTAGACTCTAGTCGCTCTATAATCTAATCACTCTAGACTCTAGTGGCTCTATACTCTAATCACTCTAGACTGTAGTCACTCTATACTCTAGTCACTCTAAACTCTAGTCACTCTAGACTCTAGTCACTCTAGACTCTAGTCAGTCTAGACTCTAGTCACCCTAAACTCTAGTCACTCTAGGCTCTAGTCACTCTAGACACTAATCACTCTAGACTCTAGTCACTTTAGACTCTAGCCACTCTAGACTCTAGTCACTCTAGACTCTAGTCGCTCTATAATCTAATCACTCTAGACTCTAGTCGCTCTAGACTCTAGTCACTCTAGACTCTAGTCGCTCTATACTCTAGTCACTCTAGACTCTAGTTACTCTAGAATCTAGTCACTCTGGACTCTAGTCACTGTAGATTCTAGTCACTTTAGACTGTAGTCACTCTAGACTCTAGACACTCTGGACCCTAGTCACTTTAGACTCTAGTCACTCTAGACTCTAGTCACTTTACACTGTAGTCACTCTAGACTCTAGTAACTCTAGACTCTAGTCACTCTAGACTCTAGTCGCTCTAGACAATTATCACTTCAGACTCTAGTCACACTAGACTTTAGACACTCTAGACTCTAGACTCTAGTCACTCTAGACTCTAGTCACTCTAGACACTAATCACTCTAGACTCTAGTCACTTTAGACTCTAGTCACTCTATACTCTAGTCTCTCTAGACTCTAGTCACTCTTGACTCTAGTCTCTCTATACTCTAGTCACTCTAGACTCTAGTCACTTTAGACTCTAGCCACTCTAGACTCTAGTCACTCTAGACTCTAGTCGCTCTATAATCTAATCACTCTAGACTCTAGTCGCTCTAGACTCTAGTCACTCTAGACTCTAGTCGCTCTATACTCTAGTCTCTCTAGACTCTAGTCTCTCTAGAATCTAGTCACTCTGGACTCTAGTCACTGTAGATTCTAGTCACTTTAGACTGTAGTCACTCTAGACTCTAGACACTCTGGACCCTAGTCACTTTAGACTCTAGTCACTCTAGACTCTAGTCACTTTCCACTGTAGTCACTCTAGACTCTAGTAACTCTAGACTCTAGTCGCTCTAGACTCTAGTCACTCTAGACTCTAGTCGCTCTAGACAATTATCACTTCAGACTCTAGTCACACTAGACTTTAGACACTCTAGACTCTAGACTCTAGTCACTCTAGACTCTAGTCACTCTAGACACTAATCACTCTAGACTCTAGTCACTTTAGACTCTAGTCACTCTATACTCTAGTCTCTCTAGACTCTAGTCACTCTAGACTCTAGTCTCTCTAGACTCTAGTCACTCTAGACTCTAGTAACTCTAGACTCTAGTCGCTCTAGACTCTAGTCAACCTAGACTCTAATCGCTCTAGACTCTAGTCACTCTAGACTCTAGTCACTCTAGACTCTAGTCTCTCTAGACTCTAGTCACTCTAGGCTCTAGTCACTCTAGACTCTAGTCACTCTAGACTCTAGTCACTCTAGACTCTAGTCGCTCTAGACTCAAGTCACTCAAGACTCTAGTCACTCTAGACTCTAGTCGCTCTAGACAATTATCACTTCAGACTCTAGTCACACTAGACCTTAGACACTCTAGACTCTAGACTCTAGTCACTCTAGGCTCTAGTCACTCTAGACTCTAGTCGCTCTATACTCTAGTCACTCTAGACTCTAGTTACTCTAGACTCCAGTCACTCTAGACTCTAGTCTCTCTAGAATCTAGTCACTCTGGACTCTAGTCACTGTAGATTCTAGTCACTTTAGACTGTAGTCACTCTAGACTCTAGACACTCTGGACCCTAGTCACTTTAGACTCTAGTCACTCTAGACTCTAGTCACTTTACACTGTAGTCACTCTAGACTCTAGTAACTCTAGATTCTAGTCGCTCTAGACTCTAGTCACCCTAGACTCTAATCGCTCTAGACTCTAGTCACTCTAGACTCTAGTCACTCTAGACTCTAGTCTCTCTAGACTCTAGTCACTCTAGGCTCTAGTCACTCTAGACTCTAGTCACTCTATACTCTAGTCGCTCTAGACTCTAGTCACTCTAGACTCTAGTCACTCTAGGCTCTAGTCACTCTAAACTCTAGTCACTCTAGACTCTAGTCGCTCTAGACTCTAGTCACCCTAGACTCTAGTCGCTCTAGACTCTAGTCGCTCTAGACTCTAGTCGCTCTAGACTCTAGTCACTCTAGACTCTAGTCACTCTAGACTCTAGTCGCTCTAGACAATTATCACTTCAGACTCTAGTCACACTAGACTTTAGACACTCTAGACTCTAGACTCTAGTCACTCTAGACTCTAGTCACTATAGACTCTAGTCGCTCTAGACTATAGTCACTCTAGACTCTAGTCACTTTAGACTCTAGTCACTCTAGACTCTAGTCACTCTAGACTCTAGTCACTCTAGACTCTAGTCACTCTAGACTCTAGTCACTTTAGACTCTAATCACTCTAGACTCTATTCACTTTAGACTCAAGTCACTCTATACTCTAGTCACTCTAGACTCTAGTCACTCTAGACTCTAGTCACTTTAGACTCTATTCGCTCTAGACTCTAGTCACTCTAGACTGTAGTCACTTTAAACTGTAGTCACTCTAGACTCTAGTCACTTTAGACTCTAGTCACTTTAGACTCTAGTCACTCTAGGCTCCAGTCGCTCTAGACTCTAGTCACTCTAGACTCTAGTCACTATAGACTCTAGTCGCTCTAGACTCTAGTCACTCTAGACTCTAGTCTAGTCACTCTAGACTCTAGTCGCTCTAGACTCTAGTCACTCTAGACTGTAGTCACTTTAAACTGTAGTCACTCTAGACTCTAGTCACTTTAGACTCTAGTCACTTTAGACTCTAGTCACTCCAGACTCCAGTCAGTCTAGACTCTAGTCACTCTAGACTCTAGTCGCTCTAGACAATTATCAATTAAGACTCTAGTTACTCTAGATTCTAGTCACTCTATACTCTAGTCTCTCTAGACTCTAGTCACTCTAGACTGTAGTCGCTCTGTACTCTAATCACTCTAGACTCTAGTCACTCTAGACTCTAGTCACTCTATACTCTAGTCTCTCTAGACTCTAGTCACTCTAGACTCTAGTCACTCTAGACTCTAGTCACTCTAGACTCTAGTCACTCTAGACTCTAGTCTCTCTAGACTCTAGTCACTCTAGGCTCTAGTCACTCTAGACTCTAGTCACTCTAGACTCTAGTCACTCTAGACTCTAGTCGCTCTAGACTCAAGTCACTCAAGACTCTAGTCACTCTAGACTCTAGTCGCTCTAGACAATTATCACTTCAGACTCTAGTCACACTAGACCTTAGACACTCTAGACTCTAGACTCTAGTCACTCTAGGCTCTAGTCACTCTAGACTCTAGTCGCTCTATACTCTAGTCACTCTAGACTCTAGTTACTCTAGACTCCAGTCACTCTAGACTCTAGTCTCTCTAGAATCTAGTCACTCTGGACTCTAGTCACTGTAGATTCTAGTCACTTTAGACTGTAGTCACTCTAGACTCTAGACACTCTGGACCCTAGTCACTTTAGACTCTAGTCACTCTAGACTCTAGTCACTTTACACTGTAGTCACTCTAGACTCTAGTAACTCTAGATTCTAGTCGCTCTAGACTCTAGTCACCCTAGACTCTAATCGCTCTAGACTCTAGTCACTCTAGACTCTAGTCACTCTAGACTCTATTCACTTTAGACTCAAGTCACTCTATACTCTAGTCACTCTAGACTCTAGTCACTCTGGACCCTAGTCACTTTAGACTCTAGTCACTCTAGACTCTAGTCACTTTACACTGTAGTCACTCTAGACTCTAGTAACTCTAGATTCTAGTCGCTCTAGACTCTAGTCACCCTAGACTCTAATCGCTCTAGACTCTAGTCACTCTAGACTCTAGTCACTCTAGACTCTAGTCTCTCTAGACTCTAGTCACTCTAGGCTCTAGTCACTCTAGACTCTAGTCACTCTATACTCTAGTCGCTCTAGACTCTAGTCACTCTAGACTCTAGTCACTCTAGGCTCTAGTCACTCTAAACTCTAGTCACTCTAGACTCTAGTCGCTCTAGACTCTAGTCACCCTAGACTCTAGTCGCTCTAGACTCTAGTCACTTTACACTCTAGTCACTCTAGATTCTTATCACTATATACTCTAGTCTCTCTAGACTCTAGTCACTCAAGACTCTAGTCACTCTAGACTCCAGTCACTCTAGACTCTAGTCTCTCTAGAATCTAGTCACTCTGGACTCTAGTCACTGTAGACTTTAGTCACTTTAGACTGTAGTCACTCTAGACTCTAGTCACTCTAGACCCTAGTCACTTTAGACTCTAGTCAATCTAGACTCTAGTCACTTTACACTGTAGTCACTCTAGACTCTAGTCACTCTAGACTCTAGTCACTCTAGACTCTACTCATTTTATACTCTAGTCACTCTAGACTCTAGTCACTCTTGACTCTAGTCACTCTAGACTCTAGTCACTTCAGACTCTAGTCACACTAGACTTTAGACACTCTAGACTCTAGACTCTAGTCACTCTAGACTCTAGTCACTCTATACTCTAGTCACTCTAGACTCTAGTCACTCTAGACTCTAGTCTCTCTAGACTCTAGTCACTCTAGACTCTGGAGTCTCACCGAGACCTTCAATGTCAGAAAATGTTTTAGACAAGGCGACGCGCTGTCATGTGATTTCTTTAACATCATCCTGGAGAAGATCGTGCAAGACACTAGAGGCACGATCTTCCAGAAGTCCGTACCACTGCTAGCATACGCGGATCACATTGACGTGATTGGAAGAACACAGCGAGCCGTCAATAAGGCGTTTGCTGGTATTGAAGCGGAAAAAATGGGTTTAGCGACGAACGAGGGCAAAACGAAATATATGCTGTCTTCGAGAAAGGACGTACAACATCGACGACTTGGCCAAAATGTCACCATAGGAAGCTATAACTTCGAGGTAGTGAAGGACTTCGTCTACCTCGGCTCACAAGTGAGCAGTACAAACAACACCAGTACCGAGATTAAACGCAGAATTAATCTTGCCAATCGGTGTTTCTTTGGGCTCAAGAGGCAATTGAGTAGTAGAGTCCTCTCTCGAAGGACCAAGCTAACATTATATAACACCTTGATCATCCCTGTTTCGCCGTTCTGAGTCGGCATTAAACTGTAGGTCCCTTTCCACGCGTGAGAGAACAATAGCAGGCACTACACGAGTGGTTGCTGAGAAGCTAGGCCCAGGCCCGCCTCAGACTGTCGCGCCACCCATATTATTACTCATATATAGACGGGCTGAACAACTTGTTTGGTCGTCTGACCCTCTGTTTCCCCAGTAGGAGGAAGAACATCTTTTTTGCACCTCTGAAGATTTCATAAAGCGTTGAAGAAAATAATTGTATTGGCTTTTCCTCTCCCGCCATTACATAATCCATTTTTGTAGGTGAAGATTAATGTCTTTATTGTTGAGTCCTGAACTTGTTTATCAGCCTTTTCATTACATTCAGGGTATCTAGTCTTTTGTGGCATTCCTAGACAGCCTTAGAGTTAAACGTATAGCTGTTTAACGCCTTAAGAACCGCTTGGTAGTCCGATGATCAGTGTCTTATATAAGGTCTGGAGCTGGTGCCTGCGCCTAGCCGATAATCTTCTCCAGTCTTAAGGATTTCGGGACCAATCATCCGCACCTGCACCATTGTTAGACTACAAACTCAATACAGCAATCTTCATACCTCCTCTAGATCAGAAGGAATTCTCGTCGATCACCGTCCAGATTGAGTGGAACATTCCACCTGACAGAGGTATTGGAGTCCTCATCGGCGTTTAATGGTCTACAGAAGTGATTTCTACAGATTCTCTGTATCGACAGGCACCTGTCGATACGTTATACCCTTCGATAATATGTTCACCCTTTTTGTAAGACTGCGGGCATCATACCTTTTGTAGCACCTCTCGGCGTCGAACTTAGTAAGAGTTTCTCTAAGGGAGACTATTGTTGTCCTTCTCCGGTTTCCCTTCATATGCGGCTTCTTACATTGGCTATAACAACGAAATGGTTCGAGTCAATGGTGGCGCCTCGGAACGTTCGGGCATCAAGCAATGCTGGAGGAGTGTCTGACGTCGATCGCAATGTCATCAATCTAGTTCACGATTGATTTATCTGGATGTCATATTCTGCATTTCTTTATAAGATTTTTGGTCTCATAAAGGGATTTGGGTTGTCTTGACAAGTGAGTTGCGTCTAATAACCGGATAACTGTGTCCCTAATTGTGTTAATGAGGTAAATTATCTCTCTATTTGAAAAACTGCTCGTCTTTTTTTTCAAATTTCGTTTTGTTCACAAAATCAAATAACCGTTTTAAACAACACCTCTTCTTGAACTCCATTAAATCCCGAAGAAGACACACTAAACTACAACGACAACCTTCACACAATTTATTCAAAAACTTCCAAAGTATCTCCCATCACGTCAGGACGACGACGAGTTCAGTTCCGCAAACTAGTTTTCAATTCCTGTGAGGACTACATTTGAGCATAATTCATATGCCCGCGGGATGGAAAATAAAGTGTATCGCGAAAATCAATAAAAACATCCTTGCGATTCATTATTCGTCCTCAATCGAATTGTGTTTATCCTTTGTTTCGTTATTTATCCTCCTCGCAAATTGTTGCTTCACAAGACAATGCACGAACAAAAAATGTCTCAACTTTCCTCAAATGTGCCTCGTCGAAAGGGGCAACTTTCTGTGCACTTTAGACGAACTTCCGCCGCTCCAAGAAAAAACTTCACTCCAATTGAATCCTCTGCAAATCTGGTGTAATTTCTGCGGACAGTTTTTCCCTTTTAGCTAATTATTAGTTATTTGTCATTAAGGACTTTACTGAGTGCCCTTTCAGCACCACCATCAGCAGCAGCTCTTCATGGAGTGACAACTAATTTATTGCGATCTTCTTTCATGGATCCACTGGTAAAGTGGGCAAAAACTCTGGACAGCAATCGAAGGGAAATTAAGTCCCCCGAGGTTGGGGATAGGTGGTGCTGCTGATGGTGTTGTATTGCCAACGCCCGTTCTGAATGAGGAGGTCCTTCGGTTCGACACATGTAATGCCCTAATGACTGGTTCATAAATGAAAATCTCAAACTGAATACTAATGAGATGGATGAATCATTTTTCCGCATACTTGGCAATTAAAAGGGATTCTCTGGCACGCCGAGTGTGGACTCCATGTGTCGGGTGCCTCTCTCGCAGAACGTTGGCATTCATCGAACGAGCAGAGGCGGAGTAATATGCGCCAGGACACGGAGATTTTCTCTTACAATTAAGCGTCATACCTAAAGGGCAGCAGCATGGAAGCTGGATGAACGAGATGCATGCGAGCCAGGCCTCCGGGATCGACAAGCAATAAGAAACAAATCAACATGATTGTAAGCACGAGGAGCTGTGATTCATGAGGATGAGGATGAGGATGAGGATGAGGATGAGGATGAGGATGAGGATGAGGATGAGGATGAGGATGAGGATGAGGATGAGGATGAGGATGAGGATGAGGATGAGGATGAGGATGAGGATGAGGATGAGGATGAGGATGAGGATGAGGATGAGGATGAGGATGAGGATGAGGATGAGGATGAGGATGAGGATGAGGATGAGGATGAGGATGAGGATGAGGATGAGGATGAGGATGAGGATGAGGATGAGGATGAGGATGAGGATGAGGATGAGGATGAGGATGAGGATGAGGATGAGGATGAGGATGAGGATGAGGATGAGGATGAGGATGAGGATGAGGATGAGGATGAGGATGAGGATGAGGATGAGGATGAGGATGAGGATGAGGATGAGGATGAGGATGAGGATGAGGATGAGGATGAGGATGAGGATGAGGATGAGGATGAGGATGAGGATGAGGATGAGGATGAGGATGAGGATGAGGATGAGGATGAGGATGAGGATGAGGATGAGGATGAGGATGAGGATGAGGATGAGGATGAGGATGAGGATGAGGATGAGGATGAGGATGAGGATGAGGATGAGGATGAGGATGAGGATGAGGATGAGGATGAGGATGAGGATGAGGATGAGGATGAGGATGAGGATGAGGATGAGGATGAGGATGAGGATGAGGATGAGGATGAGGATGAGGATGAGGATGAGGATGAGGATGAGGATGAGGATGAGGATGAGGATGAGGATGAGGATGAGGATGAGGATGAGGATGAGGATGAGGATGAGGATGAGGATGAGGATGAGGATGAGGATGAGGATGAGGATGAGGATGAGGATGAGGATGAGGATGAGGATGAGGATGAGGATGAGGATGAGGATGAGGATGAGGATGAGGATGAGGATGAGGATGAGGATGAGGATGAGGATGAGGATGAGGATGAGGATGAGGATGAGGATGAGGATGAGGATGAGGATGAGGATGAGGATGAGGATGAGGATGAGGATGAGGATGAGGATGAGGATGAGGATGAGGATGAGGATGAGGATGAGGATGAGGATGAGGATGAGGATGAGGATGAGGATGAGGATGAGGATGAGGATGAGGATGAGGATGAGGATGAGGATGAGGATGAGGATGAGGATGAGGATGAGGATGAGGATGAGGATGAGGATGAGGATGAGGATGAGGATGAGGATGAGGATGAGGATGAGGATGAGGATGAGGATGAGGATGAGGATGAGGATGAGGATGAGGATGAGGACTCTCCTTCTCTCATCGCTTTCAAAATAGCATCCGCCCAACATCCGTACAAACCCAGAAACAACGTTTCAATTTGAAAACTGCCAAACAAATGTCCCCGCCTTCTGCCCAAAAATAATAAAAACAAAAAAGAAATTCCATTAGCTATAAATCACCACCAGATAATTGAAACAAATTCATAGGGCATCCCAGAGACCAGCTCATGCTGTCCGCCTCGCCCAGAGCACTCCAACCCGCCCGCATTCCAGTTGAAATAACTCAAATTGACACAAATAAATCGTTATCTACCGCATATATCTTCAATCCTTATCCCCAAATGGGACGAACGACGTGCCAAAAAGGACACATCAGCTTGCCACCGACGGGATGGCTGCGACGGGGGGAGGCCTCCCGCACAATTGGAAAACAACAACAACCTACCACCACCGAAGGTATGGTGGAAATTATGGTCAACTTTTCCACTCAATGAGATCACAAAAATCAAACGAAATACCCTCTGGAGTATTTTACAATTTGGTAACCACTTTCACAACCCCAATGGAGATGGCCGGCGTCCCCAGGCAAACCAAACCCATGATGACGAAAAGTAACAACAGCCAATTCGGAGGAATGCCTCCAAGGGAAATATATTCATGAGTCCTCATGAGCTCTTTACGAGTCGCAGTTTGTCAGGGCCGGTGGTTAGATTGGGGGCAGATGGCATTCCTGTCGTCGACAACGAGGACGACCTCATCGTCGGAACAAAAAGTTGGAAAACTTTTTCACTACCATCGCTGCCGCTACAGTCACTCCAGCACACATTCACATTAGGAAAACAAATTTATTTTTATTCCCTCGAATACGCATCAACACAACCGGAGTGAGAGTGAGAGAGGAGGGGGACAACAAAGGCGTAGGGACAAAGGTCAAATGATCTCACAGGACCGCAAGGGCAGCACAATGCCAGCTCCACCGAGGGTGAGTGGGAAAAGTCTCCGCAAGAGGCCCAAGTGAATAATAATCAGGACACTTTTATCTTAGTTTCTATTCATCTCGCCGGGCTTTTACTACGTCATTCGGATGCGGCGGCAGTGACACTGGCTCTGCTGGCAGGGCAGTCGTGGCCACTTGGACCGAAGGCATTTTATTTCCCTCAGTCCTGGCTACATTAGGTACTAATTTCTCGGGATATTACTTTTATTCGGCATTCATGAGGGGCTGGTGTGGTGGGAGTGTATGTGCTGCGTGTGGACATGTGTGAAGGTCAGAGACGGAATGGAATTTATTTCCCAGTTACAGTCCCAACAGCAGTGGTTGCAGGAACACCCCTGAGCTGGGACAGGCGGCAGTTGTGTTAATTGGAATGGACAAAGTGGTGAGTAACTGGTGAATGGATGCACACTGCCACAATGAGCCAATAAATAGCCAGAGAGTTGCTTGCTTTCGCATTAAAAAGGTCGCTGGGGGGAGGCAATGAACTTAGGACTGAAGAGACAAATGTGCAGACTTGTATGTGCGTGCATGTGTGGTGGCGTAAATCTCGAGAGAGCATACAATTGAGTTACTTTGAAAGGGAGGATGAAGTTTTAAGCCCTCAGTATACAACGTTCTTGGTTCGTGGTTCTTCTTGTTTGTTCCTTTACCTGGGTTTGATTTCAATGGCTCTAAAATGAAATGCACTAAGACTTGATGTCCTCGAAAGTATTCTTAACGGAATAATAGATTCAGAATAGAAACTAAACCCTCTGAAATGTCGGAAAAAGTTCCATCAAAAGAGAATGCAATCCAATGAATATAAAACTTTTATTGGTTAATACAAAGCAACCAGTACTTGATGAAAGGCTCACTTATCCTTCATCTGCTGTGTCAAATGGACGATAAAAAATCATAACGGTATCCGGCAAGCTTAGCACTCCATACAATTAATAATGATGAAAAATTCTCTCGATGTACCCATATAGCGGGTGGCAGGGTTGCCTCTATGCGACTTTAGTCGCAATTTGTCCCTTTTCTGACGCCCAGAGACTGTGCGACGACTTCTTAAGAATACCTTCATTTTGACATTTTCTATTTTCTTGCGACTTTTGGAGACTATTTTATAATAGACAGAGGATAACATCAGTATCCTTTTCAGATTCACACAATTTGAAATTATGTTGAAAAGGATTGGAAATGTGATTTCCATGGATAAGTCAAGATCTGGGCACCAAGCGACCGTTCTGTTCGCATATGTTAATAATTATTTCTGAGTCTAAGGAACCGAGAAGATAATAAGGAGAAGAATCAACTAAAAGACAGCACTTCCCCTAAGCATCAGGAAAGAGAGGGAGAGAGAGAGAGAAATCAAAGTTGGTAATGGTCGATTTCATCATTATATACCATTCACTCTGGCGTACCTCAAGGTTCTGTATTGGCTCCCATTTTATTTAATATTTTCATGTCTGACATACCAGTACCTAATGGTATCACTTTCCTAGCCTTGCTCTCTGATGACACAGCCCTATTCTCATCCAATATCTTAGCACTTCTCTTCAAAATACACTTGATGCGTTTCAGTTATCCTGCTTCAGATGGAAAATCAAACCGAATGCAGATAAATCTCTGGCTATGTGGGTCGCCGTGGCGTAGTGGGCAGCGTCGACTCCCAGGCAGAGGGTCCCAGGTTCGATAGCCGAATTTTACCACCTTTGATAATTCACGGCTCCCCCTCTTTCGATTCACTGACAATGCTCAAAGAGTATTCGTGTCTAGAAAAAGCTTCGCAACTTCGCCGTTCGGAGTCGGCATTAAACTGTAGGTCCCTTCCACTCGTGAGCAATGGCACGCTGAGAAGCTAGGGCCAGGTCCGCCTCGGAATATCGCGCCACATTATTATGTGGTTTACTCGACGCAGAAAACAGCAATTCCTACCTCAAACAAACCTACAATTGAACTCAACCAGCATCGAGTGGTCCGAAAGTTGTAAGTATTTAGGAGCTACTTCGATTAAAAACCCACATTTGGAAAACGTGTATCGAATATGGTACAAAAAGCAAACCTAATCATTGAAATCCTATATCCCTTTATCAATCGTAAATCAAAACTCAGTATTGATAACAAACTACTAGATTTTTCAATTAGTCTTAATGTACGGTGTATCTGTGTGGGTTGATTGTACCAAATCTCACATTAAAGAACTACACATATGTCAAAACAAGGTGCTAAAGCTAATGTTAAATCTGCCCTGGCATATCTCTACTATGAGGCTCCATGGAAAAGCAAATGTAAATACCATGTCACATCTCATTGATAAATTACACGAGTCTTTTTTAAGCAAATGCTCTCATTCTGAGAGTGAGCTTATTCGTAACGCCTTAAATTAAGGAAAAATCAGTCATATCTTAAAGCTATAATTTTATACGTACTTATATCGTTCTTTCATGTTGCATAGTTGGGCCTAGGTGCAATTTAGCTATAAGAGTCATACTAGGGGTTGTTGATTGAATTGTTTTTTCCCTTAACTTTTCCCTTTAATGTATTAAATTTTTCTTAATATTGAACTATCTTCGTTGTAAAGAACGTTTGTTCTGTATCTCTAAAATAATACATGTTAGATGTAACTAGAACTGTACAAATCGAACTACAAATAAATTGGACTTGAAGTTTGAACTTTGTTAATGTTCGATTTATTCTTCAAAAATTTCAGAGGTCAGATTTCTATAACTTTTCATTTTCAATTCAAGTTTGAGAAGATCTAGTCGGACGATTTTTTTCTGCTTTAGGTAACCGTGACAAGACCAAGGCTTTGAAAATTACATTCTTTCTTTGTTTATTGTTTTTATTGTTCCATGACACTTTTTTGTGACTTTCTCAAATTTTTCACTGGCAACCCTGGCAGGAGAACATCTTCTATAGAACTGCTGACGGCAGACGGTAAGTGTGAGACTCGTGGGCCGGTGAGTTCCGCTGCAAGAACCTTGCTGAGCAATTGCACTCTCACCGTCTAATAATGTAGACGCGGGTAATAATACCTACCCAAGGGAGAATAGAATTGAAACAGAACACTATTTATCAGAACGAACAAATTTAATTGCTAATCAGTGTTAAAGATATATTACTATAAACAAATAACAAAACATGGCACCTTCTGCCTTAGGTTAGGTTAGGTGGAGGTGGCTGACTACCGCGCAGAAATACAGCAGACACACTTAAGCCAAGCGAAGGTCCATTTTGTTACCACGCGGATCTTAGGCTACCTATTTCGCAAACCAATCTGTTTTGAAGCGAAGAAGAGGTCTGATTCTGATGCTGCTCAGTTCAGTCAGATTATCAAAGAAGTTGGCCCCCAGAAGACTGAATCTACGTGATGAGAGAGCACTGCAGCTGCATAGTTGGTGTTCAATGGTTTCTTCCTCATCCTCGTCCATGCAGCTTCGACAGAAATCATTATAATGAAGGCATAGTCTAGAGGCGGGAGTTCCGATGGCACAATGCACTTTTAGAACGACTATAAGACATCTGAGACTTGCCCTGCTTAATCTGATCAAGTTAAGCGATCGTTTGGGATCGATCATAGGCCATAGTTGTTTGGTAATGAGGCATCCTGTGCCAGATGTCCATCCCCGGTTTGTTTGAGCAAGCGTTTCAAGCCTTAGCATATGTTTTATAGAAGCGATAGGCGTGGAGGGTGGGTCTCCACCCGAAAAGAGTACAAAATTTGTGCCCTTTCTAACGAGTTCGTCCGCTTCGCAATTCTCTGGAATGTCACAGTGTCGCGCCACCCACATCAGTTGGATTTTAAAATACTTGGTCATCTCGTTAAGAGATAGTCGGCAATTAAGAGAAGTCTTGCAGTTCAAAGTGACTGAATTCAGAGATTTGATCGCTCCCTGGCTATCGGAACAGATGACAATATTTGTGCGCGATTTTACATTGTTTTTTTTTAGCCAGGACAGGACTTCCTTAATCGCTTTAAGGACAATGAATGATGAGAATGAGACGTTTTAAAAGGTGGTACCTATTGCGAAGCGGATTCGTTGTTAGAAAACGATTAAGGCCTAGTGTTATCGACTTTAAGGCTATAATTAAACACCTGACTGTGATCCGCGTCCAAGACAAAATCATTCAACAGCATCATCCTCATTTGTTAATTCGCCCTTACTGACGAGGCTGAAGATTCAATCAAAAATTACTTTTATGTCCACTGGGCTGCCCATGCAGCGTGTAGTGTGATTGTAAAGCACAGTATTCACTTAAGGACAGTAGATAACTGCATCCGACTGGCGATCTCCAATAGGTCAAACCGCCAACAAAATCGACGATGTGCCCATTAACGCAAGACATGCGTCAAATATTCTAGATGTGCGAACATTTAGGGGAGCAAAAGTTGACGCTGACCAATTCTTCGTGGCTGCACGATTAAGAGTTCGACTGCCCAATGTCAGAAAGCTGCACCAGCAAACAAAGATAAGTTTCGACATTGGACTCCAGAGCACACCGGACTTAGACTTTCCACTTAAAGAGCAGCCAAGTAAGCGATCATACATGCCAACAATATATGCTTGCATTGCATCTCGGTCATCAAAGAGGTAGCGAAAACCCCTTTAGGCTACCTACCACCCCCGACAAGAAACCCGTGGTATGGTGGCGAGTGTGAGCAAAAGGCGCTGCAACGAAAAACTAGAGCATCGCAGGAGGAGTGAAGGCGGGAGGCGAGAAAGCTTCTACGCCTGAAGAAAAAGTCTGTCGTAACCTCTTATGTCAAGGATATTGAAGAGTCCAGGGGCATACAGAAGATGCGGGCATTTTATAGCGAAAGCGAAAAGCCTTGTCGCTGGCTTTAGGAAAGGCACCCAGGCTTTTCGAAACTGTGAGGGTAACCTTTTGGAATGGTGGATCTATTTAGCTTCTTACCGGCCCTAACCAGGAGAGAGTGATAGGGAATCAAGAAATCCCAACTCCAGTCGATGAAGTAGGCCTGCAATCTGGCTTTGAAGAAGTGGCACAGACATTAAAAGCTGAAAAGAACAACAAAGCCACAGGCTCAGGTGGTCTACCATCAAGGCTGTTCTATGCTGGTGGCGATGTCCTGGTAGATAGTAAGCACCCGATAATCTGCAGAACTTGGGAAGACGAAAGCATGCCCGACGATTGGAATATGAGCTTAATACGCCCCACCCACAAAAGAGGCGAACATACCTCTTGCAACAAGTCTAGAGGTATTTCACTGCTCAAAGTCGTCTACAAGACTAGAGCATAGTGTGTGAACGTCCAAAGCCTTTTTGCACCGCACCAATCGGCACGTATCAGTGCGGCATCCGGCCCGGCAAATCGACTGTAGACCATAGGTCTATAGACTATAGGCCATAGGCCCATATGGACACATGGCCTCATGACGCTTTCACAAAGAGATGTAGGGCCATATGGACGAATGGCCTTATGACGCTTTCAAAATGAAGCATAAGGCCATATGACCTTATGACGATTTCACAATGAGACATGAGGCCATATGGGTCATATGTGAAATAGGGACATTTGGCATTACAACGCTTCCAAAATGGCACATTAGGCCAGAAGACATCAGACTGCAGTGAAATAGTTAGACTTTACCATGCGCCCCTAATCACTTGGCGCCCTGTGCCTTAAGCCGTCTCACACATATGATTGATCCAGTCCTGCTTAAACTTCAAACTTCAAGTATTTTTGCATTTTGAAAAAAAAAAAAATAATCAAAATTGGGATACTTTCTCACTTCATTCTCCATCATCTCTTCCACGTAGGAAAACTCCCCTTCACGACAAGTCAACATGCCGCTTATGGCAGGAAGTGGCAAAAGGAAAAGGCAAACAGATCTCCTCCCAAGAAACCCTTTAACTCTACGGAATGCCCTTTTCCTCGTTCAATATCATCCCCGAGTCAACCCAAGGCCGACTGCCACCCACCCATCATACGAAAGTGTTCAGTTGAGAAGCGCTCCTTAACATCTGTTGCCGCGTATAAAATGCCGGAAAAATGATACGTCGTCAGGAGTCCTGACTCAGGACACACTCGAATTTTACGAGCGCACATGGCGTGTGAAACAAGGGAATCCATCCATCCACACTTGTCGTCTGCCGGAAATAGTAACAATCACCGTCGACTTGAAAAATCCTTATTTTCAATTTCACACACGTACAGTGACAGCGTACATCGTATTTACACAATCAAACACACATTCCCAGACAGTGGGGAGGAGAGACAAATATTTGGATTTGCCATCGGAAGCGCTGAATTTCTGTCACGGATTCAATAAACACTTCAACGTATAAACTTTCACGATTTATTTGAGATCACACACACACTCCCGGGGCGGGGGTAGTCCGCGCCACGCCGTCACACTCCTTGCAAGAACGTGGCCAGGCGGAGATATGATGACAAATGATATATTTATTTGGACTAGCTCACGTGTCACCGTGGTGGCGATGTTATCGCTGAGCGATATCGTGATTAATCGGTCCGAGGGACCCCGTCCGTTCAAAACCTTGGAAAACTAACTCCCTTCGCTCGGTTGCCTTGAGAAACTTGATATCCTTGAGTGGACGATTGCGCATAATTAAAAGATTTTGATGCTTAAACTTTTATCCCGCAGGTGAGCGTAGATAAAGAGAACACACACACACACGCTGACGGAGATCCAGTTTGAGGGAGCTTTCCCTCTTAGGGAGGGTGGCTCGGTCGTGTTGTTGCACTTCTCTTGAGAGTTTCGCTGCGATGGGGGATTATGCGGCGGTTGCCGCCATTGTCAATGTTTATCTCGAAGTTGTTCGGTTTATTCAGTTTATTCGGTTTACCTGTGGGGATGGCGGCATTGTCTTAATCCCGACAACGGTGACGATTTCACGTTGTTCGCAAGTAGTTTCGTGGCTGATACCTTGTGGGATGCGCATAATTACTGTCTTGACTTCTTTGTGGATCCAAAGTTTTTATCTTAAAGAGGGTTAATCGCCTTTGCCAGCCAGTTGTGTGTGGCGTTTTTGTTTGAAGGTGTTCCTGGGGTAAATAATGTCCAAACATTTAGCTGGCTCACAATCTACATCAGCTTTACGCCAGAACGTCTTGAGTATGTTGCCCAGCGTGTGACTGGCGTGGTTGCTTACTGTGAAGTACAATTGGAGGTTCAATTTTCCACCACTGTTCCCACTAGGGATGTGGTTAATGAAGCTTACAGTAATCCCACTTTCTGCCACCATGATTGTGTGCTTTTATCTGGGCTTGTTGTTTTAGGAAATCTATATCCTTTCTATTCGAGACGAGACGAATTATTCGGAGCTCAGGTAGATAGGGCGTTCTTCTAAGGCCAGGTTGGAAACAATCAAGTGCCTCGGCTATGGACGGATAATCAGTTGGAATGTGAGGTCCCTCAAAATACCAATTGCAGCCGAATAACCAGTGAAGACCATGCACTGTTATATAACAGACATTAACACACTCCTTAATGATCCAGGTACAAAAAGATAAACAATTGCTGTGGTTTTTAAATCGCTCGTTTGTATTTGGTACTAAGGTTGGTCCTATAAGTCCCACTTGTAAAAGCGAATGCTTCATAACAATCTGTATCTATATCCAGCATAAGCTCTCACGCCTCGAAGCAACAGCAAGAATAACTTCTAAGATCTCCTGGAAAGGAGCGTTCAATGTTAGGTTCGGCTAGAGTCATCTGGAAGCACAGCCCGCACGGCACTTCATCCGATAGCGGACCCAGGCTGGAATTTGTCACAGGGCGGAACATCTAGCACCGTTACTCTCTATAAGTAGTCACATGGAGTAGATCAATTGTACGATACAGTCGTCCGATGGCGAGAAGAAAGAAGGCTTCCATTGACACTGCTAACTAGTAGTAGTAGTTTATTTCTCAAAAATATACTTACAAAGGCCTGTTACCACACGTTTTACAACTCAGAGATATGACATGAACTATCTTTCATCTGTAACATTATTATGAAATAGTACGAAATTAATGTTATTTACATTTTGACTTGGTTTCCGAAGGGATAAGCGAAAAAGACCCTTTAATTTATTATAAAAAAAAGAAAAAAATAAACAATCTACAAATAAACAAAGGAATGAATAATTTAAGTAAGTAAATATATAAATAAATATTTATTTATATATTAATAAATAGATAAAAAAATAAATAAATAAATAAAAACAAATATATAATAAATAAATAAATATAAGGTAGTCGAGAAAGTCTTTTCGTATTTCTAATCAAACTTCAACTCGTTGTTTTTATATTCTGAACATTATTGAACCAAATGTGTACCATTTTGGTCGACCACCTTTTGCCATTTTTCCGCTGGAGACATTATTCCATCAGTGTAGAACTTTCGTGGTTTGCTACAAGTAATTTTCACAGGCTTCTCTTGAAGCCAACCTTACTCCATTAAGGGAGTTCTGCATTGACCGAATGAAATGGTAGTCCAATGGTGAAAGATCAGGGCTATATGGTGGATGTATCAAAACTTCCCAGCCAAGCTCTCGCAGTTTTTGCCGAGTCATTAAAGATGAAGCCCTTTCTGTTGATCAGTTCTGGCCGTTTTTTTTCGATTGCTTGCTTCAAACTCATCAGTTGTTGTCAGTAAAGTGTAGAATCAATCGTTCGACCAGGCTGGAGCAGCTCATAGTGGATGATTCCTTTCCAATCCCAGCAAACACGCAGCATAACCTTTCGAGGCGTCAATCCTGGTTTTGCGACCATCTGTTGAGCTTCACCATGCTATTATTGTCGTATTTGATCCACTTTTCGTCTCTTGTTACCATTCGCTTCAGAAATGGTTCGATGTCATTTCGTTTCATCAAAGAATCGCATATGTTAATTCGGTCCATTAAATTTTTCACAGACAATTCATGTGGTACCCAAGCATTGAGCTTCTTTTTGTAGCCAGCCATTTTTAAATAGTTCACAACCGTTTGCTGATAAATTCTTAGTTCCTTGGCGATGTCATGGCTGCTTATGTGACGGTCCTGGTCAAGTTTTTCCATAATTCCATCGACTTTTTCAACGATAGGTCGACCAGAGCGAAGTGCATTTTTCACATCGAAATTTCCAGAACGGATTTCTGATTGTTGTGCTACACGAACTGATACAGCATCGTCTCCGTGAACTTCACAAATTTCATTGGTGGCTTGCGTGGAATTCTTCCCTTTTTTATACGAAAAATTCAAAATATAGCGAATTTCTTCATTATTTTCACCAAATTTCTGAACCCCTTTTGCTCTTAAGATATTTTGGCTCATTTCGCCTCAATTTTTGTTCCGAAGTGAATTTCACATGTCTGATAGCTGCATTGCAGGCATTTCTGACCCGTTTCAATTGATTCGGACCTTGCTCTGTCAGCGTGATTAACCTCTTAACGGATCGAGTCATGCCACGCATTTGGTCAGGGCTTGACACTCTTCACTCTATAAGCAATCAAGGATATCTTGCCCAGAATAGGAATGTTTGGAATCGTATCAAGAGCGCCATCCATGCCACGTGCTTACTGACCATATAACATTCCTAAGGAAGTTGTCAAGGCCGCTCCAATTCGTTTTCTCATAGAGTCGTTAGGATAGTGGGTTGATGCGGCGGGGCCGCGCCACACTGAGGTCCTATTGGACCCATTGTGATGCCCATGGGGTGAAACCCTTCCTATCGTCTCACTCGCCGGATGATGATAAAAACCTCCTGTCTGCAAGGGTTTTGCTTATCGGCCTCCTCCATCCAGCCATCCAGAGATCCTAATAAACCTGCAAAGAGATTTTAGTGGGATATCTGATATATCATGGAGGTCATGGAAGAAAAATTCTCCCATGGTCCTTTGTCTCAGTTTGCATAGACTAGGGCATTGACAAAGATAGTGGGATGTATCCTCAATCTCTTGTTCGTCTACGCAGCCTCAGCCAATGGTGTCATGGGCAAGTCCCATTTTTTGTTCACGATACTTCAGATGATTATGACAAGTGACAGCTCCAACCATTATCCTCAGCAGTATCCGGCTACATTGGAGGAGGGACTTTGTTTTAGTGCTGTTGAACCTAGGCCATATCGTACTCTATATCGAACTCCGCCTTTCGTTAGCTAGCTCCGAGATTTTCCTGTCCACCTTTTTCTTGATTTCAGACAGAGGTGGGGAAAGCCATGGGATTGCCTGGGATGGGTCGGATTCGGCCCCTTTCCTGGCAAGTTCATCTGCTACCTCGTTACCGGTTATGTCCCTGTGACCTGGGACCCAGCACAGAGTGATCGAATTCTGTGTGCCAAGAACCTTGAGCTCTTCGCGACAGCTTGCGACTAGGTTGAACTTGATTTCGATAGCCGAAATTGATTTTATGGCCGGTTGACTGAACAATGATATCAATTTGGCCGCTTCTTTGACCGCAAGGACCTCCGCTTGAAAAACACTGCCGTAATGAGGTAGTCTGATACGCAGTCCATGTTTAACAATTCGGAGAAGATGCCCGGCCATATAAACATGGATGGAACTCGAGTCATTGATGGGTTCATTTGAGCTCCACTCCTCCCTTGTTGGGAAGTACTTTTTGAAGGGTCTCTCGAAATCAAAGGTGGGGAGAGAGTAGGTGCTTTCTATTTGTTCGATGTGAAGTCTGTCAAGAATACATGCATGACCATAGGGGCTGCGATGCCAGTTATTGGATTGGGAATCCTAATGGATCCCCTTGCGGCAGGCATCTGTGTATAGAGGTGGAGTATAAGAAGATCCAGTACCACCTCTAAACCCGCTCTGGTCTCATAGAGTCGTACCGCCTACCCTTAGGATTTTGTCCAACTGTGACAAAAGTTTCTTGAAGTGACAATATGTCATGGTCAAATGTGACTATGTGATGAGAGGTGACACACAGATCGTGAGCGTTTCGCAATGTCAGGTATTCGTCGTGTCGGCTCATGTACTAGTTGAGTGAGACTGTCAACCTCAGCAAAGTCTTCAACGTATGTAGCTTCCTCCAGGTCTTGTCTGGCATGAATGTCTCTCGTGGTTGTTAATTTTAGACAAGCTCTTTGGAAACACTTCAGTCTTCACTTCCTTAGCTTCCTCTCCGTCCGCCGAACTCTGAGCAGGTGAACAAAACAATTGTCTAGCAACATAGTCATGGACTCCTTTTCAATTATCTTCTTCCACGGCAATCTTCGGTAATTCATTTTGATTTCCGATTTTCAAGCCAGAGCCCAGGAAATCAAAAAAAAAACATAATAATCTATTAAGTGCACAAGAACCGCTTCGTCGTGGCGCCATTGGGACTCCTCACTTCCGTCCCAAGTTCACAGATGAGTTCAGACTTCAGACAAAGCAGAACCAAAAGTACCATGCATTGTCTCTGCCCCTGTTACTCACAGCGGGACAGTAGTTATTTATCGGTTATCCCAATGGCGACATCTTTTTAGTGTTTCCCCACGATTCACAGCCACCGAGAGCAGTTCATGCGAAGCGCATTTAATTCCATAAAATCGCTGAATTGTAGCAAAACCCTGCAACAGCACCGTCGCCCGAAGCATTGACCTCATCTCTACGTAACCGGGCTGCCAGAGGGGAGGGGTGGCACAAATCCGAAAAGACAAAAGGGAGCACAATTGGAGAATGAAAACAAATCACGAAACGAAACGAACACAGCAAGATGCTTATTAGGACTAAACTCTCAATTTCATGGAATCCACGAAGCCGTTGTGTCTGTGTTTACAAAGCGAGGGATTAGCACTGAGGAGCTCCGGCAAATGGATGGCATCTAGCGCAAGCCCCCAATGCTCAAGGATAACACGAATGGCGCAACGTACTGCCAGCCGTTCAGTCATTCCCCTCCCGTGGGTTCTATTAAAAAGAAATGATACATTTGTCGATTCAGTAATCGGCATGAATAAGCGAATCCTTTTTTGCTGCGCATTTCATTGCATGCTGCACTCATCCGTGTCGTCTAACAAAGGCCCGAGCGCGGTCGGAGCCGCGGTGATTGGCAGGATTTAGATTCAAATAACTCTGGGAAGCTGCTTGTGGATGAAAAGTGTATCCATTGATGGAACACTTGTGCAACAACGAACTGGATATTGGAATATTGCCGAAGGTTGTCACTGGGGTGGGTGCCCTGCGATTGATTGTTACACGCGCTTCGGCTAGGCAGTGGCGGATTTTCAATTTGAAGTTATGCTTCAATGAGTTTTAACAGCCAACAGAGGGGGGATTTCACTCTCAGGCTTGAAGCCGGCAACAGCAAGCACGTTTGTTGCTTCGAATCTAGGCTCGGGGACTCAACTTATCCTATTGGCCTTCATCCCTTCTTTCTGGCTGCGCTCAAACTTTCCTGCCATAAGGTCTACTAACTGACGAAGACCAACGGATCACCAGTTGGAGAAAGTACAGCGCCCGGACACACCACTAATGATACAGACGTTGAGACTACGTCAAGCTCAGCGAGAAGGAGAGAATAGAGGAAGTTTCTACAGTGGAGGATGAAGGCTAGAGGCTCAAAATTGATTGCGACCTTCCAGGAATATGCCACGGGGCCATTGACTTGAGGTGGAATACTCATTACTGCAGTCGCGATTTTTACGTGCATTGGCGCATATTAATGTCACAAATGCTAGAGAAACCTGGATTCTCGGACTGCTTGACTTGATTTCTCTCGTTGCGGAGATCGACGTGGTTTTGCAGAGCTCTGTTCTCCAGGTCGGGATCAGGCCTGCCAACCTTGTTGACCATTGATTGCACTAACTTCTATTATCATTCTAAATAGTTGACAAGCTTCGATCCACGGTGCATCAATAAATAACAGATGGGACCAACAATGCTAGCAAGCCGACGCTAAGACCCTTGACTCCCAAGTCTTTAGATGCAATCCACTCGTCTGGACCCAGAAAAGCACCAATTTTTAATAAGCAAGCTCGTGAGGAAGTCCTACCGCAAAGCATTAAAGAAGTCAGCTCAGCATGATGAACAAAACTCTATAACCAGGAAAGGGACCTCGCGCGCGCCCTATGCAGCTGTATAAAGGCTATTGGATGCAAATGGAGACTACAGCCTCGATTGTCAGACGGACACTAATGTACGAAGTCTCACTTTGGGGGACAGGACTAAGCAAAGCTTTCAATTTTGTGTATCAGCAGAGTGTTGAGGCATAGGTAGGTAGTAAGTGGCTTAAATGCACTTAGGCCATAGTAGGTCGGTTGTACTGCCACGTGGGTTCGCCTAAAAAGAGAGGTGTAGGGCCGGCATGGTTATTACGACAACCAGCCAGATCTATCAATGAAGTCTAATAGCGATTTGATTGATGTCTCTCTCAGAACGCTTAGATTATCGAAGAAGTAGGAGCCTAGAGTAGCTTTCCTAGCTGAGGCAAGTGCAGGGCGGTTACAGAGAAGGTGTTGTACACTTTCTTCTTCTTCCTCGTCTCGGCAACTTCTGCAGAAATTGTTAGAAAATAACCTTAGTCTTTTCGCCTGTAGTCCCAAAAGGCAGTGTCCGGTGACTATTCCCACTGCTGTGCTAACTTGAGGTCTTTTTAAGGATATCAGACTATCAGATCTTTTGGGGTCAAGACTGGGCCAGATTTGTTTGGTAATTTGGATAGATAAAACAAAACAGAGTTTGGAGTTCAGTTTTCGAATTAAAACTGACTGAGAACTGACTTGATCGCTCCTCTCTTTTTAGACCATATTGGTCCATTGTGATACCCCTAGTCAGACTACTACCACTGATTGACTACTCCAGTGATAGTGCCGTTATTTGATCCCAACGGCAAATGGTGACTGGACCAGATTTGAAAGCCAGATAAAAGCGTATTAACTTTGCTTTCACTGGGATTCGAACCGGGGACCCCGCTAACCAGGGGCAGGCACTCCACCAACTGCGCCATCCAGTCGTTCTATGTTATTAACGGCTCCCTCGATATCGACAAAGGCAGTGAGAGTAAATTCCTTGAAATCGAGGGATCTTTCTATTGTGCCAACAAGCGAGTGCAGGGCTGTTTCCACAGATTTGGCCTTACTGTAAGCATGCTGAGAGATCGAAAGTTTGTCTGTGACTATGTGTCGGATGAATACGTCGATCAGTTTTTTCAGTGTCCTTAATAGAAAGGATGATAGTCTTATAGGTCTTAAGTCCTTTGGATTGACATGCGAGCATTTTCCAGTCTTGGGTATGAAGACGACGAACTAGGGCCCTACTTTTTCAACAAGTAGGACCCTAGTTCGTCGTATGCTCCATCGACAAACAGTTGATCATACTTCTTGCAACGACTATAAAGGCTCAACGTGTGTTGCCACAACAGTTAAACATACGCGATGCACCGTGCATTAGCGTTCAAGGACTTGAGAACCACACAATCTCGACCATTCGGTTCTCCGCCATCGAGTCTAGCTCAACTAGGAGACTTTTTGAACTTGTTTCAATAATTTCATCCTGACGGAATCACATTCAAGGCAAGCTTCGGCAGCTGTGATGCTGGGGAGCAAAGCCTTTTCCTTTGAAAAGGCAGCTACTCATCATTAAGTCATTCTGTGGATTTGCGTGGTGTATTCGTCCGTGACAGTTTCTCTTGGTTCATCGTCTTCGGTGCTCATAATGCCTGAACGGAACTTAGCAAACCACGCAGCAAAACGCACAGAGCTCGGATAACACTCATTTTTGGTATCAGCAGTATTTTTTCATAAATAACTGGGTTTCATTACGTGGGTTTCACACGATATTCCTTGTTATCCGTTTTTCTTTTCAAAATGACATAAGCTGCTTCACTCAAAATGGCATATCTGACAAACTAATGTCACATTTATAGAAGTATCTTTTGTAGGTTCCTACTAACTAAAAATTAAGTGGATCTAATTCTAGTTTCGCCCTCGCTTAGGAACGATTCGAACTTTTCAACCAACCTGTTATTTATAAGGCTACAGTCAAACCTGAAACGCAACGTAACTTAACGTGCATTCATGAGGGGACCTCACAGTTGGCGTGCCTCTCTTTAAGACCTAGTTCCATCCACTGAGGCTATTTTCCCCCAATTCATTGTTTAAAGAAAACAAAACTTCAGTTCAACTCTCGCAGGTCCTTGGGCCTCAATTAAATTTCAGTATTTTATGTTGATATCAATAAAATATGCCGCATGAATTTATGTGTTACAAATCGACATCTGTTGTTCGACGCTCGTTGTCGTTTTGCGAGCTCGGCGAAATGGGACTCGATTGTGATCCTTTTTTTCCTCGTTTTTTTTTTTTCTTCTTGTTTGCTCCTTCTCGCTACCGTTCGTCCTTGCCGTTGCACATTATGACGAAGGAGTCGAAGGCGGATCAAAAAAGGCGAACCGAAACAAGTGTGGAAAACCAGCACCAGACAAGCACTGCCGGCAGAGCCGGGAGCAGCCGGGAGCAGTCGGCGGAATAAAAAAAAAATCGAAATAAAAATGTGTGTTCGTAAAGGGAAAACTGCCTAAGGACGTCGAGCAACTCTTACACTCACTGCACGCCAACGGGTGGTGTGGGTCGGGGGGCGGAAAGTTTTCTATATTCTTGCTCCACAATCTTCTTATATTCTCGAGAGTGTACGTTGTAATTTCTGTTTCATGACCCTCGTTGTGTTGCCGATGTTGTTTGACGAAAAGGACGACGACGATGATATGCCTTGGCAAGGATTTCCCTTGCTCTTTCTTCGCCACCGCCGCAACACACTGCTGGAGCGAGTGCGCCTCCCTATTGCCAATAACAAAGTAATTACGGGAGAATTAAGTCCTTAGGAAGTATTTCAACATGTTCCGGACTTGTCGGATGGGTTTCTGGGGCTTGTTCTTCTTCGGCGGCGTAATGCGAATTTGAAGACTTCAATTAAACGAGTAATTTACAGGAGCGCAAAGCATTGGTGCTTCCCACGATAAATTGTGTGCCTTGCAAGCGGGAGCTTTCACTTTTAGGGAACAAGCTTTGCTTGCGAAATGAGTTTCAGACGGACGGAGGACAATTGGATCACGTGCGAGTGGGCCATAAATTTCCTGTGGCTGGAAAGAGTGATTGCCTAATCTCGAAGTATTGGACACATGTCAACTGAACCGATTGCAAGAGTTCGGGTGAAATGGAAAGTGCTTGAGAGATGGATCAGTAGTTGTGCACACTGGTAAGAGAGGTTTGGAGAACTGCTAGGATTGCCATAGGAAGTGTCATAGTGCTTAGCTAAGGTTTAGGATGATCTGCAACGAATCGGACAGGGTAACCCGGGGGGACTCAGATAACCACCGATCATTACAATAAGGTCTTCATCCAAACGAAGTCTGAAACTGATCTTATACGAAGTTTCCAGCTACCAGTTGCTAAAATCAAAGTCCTCCCACTTACGAGATCTTTTTACCGGCAAAAGTTATGTATTGGTCTCTTACCCGAACAACTAAGAATGTGTGAGCCGGAGAAATAGTCGCGCCGATTGTATTCCCTGGACAAAGAGCCTTAGCAAAAATACTCTTCTGCTAAGGTAATCATTTGCTATCTATCTCCAATTTCGCATCAGGAAGTTGCTCGAGGTTTTGGGCCAAGCATGCACGCAGCACACTGTATCATCTGAGAGAATCTCTTTTCAATCAATATGGTGACAATAACCGTGTTACTAGCGAGATATGCTCGAAAAATGTGAATCGAAATTAGACACCTACATCAGCAAATAAGCCTTACAAACCAAATGACATCAACTGAAATACCTAATACCTAGTACTGAACAATGTTATGTACATGATTTTAAATAAATAGGATAAGTACGTCAAATCTGGTCTTCTTCTTCTATTGGTGCCCCTCAGCAAACAAGCCTCTCCAGCTGGCACGATCTCTAGCCAACTGCCTCCCATCTTGCACGCCAAGTTGGTTGAGTTATTTCTCTACCTGATTTAAGCCGTAGCGTCCTCTGTTGCATTGCCCCACAGTTTCGGAGTCGAAGAATCTTCGGGCTGGAGCTAAAGTGTCCATTAGCTCTATACGTCTCAGCTATCTAAGGCATGAACACCTGACAAAGATCATGTCGCTGTACAGTTCTTGATTGAATCTTCTCCCCTAACGCCGTCAACGTCAGCTGGAGCAAGGATTGAACGCAGAACTTCTTCTCTCTTAAAGACTACGGGCTCCTTCTTGAGATTGTCCAACCTTCCACGTCATTGAGCAGACCTGGGATAATCAATGTCCTATGGTCCAACGAGAGAGGGCTCTACGACTATCTGGCCTCTTGAGCCCATACAAACAGCGGTTGGTAAGAGTTGCTCTGTGTTTGAAAACGGTACTGATGTTGTTCGTACTATTTACTGCGGCTCCGAGCTATACGAAGGCTTGAACTATCTCGATATTGTAGCTGCCCATTTTGATGCAGTGAGTCGCCGTGGAATACCCATTCTACCAACTTTCATAACTCACGGCCTCTACCTCTTTCGAATCACTGACTATGCTCAAAGAGTATTCCGGTCTAGAAAAAGCTTCTCAACTTCGCCGTTCGGAGTCGGCATAAAATTGTAGGCCCCTTCCACTCGTGAAAGAACAATAGCACACACAACACGAGTGGTTGCTGAGAAGCTCGGACCGTCGCGCCACCCATATTATTATTATAATCTACACCGACAGTTAGACGAGTCTCCGTGCTCGAGTTTATTCTCAAAATTCCTGAACATTTGAAAGCCTCCAAACTGTCGGACAATTCTCGTTTGTTCCAAGCAGAACTACTGTAATACCCCGATTTTGGTGCATTCTAACGTCGACCAACAGAAGTCGCCAGATATACAAATTGAGGGTCGTCAGGGTCGTCAGGGTGTTGTCAGCTTCAAAGCAAGCTCCACCATCAGACACCAGCTCTGTTACTTTAAGAAGCAAATAAGCAAATAGAAAATAACTGTCAGTAAATCCTCGTAGGAATTCCTTCCTAATTTAAGGTTCATTGTGTTGACACTTCATCGACTTTTCCCGTCTCTCGGTTGACTTACTCGATTTTTTAGCAGTTAGTAGTTTTTAGAAACTTAAGTAAATCCGCTTGCCATGACTTCCGAGGCGGGCCTTGAAAGCGATTCCATCAGGGGACAACTTTTCAGAGATAGTTGCGCCAAGTACACAAGCTCGCCTGGTTACGCTTGGACATGACCCCAGATGAGTTAGAGTCGAGGGCGGAGGATCGAGTTGCATGGAGATCTCTCGTTCGTGGCTTACCTCGGTGACCCCTTTAGATGTTGTTATGATGATGATGAAGTGTGTCCTTTATATTTATGTTCGCAATGTCTTCGAGGCTTTTGAAGAAATCGCTGCCCTTATCTTTTCTTCTTGTCACAGCAAGAGCTGGGCAGGTTCAGAGGTAGTGTAGCACAGTCTCCTCTGAAACCTCATCACTGCAGCTTCTACAAAAGTTATTGTAGGGCGTTCCAAGTCTTCTAACCCGATTGCCAATTAGGCAACGGCTGGTAATTACGCCTACTACTAGACCCCTTATTCCTCTTATAGACTTATTATTATTATGACGCTCTGTCCAAGACGTCGCTGTTGTGTACCCTTTCTTGACGACAACATATATTTACTTCGCTTTGCCCTCATTTATCGCTAGACCCATTTTAGCAGCTTCCGCCTAAATGCCAGTTAGCGCCTCATTGACGGCTCGCTGTGTTCTGACAATCACATCAATGTCATTTTGCATATGCTAACGGTTGCACGGAATTCTGGAAGACCGTGCCTGGAGTGATGACCTGGGAGTCTTGCACGATCTTCTCCACTATGATGTCAAAGAAGACATATGCCAGTTCTTCGCCCTGTCTAAATTCTTTCTTGACATTGAAAGTCTGGATGAGTTCGTTACCGACCTTGATAGAGCACGGAGAATTTACCATCGTTATTCTCCACAACCTGAAGAGTTTGGCAGGAATGTCAAAACCCTTCCTTTACAGGATCTTCGTAGTTTGCTGTAGTTTGGACGAGAGTTGACTTCCCCGGCATCAGTCAGCATTGATAAGCAAGCACCTGGGCACAAATTATTCACGAATGATTTCAGGCACCGACACAAAACTGAAGGAAAGATGAGCGATGATTAGGAGATTTATCCATCGTTAATAATAATATGGGTGGCGCCACAGTCCGAGGCGGACCTGGGCCTAGCTTCTCAGCAACGACTCATGTTGTGCGTGCTATTGTGCTTTCACGAGTGGAAGGGGCCTACAGTTTAATGCCGACTCCGAACGGCGAAGTTGAGAAGCTTTTTCTAGACAGGAGTGCTCCTTGAGCATTGTCAGTGACTCGAAAGAGGTGGAGCCGTGAAATATGAAAGGTGGTAAGTAAATTCGGGTTTCGAACCTGGCACCCTCTGCGTAAGAGTCGACGCACTTACCCACTACGCCACGGCGACCCTCGTTAGATGGTGCAATTAAAAGAGTCTCCTTTTTAGTGGTTCTGGTTCACTCATTGGCCATCATTTTCCTCGACCATACCTTACACATGAATCGTTGCATATTCTCTACCATTCTATACTTATTATCTCCAGCAGGATCAAAGCGTTATGCAGGAAGTCAGTCAGCACCAGCAGCTTTAATCTCTCGGAGGGACGAAATTCCTTTCTATCATCTGTGTGGAATGGAACATTCTGCCTGGCATTGGTGTCTTCATCACCGTAGTAGCTTGCATAAGTGATCTTTTTAGTCGACATACATATAGCCTCCTCGTGGCACTCTGTAGATAGACTCTACGGGAACTGCATGAAGCTGCCCCTCTGTCCAGGGGTTTAAATGAGGCCCGGTGCATTTGAGGTTAGAGGGTTTCCAGCGGGGGTAACTAGCTTATATTTTCGACACAACTTCAATCCTCGAAAACTGATGATCCTACTGCTGACGACTATGGACAACAATTTTCGGTTTTCACTTAGAAGAGGTTCCTTAACAGACCACGTGCAGCCGATGAATTTGTGCATGGTTGGTTGGATAGAGGTCTAGGTGACAAACATTACCGCCATCAAGTACGATGTGATGGGCCGGACAAAAAGAGGATAGTACGGCGGTTGCTACAAAGAGCGAAGGCAGCGCTTGTTTGGATGCTGGTTTGTTGTTCGAGGCTGACTTAAGCAAGAAGTCTAAAGCTTCAAATACATAACCGAGCGTCTCATAACAACACGCATCAAGGCTAAATTCGGTGACATCAGCCTAATATGCTCCCACGCCGCAACGGAGGTTGAAGATGACCTTTCAATAACCCAGCTACGACACCGAGATCGTTCTAGGAGATTTCAATACAAAGCTTAAGTTATTGGGGCGCAACACTACATCCGATATGGACTCAGGCTGGCACACCCTTCATTTACGACAGGCACTCCTCCTGCATACTTGATGCCGAGGGTCGTGGTCAACAAAGACTCGGATAATTTCATTGGTGTAAACAAGGTAAGAACTCGGAAATCGAAAGACCAACGGAATTGAGAAAAGCACCACGGTTTTGTGTCGGACGGAATAGCTAATCCCCTCTTCTCCTCGAAGCTCTATTTAACACGGCTTCACCATGTACAGCATATGCACAACTCAGCTCCGGCACGAAAAGTCTTCGAATCCGAACCTGAGGGACAATGCAACAGACGACGGTCGTGTCTTTTGTGACGCACCCAGATGGAAAAGGATCTTAATCAACTTGGCATGCGAAACTGGAGACAGTTAGCCGGAGATCGTATTTGCTGATTGGGGCTCCGAAGGACCGAGGAATGTAGCACCAAAAAAATAAATGGAAGCTCGGCAGCTGCTTCTTAGAACGCAAAGGGCTATGCTTCAATGGTTGGATCACGTGGCACGAATGTCCTCATCATGCCCTTGGATGCGATTCCAACAGGTAGGCTACCACTTGTGGACCCAGGATGAGATGTTCGGATCAAGTTTAAAAGCCTGCTTGCTTGCGCTTAGGCATAAGTCCTGACGGAGGGTCGAGTTGAATGGAGATCATTCGCTCGTGCTTTACCCGCGCTACCCCTTATGCGGATCAGAAGATGATGAGCTCGGCACAGTAATAAGCCTGTCCACACCGAGCATGAACATGTTTCAAAGCATTCCAAGCAACAGATTTAATCTCATACATATGTGCACATACACCCGCCCGAGCCCCACAAATCCTTCATCTCTCTCGCAGCCGCTTCTTTCTGCAGCCGCTTTCACTGACTCCAATCTCGGAATTCCCATGTTGGCCTCAATTCGCTCAGAGGCGGGATTCTCATGTACCTTCATCCAGATTGAATGGAGCATTATGCCTGACACCTCTTTTTAAGTCCTCATCCTCTTTAATTAGTCTGCAAAAATAATGTCCTTCAAATGATCATCAACTGAGTCTCTACCACCAGTTGTCCATCGTTTTCCCATCTGGCTATCATCTGAACTTCGTATCTAGCGACCTCTGGTGATCATGTCCCTTTCTTCCTTCGCTTCCCCTTTCGTGTACCTCTCTGTGTTTCTTGCTGCGCCCCCATGATCCTGTCTCTACTCGTTCGACTTGCGGGCAAAAACTAAGAAACAGAGTGATTCCTTTCTCCCCTCCATTACATCGTTACCATTGAGCCATGAACTGATTCTGTGCGGAGGCAAATACGCACCACTAATTCTCATTTTTCACAGTGAAATCCTAGTAAACCCAGCGGTTTACAACCGCCTGCATCCTCTCTACACGATTCCCATGACAATAGACAGGACTGCTCATCTTCTCCCCACCCCCCCGGCGGAGCTCGTCGTGTTAATTGTCCTTCAGTGTGCAATTATTGCAAAAATAAAGCATTTTTCGAAAAGGGATTAAAATGCGCCGAAGGACTCACCACTGTTGCCACTCTATTAATTCCGCTAATAACGCCCGCTGCCCGCGAGCATCCTTAAATCCTTTATTATTGCTCGCTGCGTTCTATTTCAATAATTTACGAGTGATTTTCCTTTTTTTCCCTTTCTCTTGTTAGTGTGAGTGTGTCCTTTCTTCGTAACTCTATTGGTGGCTGGTGTAATTAAATAGATTTACCGCCAAACAAGCCTGTCGCTGGCTGAGGGGGTGGGTGCATGAGTGTGGAATAAAAAAGCGCGAGTATTCGCTCGGTGTGCACTTTGTGCAAAGCCAGTAACTGCTCCTGTGCATCCTGTTGCCACACCACACCCTCGAGCCACTGACAACAGATTTAGATTTGAATTGTTGCACTGGAACAGCGATGTGACATCGCCCGGAAGCCAAAAAACAATGCCAGGCAAAATTAAATAGAAAAAGTAAATCCTTCCCAGCAGCAACCGGGTGACAACAGTGAGCACACACTGGGGAGTGCGAGGACGAGAATATTAACCGGGTTTTGAAGCTGAGATTTGCGGGCAAATTTTTATTGATGCCTCTTTAACTGCTGACGCTATTGTTTTCGAAATCTGGATGCCATCGATGGATCACCCCCGCCCGAGCTACACAAATCCAGGATTGGCCGGCAGTGCACTCACCAGTTTTGTCATGAAATTGCTCATATTTTGTTTGTTTTTTCGTTCGAATATTGCATTCAAACCGCGAGTGGGGGTGCTTGTGTGCATCAGAAGCACTCTCGAGCGGAGCATTTCGTATCCATCATCATCGCGACAATATTGTATGCCTTCGGCGGCAGATCATCATCTGTGTGTGTGAAAGGAGGCGGTTATTTGTGTGTTTTTTTTTTTTTAACTTCGATTTCTCATTTCGGGAATATCCTGAATATCCTTGAAGCGTGGACGGGGAGTGGGGAGTGAGGAGTAGTAATTGAATATTTCTATGGACCGTGGGTTTGAATTCATTTTGATGCATTTCACTCTCTGGCGGGGGGTTCGGTGGAGACAATGGTGAATTGGCGGGATTATAAAGTTCGGAGAATTATTGGGAATGTGATGGATTTGGAAGGAAATGGAAGATGATTGCTGGAATTGCTATTTGGAGGGCTCTTCTGATGACAAAATTGCAACTGTACCCAGCTTTCCCCGCCACCCTCCTTATAAGGCTTTATTGTGTTTTCCTAGAGCATCAGAGGCGGTGTTCTGATGAACTGGAGCAGGTCAGGTAGGGATGGTCGCTCATTCAGAGTTAAGTTGGATAGCAGATGTTCTCATTGTCTCTAGGGGCGGACAGACATTCTGTGTGCATGCGTTGGGATATCCAAAAATAGGCATGCCTTTGCCTTCGAAGAATCAAGTTAAGTGCTCGTACTTAGAATCCCACTTATTCACGCACCGGTATATACGGCTGTAAAATTCAAATGCACTGGAGCTCTGGGGTTTCGTTGTCTTTATTCACATGATCGCAGAAAGAAGTTGCGACCATCATAAGCTTTTCTGACAATTTCGGGAACATATCTTGATCAGTTCTTTCAGATTCGACTACAAAATTACACATCTTGTGACAGGCCAGGGCCTCAACCAACAAGCTTCTCCAGTTGGGACGACCTTTAAACAGCTGTGCGCCACCCTAGCAGCATTCCGGAGAGCGCTGCCTGCATCCTTGCTGCTTTCCTGCTGCAGAACTCGACGTGAGTTTTAAAGTTCAGCCGGTTGTCGAGCATTACCCCTAGGTATTTTAGGGACTCCTTCGATCGAATTATCTGGAACCCGGAAGTTCGCGTATTCCACAGTATTTCGCCTGGTTATTAAGACAGCCTCAGTCTTGTGGTCAGCTAGTTGTAGGTCGGCGGATTCCATCTTATCCTTGATCCTGGCGACCACCTCGTGGATGTGCTTGGCCACTGTCACGACCGCGAAGTCGTCAGCAAAACCGATGACCTTGAATCCATGTGGCTGCGTTAGCCTCAGTACTCCGTCGTACATTAAGTTCCACAGGAGGGATCAAAGGACTGAACCCTGTGGAACGCCTGCCGAGACTCCGTGGTATCTAATTCCGTCGTCAGTCTGGTATCTTTGTTTCCTGTTGGTGTAGCTGACGATTATCTTCCTCAAGTACTGCGGTGTGCTCATCCTACTCAAGGCGCTCATGATGCAGGACCAGTTCACTGAGTTAAACGCGTTTTTCATGTCCAGCGTAACTAAGGTACAGTCTTTTTTTTGTACAGTCCCTCCATCTTGAGCCCATTGTCTAGCTGTGTCAGGTTTAGGAAATCGCGCTCTACCATCGACGCCATCAAAGAGGTGGTTCTGGTGGTGGAGCGCGATTTCCTAAAACCGAACTGATGGTCGGACAAGGCTCCTTGCTCCTCCGCCACGCCGATTATCCAGCCGTATATGATACTCTCCAGGATCTTTCCCGTGGTGTCCAGCAGGGAAATTGGTCGATACCCTGACGGTTCTCCCGGGGCTTATTGCCTTTGGGTATCAGTACCAGGTTTTGGAGTTTCCAGCAGTTAGGAAAGTTTCCTTCTTCGAGGCAACTTTTGCAACTTCTCGACGGCCGCCTTGATGGCTTTATTAGTCCAAAGTACTCCCCTCTATCCGTCATGGTCACGGGAATAAATTAACTTGTTTTTGGAAAAAAGGACCAACTCTGTTCTTTCGCGTAAATCAACGATCACAGGATTTCTCCCATCCAAGCAGAGCTTCCATTACATTTTCTAATAGCTCTCTGATTGTGGGGAGAAACCTGTTGTGTGCCTCTTCGGCCTAGGCAACTGCTTTGGTTAATGACTAGTACCCACAGAAGGGGGGGGGGGGAACTCCGTCCAGGGAAGTGCCTGTCGAGACAATGACTTTTATAGAGCTCGTTATAGAGCTTATGATCAAGCTGACAATTACAATTGCAGGGGTATGCTCAAATTTTGACTTTTTAAGAGGAAATTCGATTTCCATGGTTTCGTTAGGCACATTCAATGTCAGCAGAACGTCCAAATCCTTTGTCACTGTAACGACATTGTGTAACGCACTACACACGCCTTTAATTCCCATATATGCATGTTGCTCACTAAAAAAAAAAACCTAAATCGCATAACGCGCCAATCCGAAAGAATGGATACGAGTGGGCTAAAGAAGATAAAGACAAACCTAATCTCTTCGCAGACTACTTGGAAGAAACGTTTAAGCCATTCGAGGGTCAAACTCTTCCTGTCACTTACAACGGATTCAACGTATACGACGACAATTATGTTCTGAGAAGTGCTACCTTGGCAAAGATTAAGGAAGAACTAAAAAAGCTGAAACCGAACAAAAGCTCCTGGTTACGATTTAAATACAGGAGAAATTCTTAAAGACTTACCTAAGAAAGCCGTTCTTAAGTTGCTCTACTTAATTAATGCCGCGCTTGGACTTGAACATGTCCCTAATCAATGGAAAGTGGCAGAAGTTATAATGGTGCCAAAACTCGAGAAACAACCAACGGATCAAAAGGTCTGTAGACCCATTTCACTACTCCCGATAATGTCTAAGGTATTTGAAAAAATTCTACTTAGACCTTTAAGTCTAATTGTGGAAGAAAAACAGCTCATACCAAATCACCAATATGGTTTAGAAGTAAGCACCCAACAATTGACCAAGTACATCGCACAACTGAAGTAATAGAAAAGGTATTTCAACTAAAGCTCGTTTGTTCAGCCACACATCTCGATGTTTCTCAAGCCTTTGACAAAGTTTGGCATGAACGCCTGAAATATAAACTATGCCGATCTTTACCGGCAACTATGTAGTATTTTAGCGAACTATCTCTCTGATACGATCTTCCGTGGGAAGCATCGAAATGAATAATCTGCTTTTAAAAATATCAATGCTGGTGTACCGCAAGGGAGTGTTCTTGGCCCTCTGCTATACCTACTGTATACTACTGACTTACCGCAAGAAGAACACACTGTCCTGGGCACAGTTGCTGACAACAACGCTATTTTGGTAACAGCCAAAACGATTGAAGAGTCTACATCAAAATTACAACGTTCACTAGATCAGATACACGAATGGATGAACTTCTGGCAAATTGTCCCTAAGGAAAGCAAATCTGTCCATATTCATTTCACTTATAGGCAACAACTTGCCAGGCTTCTTAAATCATATCCAATTACCTTTTGACAATGAAGCGAAATAGCTCGGGATGACTCTTGACGTAAAACTCAAGTGGAAAGTGTTAGAAGAAACGTGCAGAATGTGACATGAAATACAAAGATGTGTATTGGCTTATTGGTAAACATTCCAAGCAAAGTATTGACAACAAATTGCTTGTATACAAGCAAATCCTAAAACCTGTTTGGATGGCGAACAACTTTGGGGTTGTACCAAAGCAAGCAATATGAGCATAATACAGACTTTTCAAAATAAGGTGCTTAGAACTATTGTTAATGCGACGATATCCACAGAGAAATTGGAATATTACCACTCCAAGATGATGTTTAGAACTTTGCTTATAAACGTAAGTGCCGTCTTGAGGAAACGACTACAAAGGACTAGACCCCTTGATCTCGTGCGATAGTCTACACTCGCGCATGGTTGGGGTGTTAGCAAGAACTTTCATTGGAGAGTAACCTGCCGATCAGCTAGTGCTTCACTTAGTTGTAGTCTTAAAAAATACAGGGAGGTGGTTTTAGTGAGTAAAAATCTCACACTTCTATGTGCGAACGTTCGCCATAGAGTCTTGTCGAAGATTTCCACCTACTCACGGGAAAAAAACAAAAAAAAAACATCCATATTGCGCTCTTGAGATTATTCTATGATGTGATGCCCGAATGATGTTAGGCTAATCGGTCGAAAATCTTTTGCAGTAAAGTGGCTAGCCTCTCCTACTTTGTGAATGAGGACGACTTTGCCTTCTTTCCGAGCAGATTGTAGGTAGCCACGAGTGAATCTGCATAAACAGAGTCTCTTAAGGATAAGAGTGATTATTTCGTTAGTTTTTTGCAGCATGATGGGTAGAATACCAACCGCTATCGGGGACTTAAAGTGGTCGAAAGTATCAAGGACTCATTTGGAAAGTTAAGTTCGACGGATTAGATCTCATCTTCCGTTGGCGACTCATTTCCATGTGTGCACACCGGAAGGAGATTATTTACCAGTTGACATAGTCTCACTTGACGACTGAGTCCAGTTGCCGTCATTGCCTTTGACGGATCATGGTACGTTTGAATAGGGTTTGCCCTGGCCTAGGCCAAAGGCTTTCGCATCTAGTCTTGAGATTGTGTATGCCACCGCGCTATAGACCCGGACAGTGCTGTGTCCTGTGTGTACATTGCTATGCCAAATGCATCAAATTATTTGCAAGGACTAACAAAAAAATAACACATTTCTTCTGAGTTACTAACTACCTCGAAATTATGATGGTCCATGGAGACATCATAATTTCGAGGTAGTAAGTAACTCGGCTGCGAGACTCTGTCGAAATCAGAGGCAGAACAACTATTTCTCGCCACTCTTTTTTCGGCTTGGACAGCTGTCTTCACACTGATCATCCTCTCTCTTGCTTGTCGGGCGTAAGCCAATAGACAACCACAGCAGCGAAGGAGCATTCATCTTCGAGCCAGTTGAACAATGAAACAACGGACGATGGCTAGTAAGTAACCAACTGGATTCATCTAGCAAAAGATGGATATACTGGCGAGGCCTTGGTCCCGGTCCCCCCGAAATGTAGCGGCTATCCGCTAACATTCCCGGTTAGCTACATCTTCAAAAGCAACCGCGTGACTCACGAATGCCACGCGTCTTCAATAAATCCCCCGACTCCCGACTTAAAGTGTACCATTGCCACTCCTAACCTTATCCGCTTTGAAAGTGCATTACCGGCAGCTGCTTCATCTGCTCCTCACTAACCTCAGTCCAATCCATAAAACCTCCCTTTCCGAAGCTCAAAATACTGTATCCAAGAGAATAATGGCCAATAAACAGATTTTTAATGAGACCCATTGCTTCGTTTAATTATTCCTCAAACAAGGCCCGCCTCGCAGGACATTCGCAAGACTCATTCGCAGATTCCGCAAACGAAAACGGAAAACTTTATTGATGAGTTTCTTTCTTCTCGTGAAGCGTTAAACACCAAGACCAACACCAGATAAGGTCATGTAATGACTGTTAATAAAAATTCGATTTTGCATTCACTTGCCACGGGCAGAGCCACTCCCCGCACAAGAATGTATTTGCTAAGCATCAGCACGCAGCTGTTTCGAGTGCTAATGGGATTCGATTAATTAGCTTTTATATAGGCCTCATCGCCCACATAACCTCTGCTGGGCGAGCGTGTGGGTTATCAATTTTGTACGTGACCCCTTGCACCGGACGAGGAAGTTTCCACATGTAATGATGTGTACGTGCTAATAGGAAACCCATTGAAGTTCGCACTCGCCTCTGGGAACAGATTTTCTAATCATCTTCGATTAACTCCGACAGCGTATGCGAACGTCAGACAGCGCCTCGTGATTGAAATGATGCGAGTTTATTTTCGATACAAGTGCTCTTCACGAAGTGGCAGAGATATCCAATCGCCATCGCAAAGGGATCTCCGGAAGGATAACCATTTTCTCTCAAGTGTTGTCACATGGTGGAACGTAAGATTGCGATGAACTTTGACTGCTGTCATCTAGGGGTACAGCGCCCAATGCGGTTGCGCTGAGTTCGCCTCAAAGGAGGAGCCAAATGGAAAAACAAAACATTTTTTCGAATAATTTGCGGCTGCTGCCTCTAAGTATCAACCCTCGCCCTCGGCCGGAGAAAATCGATACCAATGGGATGTCTTATTGTTTTCTAAAAAACATGGTGTGGTTAAGGACTTTTAGTTCTTAAAGACGTTGTTGGCACAAGTTTCTTTGACCTTTGACCTTCAGTTGTTGGTGTTAACAATCTTTCTCAACCGGCTTGAGTTCGACGTTGAAATGTATTTCAAGTTGTAGGTCTAGGTCTGTTGAAAGTTACTCTTGCTGGGAGACTTGTAGCCTTCTTTGCTCATTTTCGAGGTACAATTTGGTCTTCTGTTTGGAATGTCTTCGTTTTAAAACTTAGGCTGCTGACATAGTGGCATCTGGGAAATTTGTTCAAGGATGCTCAGCTAGTGGCCATCTCTGACCTTCAGAAATAGCAGGTGGTTCCCACTCCGACTTTGAAGTCCTGTTGGAGTAACAATGGCAACAGCGGTAGAGAGCCAAGGAGTACGTCGCCGGACATACGAATATGGGTGTACTTCCACTGCCCCCTTCAACGACTTTCCAGTCCTGACTGTGCAGTTTTAGATTGTGGTTTTGCTTCCATCGGGAGGTATGGCCCTTAGAAGTGGGTGCAACTTTCCGGCCAAGTAAGATCCAAAATCCTTCCACTCGTGAAAGAACAATAGCACGCACAACACGAGTGGTTGCTGAGAAGCTAGGCCCAGGTCCGCCTCGGACTGTAACGGCATCCATATTATATTATTATTATTATTAAGATCCACAATCGCCTCCTATCCTACAACACTTCGTTCATTTGACCAGAAGGCTGCCTGCTTGCCAATGAATTTTTCTACCCATTCAAGGTTTTCCTGGTTGTCGCACGTCATTAGCTTGAAGCCCCTGAGGGTGGTCAGCTGCTCGAAGGCTGAATTAGCTTCCTCCCTCTTCAGGATGATATCATTCACTCAGCTCTGTGAGCCTCCATTGTCAATCTGAAAGACCTCGCTGCGGATTACTGTAGTCGATAACTGCGACACGGAGGCGTTTCTTGGCTACCTAGTAATTTGCCTAGTAAATTTGCTTCTTGGGAAATTGATGATTTGCGGAGAGCAACTCGTCGATATGTTCCCTTTCTGAGGTCTGTCGAGCCGCTTCAGGACATGGCTTATCCTTATCTTAGCGAGAGTTGCTGGTTGCAGCCTTCGTTGAGGTGAGAAGATAATATCCGTTCTTCTTCTCCAGAAGAGCACCAGTACCTCTTGATTAGGTCGCATTTGTGTTGCCTCTCAATCTGATCTGTGCAAGTGCCATACCATAACACTCCGGAATCGTTTCGGGCTCGTGGTTAAGGGGTAGTGGATAACCTTCTCTGAACGGCCTTGTAACAGAATTGATGTCAACCCGTCCAAGACTGAGCTGAAATTCCAAACATCAAGCCACCATAGCTGAAAGGGAATGAATTTAATTTCATTGATAGGAATTAACTGATCACTGAATACTTGAGTGTTATTGTCGACAGCAACCTAAACTGGAGACCTAACAATCAGGAACAGGATTGCGCCTTATAATAATAATAATAACAATATGGGTGGCGCGACAGTCCGAGGCGGACCTGGGCCTAGCTTCTCAGCAACCACTCATGTTGTGTGTGCTATCACGAGTTCTTTCACGCGTGGAAGGGACCTACAATTTTATGCCGACTCCGAACGGCGAAGTTGAGAAGCTTTTACTAGACAGGAATACTCTTTGAGCATTGTCAGTGACTCGAAAGAGGTCGAGCCGTGAATTATCAAAGGTGGTAAATTCGGGTATCGAACCTGGCAACCTCTGCGTAGGAGTCGACGCACGTACACACTACGCCACGGCAACCCACGCGCTTTAAACCTGCAGGAAAATTATCGGACCCATAAGAAGAATCTGACCTAGAATAACACACCGAACATTACGGACTTAATGAGGTTTAGTATGGTGGACGGGACGACAAGCTAAACAAAGATCTGATTAAGATAAGCAGAATTCTAAGATAGGAAAGCATTAGCATCCCAGATGCACATAGATCAACACACACTGCGGCTTTCGAAATCTTGCTCAATCTTACTCTGGTTATTGCTAAGCAGGTAGCAATACGACTTCAGGACTGTAGAAAATAGGAAAAAGCCCACATCAGAGGGCATGTGGAGCTACGTCATGACTCGAAGATTCGAAACCAATCGGACTATGTGACACCTTTTGAAGACTTCGAAATAAATCGAAAAAAAAAAAACAGTAATATCCACGAGAATAGAGTAGGATGAAGGAAAGGTGTACAACTCGGCTGCCTTAGAAGTCCACACGAACGGCTCCAAATCGACGGAAGGTACAAGCTCCGGTGTGTACGCCAGATCGCCTGAGTTAACGATAGCTATACGCTTTCCAAAACAATGCAGTGTTCCGGGTATCAAAGACCCGATAGGCAGCCATAAAGGCTCTGGAAACACCATCGATTAATTCCAATATGGTAAAGCTGTGCTGCTTATCTCTAAGGGAGATAGCGAATACCTGGTGCTGGGCCCTGGGCACAAGGATAAAAAAAGAAAAGGTAGGCGATTCTACCACTGACACCTGACCACCTCTGACAGCTTTGAAATCAATGCTATTGATAGACGCTGTTAACTAAAACAAATCGCGGAACTGGACACCTGTAGTACATTGGAAAGGATGTGGCCTGCAATAGATCCATTGAAAACTAAAGCTCTCCTAGAACTAGATGGAGACCAAATTAGTAAAGTAGTATTCGATCCACAAGAAAGGAGACCCCTTCAACTGCGCCAACTACCGAGGGATAAGTCTCCTCAACATCGCCTATAAGATCCTGTCTGCCATTTTGTGTGAGCGCCTGAAGCCATTCGTCAACAACCTGATAGGTCCTTATCAGTGCGGTTTCAGGCCGGGGAAGTCCACCATCGACCAGACTTTCACACTACGGCAGATCCTGGAAAAAAACCCATGAGGTGCAGATCGACACCCACCACCTTTTCGTCGATTTCAAGGCCGCATATGACTGCGTTCATAGGGACGAGCAATACAACGCCATGTCTAGTTTTGACATTCCTGCCAAACTCGTCAGGATGTGCAGGATGACGATGGAGAATTCTCGATGCTCCATCAAGGTCGGTAACGAACTAACCGAGACCTTCAACGTCAAAAACGGTTTTAGACCAGGAGACGCGCTGTCATGTGATTTCTTTAACATCATCCTGGAGAAGATCGTGCAAGACACTAGAGGCACGATCTTCCAAAAGTCCGTACAACTGCTGGCATACGCGGATGACATTGACGTGATTGGCAGAATACAGCGAGCCGTCAATGAGGCGTTTGCTGGTATTGAAGCGGAGGCGGCCAAAATGGGTTTAGTGGTGAACGAGGGGAAAACTAAGTATATGCTATCATCAAGAAAGGACGCACAACATCGACGACTTGGCCAAAACGTCACCATAGGCAGCTATGACTTCGAGGTAGTCAAGGACTTCGTCTACCTCGGCTCCGCAGTAAATAGTACGAACAACATCAGTACCGAGCTCAAACGCAGACTAACTCAGAGGCAATTGAGTAGTAGAGCCATCTCTCGAAGGACCAAGCTGACTTTATACAAGACCTTGATCATCCCAGTCCTGCTGTACGGCGCGGAGGCATGGACAATCTCAAAAGCGGATGATGAAGTCCTTGGTATCTTCGAGAGAAAAGCTCTGCGTTCAATTTTTGGTCATGTTTGCGTTGACGGTTTCTGGAGGAGAAGATTCAACCACAAACTGTACAGCGGCATGAGCCTAGCCAGGCGTCTGCGGGTTCAACGCCTAAGATGGCTGGACCATGTAGAGCGCATGGACAACACTGCTCCAGCCCGATGAGTATTCGACTATGAACCAGTGGGACAACGCAATTTAGGTTAGGTAGAGGGGCTGCTAGTGAATTCACAGACCATGTTGGTAAGTTCTGATGCCCACAGTCGGACTTCTCTCTCTGATTGCCCACTCCAGTGATAGTGCAGTTAATTTGATCCCAACGGCAAAAGGTGACTTGATCAGATTTGAAAACCAGATAAGAGCGTTCACTGGGACTCAAACCGGAGACCCCGCTAACCAGGGGCAGGCACTCAACGAAATGCGCCATCCAGTCGTCAGCTGTCATGCTGTTTTTTTTTAAGTTTGCGATTGCTCAAGGGATTGCTTATACCCTAACTGAGAAGAGGTACCTGTGTACATTGGTCATAAATAACTGCGGGTTGTAGTCTGTGGGAAATTTTAGCATGGGAAGAGCAATCCGTCTATGTTTTTTGCGCAGTTAATTATGCTGTCAAGAGCGAAATTCGATGTGCTTAACATACGCTGCCGTTCCAATTCTACGGCCGAAGGGCAGGGTCCTGAGTCTTGGAACGAATATGAAAAGCTGACGGTGCTGTCATCAGCGAAGGAATGGATTAGATTAGAAGTAGCAGATACTTTGTCAGATGACATTATGAAGCCACACTTAGCTAGGTCGTCGGCTGTTTCGTTTTCCTGGATTCCCATGTGTCCAGGAACCCATATGAGGGAGACTGCGTTCTTACAACTGAGGTCGTGCAGCACTTCGAAGACTTTATTAGGTTTCTTTTAAGCGCTTTGAGCGCTACCTGACGGCCTACATAGATATTTATGCGATTGCGGCCTGTGCTGCATTTTAGGCTCTCCGCTGCTTTCTGGATGGCTACCAGTTCAGCCTGAAAGATGCTGCTTCTTTCAGGTTTTACTTAGCCCGGCAGAATCTTTTAGGGTTTCAATTTTTTAAAAAAATATTGCAAGTCCTATCCACAAGTGAAAAAACAGTAGCACGCACGCTGTAAAAAGTAGAACTTGGTCTATCTGGGACTATAGCTCCACTTTCTTGAATGGCTTTCGGGAAGAGTAGAAATTTGTTGGATACAGTGAAAGCTCCTATTGCGAACACTCTCTAAGGGGAACAATCCCCTTGGCCGGGCAATTTCTCGCGACCATGGATCTTGAATTGAATACACTCTTATCCGGACAAAAGCGCTACGACGGTCGATGTCCGCATACGGGAGCTTTCACAGTACTTAACAAAAAATCATCAAATCGTAAGATCTTCTGAGATGCCTAATAAACTAACACTTATTATAAGACCACTCCTCCACCTAGCATTTGAGGGGAATCTCCACAAACCCATTTCGCACTTGTACAGCAGATGCAAATGTCGTGAGTTCTCTCGCGAAGTCTCCTCTCTCACCTCCAACCGACCGAATTAGCATTTCCTCGGGGGAATGGAAATGATATGCTTAAAGACTTCTCGTGCAAAATCAATGCCATAAATTACAGAGAGAAGACTTAATTATTCAACAGATCCCAGTGGTATTGATTGAATCATGGATCCTTTGCAACGACATTGATTCCCACTTTGCCGGTCGGCTGGCTGAGGGGACAACAACTTCCTGGTGTTGTGCTAAAGTTTCCTGATTCACTGCTGTGCCGGCCCACCCGTCCTTTGGTGAACTCACTTCGTCGGGTAAGTGAAAGTTTTCAACACTTTTCACACCATACTGCTGCCGCCGCCGCGTCACCCCCTCCGAAACTACACCACATCCGGCTAATTCACTGGTGCTGGATGCCGAGTTTCATGCTGCCACTGCTGTCGTTTTCGCCACCAGCCGCCCCTCTGGTTACGTTCCATCAGAAGTTGAGCATTCGCTGACGGAGTCTAAGTTTAATGTTTCACTGAGGGTATAGATTTTGGATCATCATCAATCGGGGTTTTGGCCGAGGAGTGTGAAGGGGTTGAAGTTGGTTGTTCTGTCTGCGGTGCTCTATGACTGGTGGCTGGATGGATGAGATTTCACATTGATTTGGGGAGGAATTAATTGATTGCGCGGTTCTTAAAGATTTATCCTGTCAAATGTGAGGTTGGGGGATGACAATCCGTCTGATTCGGTTATTAATCCTGGATAACGCGCCGGACAATGGGATTAGTTGGGCGGAATTTATTATGGGCACTTTCATTTTTTATGCTATGGGCAATTATTATGTGGCGGCTGGTGTTGTTAGAAGCAGGTGAAGTTTACTGGCTCACAGAATTAGTGAGAGAAGTTTGGGATGATAAGGCAATTTTGGATATCTCTAACACCAACCAGAAACTGAGAATGACTATGAATCACGATGATGACTCAAGCAGCACATAACGAAACCTAAAGCACTACTCAGCATCAACAATAACTTATGGGGCGCCGTAGAAGATGCAACTTTATGGTCTACCACTGAGTACGAAAGGTAAAAACAAACTTGAAACCATTTTTCTTTAATTGACAGCAGCCCGACTGAACCACCTCTATGAAAACAGAGCCCGCCGGCTATCCTCAATAATCATAAATATGCACAAGCTCTCCCCTCACCGCTCTACGCCCTGCCAGCTATCATTTGAGAACCCCAACTTGCAGTAACCTTACATCAGACATCTTCAACAGATGTGCAAGATTACTCAAAGCAAGCGTTCCACTCCCGAGCGTCTCCCAACAACCCCACATTCACATCCACCAAAGACTGCGAGTGGGGTGCAAATTCTCCCGCCCCCAGAACGCCCACGGTTTAGATGTTCATGCGGGTGGTTGGATTGTTCTCAGAGGCACTAACATCTCAATAAAATCTAGTTTATCACCCACGCCCAGCTGAAAAGAAAAAAAAAAACCCCAACTTCCTTCTGCTTTCAATCCTCCAGCACCCTGTGCCCACCCTGATTGTGTCAACCAGATGTTGCCTCAAATTGATTTGCAATATTTTACCACGTGCCTGGCGACTCATGTTCCCCAGTCACCATCAGGCAAGGTAAACTCCAGCCAAGCCACCCCCGCAACAATTCACGGAAACATTGGCTGCAGATGTAACAACAAACGATAACAGGAAAATGATTCTTCCAAAAAGTGTTTCTCAAAAATCCCGTCTCAGCTAACGACGGCAGCTTGGGAGGACACTGCGAATCGATGGGGTAATGGTGGAGAAAATAACAATTATCCTTGCAAACGAGAAATGGGAGCTGTTTAAAATCTCCTTTAAGACGTTTACGACGGACCCAGTGGCCAGTGTCCCACTGAAATGTGGCACAAATATTTAGCTTGTCCTGGTAAAGGTCCCGATAGTGTCAATCAATCGGGATTGGTTTGGTAATTGAAAAGTCGAAGATATGTCGATGGTCGTCGTGACTGTGGGAGTTGTCATCTTTGCACAAGATGGATCGCACTGGGTTAGGATGGCGTGCTCGCAATGAGATATGACCCGGAAGGGAATGAGTCGTCGTCATGTTGTGGACTACTTCTTGTGCTGGTGACATCATTTAAATTCTGGCATTGATTTGGATTAAAAGAGTGGCCTGATCTCAAGACTTTTTTCTGTCCCTGAAACATTTTAATCATGTTCGTAGAAGTAATGAAATTGAAATGAAAACAAGCATGTTTAGGCGCATTTACGATCATATTCTTTCGGAACTGCAGAAACTGCTGATCTTCTGGCTCAGCTTCTACGGTAGCGGACTCGCTGATTTCAGGGATAACCCCCTCGCAGTAGATGTGATTTTCCTCCGAGTGAATCCACAATCTGCGCAATATATCGGAAATGTTCTCCCCGACTAAGGCTGCAGAGGGATAGACGATTTAAATCAGCAACGGCTACACATATTTGAGTAAAAAACCCTTCACGGGCCGTTCAATTATGCAGCCGTTGATTTTGGTCCTCTGTTGGGCGCCATTGTAATTAGTGGTGATCATAGTGCCAGATCATCATCTCAATTAAACAGAATCACTGATATTTAAACAGCCTCATACCACGGTTACCACTTGAAAAAAAAATTGTGTCCAAAGTTGGAAATCAGAAAGACCAACTTTAGCTAAAAATGACCAAAATATTTGGTAACAACGAACAACCAATTTATCACATTTATTTCAAAATATTTTGCTGTATTCATCAAAAACTAAGGATTTGCTCCCATGTATAAAACGTATAATGTAATGCTTTCAAGTAAAATGTTGAAGCATGCGCATTTCCTTTTTTTTCGTATTCATAACAATTACCTTGTTCAATGAAGAACAAAATATTGGATATAATAAGAACTCGTCATTATCAGTTTAAACCATTTTATTTAATTTTATTATTGTATCAAATCACACTACCTTAACATATCTTAATTATTGTACTAAAGTAATCAAGTGTACTAAAAGCATAAAACCATCTGTCAAATGAAAATATGTAAAATACTCACTCTTTCGCAAACCGTCGATCAATTAAGAATATATGTATAACGTATAGTTTAACTCTTGGTTTCTTTTTTTTCGATACATATACACTCGACATTTCGCTACACCATAAAGAGTAAAGATCTCTTTGAATATAACTAAATACATAGTATTTCATGGTCCTTCGAGCCGACAGATTAATAATTGTTAATCAAAAGTACATTTCGTGTGTGAACATTCTCTTATTATTTCTTTGAACAGTGAATTTGAACTGATTTTGAAACAAATAAAAGATACAGAGATACATACATATAAACGGAAACTTCAACTTAGTTCAAACAAGTGAGTTTTTTTTACAAGTGCAAAACGGGTTCCCGCGCCGCGAAATTATCTCCGTTGTATACAGCAGTAAAAGTAACGCACTAGCAAGTGTGCACCGTTGGAAAGCACAACCCGGTGAACCGCAAGAAGCACCACTATTTGGACAGTTATTCAAGACATTGAATCATAACGTTACGAGAGCAGTTGAGGATAACTGGAAGAAACAATTTATATTATTTTTCAATATCAAGGATTGGTTAACGTAAGTTGAAATACGTACCCACTAATTTTTTTCTCTTACGATTCACCTCTATTTTCGAGCCAATTTGGAATAAATAGTCTGTCGTAAAACGAAACGTAAGTTGGAATACGCACCTTTATTTTTTCCTCTTACCCACGGTCTTTACATCATGAGCGCGAAACTTAAGCTACAGCAAAATTTGCTTAAGCAAATATCCAAAGACATGGAAAATTTCGGTAAGCGTTCTCCGAAGGAAAGGACAAAAAATTACATCCGCAATCGGTTGGACACACTGGAGAAAAGTTTCCAGAAGAGCAACGAGTACAACACTCAGGGAATTGCTGAATCCAAACCCGAGGAGGAACCGGAATTTGAAGATACCTTCGATAAGATTAAGGAATTGTACTGTGACTATAAGACCCTGATGCTGGATTCTTTGGATAAACTTCAAGCGACGGAGGAAATTAAGGTGAGTGCTAGTGTAAGCAGTCATACTGAAAAGCCAACTATTCGCTTACCAAAAATAAATATACCCATATTTACCGGGGATTACAACACATGGCGGTCATTCCATGACATATTTTGTTCACTTATTCACTCGAATAAAGACTTGTGCGAGGTAGAAAAGTTGCATTATTTAAAGTCGAGTTTGCGCGATGAAGCAGAGCGACTGCTACAACACTTGCCTGTAAATAAGGGAAACTTTGATGTGGCCTGGGAAATACTCGTCGCGCGTTATGACCACAAACGCGTTCTGGTTAATGCCCAGTTAAAAACATTTTTCGACCAGGAAGTAATTCGGGTAGAGTCAGTCACAGCACTAAAGAAATTATTAGACACTTCTGTAGAATGCAGACACGCTCTTCAAAATTTACAGTTGCCAGTCGAGCATTGGGATGCTGTCTTCATTTTTTCAATGGTGAGAAAACTCCCTGTAGCTACTCAGCAACTCTGGGAGGAAAAACTAGGCACGAGTAAGGACCTACCCAAATTTACTGTGTTTTGTAATTTCCTAGAGGCGAGATTTAGAACACTAGAGGCTGTAGGGCAACAGCATTCGACAAATGCCAATAAAGATGTAACGGTGAAGAGACAATCCTTTTTTCTCAAGCAAGAGAAGAAAAATCAGTATAGTTGCAAAGTTTGCACCAAGGGTGCACACGCACTACGAAAGTGCAACAAATTTACCAACATGGATACTGCTTCACGCAAAAAGACAGTAAACAGAATTGGAGTATGTGAGAATTGCCTGGCATACAGTCATAACACGACACAATGCCCAAGTAGGCTCAGGTGTTACTTCTGCCAGCAGCCCCATCATTCATTGCTACACATAGAATCCATTTCACATAATTCACACACTACAAATACACAACACAACACCACACACCCAGCACCTATTGCGTCCACTAGTAAGCACCAACATTTTCACTCAACACATTCACAACCACCCCCCCTAAACTCAAGCGCTTTACCATTCCAATCCAACCAAATACAGAGTCTTCACACCACCCAAACTCACAGGGAAGTGCTACTAGCTACAGCAATAGTAAGCGTTCGTTCGTCATGTGGAGATAGGGTCAATCTTCGCGGTTTAATTGATCCAGGATCGGAAGCGAGCTTTATTTCTAAACAAGCGACACTAAGGTTAGGTCTAAAGGGCAAACGCACTCATGTGGAGGTTTCAGGATTAGGAAAAATTAATGCCGGAATATGTCAGGGTTATGTCGACCTTACGCTAGAGTCGCTCCAGTCAGATTTCGAGACAAACGTACAAGCACTGATCTTCGATTCCTTGACTGGACTACTTCCTTCCCACAAAGTGCAAGCTCAAAAATGGAGCCACATTCATGGTTTGCCTTTAGCCGATCCGACATTTCATACGCCAGCTGAAGTCGACTTAGTGTTAGGAAATGACCTATACTCCGAAATAGTACTTCCTCAGATAGTAAGAGATAGTGAAGAAGAAGGTCCAATAGCACAAAACACACTACTAGGATGGGTCGTTATGGGAAAAATTCCACAGCCAAGACGGAGCATAAAGAGTTTTGTGCAAACCATCGACATAGACAAGCAGCTGCGACGTTTTTGGGAGGTGGAAGAAGTCCCCTTTAAGCCACAAAAAACTTCCGAAGATATGGAGTGTGAAAATTTCTTTGAACAAACGACGAATCGATTACCAAGTGGACGCTACGAAGTGGCGTTACCATTTAAAGCAGGGGGCAGACCTGCGCTTGGACCCTCGAAGCAAGGTGCCTTGCGTAGGTTTGCTCATCTGGAGCGGAGATTCCGCGTAAATGATGCACTTAAGCTAGAGTATACTAAGTGCATACAAGAATACCTCCAACTAGGACACATGGAAGAAGTCGACATGGCACAAGATGAAGTTTTAAGAACTCCATTTCATTACGTTTTACCACACCATGCCGTCTTTAAAGAATCCAGCTCTACAACTAAACTACGAGTGGTCTTTGATGCGGCAGCCAAAACAATGGATGGAACTTCATTAAATCAACATCTAATGACTGGGCCGAAGACACAAACCGATATCATCGATATCGTTTTAAAGTGGAGAAGACACAAATTCACATTCACAGCCGACATTGAGAAAATGTACCGACAGATCAGGATAGGCAAAGAAGATTCCTATTACCATTTAATATTCTGGCGCAATGAAGAGACGGAACAAGTAAAGCTGTACCGACTACAAACAGTCACGTTTGGTACAACTTGTGCTCCATACCTGGCCATTCGTTGTCTTAATCGATTGGCGGAGGACGAAGCACACAGGTATCCTCTTGGAGCACAGATGGTAAAAGAGGACATATATGTCGACGATCTGTTTGCTGGAGCCGATACTGTGGAAGAAGCGGTACATAAGCGCATAGAGGTAAACAGTCTATTACTGGCGGGAGGATTCAGTCTTCGAAAATGGGCTAGTAACGCTGAGGCGATTCTAGATGGAATACCACTACAACAAAGGGAATCTAATTTTTCATTACCTCTCAACTCACCCAATCACATAAAGACCTTAGGAATTCGATGGTTTCCTGGTGAAGATAGTCTCGGATTCCAAAATATCCAACTTGATTCGACCGAACCAACAAAAAGAACCATCCTGTCTACTATTGCAAAATTGTTCGACCCACTCGGGTGGATTGCACCAGCTGTTATAAAAGGTAAGATAATGATGCAACAACTTTGGCGTTGTGGACTTAATTGGGACGAACCACTGTCCTTTGAGATGAAGAAAGAGTGGATCACTTTCCGCGATGAACTGTCACACCTCCAGGAAATCCGTATTCCCCGCTGGATTCACACGAGTAAGGCACACAATGGACTCGAGTTGCACGGATTTAGCGATGCCTCCGAGAAAGCGTATGGGGCGGCGGTATATATCAGGATCCTCGATTCTCAACATAAAATTTACTCACAGTTGCTCATATCCAAAACCAGAGTTGCACCTGTGAAGACGCAAACACTTCCACGCCTCGAACTTTGCGGAGCCGTTATGCTGGCTACATTGCTCGACTACACCGCAAGAGTCTTAAATGTAAGAGATGCAAAGCAATACGCGTGGACGGACTCAACAATAACACTCGCGTGGATCGCTGCTCCTCCAATTAAGTGGGCCACATTCGTCAATCATAGAGTGGCGGAGGTACAACGATTGGTCAAACCAGAAAACTGGAAGCATATCCCCAGTGAGTTAAATCCAGCCGACTTGGTGTCAAGGGGAGTAATGCCATCGGCTCTGCTCTCAAGCACCCTCTGGTGGAATGGACCCGAATTCCTTCGAGACTCCTGGGAATTCCAATGTCCCAAACAGCCGAAGACCCTTGTAACAGAGGAGGAGAAACGTTCGGTAAAAACTCATGCTGCCTTAAAAACACAAAACGTTATTTTCACTCTAATGTTAGAACATTCAAATTTAACTAAATTGGTTAGAATTGTTGCTTATTGTCGACGATTTATTAAAAATGCCAAAAATCTACACTCTTGCAGAAATTTAAACACACTTTCTCCAGCAGAACTACAATCTACCATGTTATTACTTGTTAAACTAGCTCAAGAGGATATGTTCAATTCAGAGAAAGCCAAAATACCGGGATCTCTCTCACCCTTCTCGGATCCTGACGGAGTCTTACGCGTCGGAGGTCGATTAAAACATGCTGAACTTTCGTTCGAACAACGGCACCCCATCATTCTTAAGGGAAACCACCATTTTACAAAACTCCTTATAGCCGACGCTCATTGGAGAACCTTGCATGGAGGTCTACAGCAAACCACAGCATACTTACGTAACAGGTTCTGGATCTTAAAATTCAAAAATTGCGTCAAGAGCATCTTGCACAAGTGCATTATATGTTTCCGGTACCGAGCGAAGCCGAGAAACCAACTTATGGGCGAATTACCAGCTCCAAGGGTATGCATCTCGCAACCCTTCACTCATGCCGGAGTAGACTACGCAGGGCCGATTAATATAAAAACATGGAAGGGCCGAGGCGCAAAAACCCTCAAGGCGTACTTTGCGATCTTTGTGTGTTTGGTGACCAAAGCCATTCACATAGAATTAGTCAGCGATTTAACGACCCAAGCCTTTATTGCGGCGTTACGCCGATTCATTTCCAGGAGAGGGATATGCAGTCACATCTATAGCGACAACGGAACTAATTTTGTAGGAGCCAACAAGGAGTTAAAGAAGTTGTTCGCGGAAGCTGATGTCGGATGGAAGGCTGTCGCTGAACTGACCGCAAACGAGGGCATAGAATGGCACTTCATTCCACCCGCGTCTCCCCACTTCGGAGGGCTCTGGGAGGCCGGGGTGAAGTCAGTGAAGCACCACCTTAAAAGGATTGTAGGTGAAGAGAGATACACCTATGAGGAATTAAGCACGTTTTTGCATCAGGTGGAGGCATGCTTAAACTCCAGACCTCTATGTCCAATGACCGACAACCCTCACGATTTCACCGCTCTCACCCCCGGACACTTTCTCATCGGCCGAGCTCTGACCAACATCCCAGAAGCTGACAAAACAGAAACAAAAAGTGGACCTCTACAACGATGGCAACAAATGCAAAAATTCCAACAAACATTCTGGAAGCGATGGACTTCAGAATATCTCACTCGGTTGCAGCAGCGGCCAAAATGGCTAAAGGTGGAAGAGCAACCCAAAATCGGTGATTTAGTTTTATTAAAGGAAGATAACCTACCGCCAGGGAAATGGAATTTAGCACGTGTCGTCGACGATCATCCTGGTAGGGACAACTTAGTTCGTGTAGTCACCCTGAAAACAGCAACCGGTGAGATTAAAAGGCCCATAACAAAAATTTGCATACTACCATGCAACGACTCGTACAAACAAACACATTAATCAACAGAAACATTTCCTAAATCTACAAGCTATTTAGTGCATAAAATATTAACAAATATGCTTTAATTATAATTCAACAAACTGTATCGAATTTAATTACTTCATAAAATAATATGCATTTTCATGAATAAAAGACTGTACTAAAACAAACTACATTACCACATTATATACCCGTATATTATGGCAAACATATGATATAATCAGCTGTCACATGTTCCAATTTCAATGTTCCAGTTCATTGCACCCTCCGCAGTCATATCACACTTCGATGTGCAGAACGAAGTGTAATAGACAATAATCTACACACATGGAAGTCAATGATCACAAAGCCGTCGCGAATCGACTAACACAACACTACACACATAAGTCCACACAGACGCGCGTATCGTTTTTCTTTTTTTTCTATTATGCACTATTTTTCCTCACTTTTGTCAAAAAAAAAAAAAAAAAAAAAACACTAATGAATTTTTAAGTTTCTTTTACCCAGGCACTAGAAGATAACAAAATCACCCCACACTACACTTCACATCATGTACTTTCGCAAGTACATACATACACGAAATTTCCCGATCATAGGAATCAAAACAAAACCCAAATCCCTTCAATGGAATTGCGTTTCTCCATTGAGGCTTGGGATAACGGAATTTATCTATGACTATATCTACGCCGCAAGTACAATCGCCAAAACGAACTAAACACGTTTAAAAACCATAAAATAACTACATAATTACCTAACAACAAATTTAAATCATGTCACCTGATACATGTTAATAATTTTACTACTACTAATTATTACTTAATTTTTTTTATTCACACGCAAAAGGGCAGCCCCACACTAAATTACGTTACACCGCACAACACTTATCTCGGCAAACTGATCTGTTTGTCTACTATTGTCTACTATTTCACCACACCAAGCTACACCAATATGGTAGAACACTGATGAAAGGGTTCACGTCCTGGGCACCAGTAATGAAATGTCAGTTCTGTTCGCTTCAACATCGCTCACGGCCGGGCAGGATGTTCAATGAAGACCAAAATATTGGATATAATAAGAACTCGTCATTATCAGTTTAAACCATTTTATTTAATTTTATTATTGTATCAAATCACACTACCTTAACATATCTTAATTATTGTACTAAAGTAATCAAGTGTACTAAAAGCATAAAACCATCTGTCAAATGAAAATATGTAAAATACTCACTCTTTCGCAAACCGTCGATCAATTAAGAATATATGTATAACGTATAGTTTAACTCTTGGTTTCTTTTTTTTCGATACATATACACTCGATATTTCGCTACACCATAAAGAGTAAAGATCTCTTTGAATATAACTAAATACATAGTATTTCAACCTTGTACTTAAGAGTGCAGTGGACTTCCGCTAATTGTCACGGGATACTATGATTTATTCGACTTAAGGGTTGATTATAATGCGCATTAGCTAGTGAGAAATGCGCATGGGTGAGCGATCGAATACACCTACCCCCAAGGAGCCAACCTATAATTGTCATCGACGAGTGATTGTGAACATTTCGCAAAGCATGTGTGAATTTGGCAGATGGAATATTGTGTGCACAAACCACACAAACGTTTCGTTAAGCATGAGCTAGTGCGCTCTGGATCGCAGTCGCACATGCGAATTTGATAGATAGCACCCAAACAAACAAAAAATCAAGGAAAATTGCCGGTTTGCAAATTGGAAACATCCATGATTTCGTGGACAGTGTGAGGAAGCATCCTTGCCTATACAAAAGGAACCCTCTTTATTATAATAAGTTCAAGAAGGCAAAATCCTGGGAAATAATATTGTAACGGCTGGTAACTAAAATAATGGAACACTGTGCAGAAGCCACTGAATATAAGACAAAACTTAAAAAAAGAGTAGCCGAATGAAGGTCAATAGTTCTAGAAACTTGAAAAAGGAGCAGAGAAGAAAAGGAGCGATACAGCGATCATTTTGTTTTCTCTAAAAATAAGATTTTCCTTCAATAAAATTATCAACGAAGACCGTTTTTTTTATAAGAAGAATTCTTGTATTCTTGCGAACCCTCCGCTAAACGTTACAATATCATCAGAAAACCACATGCCAAGTAAGTATCTAGACACAAATCTATAACAAAAATTTATTTCACCAATCGAGTGGAAACAAAAATGTAAATGGTTGTGTGAAAGATATTCGCGGGAACTGTGGCAGCAGAGCTTACCTTCAGGTAGTGGGCTATCCCAGGATTTAGAGTGGAACCTCATGTCAGAGTTGGACTTCCTCAAGAATTGCGTCGAACCAAAGCCAAGTTTATGTATATCATCAGCTCACCAATGAGGTTTGTGTCTAATGAAGACGAAAATGTAACTTGAGACAGCTGCTCATCAACATCCAAGAAGAAGGCAACTTTTGAAAACCTTTGCGACGACGTGTCTTCTATTGTGAGAACAATTAAGGAAAAAATTGCGGTGGCAACGAATGACTCTGCTTTCCTTAAGCAAATTGAGGTGATGATGAGGGATATCCCCGAGAAGGATACTTTTAAAGAGAAGGTTATCCACGACCTCAGCGTTGTTCGGCGAGATTGTCAGCAAATTGAGGTGATGATGAGGGATATCCCCGAGAAGGATAATTTTAAAGAGAAGGTTATCCACGACCTCAGCGTTGTTCGGCGAGATTGTCAGCAAATTGAGGTGATGATGAGGGATATCCCCGAGAAGGATAATTTTAAAGAGAAGGTTATCCACGACCTCAGCGTTGTTCGGCGAGATTGTCGTCGACGAAATGTATTATTACAATAATATTTAACTTAAATAAAAACATGTACATATTTATTGAATTTTAAAAGTTTTATAGTGTAAATAATCACGAAGATTGTTCCTTATTGTTTTCGAAGTGTTGCCACCATATTGATGATGGTGCAATGGATGAAATATTTGTGTTCACTTCTTCTCGCCATAGACCTTCATGTCGTTGTCCATCAGAGTCCTCCCAATCAATGTAGTCGTTGGGGCAGTCATTTTCATTTTCCTTATTCAGCATGATGAAATTATGTAGAGCAATACAAGCCAGAATTATTTCCTCTGCATTATTAGGAACCATGTTCAATATAGTCAATAAAATTCGTCAAAGGGCGACCAATATGCCAAACGAATTCTCAATTGTACGACGGACAACCGTGAAAGTCGTTTATTGAAGTTTTCTTCTTTTGGACTACGAAGAGCTCCAGGATATGGACGCATCAGATTAAGAGACAAAGAAAAAGCAGCATCATGAGTCTCTGCAATTGAAACGTTGGATTACATTACAGAGAAATCGTCCGCAAATCCGATGATCTTCCGATGATCTTCCTTGTCGGTGGATGTTTCTACAATGAAGCCAAGCTAATTAAGTGTCAGAGCTCAGCAGAGTTCCTGAAAGCACGATTCTCAAGTCAAAAAGTTAAAAGACCTCTGGCCCGATTTGAGACTAGTGTTCAACCAATACTCCCAGATATCGGTCAGACTGCCTCCGAGTCTGAACGAAGATGACCAAAGTTTTGAGGCTGTTTAAGGCATAAAACCCAAGCGTCCCCATGCACACGATAATAAAGGCCGACAAAGCGGGGAAAACGGAGGGATTCTTGTAAAAAAAAATCACTTACGATTGTTAAAGGCAAAGGGTTGGACATGAACTAAGTCCAGGACGTGAACGAATTCCTCGAATGGCAGCGTCGCTAAGCAAGCTTGGCATCAACACGAAAGTTCAGGAAGAGGCTGTGAAACAAGTAACTCTTCTCAGCCCACGACTGCACTAAAGATCGATTAAATATAAATCGAATCCCTTAAGTGTGTAAATTTGTGAACCAAACAAGTTAAGGAACCCAACAAGTTATTTCCTGAATGTTCAGTTCAGCAACTCATAAGATACTAACACAAATTCGTTGCCGGCAATCAAGCACTGATTGATCTTTCACGTCAGAATATTTAAAGCCTTAAGACATCGAAGTGCACATTCAACAACGAAGTGGTATAATCTGCCACTCCACCAGAAATCAACGCCCCATCGTCCAGATGACGTAAAGTCAATGGGAAATGGAGTTCCTTTTGCAGCACAAGGTAGTGATTCCACTCGTCGAATAGAATTTCCATTCACCCCTCGATCGCCTCTGATGGAACAATGAATTAATCAACCCCAAATACACAGACTCAAACTCATGCAGTCCTTTTTCGGAGCTCTACATAAACAGGACTCGTTACGTTGTCACCCAAAGAGCGACAGGAGTTGAAGTAGATGTGCGATGAAATCCTGACAAGCAACAGGAAGCACTGACGCCCGGTTTTACTCTGCATAAGTGCACGAGAGTTTCAAGGGTCATCAAGTTAAGAGCGCATGCAACAATCGAGTGTTAATTGGACTTTTATTTTTCTGTGATGAATTTCTTGTATTCCCCCACCCCATCCGCATGGCATGCAACAGGAGTAGGTTACGCGGAAAGGAGTTGAGCGGAACATTCATTTGATTAAAGCCATTCAGCCATTCACAGACGAACGTCAAGTCTGAGAGCATTCAGGTTTGGATGGTTTTAAGTGGAAGATGTGGCTAAGGCACGAGGTTGTGTGTTTAGTATGTCACAGCTTAAATCTTGCGACTGGTATTTGATGAACTTAAACCACTTTAGTGAGTCATGGTCTTAAGCCGTCACAAAAAGCGCTCAATGATTGTCCAATGCGGTGATTAACTACCTGACTCTGAGGCCTGACTCTGAGAGACTGCGACAACATACGAGCAAGTCCTGACTACTGTACCTTCATTTGGACGATAATATTAGCTGCGTTTATACGCTTAAATTTCAATTTGCATGTAAAATACACTAACAACGAGTCCAATATCCGCTTAAGTTACTCATCATATCTATCGCCGCAAGAAGAAGTAAGCGTGGATAAAAACAATGCTTCCAATCAGTATTTTCTGTGTGTTCATTCCTGAGTTTATTCATTCATTGTTTAGGTTTCTGTATATGGCTTACATTTAGAGGTGTGGTTGATGTATTAGATAATTTTTAAATGTTGGGGCATCTATAAGTATGCAATTTTTGGTACACCCAGAGTGTCTCTGCTATACATTCCGTTTAGGTTTCGTAATCGATTCTTTTCATTCGATGAACATTGTTTTCCTTTTATAATTATTAAGCGATTTTGCTTTTAAAGAGATGGTCATGCTACACAGTCACAAAACGAAGATTGTGACCATCAAAGATCAATCATCACCTTCCACGACTGCTTAGCAAATGTCATGAATGTCGTCGGGGCTGCCAAGATTTTATGATGAATCATTAAGCGCCGATGATCGTTTTTTTGTGCACTTCAAAATTAAGCGTATATAAACTTGCAAGAAAACACAGCTGTTCCTAAAGAAGTAATGGTTGATATCGATCCGATGCATTTTGGTGAAAACTAGAAATGAAACGTTAGAAAGTGTAAATAGTCCAACTGAAGGTGGAATTTGGACTTTGGTTTCTTGCTTAAATGCTCTCCACCTGTCGCATTTATAATGAGCAGCAGGGATGATTTTCGCTCTGTCATTTCGAGTTTTCCCAACTTCGGTTGCACCGTTCGTACCCTTCCCTCCACGAGATTGGAAAGATTGGATATGCCTCCTCTTCTGTAGGTTGCTCAGTGCATATGATAGTTCAGTTCACAACGGCAGTGGACTCGTAGATACTAACCCGTGTCAACGGCAACACTGACGTCGATGGTCTAATACCAATAATGACTAGGTCAAGGCAGTTCGCGCTGAACCATCGTTCGAATCGTGTCGTTCGCCTTTTTGTTAAACTCAATCAATGATCGTTCGTTCGTAATAAATGTTGAAGTAAGGTTTCGGTCGTTTTATTTAGCCTGACACCCGAAATTTCAGCTTCATTTCAACTTGACTGGAGACACCGTGATTTTCCCATCTCTGCGGCATTCACTGAGCATCAAGCATCCCTAAAAAAATTTAACTCAATCAGATGGTCGACTGATTCTTCGCAATGTACAAGGCAGTAGCCCTTGTAAACAGTTCGTTCTTCTCTTAAAAGATTCTGGAAGCGGGCGGCTGTTAAAAAAATCAGCATTCTCTGTAGTCGGAGTTACCAGATCTTGTTTCTTTTTTCTTTATTTGGCGCTACAGTCCGGGGTGCCAACAAGCCTCTCCAGCGCGCACGGTCTCGGCTAGCTGTCTCCAGTGTCTCACGCCAAGTTGGATGAGGTCCTTCTCCACCTGGGTGCGCCACCTTAAACGCCCAAGCTGACTTGTCCATACGCTCTACATGGCCTAGCCATCTTAGGCGTTGAATCCGAAGACGCCTGACTAGACTCATGCCGCTGTACAGCCCGTACAGTGCTTGCTTGACTCCTCCAGAAGCCGTCAACGCAAACAGGACCAAAGATCTCGAAGAGACCAAGCACTTCCTCATCCGCTTTTGAGATTGTTCATGCCTCCGCACCATACAGCAGGACAGGGATGATAAAGGTGTTGTATAAAGTCAGCTTTAGAGACTGGAGTTACACCCCTCTTCATGAACACTCTTAAAATACATTTCGGTCATATTTATAAAGTCAATGCGATGAGGCAGGAAAAAATTACGAGGTTGGTACTTGCGCAAATGCATGGATATAAGGTGAAGTGTGTCCAAGAATGGGAATCACTATGATGAGAATGCGATTATAGCTTCAATTTTACACCAAGCGAACAACAGGAATCGTTAAAACAAAAAATCAACACCTTGCTCCAGAAAACCGGCCACCGAATTTTTCACAAATTTGTACATGAAGCCCATTCATCCCAATACAGAGCCTACTACAGCAAAATGCACCACAGCCTACAAGAAGGGACTTATTTCTTGAATAGCTACTCAGTAGAATATTCTGAATGGTCCCAGAGGTTGGGACTTACTCTACAACTACACAGTCGACGCATTGCGCCTTTATAATGAAACAAGCAGCATATATTTTTTGGTTTATATAAGTATTTAACGTAGTTTTTTCTTTTATTGTCTTCAGGTAGACGGCCTCTAGGCCAAACCATATAGACTGTTATAATAATGAAAATTGTAAGCAATCACTTTTTTTGAAATAAAATAGTCTAATTAACTTGCTAACTTAACTTAAAAGTCAGCATGGCCCTTCGAGAGATATCTCTCCTACTCAATTGCCTCTTGAGCCCATAGAAACAGCGGTTTGCAAGAGTTACTCTGGATTGATCTCGGTACTGATGTTGTTCGTACTATTTACTGCGGACCCGAGGTAGACGAAGTCCTTGACTACCCCGAAGTTATAGCTGCCCATCTGTCCAAGACGTCGATGTTGTGTGTATGACAGCATATACTTCGTTTTAACTCATTCACCGCTAGACTCACTTTATCCGCTTCAGCCTCAATGCCAGCAAACGCCTCATTGACGGCTCGCTGTATTCTGCCAATCACGTCAATGTCATCCGCGTATGCCAGCAGTTGTACGGACTTTTGGAAGATCGTGCCTCTAGTGTTGGCGCGTGAGTCTTGCAAGATATTCTCCAGGATGATATTAAAGAAGTCACATGACAGCGCGTCGCCTTGTCTAAAACCTTTTTTGACATTGAAGGTCTCGGTGAGTTCGTTACCGACCTTGATGGAGCAGCGAGAATTCTCCATCGTCATCCTGCACAACCTGACGAGTTTGGCAGGAATGTCAAAATTAGACATTGCCTTGTATAGCTCGCTGTCATATGCTACCTTGAAATCGACAAATAGGTGGTGAATGTTGATCTGCATCTCTTGCGTCTTTTCCAGGATTTGCCGTAGTGTGAAAGTCTGGTCTATGGTGGACTTCCCTGGCCCGAACCCACATCAGGTTATTTATAAACGGCTTGAGGCGAGTACACAAAACGGCAGAGAAGATCTTGGAACGATGTTCAGGAGACTTATCCATCGGTAGTTGACGCAGTCAAAGCGGTCTCCTTTCTTGTGAATCGAGCAACCGATACTGAGATTCCACTCGTCAGGCATGCTTTCCTCCGACCATATCTTACAGATGAGCTGGTGCATGCGCCCAACTAGATCATGTCCAGCTGCCTTAAAGATTTCGGGCGCTCCGTGCGGACAGTCCGTGCGCACTGGCAGCTTTGTTAGACTTCAGTCTTGATACTGCTATCTTCACCTCGCCCAAGTCGGGGGGACGGAATTCTCGTCGATCATCGTCAATTGTGTTGAGTGGAACATTCTGCCTGACAGCGGTATTGGTGTCATCATCGCCGTTTAGCAGTCTGCAGAAATGGTTCTTCCAGAATCTCGGTATCGACTGCGACTCTACTACTAGTTGTCCATTCTCATCCCGGCAGGCTTCTGTCCGAACCTTATATCCATTGGAAGACTGTTTCACCCTCTGGTAAAACTTTCGGACATCGTTCCCGCCGTAGCACCTCTCCATCTCCTCGATCGAGCGCTTCTCGTGCTCTTTCTTCTTTCTCCTGGGAAGCCGGTTTTCGTCCCTTCGTCTCTGTTCGTAGAGCTCAATGTCTATTCTCACAGCTCTCGTTGTTAGTTACAGCGTTGCTTTGTAGGCTTCCAGCTTCGCTGCATGTCATGCCAGCCTGCAGTCGTTGTGAAACCATGGGCTTTTTCTAGGCGGTGCCGTAAAACCGAGCACATCAGTGGAAGAATCATTGATGGCTTCTTGACAACACCTCCAATCTTCTTCGATTGTTCGCGCAGGTGCCGACGAACTTAGAGAGAGATTCCGGGAGACTCGATCGGCAAAGATCCTAGCAGTCCGTTGCGATTGTAGCTTTCAACGTCAAACCGTGGTGTCCTTTCTCGACTCCGTTGATCTCTTGATATCCGAGTTCTTACCTTGGCTACAACAAGCAAATGGTCCGAGTCGATGTTGGCTCCTCGGACGTTCGGACATCAAGAATGCTGGAGGAGTGCCTGACGTCGATCGAAACATGATCCATCTGGTTGACGGTTGATTGATCTGGGAACCTCCAGGTCTCTTTATGGATGTTGAGGTGTGGGAACTGCGTGCTAGCTACAGAGAGCCTACGTCCCGTGACAAAGTCCACCAGCCTGAGTCCGTTATCGCATGCGGTGTCGTGCAGGCTGTGTTTCCCGAAGACTCTGGCAAAGGTGTCCTCCTTACCCAGCTTTGCATTGAAATCTTCTAGAGCGATCTTGGTGTCGGAGCTGGGGCACTGATCGTAGGTCCTTTAGAAGAGATCATAGAAGTCATCCTTGTCCTCTGTCGGGGCGTGGGCGCAAATCAGGCTGATGTTATTGAGTTAAGCTTTGATGCGATGACAGACAAAGCTTTAGACTTTTTGCCTAAGTCTGCCTCGAACAACAAATCCACCTCCAAATCCAAGTTGGAGTTACCAGATGCGTCCTCATTATGCGGTGTGTTTGAGCCATTCCCCTCTGCACTCGTATCATCTTGGGCTATTATCCACTCATTCACCAAAAAAAGACTTCAATGGAAACCCTTTACCTGCTGCTCTGCCAGATTAATTCTTTAACTCTCAAACACTTCTTTTTCATCATCATGTTTACCTCGTTGCTGTTGCCGCTCCTAGCGAGCACTCGAGCACACAGAGCGTGAGTCGACTTCACCATATATTAACTCCCAAAGATGGCATGTGATGCCCGCAGTTATGAGCCCAATTGGCCCACCCTCCATCCGTCACTTAATTGTAACGACTTCCACATTCAGCCCACTCGATGACAAAAAAGAGTACTTCCTCACCACACCGCCGAAAGTTCTGTGTACACGCCAGCAGTGAACAGCCTCCCATCACACACATGTCACCCCTTCACTCGGTCGCATCTCGACTCAACAATTTCGAAGAGGAGCCTGAGCGACACACAGACAATTCAAAACACTTGTGACAGCCCAGAAAACGCCTAAAAACTTTATTGCCTGCAATTCAATTAGTGCGATGTTGATGTAAGAGTCATTAAATTTGCATATGCCCCAGCTGGCGATGGGCGTGATTTGGGGTGCTCGCCCGACCGCCCGTCCGCCCGACCACCCGACCACCCGATTGTCGTTGCTGCTCGGTATCATCGCTCAACAGAAAAATGTGACACTAAGTGTCCTTCATTGTGCAATCATAGCAGATGCTCACTGTTTCTCTGCTCTGCTCTCCACAGCGTCTGCCCCGCTGTTGTCGTCGCTCCGCCATTTGGCGCTCTCAAAAAGTTTCCATCGTAAATAGCGGCAAGGACGAACTCGTCGAGCACTAACGTGATCCTGTAGTTTATGGATGCAGTTTCGTGCTACAAAATCAGAGCACAAGCCCCCGCACGTAAAGTTGAAAAATCAGAGTCTGGTTGCAGTTGAGTGTGTGTGTGTGTGTGTGTATGGGTGTGTGGTTGAGTGCGGAGCGATTCCTCTAAACCGCAAGTATCCCCTTTTTGCCTTGGCATCCGACACGATAATGTCCTTTCACATAAACATTACACTCTGTTGCTCTGTTCCCGGGCTCCGTTCGTTTGTCACTTCTTTTGTATCGCATGCGGGGAAAAAATGGAAAAAATGAACGGGCGGCGCAGCAGTGGGAAATATGAAAACTTTCGACAGGAAGCGCTGATAAGGCTATTCACTGGCTTCACTGGTGTCATTCATCTTCATCCGTTCCCTAAAGAAGGGCATTTTTTCTCTCCTTTCGGCGCTGTGCGACTATTGCCACTATAATCACCAGAACAACACATAGTTGCCGCGGGTGGGGCGGGGAATGGTGGTGCCGAAGGACAAAGTGAAAACGGGGATACTTGGGGATGCTGTACCTGTGGTAAAGGAAAGATTGTGATTCCTTCTTTCGCACTTTCTCTTCTGGTTTCTTTGTGCGCAGCAGACAGTCGCAAGGATCTGTTTGTGAAGCTTTCCTGCCGTCTTCAGGATTCACTTAGAAGGGGTTATGCGAGGATTGCGCATGAATTTAAGCAAATTTTTCCAGAAGATGCGTGTAACTGGGTCGCAGTGGGTACTGTTGGATGTTTAAATAGCCAGTCCCTTTGTGATGGCAGACGAAGCAGATGTCAATAATCCACTCGATACCGTACTTCAAGCTCACAAGGGCATCGTTGGTCTGCCTGCTCCGAATACACAGACGAGTACCCCTAATGAAGCATTGCTTAGGTGGATACCAATGTTGTATCCACTGTCAGAGGACAACTTGCGGGACGTGTAAAAACTCCCTGTAGTGGCCTATCTCCCGATAAGTCTTCTTAAGCCTTTCAGGCACAACGTTGCCAAAGAGCTATTTGACATGTTAACAGCCTCACCATCTGCGCTCATGTAGTTTTTATTTAATAAATAATAATGATAATCATATATTTCTGTATGAAGTGTGGTGAGCAATAACCCCGTATGCGTTATTTTCAAAAGACTTTGACAGTATTGGCGAAGAAGACGGAAGACGGAAGAAGTTTTCAAACACTGCAGGTTTTTTGAATATTGTGAGAAAAAATTAAAAATGTAAATCCAATTGTTTTCAGCAAAAAATTAAGTTAAATATTTCTACAAGCGAAGAGCAATCCTCTCATAATGACGAACAGACTTCGATTAGTCTCTCCTGCCCTGCCTTGCCAGAGTCCCATTTGTAAAATAAATATGACTTTTAACTGCCTTTGGTGATGTTTTCCCCGTAGCTCAGAATGTCACTGGACACTCTAGTGTTATCTCAGTATACACCACATCGTCATTTCATCGTCGCTTTGTATCCTTTTATCAGATCATCCTCCATCCTGACATCTGTAATGGTTCTGGCGGTTCGTATTGAACTTTTGACAGCTTATATCTCGAGAACGGTGCGTCCTACGAAAAAAATCCAGCACATTTTTTGTAGCTTATGACTTGATCTACATGGTGGAATTTGAAAATTCACGATTGTGCCGTTATTTGAAGAAATTTTTGACAAAAACAGAGAAATTTGTTTCTCTGTCGTAAATTATATGAAATTTTACATCGGCTTTGAAGGAAGGTCGATCTGAATAGTTGCTCTTAACGTGAATTTACATTGTGCAAGTTTTCATCAGTCTTAATCACCGGCAAGCCCATCTTAAAAATTATCTTAAAACAAAAAGTGCTTTATCCATTGAAAATAATATCCTTATAACGGTGAATTTGTCCTTTCTCCAGCTCCATCCTCTAGACCAAGTCAGAAGCTACAAAATCGGGCTAGGTCACTTTGCTGTAGGACGCACCGTTTTTAAGATATGAGCCAGGTAAGACCAACGTTCATGATTTTTTCAACGTAGAAAAATCGACATCTGTAGGGGTTCTGGCGGTTCGTATTGAGCTTTTGACAGCTTATATCTCGAGAACGGTGCGTCCTACGAAAAAAATCCAGTACAATTTTTTGCAGCTTATGACTTGATCTACATGGTGGAATTTGAAAATTCACGATTGTACCGTTATTTGGGGAAATTTTTGACAAAAACAGAGAAATTTGTTTCTCTGTCGTAAATTATATGAAATTTCACTTCGGCTTTGAAGGAAGGTCGATCTGAATAGTTACTCTTAACGTGAATTTACATTGTGCAAGTTTTCATCAGTCTCAATCACCGGCAAGCCCATCTTAAAAATTATTTTAAAACAAAAAGTGCCTTATCCATTGAAAATAATATCCTTATAATGGTGAATTTGTACTTTCTCCAGCTCCATCCTCTAGACCAAGTCAGAAGCTACAAAATCGGGCTAGGTCACTTTGCTGTAGGACGCACCGTTTTTAAGATATGAGCAAGGTAAGACCAACATTCATGATTTTCTCAACGTAGAAAAATCGACATCTGTAGGGGTTCTGGCGGTTCGTATTGAACTTTTGACAGCTTATATCTCGAGAACGGTGCGTCCTACGAAAAAAATCCAGTACAATTTTTTGTAGCTTATGACTTGATCTACATGGTGGAATTTGAAAATTCACGATTGTACCGTTATTTGGGGAAATTTTTGACAAAAACAGAGAAATTTGTTTCTCTGTCGTAAATTATATGAAATTTTACATCCGCTTTGAAGGAAGGTCGATCTGAATAGTTGCTCTTAACGTGAATTTACATTGTGCAAGTTTTCATCAGTCTCAATCACCGGCAAGCCCATCTTAAAAATTATTTATAAACAAAAAGTGCCTTATCCATTGAAAATAATATCCTTACAACGGTAAATTTGTCCTTTCTCCAGCTCCATCCTCTAGACCAAGTCAGAAGCTACAAAATCGGGCTAGGTCACTTTGCTGTAGGATGCACGGTTTTTAAGATATGAGCAAGGTAAGACCAACATTCATGATTTTTTCAACGTAGAAAAATCGACATCTGTAGGGGTTCTGGTGGTTCGTATTGAACTTTTGACAGCTTATATCTCGAGAACGGTGCGTCCTACGAAAAAAATCCAGTACAATTTTTTGTAGCTTATGACTTGATCTACATGGTGGAATTTGAAAATTCACGATTGTACCGTTATTTGGGGAAATTTTTGACAAAAACAGAGAAATTTGTTTCTCTGTCGTAAATTATATGAAATTTTACATCGGCTTTGAAGGAAGGTCGATCTGAATAGTTGCTCTTAACGTGAATTTACATTGTGCAAGTTTTCATCAGTCTCAATCACCGGCAAGCCCATCTTAAAAATTATTTTAAAACAAAAAGTGCCTTATCCATTGAAAATAATATCCTTACAACGGTAAATTTGTCCTTTCTCCAGCTCCATCCTCTAGACCAAGTCAGGAGCTACAAAATCGGGCTAGGTCACTTTGCTGTAGGACGCACGGTTTTTAAGATATGAGCAAGGTAAGACCAACATTCACGATTTTTTCAACGTAGAAAAATCGACATCTGTAGGGGTTCTGGTGGTTCGCATTGAACTTTTGTATTGAACTTTTGACAGCTTATATCTCGAGAACGGTGCGTCCTACGAAAAAAATCCAGTACAATTTTTTGTAGCTTATGACTTGATCTACATGGTGGAATTTGAAAATTCACGATTGTACCGTTATTTGGGGAAATTTTTGACAAAAACAGAGAAATTTGTTTCTCTGTCGTAAATTATATGAAATTTTACATCGGCTTTGAAGGAAGGTCGATCTGAATAGTTGCTCTTAACGTGAATTTACATTGTGCAAGTTTTCATCAGTCTCAATCACCGGCAAGCCCATCTTAAAAATTATTTTAAAACAAAAAGTGCCTTATCCATTGAAAATAATATCCTTACAACGGTAAATTTGTCCTTTCTCCAGCTCCATCCTCTAGACCAAGTCAGGAGCTACAAAATCGGGCTAGGTCACTTTGCTGTAGGACGCACGGTTTTTAAGATATGAGCAAGGTAAGACCAACATTCACGATTTTTTCAACGTAGAAAAATCGACATCTGTAGGGGTTCTGGTGGTTCGCATTGAACTTTTGTATTGAACTTTTGACAGCTTATATCTCGAGAACGGTGCGTCCTACGAAAAAAATCCAGTACAAATTTTTGTAGCTTATGACTTGATCTACATGGCGGAATTTGAAAATTCACGGTTGTACCGTTATTTGGGGAAATTTTTGACAAAAACAGAGAAATTTGTTTCTCTGTCGTAAATTATATGAAATTTTACATCGGCTTTGAAGGAAGGTCGATCTGAATAGTTGCTCTTAACGTGAATTATCATTGTGCAAGTTTTCATCAGTCTCAATCACCGAAAAGCCCATCTTAAGAATTATTTTAAAACAAAAAGTGCCTTATCCATTGAAAATAATATCCTTACAACGGTAAATTTGTCCTTTCTCCAGCTCCATCGTCTAGACCAAGTCAGAAGCTACAAAATCGGGCTAGGTCACTTTGCTGTAGGACGCACGGTTTTTAAGATATGAGCAAGGTAAGACCAACATTCATGATTTTTTCAACGTAGAAAAATCGACATCTGTAGGGGTTCTGGTGGTTCGTATTGAACTTTTGACAGCTTATATCTCGAGAACGGTGCGTCCTACGAAAAAAATACAGTGCAATTTTTTGTAGCTTATGACTTGATCTACATGGCGGAATTTGAAAATTCACGGTTGTACCGTTATTTGGGGAAATTTTTGACAAAAACAGAGAAATTTGTTTCTCTGTCGTAAATTATATGAAATTTTACATCGGCTTTGAAGGAAGGTCGATCTCAATAGTTGCTCTTAACGTGAATTTACATTGTGCAAGTTTTCATCAGTCTTAATCACCGGCAAGCCCATCTTAAAAATTATTTTAAAACAAAAAGTGCCTTATCCATTGAAAATAATATCCTTATAACGGTGAATTTGTCCTTTCTCCAGCTCCATCCTCTAGACCAAGTCAGAAGCTACAAAATCGGGCTAGGTCACTTTGCTGTAGGACGCACGGTTTTTAAGATATGAGCCAGGTAAGACCAACATTCATGATTTTTTCAACGTAGAAAAATCGACATCTGTAGGGGTTCTGGCGGTTCGTATTGAACTTTTGACAGCTTATATCTCGAGAACGGTGCGTCCTACGAAAAAAATCCAGTACAATTTTGTGTAGCTTATGACTTGATCTACATGATGGAATTTGAAAATTCAAGATTGTACCGTTATTTGGGAAATTTTTGACATAAACAGAGAAATTTGTTTCTCTGTCGTAAATTATATGAAATTTTACATCGGCTTTGAAGGAAGGTCGGTCTGAATAGTTGCTCTTAACGTGAATTTACATTGTGCAAGTTTTCATCAGTCTCAATCACCGGCAAGCCCATCTTAAAAATTATTTTAAAACAAAAAGTGCCTTATCCATTGAAAATAATATCCTTACAACGGTAAATTTGTCCATTCTCCAGCTCCATCCTCTAGACCAAGTCAAAAGCTACAAAATCGGGCTAGGTCACTTTGCTGTAGGACGCACGGTTTTTAAGATATGAGCAAGGTAAGACCAACATTCATGATTTTTTCAACGTAGAAAAATCGACATCTGTAGGGGTTCTGGCGGTTCGTATTGAACTTTTGACAGCTTTTATCTCGAGAACGGTGCGTCCTACGAAAAAAATCCAGTACAATTTTGTGTAGCTTATGACTTGATCTACATGATGGAATTTGAAAATTCAAGATTGTACCGTTATTTGGGAAATTTTTGACATAAACAGAGAAATTTGTTTCTCTGTCGTAAATTATATGAAATTTTACATCGGCTTTGAAGGAAGGTCGATCTGAATAGTTGCTCTTAACGTGAATTTACATTGTGCAAGTTTTCATCAGTCTCAATCACCGGCAAGCCCATCTTAAAAATTATTTTAAAACAAAAAGTGCCTTATCCATTGAAAATAATATCCTTACAACGGTAAATTTGTCCGTTCTCCAGCTCCATCCTCTAGACCCAGTCAGAAGCTACAAAATCGGGCTAGGTCACTTTGCTGTAGGACGCACGGTTTTTAAGATATGAGCAAGGTAAGACCAACATTCATGATTTTTTCAATGTAGAAAAATCGACATCTGTAGGGGTTCTGGCGGTTCGTATTGAACTTTTGACAGCTTATATCTAGAGAACGGTGCGTCCTACGAAAAAAATCCAGTTCAATTTTTTGTAGCTTATGACTTGATCTACATGGTGGAATTTGAAAATTCACGGTTGTACCGTTATTTGGGGAAATTTTTGACAAAAACAGAGAAATTTCTTTCTCTGTCGTAAATTATATGAAATTTTACATCGGCTTTGAAGGAAGGTCGATCTGAATAGTTGCTCTTAACGTGAATTTACATTGTGCAAGTTTTCATCAGTCTCAATCACCGGCAAGCCCATCTTAAAAATTATTTTAAAACAAAAAGTGCCTTATCCATTGAAAATAATATCCTTACAACGGTAAATTTGTCCTTTCTCCAGCTCTATCCTCTAGACCAAGTCAGAAGCTACAAAATCGGGCTAGGTCACTTTGCTGTAGGACGCACGGTTTTTAAGATATGAGCAAGGTAAGACCAACATTCATGATTTTTTCAACGTAGAAAAATCGACATCTGTAGGGGTTCTGGCGGTTCGTATTGAACTTTTGACAGCTTATATCTCGAGAACGGTGCGTCCTACGAAAAAAATCCAGTACAATTTTTTGTAGCTTATGACTTGATCTACATGGTGGAATTTGAAAATTCACGGTTGTACCGTTATTTGGGGAAATTTTTGACAAAAACAGAGAAATTTCTTTCTCTGTCGTAAATTATATGAAATTTTACATCGGCTTTGAAGGAAGGTCGATCTGAATAGTTGCTCTTAACGTGAATTTACATTGTGCAAGTTTTCATTTTCAGGTTCTGGCGGTTCGTATTGAACTTTTGACAGCTTATATCTCGAGAACGGTGCGTCCTACGAAAAAAATCCAGTACAATTTTTTGTAGCTTATGACTTGATCTACATGGTGGAATTTGAAAATTCACGATTGTACCGTTATTTGGGGAAATTTTTGACAAAAACAGAGAAATTTGTTTCTCTGTCGTAAATTATATGAAATTTTACATCGGCTTTGAAGGAAGGTCGATCTGAATAGTTGCTCTTAACGTGAATTTACATTGTGCAAGTTTTCATCAGTCTCAATCACCGGCAAGCCCATCTTAAAAATTATTTTAAAACAAAAAGTGCCTTATCCATTGAAAATAATATCCTTACAACGGTAAATTTGTCCTTTCTCCAGCTCCATCCTCTAGACCAAGTCAGAAGCTACATAATCGGGCTAGGTCACTTTGCTGTAGGACGCACGGTTTTTCAGATATGAGCAAGGGAAGACCCACATTCATGATTTTTTCAACGTAGAAAAATCGACATCTGTAGGGGTTCTGGCGGTTCGTATTGAACTTTTGACAGCTTATATCTCGAGAACGGTGCGTCCTACGAAAAAAATCCAGTACAATTTTTTGTAGCTTATGACTTGATCTACATGATGGAATTTCAAGATTCACGATTGTACCGTTATTTGGGGAAATTTTTGACAAAAACAGAGAAATTTGTTTCTCTGTCGTAAATTATATGAAATTTTACATCGGCTTTGAAGGAAGGTCGATTTGAATAGTTGCTCTTAACGTGAATTTACATTGTGCAAGTTTTCATCAGTCTCAATCACCGGCAAGCCCATCTTAAAAATTATTTTAAAACAAAAAGTGCCTTATCCATTGAAAATAATATCCTTACAACGGTAAATTTGTCCTTTCTCCAGCTCCATCCTCTAGACCAAGTCAGAAGCTACAAAATCGGGCTAGGTCACTTTGCTGTAGGACGCACGGTTTTTCAGATATGAGCAAGGGAAGACCCACATTCATGATTTTTTCAACGTAGAAAAATCGACATCTGTAGGGGTTCTGGCGGTTCGTATTGAACTTTTGACAGCTTATATCTCGAGAACGGTGCGTCCTACGAAAAAAATCCAGTACAATTTTTTGTAGCTTATGACTTGATCTACATGATGGAATTTGAAAATTCACGATTGTACCGTTATTTGGGGAAATTTTTGACAAAAAGAGAGAAATTTGTTTCTCTGTCGTAAATTATATGAAATTTTACATCGGCTTTGAAGGAAGGTCGATCTGAATAGTTGCTCATAACGTGAATTTACATTGTGCAAGTTTTCATCAGTCTCAATCACCGAAAAGCCCATCTTAAAAATTATCTTAAAACAAAAAGTGCCTTATCCATTGAAAATAATATCCTTATGACGGTAAATTTGTCCTTTCTCCAGCTCCATCCTCTAGACCAAGTCATAAGCTACAAAATCGGGCTGGGTCACTTTGCTGTAGGACGCACGGTTTTTAAGATATGAGCAAGGTGATCTACATGGTGGAATTTGAAAATTCACGATTGTGCCGTTATTTGGGGAAATTTTTGACAAAAACAGAGACATTTGTTTCTCTGTCGTAAATTATATGAAATTTTACATCGGCTTTGAAGGAAGGTCGATCTGAATAGTTGCTCTTAACGTGAATTTACATTGTGCAAGTTTTCATCAGTATCAATCACCGGCAAGCCCATCTTAAAAATTATTTTAAAACAAAAAGTGCCTTATCCATTGAAAATAATATCCTTACAACGGTAAATTTGTCCTTTCTCCAGCTCCATCCTCTAGACCAAGTCAGAAGCTACAAAATCGGGCTAGGTCACTTTGCTGTAGGACGCACGGTTTTTAAGATATGAGCACGGTAAGACCAACATTCATGATTTTTTCAACGTAGAAAAATCGACATCTGTAGGGGTTCTGGCGGTTCGTATTGAACTTTTGACAGCTTATATCTCGAGAAGGGTGCGTCCTACGAAAAAAATCCGGTACAATCTTTTGTAGCTTATGACTTGATCTACATGGTGGAATTTGAAAATTCACGATTGTCCCGTTATTTGGGGAAATTTTTGACAAAAACAGAGAAATTTGTTTCTCTGTCGTAAATTATATGCAAGGGAAGACCCACATTCATGATTTTTTCAACGTAGAAAAATCGACATCTGTAGGGGTTCTGGCGGTTCGTATTGAACTTTTGACAGCTTATATCTCGAGAACGGTGCGTCCTACGAAAAAAATCCAGTACAATTTTTTGTAGCTTATGACTTGATCTACATGATGGAATTTGAAAATTCACGATTGTACCGTTATTTGGGGAAATTTTTGACAAAAAGAGAGAAATTTGTTTCTCTGTCGTAAATTATATGAAATTTTACATCGGCTTTGAAGGAAGGTCGATCTGAATAGTTGCTCATAACGTGAATTTACATTGTGCAAGTTTTCATCAGTCTCAATCACCGAAAAGCCCATCTTAAAAATTATCTTAAAACAAAAAGTGCCTTATCCATTGAAAATAATATCCTTATGACGGTAAATTTGTCCTTTCTCCAGCTCCATCCTCTAGACCAAGTCATAAGCTACAAAATCGGGCTGGGTCACTTTGCTGTAGGACGCACGGTTTTTAAGATATGAGCAAGGTGATCTACATGGTGGAATTTGAAAATTCACGATTGTGCCGTTATTTGGGGAAATTTTTGACAAAAACAGAGACATTTGTTTCTCTGTCGTAAATTATATGAAATTTTACATCGGCTTTGAAGGAAGGTCGATCTGAATAGTTGCTCTTAACGTGAATTTACATTGTGCAAGTTTTCATCAGTATCAATCACCGGCAAGCCCATCTTAAAAATTATTTTAAAACAAAAAGTGCCTTATCCATTGAAAATAATATCCTTACAACGGTAAATTTGTCCTTTCTCCAGCTCCATCCTCTAGACCAAGTCAGAAGCTACAAAATCGGGCTAGGTCACTTTGCTGTAGGACGCACGGTTTTTAAGATATGAGCACGGTAAGACCAACATTCATGATTTTTTCAACGTAGAAAAATCGACATCTGTAGGGGTTCTGGCGGTTCGTATTGAACTTTTGACAGCTTATATCTCGAGAAGGGTGCGTCCTACGAAAAAAATCCGGTACAATCTTTTGTAGCTTATGACTTGATCTACATGGTGGAATTTGAAAATTCACGATTGTCCCGTTATTTGGGGAAATTTTTGACAAAAACAGAGAAATTTGTTTCTCTGTCGTAAATTATATGCAAGGGAAGACCCACATTCATGATTTTTTCAACGTAGAAAAATCGACATCTGTAGGGGTTCTGGCGGTTCGTATTGAACTTTTGACAGCTTATATCTCGAGAACGGTGCGTCCTACGAAAAAAATCCAGTACAATTTTTTGTAGCTTATGACTTGATCTACATGATGGAATTTGAAAATTCACGATTGTACCGTTATTTGGGGAAATTTTTGACAAAAAGAGAGAAATTTGTTTCTCTGTCGTAAATTATATGAAATTTTACATCGGCTTTGAAGGAAGGTCGATCTGAATAGTTGCTCATAACGTGAATTTACATTGTGCAAGTTTTCATCAGTCTCAATCACCGAAAAGCCCATCTTAAAAATTATCTTAAAACAAAAAGTGCCTTATCCATTGAAAATAATATCCTTATGACGGTAAATTTGTCCTTTCTCCAGCTCCATCCTCTAGACCAAGTCATAAGCTACAAAATCGGGCTGGGTCACTTTGCTGTAGGACGCACGGTTTTTAAGATATGAGCAAGGTGATCTACATGGTGGAATTTGAAAATTCACGATTGTGCCGTTATTTGGGGAAATTTTTGACAAAAACAGAGACATTTGTTTCTCTGTCGTAAATTATATGAAATTTTACATCGGCTTTGAAGGAAGGTCGATCTGAATAGTTGCTCTTAACGTGAATTTACATTGTGCAAGTTTTCATCAGTATCAATCACCGGCAAGCCCATCTTAAAAATTATTTTAAAACAAAAAGTGCCTTATCCATTGAAAATAATATCCTTACAACGGTAAATTTGTCCTTTCTCCAGCTCCATCCTCTAGACCAAGTCAGAAGCTACAAAATCGGGCTAGGTCACTTTGCTGTAGGACGCACGGTTTTTAAGATATGAGCACGGTAAGACCAACATTCATGATTTTTTCAACGTAGAAAAATCGACATCTGTAGGGGTTCTGGCGGTTCGTATTGAACTTTTGACAGCTTATATCTCGAGAAGGGTGCGTCCTACGAAAAAAATCCGGTACAATCTTTTGTAGCTTATGACTTGATCTACATGGTGGAATTTGAAAATTCACGATTGTCCCGTTATTTGGGGAAATTTTTGACAAAAACAGAGAAATTTGTTTCTCTGTCGTAAATTATATGAAATTTTACATCGGCTTTGAAGGAAGGTCGATCTGAATAGTTGCTCTTAACGTGAATTTACATTGTGCAAGTTTTCATCAGTATCAATCACCGGCAAGCCCATCTTAAAAATTATTTTAAAACAAAAAGTGCCTTATCCATTGAAAATAATATCCTTACAACGGTAAATTTGTCCTTTCTCCAGCTCCATCCTCTAGACCAAGTCAGAAGCTACAAAATCGGGCTAGGTCACTTTGCTGTAGGACGCACGGTTTTTAAGATATGAGCACGGTAAGACCAACATTCATGATTTTTTCAACGTAGAAAAATCGACATCTGTAGGGGTTCTGGCGGTTCGTATTGAACTTTTGACAGCTTATATCTCGAGAACGGTGCGTCCTACGAAAAAAATCCGGTACAATCTTTTGTAGCTTATGACTTGATCTACATGGTGGAATTTGAAAATTCACGACTGTACCGTTATTTGGGGAAATTTTTGACAAAAACAGAGAAATTTGTTTCTCTGTCGTAAATTATATGAAATTTTACATCGGCTTTGAAGGAAGGTCGATCTGAATAGTTGCTCTTAACGTGAATTTACATTGTGCAAGTTTTCATCAGTCTCAATCACCGGCAAGCCCATCTTAAAAATTATTTTAAAACAAAAAGTGCCTTATCCATTGAAAATAATATCCTTACAACGGTAAATTTGTCCTTTCTCCAGCTCCATCCTCTAGACCAAGTCAGAAGCTACAAAATCGGGCTAGGTCACTTTGCTGTAGGACGCACGGTTTTTAAGATATGAGCACGGTAAGACCAACATTCATGATTTTTTCAACGTAGAAAAATCGACATATGTAGGGGTTCTGGCGGTTCGTATTGAACTTTTGACAGCTTATATCTCCAGAACGGTGCGTCCTACGAAAAAAATCCAGTACAATTTTTTGTAGCTTATGACTTGATCTACATGATGGAATTTGAAAATTCACGATTGTACCGTTATTTGGGGAAATTTTTGACAAAAACAGAGAAATTTGTTTCTCTGTCGTAAATTATATGAAATTTTACATCGGCTTTGAAGGAAGATCGATCTGAATAGTTACTCTTAACGTGAATTTACATTGTGCAAGTTTTCATCAGTCTCAATCACCGGCAAGCCCATCTTAAAAAATTTTTTAAAACAAAAAGTGCCTTATCCTTTGAAAATAATATCCTTACAACGGTAAATTTGTCCTTTCTCCAGCTCCATCCTCTAGACCAAGTCAGAAGCTACAAAATCGGGCTAGGTCACTTTGCTGTAGGACGCACGGTTTTTAAGATATGAGCACGGTAAGACCAACATTCATGATTTTTTCAACGTAGAAAACTCGACATATGTAGGGGTTCTGGCGGTTCGTATTGAACTTTTGACAGCTTATATCTCGAGAACGGTGCGTCCTACGAAAAAAATCCGGTACAATTTTTTGTAGCTTATGACTTGATCTACATGGTGGAATTTTAAAATTCACGATTGTGCCGTTATTTGGGGAAATTTTTGACAAAAACAGAGACATTTGTTTCTCTTTCGTAAATTATATGAAATTTTACATCGGCTTTGAAGGAAGGTCGATCTGAATAGTTGCTCTTAACGTGAATTTACATTGTGCAAGTTTTCATCAGTCTCAATCACCGGCAAGCCCATCTTAAAAATTATTTTAAAACAAAAAGTGCCTTATCCATTGAAAATAATATCCTTACAACGGTAGATTTGTCCTTTCTCCAGCTCCATCCTCTAGACCAAGTCAGAAGCTACAAAATCGGGCTAGGTCACTTTGCTGTAGGACGCACGGTTTTTAAGATATGAGCAAGGTAAGACCAACATTCATGATTTTTTCAACGTAGAAAAATCGACATCTGTAGGGGTTCTGGCGGTTCGTATTGAACTTTAGACAGCTTATATCTCGGGAACGGTGCGTCCTACGAAAAAAATCCTGTACAATTTTTTGTAGCTTATGACTTGATCTACATGATGGAATTTTAAAATTCACGATTGTACCGTTATTTGGGGAAATTTTTGACAAAAACAGAGAAATTTGTTTCTCTGTCGTAAATTATATGAAATTTTACATCGGCTTTGAAGGAAGGTCGATCTGAATAGTTGCTCTTAACGTGAATTTACATTGTGCAAGTTTTCATCAGTCTCAATCACCGGCAAGCCCATCTTAAAAATTATTTTAAAACAAAAAGTGCCTTATCCATTGAAAATAATATCTTTACAACGGTAAATTTGTCCTTTCTCCAGCTCCATCCTCTAGTTCAAGTCAGAAGCTACTAAATCGGGCTGGGTCACTTTGCTGTAGGACGCACGGTTTTTAAGATATGAGCAAGGTAAGACCAACATTCATGATTTTTTCAACGTAGAAAAATCGACATCTGTAGGGGTTCTGGCGGTTCGTATTGAACTTTAGACAGCTTATATCTCGGGAACGGTGCGTCCTACGAAAAAAATCCAGTACAATTTTTTGTAGCTTATGACTTGATCTACATGATGGAATTTCAAGATTCACGATTGTACCGTTATTTGGGGAAATTTTTGACAAAAACAGAGAAATTTGTTTCTCTGTCGTAAATTATATGAAATTTTACATCGGCTTTGAAGGAAGGTCGATCTGAATAGTTGCTCTTAACGTGAATTTACATTGTGCAAGTTTTCATCAGTCTCAATCACCGGCAAGCCCATCTTAAAAATTATTTTAAAACAAAAAGTGCCTTATCCATTGAAAATAATATCCTTACAACGGTAAATTTGTCCTTTCTCCAGCTCCATCCTCTAGACCAAGTCAGAAGCTACAAAATCGGGCTAGGTCACTTTGCTGTAGGACGCACGGTTTTTAAGATATGAGCAAGGTAAGACCAACATTCATGATTTTTTCAACGTAGAAAAATCGACATCTGTAGGGGTTCTGGCGGTTCGTATTGAACTTTTGACAGCTTATATCTCGAGAACGGTGCGTCCTACGAAAAAAATCCGGTACAATCTTTTGTAGCTTATGACTTGATCTACATAGTGGAATTTGAAAATTCACGACTGTACCGTTATTTGGGGAAATTTTTGACAAAAACAGAGAAATTTGTTTCTCTGTCGTAAATTATATGAAATTTTACATCGGCTTTGAAGGAAGGTCGATCTGAATAGTTGCTCTTAACGTGAATTTACATTGTGCAAGTTTTCATCAGTCTCAATCACCGGCAAGCCCATCTTAAAAATTATTTTAAAACAAAAAGTGCCTTATCCATTGAAAATAATATCCTTACAACGGTAAATTTGTCCTTTCTCCAGCTCCATCCTCTAGACCAAGTCAGAAGCTACAAAATCGGGCTAGGTCACTTTGCTGTAGGACGCACGGTTTTTAAGATATGAGCACGGTAAGACCAACATTCATGATTTTTTCAACGTAGAAAAATCGACATCTGTAGGGGTTCTGGCGGTTCGTATTGAACTTTTGACAGCTTATATCTCGAGAACGGTGCGTCCTACGAAAAAAATCCGGTACAATCTTTTGTAGCTTATGACTTGATCTACATGGTGGAATTTGAAAATTCACGATTGTGCCGTTATTTGGGGAAATTTTTGACAAAAACAGAGAAATTTGTTTCTCTGTCGTAAATTATATGAAATTTTACATCGGCTTTGAAGGAAGGTCGATCTGAATAGTTGCTCTTAACGTGAATTTACATTGTGCAAGTTTTCATCAGTATCAATCACCGGCAAGCCCATCTTAAAAATTATTTTAAAACAAAAAGTGCCTTATCCATTGAAAATAATATCCTTACAACGGTAAATTTGTCCTTTCTCCAGCTCCATCCTCTAGACCAAGTCAGAAGCTACAAAATCGGGCTAGGTCACTTTGCTGTAGGACGCACGGTTTTTAAGATATGAGCACGGTAAGACCAACATTCATGATTTTTTCAACGTAGAAAAATCGACATCTGTAGGGGTTCTGGCGGTTCGTATTGAACTTTTGACAGCTTATATCTCGAGAACGGTGCGTCCTACGAAAAAAATCCGGTACAATCTTTTGTAGCTTATGACTTGATCTACATGGTGGAATTTGAAAATTCACGACTGTACCGTTATTTGGGGAAATTTTTGACAAAAACAGAGAAATTTGTTTCTCTGTCGTAAATTATATGAAATTTTACATCGGCTTTGAAGGAAGATCGATCTGAATAGTTACTCTTAACGTGAATTTACATTGTGCAAGTTTTCATCAGTCTCAATCACCGGCAAGCCCATCTTAAAAAATTTTTTAAAACAAAAAGTGCCTTATCCTTTGAAAATAATATCCTTACAACGGTAAATTTGTCCTTTCTCCAGCTCCATCCTCTAGACCAAGTCAGAAGCTACAAAATCGGGCTAGGTCACTTTGCTGTAGGACGCACGGTTTTTAAGATATGAGCACGGTAAGACCAACATTCATGATTTTTTCAACGTAGAAAAATCGACATATGTAGGGGTTCTGGCGGTTCGTATTGAACTTTTGACAGCTTATATCTCGAGAACGGTGCGTCCTACGAAAAAAATCCGGTACAATTTTTTGTAGCTTATGACTTGATCTACATGGTGGAATTTTAAAATTCACGATTGTGCCGTTATTTGGGGAAATTTTTGACAAAAACAGAGAAATTTGTTTCTCTGTCGTAAATTATATGAAATTTTACATCGGCTTTGAAGGAAGGTCGATCTGAATAGTTGCTCTTAACGTGAATTTACATTGTGCAAGTTTTCATCAGTCTCAATCACCGGCAAGCCCATCTTAAAAATTATTTTAAAACAAAAAGTGCCTTATCCATTGAAAATAATATCCTTACAACGGTAAATTTGTCCTTTCTCCAGCTCCATCCTCTAGACCAAGTCAGAAGCTACAAAATCGGGCTAGGTCACTTTGCTGTAGGACGCACGGTTTTTAAGATATGAGCACGGTAAGACCAACATTCATGATTTTTTCAACGTAGAAAAATCGACATATGTAGGGGTTCTGGCGGTTCGTATTGAACTTTTGACAGCTTATATCTCCAGAACGGTGCGTCCTACGAAAAAAATCCAGTACAATTTTTTGTAGCTTATGACTTGATCTACATGATGGAATTTGAAAATTCACGATTGTACCTTAATCTTAAAAATTATTTTAAAACAAAAAGTGCCTTATCCATTGAAAATAATATCTTTACAACGGTAAATTTGTCCTTTCTCCAGCTCCATCCTCTAGTTCAAGTCAGAAGCTACTAAATCGGGCTGGGTCACTTTGCTGTAGGACGCACGGTTTTTAAGATATGAGCAAGGTAAGACCAACATTCATGATTTTTTCAACGTAGAAAAATCGACATCTGTAGGGGTTCTGGCGGTTCGTATTGAACTTTAGACAGCTTATATCTCGGGAACGGTGCGTCCTACGAAAAAAATCCAGTACAATTTTTTGTAGCTTATGACTTGATCTACATGATGGAATTTCAAGATTCACGATTGTACCGTTATTTGGGGAAATTTTTGACAAAAACAGAGAAATTTGTTTCTCTGTCGTAAATTATATGAAATTTTACATCGGCTTTGAAGGAAGGTCGATCTGAATAGTTGCTCTTAACGTGAATTTACATTGTGCAAGTTTTCATCAGTCTTAATCACCGGCAAGCCCATCTTAAAAATTATCTTAAAACAAAAAGTGCTTTATCCATTGAAAATAATATCCTTACAACGGTAAATTTGTCCTTTCTCCAGCTCCATCCTCTAGACCAAGTCAGAAGCTACAAAATCGGGCTAGGTCACTTTGCTGTAGGACGCACGGTTTTTAAGATATGAGCAAGGTAAGACCAACATTCATGATTTTTTCAACGTAGAAAAATCGACATCTGTAGGGGTTCTGGCGGTTCGTATTGAACTTTTGACAGCTTATATCTCGAGAACGGTGCGTCCTACGAAAAAAATTCGTTACAATTCTTGTAGCTTATGACTTGATCTACATGGTGGAATTTTCATTCACGATTGTGCCGTTATTTGGGGAAATTTTTGACAAAAACAGAGACATTTGTTTCTCTTTCGTAAATTATATGAAATTTTACATCGGCTTTGAAGGAAGGTCGATCTGAATAGTTGCTCTTAACGTGAACTTACATTGTGCAAGTTTTCATCAGTCTCAATCACCGGCAAGCCCATCTTAAAAATTATTTTAAACAAAAAGTGCCTTATCCATTGAAAATAATATCCTTACAACGGTAAATTTGTCCTTTCTCCAGCTCCATCCTCTAGACCAAGTCAGAAGCTACAAAATCGGGCTAGGTCACTTTGCTGTAGGACGCACGGTTTTTAAGATATGAGCAAGGTAAGACCAACATTCATGATTTTTTCAACGTAGAAAAATCGACATCTGTAGGGGTTCTGGCGGTTCGTATTGAACTTTTGACAGCTTATATCTCGAGAACGGTGCGTCCCACGAAAAAAATCCGGTACAATTTTTTGTAGCTTATGGCTTGATCTACATGGTAGAATTTGAAAATTAAAGATTGTACCGTTATTTGGGGAAATTTTTGACAAAAACAGAGAAATTTGTTTCTCTGTCGTAAATTATATGAAATTTTACATCGGCATTGAAGGAAGGTCGATCTGAATAGTTGCTCTTAACGTGAATTTACATTGTGCAAGTTTTCATCAGTCTCAATCACCGGCAAGCCCATCTTAAAAATTATTTTAAAACAAAAAGTGCCTTATCCATTGAAAATAATATCCTTACAACGGTAGATTTGTCCTTTCTCCAGCTCCATCCTCTAGACCAAGTCAGAAGCTACAAAATCGGGCTAGGTCACTTTGCTGTAGGACGCACGGTTTTTAAGATATGAGCAAGGTAAGACCAACATTCATGATTTTTTCAACGTAGAAAAATCGACATCTGTAGGGGTTCTGGCGGTTCGTATTGAACTTTAGACAGCTTATATCTCGGGAACGGTGCGTCCTACGAAAAAAATCCAGTACAATTTTTTGTAGCTTATGACTTGATCTACATGATGGAATTTCAAGATTCACGCTTGTACCGTTATTTGGGGAAATTTTTGACAAAAACAGAGAAATTTGTTTCTCTGTCGTAAATTATATGAAATTTTACATCGGCTTTGAAGGAAGGTCGATCTGAATAGTTGCTCTTAACGTGAATTTACATTGTGCAAGTTTTCATCAGTCTCAATCACCGGCAAGCCCATCTTAAAAATTATTTTAAAACAAAAAGTGCCTTATCCATTGAAAATAATATCCTTACAAAGGTAAATTTGTCCTTTCTCCAGCTCCATCCTCTAGACCAAGTCAGAAGCTACAAAATCGGGCTAGGTCACTTTGCTGTAGGACGCACGGTTTTTAAGATATGAGCAAGGTAAGACCAACATTCATGATTTTTTCAACGTAGAAAAATCGACATCTGTAGGGGTTCTGGCGGTTCGTATTGAACTTTTGACAGCTTATATCTCGAGAACGGTGGGTCCTACGAAAAAAATTCGTTACAATTTTTTGTAGCTTATGACTTGATCTACATGGTGGAATTTGAAAATTCACGATTGTGCCGTTATTTGGGGAAATTTTTGACAAAAACAGAGACATTTGTTTCTCTTTCGTAAATTATATGAAATTTTACATCGGCTTTGAAGGAAGGTCGATCTGAATAGTTGCTCTTAACGTGAATTTACATTGTGCAAGTTTTCATCAGTCTCAATCACCGGCAAGCCCATCTTAAAAATTATTTTAAAACAAAAAGTGCCTTATCCATTGAAAATAATATCCTTACAACGGTAGATTTGTCCTTTCTCCAGCTCCATCCTCTAGACCAAGTCAGAAGCTACAAAATCGGGCTAGGTCACTTTGCTGTAGGACGCACGGTTTTTAAGATATGAGCAAGGTAAGACCAACATTCATGATTATTTCAACGTAGAAAAATCGACATCTGTAGGGGTTCTGGCGGTTCGTATTGAACTTTTGACAGCTTATATCTCGAGAACGGTGCGTCCTACGAAAAAAATCCAGTACAATTTTTTGTAGCTTATGACTTGATCTACATGGTGGAATTTGAAAATTCACGATTGTGCCGTTATTTGGGGAAATTTTTGACAAAAACAGAGAAATTTGTTTCTATGTCGTAAATTATATGAAATTTTACATCGGCTTTGAAGGAAGGTCGATCTGAATAGTTGCTCTTAACGTGAATTTACATTGTGCAAGTTTTCATCAGTCTCAATCACCGGCAAGCCCATCTTAAAAATTATCTTAAAACAAAAAGTGCCTTATCCATTGAAAATAATATCCTTACAACGGTAAATTTGTCCTTTCCCCAGCTCCATCCTCTAGACCAAGTCAGAAGCTACAAAATCGGGCTGGGTCACTTTGCTGTAGGACGCACGGTTTTTATGATATGAGCAAGGTAAGACCAACATTCATGATTTTTTCAACGTAGAAAAATCGACATCTGTAGGGGTTCTGGCGGTTCGTATTGAACTTTTGACAGCTTATATCTCGAGAACGGTGCGTCCTACGAAAAAAATCCAGTACAATTTTTTGTAGCTTATGACTTGATCTACATGGTGGAATTTGAAAATTCACGATTGCGCCGTTATTTGGGGAAATTTTTGACAAAAACAGAGAAATTTGTTTCTCTGTCGTAAATTATATGAAATTTTACATCGGCTTTGAAGGAAGGTCGATCTGAATAGTTGCTCTTAACGTGAATTTACATTGTGCAAGTTTTCATCAGTCTCAATCACCGGCAAGCCCATCTTAAAAATTATTTTAAAACAAAAAGTGCCTTATTCATTGAAAATAATATCCTTACAACGGTAAATTTGTCCTTTCTCCAGCTCCATCCTCTAGACCAAGTCAGAAGCTACAAGATCGGGCTAGGTCACTTTGCTGTAGGACGCACGGTTTTTAAGATATGAGCAAGGTAAGACCAACATTCATGATTTTTTCAACGTAGAAAAATCGACATCTGTAGGGGTTCTGGCGGTTCGTATTGAACTTTTGACAGCTTATATCTCGAGAACGGTGCGTCCTACGAAAAAAATCCTGTACAATTTTTTGTAGCTTATGACTTGATCTACATGATGGAATTTGAAAATTCACGATTGTGCCGTTATTTGGGGAAATTTTTGACAAAAACAGAGACATTTGTTTCTCTTTCGTAAATTATATGAAATTTTACATCGGCTTTGAAGGAAGGTCGATCTGAATAGTTGCTCTTAACGTGAATTTACATTGTGCAAGTTTTCATCAGTCTCAATCACCGGCAAGCCCATCTTAAAAATTATTTTAAAACAAAAAGTGCCTTATCCATTGAACATAATATCCTTACAACGGTAGATTTGTCCTTTCTCCAGCTCCATCCTCTAGACCAAGTCAGAAGCTACAAAATCGGGCTAGGTCACTTTGCTGTAGGACGCACGGTTTTTAAGATATGAGCAAGGTAAGACCAACATTCATGATTATTTCAACGTAGAAAAATCGACATCTGTAGGGGTTCTGGCGGTTCGTATTGAACTTTTGACAGCTTATATCTCGAGAACGGTGCGTCCTACGAAAAAAATCCAGTACAATTTTTTGTAGCTTATGACTTGATCTACATGGTGGAATTTGAAAATTCACGATTGTGCCGTTATTTGGGGAAATTTTTGACAAAAACAGAGAAATTTGTTTCTATGTCGTAAATTATATGAAATTTTACATCGGCTTTGAAGGAAGGTCGATCTGAATAGTTGCTCTTAACGTGAATTTACATTGTGCAAGTTTTCATCAGTCTCAATCACCGGCAAGCCCATCTTAAAAATTATCTTAAAACAAAAAGTGCCTTATCCATTGAAAATAATATCCTTACAACGGTAAATTTGTCCTTTCCCCAGCTCCATCCTCTAGACCAAGTCAGAAGCTACAAAATCGGGCTGGGTCACTTTGCTGTAGGACGCACGGTTTTTAAGATATGAGCAAGGTAAGACCAACATTCATGATTTTTTCAACGTAGAAAAATCGACATCTGTAGGGGTTCTGGCGGTTCGTATTGAACTTTTGACAGCTTATATCTCGAGAACGGTGCGTCCTACGAAAAAAATCCGGTACAATTTTTTGTAGCTTATGACTTGATCTACATGGTGGAATTTGAAAATTCACGATTGTGCCGTTATTTTGGGAAATTTTTGACAAAAACAGAGACATTTGTTTCTCTTTCGTAAATTATATGAAATTTTACATCGGCTTTGAAGGAAGGTCGATCTGAATAGTTGCTCTTAACGTGAATTTACATTGTGCAAGTTTTCATCAGTCTCAATCACCGGCAAGCCCATCTTAAAAATTATTTTAAAACAAAAAGTGCCTTATCCATTGAAAATAATATCCTTACAACGGTAGATTTGTCCTTTCTCCAGCTCCATCCTCTAGACCAAGTCAGAAGCTACAAAATCGGGCTAGGTCACTTTGCTGTAGGACGCACGGTTTTTAAGATATGAGCAAGGTAAGACCAACATTCATGATTATTTCAACGTAGAAAAATCGACATCTGTAGGGGTTCTGGCGGTTCGTATTGAACTTTTGACAGCTTATATCTCGAGAACGGTGCGTCCTACGAAAAAAATCCAGTACAATTTTTTGTAGCTTATGACTTGATCTACATGGTGGAATTTGAAAATTCACGATTGTGCCGTTATTTGGGGAAATTTTTGACAAAAACAGAGAAATTTGTTTCTATGTCGTAAATTATATGAAATTTTACATCGGCTTTGAAGGAAGGTCGATCTGAATAGTTGCTCTTAACGTGAATTTACATTGTGCAAGTTTTCATCAGTCTCAATCACCGGCAAGCCCATCTTAAAAATTATCTTAAAACAAAAAGTGCCTTATCCATTGAAAATAATATCCTTACAACGGTAAATTTGTCCTTTCCCCAGCTCCATCCTCTAGACCAAGTCAGAAGCTACAAAATCGGGCTGGGTCACTTTGCTGTAGGACGCACGGTTTTTATGATATGAGCAAGGTAAGACCAACATTCATGATTTTTTCAACGTAGAAAAATCGACATCTGTAGGGGTTCTGGCGGTTCGTATTGAACTTTTGACAGCTTATATCTCGAGAACGGTGCGTCCTACGAAAAAAATCCAGTACAATTTTTTGTAGCTTATGACTTGATCTACATGGTGGAATTTGAAAATTCACGATTGCGCCGTTATTTGGGGAAATTTTTGACAAAAACAGAGAAATTTGTTTCTCTGTCGTAAATTATATGAAATTTTACATCGGCTTTGAAGGAAGGTCGATCTGAATAGTTGCTCTTAACGTGAATTTACATTGTGCAAGTTTTCATCAGTCTCAATCACCGGCAAGCCCATCTTAAAAATTATTTTAAAACAAAAAGTGCCTTATTCATTGAAAATAATATCCTTACAACGGTAAATTTGTCCTTTCTCCAGCTCCATCCTCTAGACCAAGTCAGAAGCTACAAGATCGGGCTAGGTCACTTTGCTGTAGGACGCACGGTTTTTAAGATATGAGCAAGGTAAGACCAACATTCATGATTTTTTCAACGTAGAAAAATCGACATCTGTAGGGGTTCTGGCGGTTCGTATTGAACTTTTGACAGCTTATATCTCGAGAACGGTGCGTCCTACGAAAAAAATCCTGTACAATTTTTTGTAGCTTATGACTTGATCTACATGATGGAATTTGAAAATTCACGATTGTGCCGTTATTTGGGGAAATTTTTGACAAAAACAGAGACATTTGTTTCTCTTTCGTAAATTATATGAAATTTTACATCGGCTTTGAAGGAAGGTCGATCTGAATAGTTGCTCTTAACGTGAATTTACATTGTGCAAGTTTTCATCAGTCTCAATCACCGGCAAGCCCATCTTAAAAATTATTTTAAAACAAAAAGTGCCTTATCCATTGAAAATAATATCCTTACAACGGTAGATTTGTCCTTTCTCCAGCTCCATCCTCTAGACCAAGTCAGAAGCTACAAAATCGGGCTAGGTCACTTTGCTGTAGGACGCACGGTTTTTAAGATATGAGCAAGGTAAGACCAACATTCATGATTATTTCAACGTAGAAAAATCGACATCTGTAGGGGTTCTGGCGGTTCGTATTGAACTTTTGACAGCTTATATCTCGAGAACGGTGCGTCCTACGAAAAAAATCCAGTACAATTTTTTGTAGCTTATGACTTGATCTACATGGTGGAATTTGAAAATTCACGATTGCGCCGTTATTTGGGGAAATTTTTGACAAAAACAGAGAAATTTGTTTCTCTGTCGTAAATTATATGAAATTTTACATCGGCTTTGAAGGAAGGTCGATCTGAATAGTTGCTCTTAACGTGAATTTACATTGTGCAAGTTTTCATCAGTCTCAATCACCGGCAAGCCCATCTTAAAAATTATTTTAAAACAAAAAGTGCCTTATCCATTGAAAATAATATCCTTACAACGGTAAATTTGTCCTTTCTCCAGCTCCATCCTCTAGACCAAGTCAGAAGCTACAAAATCGGGCTAGGTCACTTTGCTGTAGGACGCACGGTTTTTAAGATATGAGCAAGGTAAGACCAACATTCATGATTTTTTCAACGTAGAAAAATCGACATCTGTAGGGGTTCTGGCGGTTCGTATTGAACTTTTGACAGCTTATATCTCGAGAACGGTGCGTCCTACGAAAAAAATCCAGTACAATTTTTTGTAGCTTATGGCTTGATCTACATGGTGGCATTTGAAAATTCACGATTGTGCCGTTATTTGGGGAAATTTTTGACAAAAACAGAGACATTTGTTTCTCTTTCGTAAATTATATGAAATTTTACATCGGCTTTGAAGGAAGGTCGATCTGAATAGTTGCTCTTAACGTGAACTTACATTGTGCAAGTTTTCATCAGTCTCAATCACCGGCAAGCCCATCTTAAAAATTATTTTAAACAAAAAGTGCCTTATCCATTGAAAATAATATCCTTACAACGGTAAATTTGTCCTTTCTCCAGCTCCATCCTCTAGACCAAGTCAGAAGCTACAAAATCGGGCTAGGTCACTTTGCTGTAGGACGCACGGTTTTTAAGATATGAGCAAGGTAAGACCAACATTCATGATTTTTTCAACGTAGAAAAATCGACATCTGTAGGGGTTCTGGCGGTTCGTATTGAACTTTTGACAGCTTATATCTCGAGAACGGTGCGTCCCACGAAAAAAATCCGGTACAATTTTTTGTAGCTTATGGCTTGATCTACATGGTAGAATTTGAAAATTAAAGATTGTACCGTTATTTGGGGAAATTTTTGACAAAAACAGAGAAATTTGTTTCTCTGTCGTAAATTATATGAAATTTTACATCGGCATTGAAGGAAGGTCGATCTGAATAGTTGCTCTTAACGTGAATTTACATTGTGCAAGTTTTCATCAGTCTCAATCACCGGCAAGCCCATCTTAAAAATTATTTTAAAACAAAAAGTGCCTTATCCATTGAAAATAATATCCTTACAACGGTAGATTTGTCCTTTCTCCAGCTCCATCCTCTAGACCAAGTCAGAAGCTACAAAATCGGGCTAGGTCACTTTGCTGTAGGACGCACGGTTTTTAAGATATGAGCACGGTAAGACCAACATTCATGATTTTTTCAACGTAGAAAAATCGACATCTGTAGGGGTTCTGGCGGTTCGTATTGAACTTTAGACAGCTTATATCTCGGGAACGGTGCGTCCTACGAAAAAAATCGTGTACAATTTTTTGTAGCTTATGACTTGATCTACATGATGGAATTTTAAAATTCACGATTGTACCGTTATTTGGGGAAATTTTTGACAAAAACAGAGAAATTTGTTTCTCTGTCGTAAATTATATGAAATTTTACATCGGCTTTGAAGGAAGGTCGATCTGAATAGTTGCTCTTAACGTGAATTTACATTGTGCAAGTTTTCATCAGTCTCAATCACCGGCAAGCCCATCTTAAAAATTATTTTAAAACAAAAAGTGCCTTATCCATTGAAAATAATATCCTTACAACGGTAAATTTGTCCTTTCTCCAGCTCCATCCTCTAGACCAAGTCAGAAGCTACAAAATCGGGCTAGGTCACTTTGCTGTAGGACGCACGGTTTTTAAGATATGAGCACGGTAAGACCAACATTCATGATTTTTTCAACGAAAAATCGACATCTGTAGGGGTTCTGGCGGTTCGTATTGAACTTTTGACAGCTTATATCTCGAGAACGGTGCGTCCTACGAAAAAAATCCTGTACAATTTTTTGTAGCTTATGACTTGATCTACATGATGGAATTTGAAAATTCACGATTGTGCCGTTATTTGGGGAAATTTTTGACAAAAACAGAGACATTTGTTTCTCTTTCGTAAATTATATGAAATTTTACATCGGCTTTGAAGGAAGGTCGATCTGAATAGTTGCTCTTAACGTGAATTTACATTGTGCAAGTTTTCATCAGTCTCAATCACCGGCAAGCCCATCTTAAAAATTATTTTAAAACAAAAAGTGCCTTATCCATTGAACATAATATCCTTACAACGGTAGATTTGTCCTTTCTCCAGCTCCATCCTCTAGACCAAGTCAGAAGCTACAAAATCGGGCTAGGTCACTTTGCTGTAGGACGCACGGTTTTTAAGATATGAGCAAGGTAAGACCAACATTCATGATTATTTCAACGTAGAAAAATCGACATCTGTAGGGGTTCTGGCGGTTCGTATTGAACTTTTGACAGCTTATATCTCGAGAACGGTGCGTCCTACGAAAAAAATCCAGTACAATTTTTTGTAGCTTATGACTTGATCTACATGGTGGAATTTGAAAATTCACGATTGTGCCGTTATTTGGGGAAATTTTTGACAAAAACAGAGAAATTTGTTTCTATGTCGTAAATTATATGAAATTTTACATCGGCTTTGAAGGAAGGTCGATCTGAATAGTTGCTCTTAACGTGAATTTACATTGTGCAAGTTTTCATCAGTCTCAATCACCGGCAAGCCCATCTTAAAAATTATCTTAAAACAAAAAGTGCCTTATCCATTGAAAATAATATCCTTACAACGGTAAATTTGTCCTTTCCCCAGCTCCATCCTCTAGACCAAGTCAGAAGCTACAAAATCGGGCTGGGTCACTTTGCTGTAGGACGCACGGTTTTTAAGATATGAGCAAGGTAAGACCAACATTCATGATTTTTTCAACGTAGAAAAATCGACATCTGTAGGGGTTCTGGCGGTTCGTATTGAACTTTTGACAGCTTATATCTCGAGAACGGTGCGTCCTACGAAAAAAATCCAGTACAATTTTTTGTAGCTTATGACTTGATCTACATGGTGGAATTTGAAAATTCACGATTGTGCCGTTATTTGGGGAAATTTTTGACAAAAACAGAGACATTTGTTTCTCTTTCGTAAATTATATGAAATTTTACATCGGCTTTGAAGGAAGGTCGATCTGAATAGTTGCTCTTAACGTGAATTTACATTGTGCAAGTTTTCATCAGTCTCAATCACCGGCAAGCCCATCTTAAAAATTATTTTAAAACAAAAAGTGCCTTATCCATTGAAAATAATATCCTTACAACGGTAGATTTGTCCTTTCTCCAGCTCCATCCTCTAGACCAAGTCAGAAGCTACAAAATCGGGCTAGGTCACTTTGCTGTAGGACGCACGGTTTTTAAGATATGAGCAAGGTAAGACCAACATTCATGATTATTTCAACGTAGAAAAATCGACATCTGTAGGGGTTCTGGCGGTTCGTATTGAACTTTTGACAGCTTATATCTCGAGAACGGTGCGTCCTACGAAAAAAATCCAGTACAATTTTTTGTAGCTTATGACTTGATCTACATGGTGGAATTTGAAAATTCACGATTGTGCCGTTATTTGGGGAAATTTTTGACAAAAACAGAGAAATTTGTTTCTATGTCGTAAATTATATGAAATTTTACATCGGCTTTGAAGGAAGGTCGATCTGAATAGTTGCTCTTAACGTGAATTTACATTGTGCAAGTTTTCATCAGTCTCAATCACCGGCAAGCCCATCTTAAAAATTATCTTAAAACAAAAAGTGCCTTATCCATTGAAAATAATATCCTTACAACGGTAAATTTGTCCTTTCCCCAGCTCCATCCTCTAGACCAAGTCAGAAGCTACAAAATCGGGCTGGGTCACTTTGCTGTAGGACGCACGGTTTTTATGATATGAGCAAGGTAAGACCAACATTCATGATTTTTTCAACGTAGAAAAATCGACATCTGTAGGGGTTCTGGCGGTTCGTATTGAACTTTTGACAGCTTATATCTCGAGAACGGTGCGTCCTACGAAAAAAATCCAGTACAATTTTTTGTAGCTTATGACTTGATCTACATGGTGGAATTTGAAAATTCACGATTGCGCCGTTATTTGGGGAAATTTTTGACAAAAACAGAGAAATTTGTTTCTCTGTCGTAAATTATATGAAATTTTACATCGGCTTTGAAGGAAGGTCGATCTGAATAGTTGCTCTTAACGTGAATTTACATTGTGCAAGTTTTCATCAGTCTCAATCACCGGCAAGCCCATCTTAAAAATTATTTTAAAACAAAAAGTGCCTTATTCATTGAAAATAATATCCTTACAACGGTAAATTTGTCCTTTCTCCAGCTCCATCCTCTAGACCAAGTCAGAAGCTACAAGATCGGGCTAGGTCACTTTGCTGTAGGACGCACGGTTTTTAAGATATGAGCAAGGTAAGACCAACATTCATGATTTTTTCAACGTAGAAAAATCGACATCTGTAGGGGTTCTGGCGGTTCGTATTGAACTTTTGACAGCTTATATCTCGAGAACGGTGCGTCCTACGAAAAAAATCCTGTACAATTTTTTGTAGCTTATGACTTGATCTACATGATGGAATTTGAAAATTCACGATTGTGCCGTTATTTGGGGAAATTTTTGACAAAAACAGAGACATTTGTTTCTCTTTCGTAAATTATATGAAATTTTACATCGGCTTTGAAGGAAGGTCGATCTGAATAGTTGCTCTTAACGTGAATTTACATTGTGCAAGTTTTCATCAGTCTCAATCACCGGCAAGCCCATCTTAAAAATTATTTTAAAACAAAAAGTGCCTTATCCATTGAAAATAATATCCTTACAACGGTAGATTTGTCCTTTCTCCAGCTCCATCCTCTAGACCAAGTCAGAAGCTACAAAATCGGGCTAGGTCACTTTGCTGTAGGACGCACGGTTTTTAAGATATGAGCAAGGTAAGACCAACATTCATGATTATTTCAACGTAGAAAAATCGACATCTGTAGGGGTTCTGGCGGTTCGTATTGAACTTTTGACAGCTTATATCTCGAGAACGGTGCGTCCTACGAAAAAAATCCAGTACAATTTTTTGTAGCTTATGACTTGATCTACATGGTGGAATTTGAAAATTCACGATTGCGCCGTTATTTGGGGAAATTTTTGACAAAAACAGAGAAATTTGTTTCTCTGTCGTAAATTATATGAAATTTTACATCGGCTTTGAAGGAAGGTCGATCTGAATAGTTGCTCTTAACGTGAATTTACATTGTGCAAGTTTTCATCAGTCTCAATCACCGGCAAGCCCATCTTAAAAATTATTTTAAAACAAAAAGTGCCTTATCCATTGAAAATAATATCCTTACAACGGTAAATTTGTCCTTTCTCCAGCTCCATCCTCTAGACCAAGTCAGAAGCTACAAAATCGGGCTAGGTCACTTTGCTGTAGGACGCACGGTTTTTAAGATATGAGCAAGGTAAGACCAACATTCATGATTTTTTCAACGTAGAAAAATCGACATCTGTAGGGGTTCTGGCGGTTCGTATTGAACTTTTGACAGCTTATATCTCGAGAACGGTGCGTCCTACGAAAAAAATCCAGTACAATTTTTTGTAGCTTATGGCTTGATCTACATGGTGGCATTTGAAAATTCACGATTGTGCCGTTATTTGGGGAAATTTTTGACAAAAACAGAGACATTTGTTTCTCTTTCGTAAATTATATGAAATTTTACATCGGCTTTGAAGGAAGGTCGATCTGAATAGTTGCTCTTAACGTGAACTTACATTGTGCAAGTTTTCATCAGTCTCAATCACCGGCAAGCCCATCTTAAAAATTATTTTAAACAAAAAGTGCCTTATCCATTGAAAATAATATCCTTACAACGGTAAATTTGTCCTTTCTCCAGCTCCATCCTCTAGACCAAGTCAGAAGCTACAAAATCGGGCTAGGTCACTTTGCTGTAGGACGCACGGTTTTTAAGATATGAGCAAGGTAAGACCAACATTCATGATTTTTTCAACGTAGAAAAATCGACATCTGTAGGGGTTCTGGCGGTTCGTATTGAACTTTTGACAGCTTATATCTCGAGAACGGTGCGTCCCACGAAAAAAATCCGGTACAATTTTTTGTAGCTTATGGCTTGATCTACATGGTAGAATTTGAAAATTAAAGATTGTACCGTTATTTGGGGAAATTTTTGACAAAAACAGAGAAATTTGTTTCTCTGTCGTAAATTATATGAAATTTTACATCGGCATTGAAGGAAGGTCGATCTGAATAGTTGCTCTTAACGTGAATTTACATTGTGCAAGTTTTCATCAGTCTCAATCACCGGCAAGCCCATCTTAAAAATTATTTTAAAACAAAAAGTGCCTTATCCATTGAAAATAATATCCTTACAACGGTAGATTTGTCCTTTCTCCAGCTCCATCCTCTAGACCAAGTCAGAAGCTACAAAATCGGGCTAGGTCACTTTGCTGTAGGACGCACGGTTTTTAAGATATGAGCACGGTAAGACCAACATTCATGATTTTTTCAACGTAGAAAAATCGACATCTGTAGGGGTTCTGGCGGTTCGTATTGAACTTTAGACAGCTTATATCTCGGGAACGGTGCGTCCTACGAAAAAAATCGTGTACAATTTTTTGTAGCTTATGACTTGATCTACATGATGGAATTTTAAAATTCACGATTGTACCGTTATTTGGGGAAATTTTTGACAAAAACAGAGAAATTTGTTTCTCTGTCGTAAATTATATGAAATTTTACATCGGCTTTGAAGGAAGGTCGATCTGAATAGTTGCTCTTAACGTGAATTTACATTGTGCAAGTTTTCATCAGTCTCAATCACCGGCAAGCCCATCTTAAAAATTATTTTAAAACAAAAAGTGCCTTATCCATTGAAAATAATATCCTTACAACGGTAGATTTGTCCTTTCTCCAGCTCCATCCTCTAGACCAAGTCAGAAGCTACAAAATCGGGCTAGGTCACTTTGCTGTAGGACGCACGGTTTTTAAGATATGAGCAAGGTAAGACCAACATTCATGATTATTTCAACGTAGAAAAATCGACATCTGTAGGGGTTCTGGCGGTTCGTATTGAACTTTTGACAGCTTATATCTCGAGAACGGTGCGTCCTACGAAAAAAATCCAGTACAATTTTTTGTAGCTTATGACTTGATCTACATGGTGGAATTTGAAAATTCACGATTGTGCCGTTATTTGGGGAAATTTTTGACAAAAACAGAGAAATTTGTTTCTCTGTCGTAAATTATATGAAATTTTACATCGGCTTTGAAGGAAGGTCGATCTGAATAGTTGCTCTTAACGTGAATTTACATTGTGCAAGTTTTCATCAGTCTCAATCACCGGCAAGCCCATCTTAAAAATTATTTTAAAACAAAAAGTGCCTTATCCATTGAAAATAATATCCTTACAACGGTAAATTTGTCCTTTCTCCAGCTCCATCCTCTAGACCAAGTCAGAAGCTACAAAATCGGGCTAGGTCACTTTGCTGTAGGACGCACGGTTTTTAAGATATGAGCAAGGTAAGACCAACATTCATGATTTTTTCAACGTAGAAAAATCGACATCTGTAGGGGTTCTGGCGGTTCGTATTGAACTTTTGACAGCTTATATCTCGAGAACGGTGCGTCCTACGAAAAAAATCCAGTACAATTTTTTGTAGCTTATGGCTTGATCTACATGGTGGCATTTGAAAATTCACGATTGTACCGTTATTTGGGGAAATTTTTGACAAAAACAAACGATTGTGCCGTTATTTGGGAAAATTTTTGACAAAAACAGAAATTTGTTTCTCTGTCGTAAATTATATGAAATTTTACATCGGCTTTGAAGGAAGGTCGATCTGAATAGTTGCTCTTAACGTGAACTTACATTGTGCAAGTTTTCATCAGTCTCAATCACCGGCAAGCCCATCTTAAAAATTATTTTAAAACAAAAAGTGCCTTATCCATTGAAAATAATATCCTTACAACGGTAAATTTGTCCATTCTCCAGCTCCATCCTCTAGACCAAGTCAAAAGCTACAAAATCGGGCTAGGTCACTTTGCTGTAGGACGCACGGTTTTTAAGATATGAGCAAGGTAAGCCAACATTCATGACTTTTTCAACGTAGAAAAATCGACATCTGTAGGGGTTCTGGTGGTTCGTATTGAACTTTTGACAGCTTATATCTCGAGAACAGTGCGTCCTACGAAAAAAATCCAGTACAATTTTTTGTAGCTTATGACTTGATCTACATGGTGGAATTTGAAAATTCACGATTGTGCCGTTATTTGGGGAAATTTTTGACAAAAACAGAGAAATTTGTTTCTCTGTCGTAAATTATATGAAATTTTACATCGGCTTTGAAGGAAGGTCGATCTGAATAGTTGCTCTTAACGTGAATTTACATTGTGCAAGTTTTCATCAGTCTCAATCACCGGCAAGCACATCTTAAAAATTATCTTAAGACAAAAAGTGCCTTATCCATTGAAAATAATATCCTTACAACGGTAAATTTGTCCATTCTCCAGCTCCATCCTCTAGACCAAGTCAAAAGCTACAAAATCGGGCTAGGTCACTTTGCTGTAGGACGCACGGTTTTTAAGATATGAGCAAGGTAAGCCAACATTCATGACTTTTTCAACGTAGAAAAATCGACATCTGTAGGGGTTCTGGTGGTTCGTATTGAACTTTTGACAGCTTATATCTCGAGAACAGTGCGTCCTACGAAAAAAATCCAGTACAATTTTTTGTAGCTTATGACTTGATCTACATGGTGGAATTTGAAAATTCACGATTGTGCCGTTATTTGGGGAAATTTTTGACAAAAACAGAGAAATTTGTTTGTCTGTCGTAAATTATATGAAATTTTACATCGGCTTTGAAGGAAGGTCGATCTGAATAGTTGCTCTTAACGTGAATTTACATTGTGCAAGTTTTCATCAGTCTTAATCACCGGCAAGCCAATCTTAAAAATTATTTTAAAACAAAAAGTGTCTTATCCATTGAAAATAATATCCTTATAACGGTGAATTTGTCCTTTTTCCAGTTCCATCCTCTAGTTCAAGTCAGAAGCTACTAAATCGGGCTGGGTCACTTTGCTGTAGGACGCACGGTTTTTAAGATATGAGCAAGGTAAGACCAACATTCATGATTTTTTCAACGTAGAAAAATCGACATCTGTAGGGGTTCTGGCGGTTCGTATTGAACTTTAGACAGCTTATATCTCGGGAACGGTGCGTCCTACGAAAAAAATCCAGTACAATTTTTTGTAGCTTATGACTTGATCTACATGATGGAATTTCAAGATTCACGATTGTACCGTTATTTGGGGAAATTTTTGACAAAAACAGAGAAATTTGTTTCTCTGTCGTAAATTATATGAAATTTTACATCGGCTTTGAAGGAAGGTCGATCTGAATAGTTGCTCTTAACGTGAATTTACATTGTGCAAGTTTTCATCAGTCTCAATCACCGGCAAGCCCATCTTAAAAATTATTTTAAAACAAAAAGTGCCTTATCCATTGAAAATAATATCCTTACAACGGTAAATTTGTCCTTTCCCCAGCTCCATCCTCTAGACCAAGTCAGAAGCTACAAAATCGGGCTAGGTCACTTTGCTGTAGGACGCACGGTTTTTAAGATATGAGCAAGGTAAGACCAACATTCATGATTTTTTCAACGTAGAAAAATCGACATCTGTAGGGGTTCTGGTGGTTCGTATTGAACTTTTGACAGCTTATATCTCGAGAACGGTGCGTCCCACGAAAAAAATCCAGTACAATTTTTTGTAGCTTATGGCTTGATCTACATGGTGGAATTTGAAAATTCACGATTGTACCGTTATTTGGGGAAATTTTCGACAAAAACAGAGAAATTTGTTTCTCTGTCGTAAATTATATGAAATTTTACATCGGCATTGAAGGAAGGTCGATCTGAATAGTTGCTCTTAACGTGAATTTACATTGTGCAAGTTTTCATCAGTCTCAATCACCGGCAAGCCCATCTTAAAAATTATTTTAAAACAAAAAGTGCCTTATCCATTGAAAATAATATCCTTACAACGGTAAATTTGTCCTTTCTCCAGCTCCATCCTCTAGACCAAGTCAGAAGCTACAAAATCGGGCTAGGTCACTTTGCTGTAGGACGCACGGTTTTTAAGATATGAGCAAGGTAAGACCAACATTCATGATTTTTTCAACGTAGAAAAATCGACATCTGTAGGGGTTCTGGTGGTTCGTATTGAAGTTTTGACAGCTTATATCTCGAGAACAGTGCGTCCTACGAAAAAAATCCAGTACAATTTTTTGTAGCTTATGACTTGATCTACTTGGTGGAATTTGAAAATTCACGATTGTGCCGTTATTTGGGATATGAAATTTTACATCGGCTTTGAAGGAAGGTCGATCTGAATAGTTGCTCTTAACGTGAATTTACATTGTGCAAGTTTTCATCAGTCTCAATCACCGGCAAGCCCATCTTAAAAATTATTTTAAAACAAAAAGTGCCTTATCCATTGAAAATAATATCCTTACAACGGTAAATTTGTCCTTTCTCCAGCTCCATCCTCTAGACCAAGTCAGAAGCTACAAAATCGGGCTAGGTCACTTTGCTGTAGGACGCACGGTTTTTAAGATATGAGCAAGGTAAGACCAACATTCATGATTTTTTCAACGTAGAAAAATCGACATCTGTAGGGGTTCTGGCGGTTCGTATTGAACTTTTGACAGCTTACATCTCGAGAACGGTGCGTCCTACGAAAAAAATCCAGGACAATTTTTTGTAGCTTATGGCTTGATCTACATGGTGAGAAATTTGTTTGTCTGTCGTAAATTATATGAAATTTTACATCGGCTTTGAAGGAAGGTCGATCTGAATAGTTGCTCTTAACGTGAATTTACATTGTGCAAGTTTTCATCAGTCTCAATCACCGGCAAGCCCATCTTAAAAATTATTTTAAAACAAAAAGTGCCTTATCCATTGAAAATAATATCCTTACAACGGTAAATTTGTCCTTTCTCCAGCTCCATCCTCTAGACCAAGTCAGAAGCTACAAAATCGGGCTAGGTCACTTTGCTGTAGGACGCACGGTTTTTAAGATATGAGCAAGGTAAGACCAACATTCATGATTTTTTCAACGTAGAAAAATCGACATCTGTAGGGGTTCTGGCGGTTCGTATTGAACTTTTGACAGCTTATATCTCGAGAACGGTGCGTCCTACGAAAAAAATCCAGCACAATTTTTTGTAGCTTATGACTTGATCTACATGATGGAATTTTAAAATTCACGATTGTACCGTTATTTGGGGAAATTTTTGACAAAAACAGAGACATTTGTTCCTCTGTCGTAAATTATATGAAATTTTACATCCGCTTTGAAGGAAGGTCGATCTGAATAGTTGCTCTTAACGTGAATTTACATTGTGCAAGTTTTCATCAGTCTCAATCACCGGCAAGCCCATCTTAAAAATTATTTTAAAACAAAAAGTGCCTTATCCATTGAAAATAATATCCTTACAACGGTAAATTTGTCCTTTCTCCAGCTCCATCCTCTAGACCAAGTCAGAAGCTACAAAATCGGGCTAGGTCACTTTGCTGTAGGACGCACGGTTTTTAAGATATGAGCAAGGTAAGACCAACATTCATGATTTTTTCAACGTAGAAAAATCGACATCTGTAGGGGTTCTGGTGGTTCGTATTGAACTTTTGACAGCTTATATCTCGAGAACAGTGCGTCCTACGAAAAAAATCCAGTACAATTTTTTGTAGCTTATGGCTTGATCTACATGGTGAGAAATTTGTTTGTCTGTCGTAAATTATATGAAATTTTACATCGGCTTTGAAGGAAGGTCGATCTGAATAGTTGCTCTTAACGTGAATTTACATTGTGCAAGTTTTCATCAGTCTCAATCACCGGCAAGCCCATCTTAAAAATTATTTTAAAACAAAAAGTGCCTTATCCATTGAAAATAATATCCTTACAACGGTAAATTTGTCCTTTCTCCAGCTCCATCCTCTAGACCAAGTCAGAAGCTACAAAATCGGGCTAGGTCACTTTGCTGTAGGACGCACGGTTTTTAAGATATGAGCAAGGTAAGACCAACATTCATGATTTTTTCAACGTAGAAAAATCGACATCTGTAAGGGGTTCTGGTGGTTCGTATTGAACTTTTGACAGCTTATATCTCGAGAACAGTGCGTCCTACGAAAAAAATCCAGTACAATTTTTTGTAGCTTATGACTTGATCTACATGGTGGAATTTGAAAATTCACGATTGTACCGTTATTTGGGGAAATTTTTGACAAAAACAGAGAAATTTGTTTCTCTGTCGTAAATTATATGAAATTTTACATCGGCTTTGAAGGAAGGTCGATCTGAATAGTTGCTCTCAACGTGAATTTACATTGTGCAAGTTTTCATCAGTCCCAATCACCGGCAAGCCCATCTTAAAAATTATTTTAAAACAAAAAGTGCCTTATCCATTGAAAATAATATCCTTACAACGGTAAATTTGTCCTTTCTCCAGCTCCATCCTCTAGACCAAGTCAGAAGCTACAAAATCGGGCTAGGTCACTTTGCTGTAGGACGCACGGTTTTTAAGATATGAGCAAGGTAAGACCAACATTCATGATTTTTTCAACGTAGAAAAATCGACATCTGTAGGGGTTCTGGCGGTTCGTATTGAACTTTTGACAGCTTATATCTCGAGAACGGTTTGTCCTACGAAAAAAATCCGGTACAATTTTTTGTAGCTTATGACTTGATCTACATGATGGAATTTTAAAATTCACGATTGTACCGTTATTTGGGGAAATTTTTGACAAAAACAGAGACATTTGTTTCTCTGTCGTAAATTATATGAAATTTTACATCCGCTTTGAAGGAAGGTCGATCTGAATAGTTGCTCTTAACGTGAATTTACATTGTGCAAGTTTTCATCAGTCTCAATCACCGGCAAGCCCATCTTAAAAATTATTTTAAAACAAAAAGTGCCTTATCCATTGAAAATAATATCCTTACAACGGTAAATTTGTCCTTTCTCCAGCTCCATCCTCTAGACCAAGTCAGAAGCTACAAAATCGGGCTAGGTCACTTTGCTGTAGGACGCACGGTTTTTAAGATATGAGCAAGGTAAGACCAACATTCATGATTTTTTCAACGTAGAAAAATCGACATCTGTAGGGGTTCTGGTGGTTCGTATTGAACTTTTGACAGCTTATATCTCGAGAACGGTGCGTCCTACGAAAAAAATCCAGTACAATTTTTTGTAGCTTATGACTTGATCTACATGGTGGAATTTGAAAATTCACGATTGTGCCGTTATTTGGGGAAATTTTTGACAAAAACAGAGAAATTTGTTTCTCTGTCGTAAATTATATGAAATTTTACATCGGCTTTGAAGGAAGGTCGATCTGAATAGTTGCTCTTAACGTGAATTTACATTGTGCAAGTTTTCATCAGTCTCAATCACCGGCAAGCCCATCTTAAAAATTATTTTAAACAAAAAGTGCCTTATCCATTGAAAATAATATCCTTACAACGGTAAATTTGTCCTTTCTCCAGCTCCATCCTCTAGACCAAGTCAGAAGCTACAAAATCGGGCTAGGTCACTTTGCTGTAGGACGCACGGTTTTTAAGATATGAGCAAGGTAAGACCAACATTCATGATTTTTTCAACGTAGAAAAATCGACATCTGTAGGGGTTCTGGTGGTTCGTATTGAACTTTTGACAGCTTATATCTCGAGAACGGTGCGTCCTACGAAAAAAATCCAGTACAATTTTTTGTAGCTTATGACTTGATCTACATGGTGGAATTTGAAAATTCACGATTGTGCCGTTATTTGGGGAAATTTTTGACAAAAACAGAGAAATTTGTTTCTCTGTCGTAAATTATATGAAATTTTACATCGGCTTTGAAGGAAGGTCGATCTGAATAGTTGCTCTTAATGTGAATTTACATTGTGCAAGTTTTCATCAGTCTCAATCACCGGCAAGCCCATCTTAAAAATTATTTTAAACAAAAAGTGCCTTATCCATTGAAAATAATATCCTTACAACGGTAAATTTGTCCTTTCTCCAGCTCCATCCTCTAGACCAAGTCAGAAGCTACAAAATCGGGCTAGGTCACTTTGCTGTAGGACGCACGGTTTTTAAGATATGAGCAAGGTAAGACCAACATTCATGATTTTTTCAACGTAGAAAAATCGACATCTGTAGGGGTTCTGGCGGTTCGTATTGAACTTTTGACAGCTTATATCTCGAGAACGGTTTGTCCTACGAAAAAAATCCGGTACAATTTTTTGTAGCTTATGACTTGATCTACATGATGGAATTTTAAAATTCACGATTGTACCGTTATTTGGGGAAATTTTTGACAAAAACAGAGACATTTGTTTCTCTGTCGTAAATTATATGAAATTTTACATCCGCTTTGAAGGAAGGTCGATCTGAATAGTTGCTCTTAACGTGAATTTACATTGTGCAAGTTTTCATCAGTCTCAATCACCGGCAAGCCCATCTTAAAAATTATTTTAAAACAAAAAGTGCCTTATCCATTGAAAATAATATCCTTACAACGGTAAATTTGTCCTTTCTCCAGCTCCATCCTCTAGACCAAGTCAGAAGCTACAAAATCGGGCTAGGTCACTTTGCTGTAGGACGCACGGTTTGTAAGATATGAGCAAGGTAAGACCAACATTCATGATTTTTTCAACGTAGAAAAATCGACATCTGCAGGGGTTCCGGCGGTTCGTATTGAACTTTTGACAGCTTATATCTCGAGAACGGTGCGTCCTACGAAAAAAATCCAGTACAATTTTTTGTAGCTTATGACTTGATCTACATGGTGGAATTTGAAAATTCACGATTGTGCCGTTATTTGGGGAAATTTTTGACAAAAACAGAGAAATTTGTTTCTCTGTCGTAAATTATATGAAATTTTACATCGGCTTTGAAGGAAGGTCGATCTGAATAGTTGCTCTTAACGTGAATTTACATTGTGCAAGTTTTCATAAGTCTCAATCACCGGCAAGCCCATCTTAAAAATTATTTTAAAACAAAAAGTGCCTTATCCATTGAAAATAATATCCTTACAACGGTAAATTTGTCCTTTCTCCAGCTCCATCCTCTAGACCAAGTCAGAAGCTACAAAATCGGGCTAGGTCACTTTGCTGCAGGACGCACGGTTTTTAAGATATGAGCAAGGTAAGACCAACATTCATGATTTTTTCAACGTAGAAAAATCGACATCTGTAGGGGTTCTGGCGGTTCGTATTGAACTTTTGGCAGCTTACATCTCGAGAACGGTGCGCCCTACGAAAAAAATCCAGTACAATTTTTTGTAGCTTATGACTTGATCTACATGATGGAATTTTAAAATTCACGATTGTACCGTTATTTGGGGAAATTTTTGACAAAAACAGAGAAATTTGTTTGTCTATCGTAAATTATATGAAATTTTACATCCGCTTTGAAGGAAGGTCGATCTGAAAACAAAAAGTGCCTTATCCATTGAAAATAATATCCTTACAACGGTAAATTTGTCCTTTCTCCAGCTCCATCCTCTAGACCAAGTCAGAAGCTACAAAATCGGGCTAGGTCACTTTGCTGCAGGACGCACGGTTTTTAAGATATGAGCAAGGTAAGACCAACATTCATGATTTTTTCAACGTAGAAAAATCGACATCTGTAGGGGTTCTGGCGGTTCGTATTGAACTTTTGGCAGCTTACATCTCGAGAACGGTGCGCCCTACGAAAAAAATCCAGTACAATTTTTTGTAGCTTATGACTTGATCTACATGATGGAATTTTAAAATTCACGATTGTACCGTTATTTGGGGAAATTTTTGACAAAAACAGAGAAATTTGTTTGTCTATCGTAAATTATATGAAATTTTACATCCGCTTTGAAGGAAGGTCGATCTGAAAACAAAAAGTGCCTTATCCATTGAAAATAATATCCTTACAACGGTAAATTTGTCCTTTCTCCAGCTCCATCCTCTAGACCAAGTCAGAAGCTACAAAATCGGGCTAGGTCACTTTGCTGTAGGACGCACGGTTTTTAAGATATGAGCAAGGTAAGACCAACATTCATGATTTTTTCAACGTAGAAAAATCGACATCTGTAGGGGTTCTGGCGGTTCGTATTGAACTTTTGACAGCTTATATCTCGAGAACGGTTTGTCCTACGAAAAAAATCCGGTACAATTTTTTGTAGCTTATGACTTGATCTACATGATAGAATTTTAAAATTCACGATTGTACCGTTATTTGGGGAAATTTTTGACAAAAACAGAGACATTTGTTTCTCTGTCGTAAATTATATGAAATTTTACATCGGCTTTGAAGGAAGGTGGATCTGAATAGTTGCTCTTAACGTGAATTTACATTGTGCAAGTTTTCATAAGTCTCAATCACCGGCAAGCCCATCTTAAAAATTATTTTAAAACAAAAAGTGCCTTATCCATTGAAAATAATATCCTTACAACGGTAAATTTGTCCTTTCTCCAGCTCCATCCTCTAGACCAAGTCAGAAGCTACAAAATCGGGCTAGGTCACTTTGCTGCAGGACGCACGGTTTTTAAGATATGAGCAAGGTAAGACCAACATTCATGATTTTTTCAACGTAGAAAAATCGACATCTGTAGGGGTTCTGGCGGTTCGTATTGAACTTTTGGCAGCTTACATCTCGAGAACGGTGCGCCCTACGAAAAAAATCCAGTACAATTTTTTGTAGCTTATGACTTGATCTACATGATGGAATTTTAAAATTCACGATTGTACCGTTATTTGGGGAAATTTTTGACAAAAACAGAGAAATTTGTTTGTCTATCGTAAATTATATGAAATTTTACATCCGCTTTGAAGGAAGGTCGATCTGAAAACAAAAAGTGCCTTATCCATTGAAAATAATATCCTTACAACGGTAAATTTGTCCTTTCTCCAGCTCCATCCTCTAGACCAAGTCAGAAGCTACAAAATCGGGCTAGGTCACTTTGCTGTAGGACGCACGGTTTTTAAGATATGAGCAAGGTAAGACCAACATTCATGATTTTTTCAACGTAGAAAAATCGACATCTGTAGGGGTTCTGGCGGTTCGTATTGAACTTTTGACAGCTTATATCTCGAGAACGGTGCGTCCTACGAAAAAAATCCAATACAATTTTTTGTAGCTTATGGCTTGATCTACATGGTGGAATTTGAAAATTCACGATTGTACCGTTATTTGGGGAAATTTTTGACAAAAACAGAGACATTTGTTTCTCTGTCGTAAATTATATGAAATTTTACATCCGCTTTGAAGGAAGGTCGATCTGAATAGTTGCTCTTAACGTGAATTTACATTGTGCAAGTTTTCATCAGTCTCAATCACCGGCAAGCCCATCTTAAAAATTATTTATGAACAAAAAGTGCCTTATCCATTGAAAATAATATCCTTACAACGGTAAATTTGTTCTTTCTCCAGCTCCATCCTCTAGAACAAGTCAGAAGCTACAAGCTTTGACAGCTTATATCTCGAGAACGGTGCGTCCTACGAAAAAAATCCGGTAAAATTTTTTGTAGCTTATGACTTGATCTACATGGTGGAATTTGAAAATTCACGATTGTGCCGTTATTTGGGGAAATTTTTGACAAAAACAGAGACATTTGTTTCTCTGTCGTAAATTATATGAAATTTTACATCCGCTTTGAAGGAAGGTCGATCTGAATAGTTGCTCTTAACGTGAATTTACATTGTGCAAGTTTTCATCAGTCTCAATCACCGGCAAGCCCATCTTAAAAATTATTTTAAAACAAAAAGTGCCTTATCCATTGAAAATAATATCCTTACAACGGTAAATTTGTCCTTTCTCCAGCTCCATCCTCTAGACCAAGTCAGAAGCTACAAAATCGGGCTAGGTCACTTTGCTGTAGGACGCACGGTTTTTAAGATATGAGCAAGGTAAGACCAACATTCATGATTTTTTCAACGTAGAAAAATCGACATCTGTAGGGGTTCTGGCGGTTCGTATTGAACTTTTGACAGCTTATATCTCGAGAACGGTGCGTCCTACGAAAAAAATCCAGTACAATTTTTTGTAGCTTATGACTTGATCTACATGATGGAATTTTAAAATTCACGATTGTACCGTTATTTGGGGAAATTTTTGACAAAAACAGAGACATTTGTTTCTCTGTCGTAAATTATATGAAATTTTACATCCGCTTTGAAGGAAGGTCGATCTGAATAGTTGCTCTTAACGTGAATTTACATTGTGCAAGTTTTCATCAGTCTCAATCACCGGCAAGCCCATCTTAAAAATTATTTTAAAACAAAAAGTGCCTTATCCATTGAAAATAATATCCTTACAACGGTAAATTTGTCCTTTCTCCAGCTCCATCCTCTAGACCAAGTCAGAAGCTACAAAATCGGGCTAGGTCACTTTGCTGTAGGACGCACGGTTTTTAAGATATGAGCAAGGTAAGACCAACATTCATGATTTTTTCAACGTAGAAAAATCGACATCTGTAGGGGTTCTGGCGGTTCGTATTGAACTTTTGACAGCTTATATCTCGAGAACGGTGCGTCCTACGAAAAAAATCCAGTACAATTTTTTGTAGCTTATGACTTGATCTACATGATGGAATTTTAAAATTCACGATTGTACCGTTATTTGGGGAAATTTTTGACAAAAACAGAGAAATTTGTTTCTCTGTCGTAAATTATATGAAATTTTACATCGGCTTTGAAGGAAGGTCGATCTGAATAGTTGCTCTTAACGTGAATTTACATTGTGCAAGTTTTCATCAGTCTCAATCACCGGCAAGCCCTTCTTAAAAATTATTTTAAAACAAAAAGTGCCTTATCCATTGAAAATAATATCCTTACAACGGTAAATTTGTCCTTTCTCCAGCTCCATCCTCTAGACCAAGTCAGAAGCTACAAAATCGGGCTAGGTCACTTTGCTGTAGGACGCACGGTTTTTAAGATATGAGCAAGGTAAGACCAACATTCGTCGTTTTGAAGCCTTTTGTGACATAATCCTCCAAATGCCATAACGGCCGTATTATTCCTACCTGACAATGGGGCATGGGCACAATATATTTCTGGACGCTATAGTGTCCAGTAAAACTGTGGTATCTAGCAAGTAATTTCGCCCCATACCGAGAAGAGTTTCTGTAGACTGTTGTGGTGTCAGAATAGTTCGTGGCACTTGATTCCTATCCAAGGGTATGGAGCAGCCATTTGGTGACTACCTAAAGTCTTATCCGCATGATCAAGTACTGATGAGGCTAATGTTTATATTCCGCTTCACCTAAGAAAACCTACCCTCGTCATTATACCCGATTTCGTCGTCCTCTACTCCATCGTCTTCTGGGCAACAGACCAGTCCCAAATATCGGAAATCTAGATTTAGTGTATGCAACTTGTCAGTTGTGATTCCAGGGGTTATGCTATGATGGATAGGGTTTAAGAGCACCTGCAATTGACCCGGTCTTCAAACGCTTTCCTAGAACCATTGATGAGACTGTGCGGTGTTGCCAATGTGAGCTGCATTTTTACAGACTTCTATGGGACAGTCCCTACTTTTGTCTATCGTTCCACCGATCCCATCAAGAAATGGAGTCACATTATGAAACGTGATTTAAATATTTCACATGTCCTTGAACTGGAATGTGGTGACAAAAATGTCTGAATGATCCACTCTAGACAGAGTCCTTAAAGAAATTAACACTTCAAAGCTGAGTAGGTCCCCATCGTGTGCGTTACTGGGCCCTATAGTTGCTGTGCATTCTCCAATTTATACACTGGGGTGGTTAGTGGTTCGTTGAGTCTCAAATTCCTTAAAGTTTAAAACAGACACGCCGCCACCCCTCTTGTCAAGCCGTCACCACTTAAGAAAGGGAACCAACTTAAACAAAAAGCTTCCGTTGATACGAGCATGTATCAACAACTTTAAGAACAACCACTCATCCCCCCAAGCACTGTCATCTCACACACAGGACTCTCCGGGTCAAGAAGACTGCAACAAAAACTTCTGATTACGATTAGTACCTCAAACATCATGCGAAAGTTAAGTACAACTTACCGCACGAAGGAAAAATCCCTCACAATCCATGTCGTTGATGATGGATCCAGGAGCAGACAAATTTCCATCGTCGCAGCTCCATTGTGCGAAGGATGCACCAGGCAAACCCCACCACACAGACGGACTCGCAGGCAAACACCGGATGTTTGTTAAAGGTAAGAACACATTGTGTACTTATGCAATGGATGCTTCTGCAGCCTCGTCCGACCTGACGCCTCCCTCACCCTCGACAACTACCAACCCCAACAACAACAACACTGACTGTGTGTCCTCCGCTGGCTTCATTGAAAGGGAAAAGTTTAAATTCGTCACCTGTTTGGCCAATTAAGAGTTTTCCAAATGCAAAATAAGGAGCAACCGCTCTATGTGAGTGGATGGGTGGTGCTCGTGCTGGTGGGTGAGTGGGTGGTCGTGCGTGTGTGTGTGTGTGTGGTGAGTATGTGCCGTTTCGGTTTGTCAGGGGTAGCAATTTGAACATGCAAAAGTTTATATTGTCATGTACGTGGAGAACTTACGGCATGTACGTGGTTGTTGCGAATTTTCCTGTGGCTTGGGAGTGAGTGCGTTGATATCGTTTGGCACTCCACCCGTGGGGGAAGTGGGAAGCGTGGGAGACGTTCGAGACGACGTGTGCGAGGTGTATTTTGAGGTGTCATTTTCACCTGTCACACATCGCAGCGACAACAGTTCTCGGGGGAGGCGTTGGGTGCGATGTCTTCGGAGACGCTCGGCTTGAGAAAACTTATCAAATTGATGCGAATCCATTTGCATGCGACAGAACAGATTCTCACAAGGATTTAGTTTAATTTGACGACGAATTAATACCGACGACGTGGTTTAACAGCGAAGATGCGATGGCGGCGCGACGGCTCCGAATGTTGACTTATGGCAATGTTAATTCTCTGGACTTGGAGTGGGGTGTCTGTGGCTTATGTCGGCGACAATTTTTAAACTGAAAGTTAGAAAGTCCGATAGACTCATCGAAGTCGTATTTTTAACATATTGGTCGCACATGTGAGAAACAACTTTCTCCGACTTTCAGAATCTAGAGTATGGCGCCTATTGAAAGGCCGTTGAAGAGACTTGTCAATTTTCAGATGAACGACTACGTGCCACTCTGTGTTTACGTGCAATTAGGATTCAATATGAATGCATGGAGACAACACAATTTATTTATTTTTTGTTGTTGGCTTACAACAGCTAACTCGGTGCAAGGTTAAAGGTTATCTGCTACATGGCCCTCATCCGGCCAATGTTCACCTATGGCTGTCCCGTGTTATTTAACGTGAGTGCAAGCTTGATGGAAAAGATTCGGTTGTTTGAGAGGGTTTGTCTTAGGGCTTGCCTTCGCCTTTATCGAACTCCAGGGTCCCAATACGTAAAATTCTATTCCAATGAGGTCTTATACAACAGGGCAAACCTGATAAGAGTGACCAATTTACTGGTGAAGTTGGTTCGAGGTCATACTGTTAGAGCGATGAACTCGGTCAATAATCTGATCTCTGGGGGCTTACTATCCCAATCCCCAATACCACGAAAGGGTACGTCACAACGGCTTTGTCCCCCCAGAAGCATTCCTCTATTTTGACATTAACGGTCTAATACAAGACATAAATGCGCTAGCGCTCCTCTTCCATACCGCCCGTTCAGCTGTGGATGGGCGACTCAACAACGAACGCTCCGTCACACAACGAGCTGAGGAAGGCCTTCTCAGGTTCAGTATGGCGGTCTCAAGGTGGCATATACGGAATGTTGCTCCGCAGCTTCGAAATTTCTGGTGACTGGGGAGCGAAGGAAGCCCCTTGTCGAATCCTTTAGACCCTGGTTAGACAGGGTAGTGCGGCTCTCCTTGTGGGAGCAGTCGGTCACTGTCTTGCAGCGAATTAGATGAAAATCTAGCAACCTATGGCCGACCTACATAGTCTAGTACATATACAATGTACATATCAGTATATGGGCTTACATTTGTATAAAGTTTAGCTTAAGTTAGTTTAAGTTAATTTTAAGGTTTGTAAGTTAGTATATACATTGTTTAATAAAACAGTTTTGCAATTTTTCTTAATATAAAGTTGCACATTCAAATTGATTTTCATTTCGTTAAACAGGCATTGTTAGGTTAAGTCGAAAGACATAGTTTAATATACAGTTTAGCTTAGAGAACCCGCCGAGGGCCAGTAAGTTCAAATAGAAACTTTATTCGTCCACCTAGCTTAAGCATTTTTGTCTAGTATGTAAGCATATACGTAATGAATTGATAAATAGAAATGAATTTAAAAAAAAAAAAAACAATTTATTTTGAGTTATTAAGTGTGATTCATATAACTGCTGCTGTCGCCTGCTGACATATTTAACATCTCGGTAACATACTTCTAACAGCTCAGGCCTGCGACGCTTGGGTAAGAGGGCACGCTGCTTCCCGGCATCCAGAGCAAGGTTAGGAAGGGAGTGTAATGGAAGGGAGTGAATTAGGCCCCTTTGTGAATCCCTTCATTTGTGGAGTACACATTCTATTGGGCCATACTGTCACGTGATGGCTTAAACCACCCCGTGCTCTTTACGAATATTCGAAGATCCAATATATTTGCATTTGCTAAGTCCGCATTCTCTGTGAAGAATCTTTGTTCTAACGAAGCTAGGCGCCGATTCTAGTTGGGCGGTGGCAAAGCAGATATTGGATCATCTCGGTCTCTTCCTGGTATTTCATGGATACCGTATTCCATTTCCTGAGCATTGTTCCGCGAAGGAAGTGTCCTTTGATAAGTCCGACGATCACAAGTCCAACGGTCCAAGGGCAAAAGCCTCTTTATTTTGCCGTTGTTAAGCCCTGGCCATGTTGTCTTGTAGCAGTCATGTCTTGCGTGGATAGACGAGTTGGCTTCTTTTAGTATTGCATCGCTTATGGTCCGGTACAGTGCACTGACCGGTGGTTGCTTCGCTTCGCTGATGTCCATTTCATACCCTTGTCTGGCCCACTCGTCCGCTCTCCCGTTTCTTGTGAATTGAGCTGTGGCCTGGGACCCAGCAGTGTTTGACTGATGGACTTTAGTGAGGCGCGGTAGTCTATAACAGCCATCGATCTCGCCTGGCTGTCAACAAAGATGGTGATATCTGATGATGGAATATCGGTTGCTTGTATGTTTTTGGCTTCTTCCTCAATTGACAGAATCTCTACTTAGCAGACGCTGCACATATCAGGGAGTCTAAATGGTTCCTGTTTGTGCAAGGTGTCGGAGCAGAATCCAGCCCCAGTAAATATGTATGATCCGTCGGTAAATAGGGCAATCACGTGGTCCTTGATAACGGCTTTAGAAAGCCACTTGTCCCTGTCGGTGAACAGAATTCGTATTTCGAGGTACGTTGGTAGACGTGGATAGGCGAACTTTCACTTAGGTTCTGTTGGACCCATTGCGATGGCCAATGGGGGGAAAAATAACCTATGCCGTACTCTTCTCCCTCATGCTTACCATGTAGTTGCTCCTATGTTGTCCAACCCTCTCGAAATTCTGATTAACCCGAATATAGAAGTTAGTGAGATTTCTGTTAGTTCCTGGGGGTTTTGGAAAAAGTGTTCTCCGTGTGTTCTGTATGTCATCTGGCAGAGACTGGAGTGAGGTAGTGTGGGGTACCCACTATTTCTTCTGCTTCACCGCAGCCTCTGTACATGAAGTCTTGAGTAAGACCTATTATGTTCCCAGGTACTTCAGATGATTATGTTCAGTTAGTGCTTCGACCTCCATACACATCAACTTTTTGCCGGACTGTAGAAGTATGTTTTTTTCTGTTTAACTTGAACCGACTCCGGAGAATTATGTGCAGACCCCGGGATTGAGGTACAGGGAAGACGAAACCAAATGTTTTTTGTAGCGTGTAATTCTGCACGGGACACAGCCGAGTGGTCTCACGTTGCCGTGAAGGCAACGACCCCGCAACCGGGATAGATCTATTGTATCCGAGGGTTGGAGTTGAATTAAAACACGGGAGGATAGAGCCTTTGCACAGTTGTTGATCGCTACCAACATGGCGTTTTGCGGAGGGCTAACAACCCGCTCACATAAAAAGAAAAACTCTTGTTACTTCGAATGTGCTTCTGGAATATAAAAACACTCTACACTCCGAGGGCTGCTCAACAACTTGAAAACATCCTCACGCAGTATAAGGCGGATATTACTGCGGTCCAGGAAACACGCTGGATAGGACAGGGAATGATAAGGAAAAAAGAGTGCGAAAGAGTGAAAGGATGAACATATTGGGATGCAAAATCGTTGTGGGAAAACGGTTAAGGTTGAAGGTCATCGACTTTAAACCGATAAGTGATCGCCTGGCTTGTGATCCGCATCCAAGGCAGCATCACATGTGCACACGCCCCTACCGACGAGGCTGATGACTCTGTCAAAGGGCACTATTATTCCCTCTTGGACGGTGCCTACGGAGCCTGTCCGAAGTACAAAGCACAGAATCCACGACACGACATTAGATAATGGCTTCCGATTCACCGACTTTAAGTCAGCACGTAACATGGTCATAAGCAGCTCCAGGTTCCCTCTTCTTCTTTATTTGGCGCTACAGTCCGGGGTGGACCTGGGCCTCAACCAACAAGCCTCTCCAGCCAGCACGGTCACTGTCTAGCTGTCTCCAGTGTCGCACGCCAAGTTGGTTGAGGTTCTTCTCCACTTGGGTGCGCCACCTTAAACGCGGGCGTCCTCTGTTGCGTTGTCCCTCGGATTCGGAGTCGAAGACTCTTCGGGCCGGAGCTGAGTTGTCCATACGCTCTACATGGCCTAGCCATCTTAAGCGCTCGAGGTTCCCTAGCTAAGGAATTAACAAAGGTAACCTGGTGATCTCTAGACGGTCGAACCGCCAACCAAGACGCAAGACATGTGTCAAATATACATGGATGTGCGAAAATCCAGGGGGCAAACCTCGACTCTGACCATTCCCTCGTAGCAGCAAGATTCAGAGCTTGACTGTCCAATGTCAGAAAGCTGCACCAGCAAACAATTGGAAAACTGCACCAGTTTTGACATTGGACGCCTAAGCACAAGGCCTACGAAGAACAACTAAGTGACTAAGTGAATAACGATCGAATCCGTGCCTCCTGGTTCGAGAACGAGAGTAAGACCGAATCTCCGGTTTAAACCCCACTGGGACAAGGCGCAGCGAGGCAAACCGACACCACCGTGTGAGCGTCGTCAATCGTCCACCGTGGCACAGAATCGTGTGAAGGTCATTGCTCATCGACAACGAGCAATGAGGATAAGTAAAAGTTAGTTAGCAGCGATCGAGGAAAGATTTGAGTTTAAGTAAAGTCCCTCATGGAGGCGAAAATAAAATAAAACTGTGATTGATTTTAATTTATACTAAAGTAACCAGTTCCCTGGTAAGGGAGTTAGATGGACTATAACTTCTAGGGCTGTAGTGGGCGCATGGCACAAGGTATTCCAAGACAGACGTTTCCTTGAAACGTCTGCAACCTATTGCCTATTATTATATATATCGACGTCTACTGGCCCTCTGCTACTGCTCTAGCAGCACACTCTACGACTGACTTGAAGTATGAATTCCAGTTGAGTCGTTTGTCCAGGATTACTCCAAGATTTTTGACTTCACTACAATCGACAGCTATAACTTCGACGTAGTAAAGGAGTTTGTCTACCTTGGGGCAAACGTAAACTCCAGAAACGACATCACTGTGGAGATCCGAGGTAGAACCGCCTTTGGCAACCGGTGTTACTTCGTTTAGTCAAAACAACTGGCGTCAAGACTTCTGACTCGAAGGACTAAGGTAATGCTCTACAAAACCCTTATTTTGCCAGTCTTGCTATATGCTATATGCCGAAAGCAGGACGATAAGCAAAACTGCGGAGCTGATTCTTAGTGCCTTCGAAAGAAAAATTCTACGTCGGATACATGGTCCCGTCTGCGAGGAAGGCGAATGGAAGAGAAGACAGAACCGCGAACTCTACGCACTGTGCCAGGATGTGGATGTAGCCCGGAAGGCAAAGATCCGTCGACAGCACTGGCTCGGCCTCATCGAGCACATGGACAACTCCAACTAAGAGGGTCTTCGAATCCGAGCCTCCTGGTTCGAGAAGGAGAGGAAGACGAATCTTCGGTATAAGGACCAAGCAATCGCGAATGCAAGACAGCTTGATCCTGATGACTGGAAGCAGCGTTCCCCGGGCCATAATAAATGGAAAGCAGCTATTGCTCAGGCTCGGACCCTGCATGGGTCGTCAGCCTGATAAGTAAGTAAGTAAGTATTTGACTTCACTGGAATAGGCTAGAGTTGTGTTATTGATAATTATGGGTTCAAGGTTGATTCGTAACCTCCTTGAGAAGGCCGCTGGAACGGTCTTGCAGGGATTGATTGCTACACCATTCCACGATTTGTAGGTGGTTGAAGAGCTTCACCTTCATGATTCTCCCATCCATGCATGTATTAACGCATAGGTTTTCCTGGGATGGGTCTAGGTTAAGACCGCTTTCCTGGTAAGTTCATCCGATCCGTAATTGCTGGCTGTGCCTATATCACCTGCGACCCTACATAGAGCAATCGAGCGCTGCATCCTTAAGATCTTTCGCTGTCGCATGCGCCCTTAAAATACATCAAAAGGTCATTTGTATCGATTTGAAATTCACTGGTCTTCTGCAGAATTTCCTGTAGTCTAAATATTTTTTCAATAGCCGACTTTCCGGGCTTGAAGCTCGTGCGGTGCAAAACACCTTTCGACGTTCACACAGTCGGGATAGTCTCTTATAGGCGACTCCGTGACGCATTCCTCAACCAATTAAACAGGACTTCACAACCTGCGATAGCTTGCAACAACTGTCACTTCTCACACTTCCCAAAAAGTTCCCAACTCATCCTCCCCTCCACTACCCGTGCCCCTCTGCTCGTCTTTCGGTAACTTGGTTAAACTGTTTTCCCTTTAATCGAATTTCAGACGGCAAAATCTAATCGGATGCGTAAAGTTTCGTTTCGAAATCATCACCTCCGGCACCACCCGTCCCTCCAAGTGCCACACATGAACACGGGTATTTTCAAAACACGGTTTTGAAATGACACGATAGTGTGTTGCTCGTCTGATTATCCTTGATCTACCATGTGACGTTGACAGTGCTCATTGAGTTAACCGAAAACTTTGTCCTAGGCCTTCTAAAGTTTTGTGTGCCACACCGCCCACACAAAGCCAGCGCCCGCTTGAATGAAATTTGATATTTCAATTAGACGCTTTAATCAATGCTTCACGTCGAACCGGGGCACCTGCTACGCCACTTTAATGTACTCCGACGCATCCTCATCCTGCGAGCGGGCCGGCTGGCCGGCCCACACCATCGACATCTTTGTGTGTAATTAAACGACTAGAAGGATGCGGAGGAACGCTCTGCTGTAACCACTGGCCGGAGTACTGGTAGCACATGTGTGATAAGCCTGTAAACATGCCACCAGACACCACTCACTTATGTTGGCTGCGATGTGGCCAGTGAGTGGTGGTGGGGGACCGGGAATGACCCTAAGAGTTTGCCAAGAACAACAATGCAGTCGAGGAAAGAAAAAAAAAAACACAAGCAACGTGGAGAATTGGACATTTCAGCCAACTGGTGTGCAGTCCCAATGCACCGGGGCTCCGGAGCACCGGGGTTCATTTTCACTCTTCCTCAGTCCTTGGAATCGGTCTCCGGCATGGACGATAATTCACCTAAGCTGGGAATTTAATGAACACCACCAACAAGGGCTGATAATTGATAAGGCGGGGGCCTGCGTCGAGAGACACTGAAAAGAATGAATGGCCACTACTCTGGCTGCAGTTCCCTTGGCTCGACTGGAGTGCGGAGCGCGTATTGTTTTCAACGGAATCATGGTCGCGGGGTGTGTGCGCGTGTGTGTTGCAGAGGACGTGCGTTGAATTGATTTGTTTGCTAGTTATCCCTGAAACATGGAGCTTAAGTATTTAAAACAATTGAATTTGTTTTGTTCAACGGTGTTGTGGCATGCAGTTTGAAAAGGGGATAACTAGGTTTCGGAGTGGAGTTAGTTCTTTAAACTGTCCGTGAGTCGTTGTTGATTTATTTAACGTCCTCGTTGATGCAGTGGTCTGATTTCCTGAATTTCTCCTCCTCTCCTTAGATACCCAGTTTCACAACCGAAAACGCGCGATTTGGATAAACTTTACTAAGTTGAAGTGTTTTCAAACTTCATTAGCTTTTAACATCTTTTTTGACAGGAAACAATTGTGTTGTGAAGAAAAGAGAAAGAGCAGTAGAACAAAAAGGAAGGACCATCTGCATATATCTTTACACGATCTATAACCCTCAGAGACGGATGAACCCAAGGGGTTTTCAATTATCATTCGACGAATTGCCAGGTTTCGAATCCTTGAAAATGCATGGCGAAACCTCGAAGGTTTGGAAAACATTTTATGATTCGATGGGAAAAAAGCATTAGGATCGTTTGGCGGGTTTCTCCGAGTGTTGAATAGGGGCTCACGTTTTCTTATTATTCCACAAACTTAGTATTGCCACTGAAGAGCATTAAAGGAGTGCGGCGTTGGAGGTAACAGAAATAAACTTAATCATCTAAAAAAAGCAGGTAGATTAGATTGGGTTATGTGGCTTCCATCGAAAGTTATGGAGAGACCCAGGGGCGTATTGTGTTACCACTTAGACGGTTTACGTCCATTACTCCTGGAACCATTTTATGTTTCGAATATATCCGATATTTCATTTGTACAGTAGTCTCCCAGAGTTTTTTTTCCTAATGGAGGCCAGTGGAGGGCAGTTGCATCATCTTCTTCCTCATTCATGCACCTGCTATTTAAGGCTGTATGGTAATCCAAGTCTTGTGGCGTGGCATGGCGCAGTATCCTGTGAGGACTCCGAATAGTTTCCTGCCTAGACCGAGGACGGCCGTGGTTCTCTGTAGATCCAGGTTTAGCGATTCTTGTTTCGCATGTAGGCACGTGTTAAGGTAACATGTTCCGGCAGCCTTCACATAGAGATTATCTGTGAAGAGAAATATATTAAGATGTGCACTATGTGAAATACAAATACTTACCACGGCACTGCTGATCGCTAGCTCTGTGATTTTGGTTTTTTGAGTTTCTATTGGTACCCAAATGGTTTCAACCTTAGGTCAATTGATTGTCGTTCCGTTCCTGGCTGGATCGTCTGCTTCGCAGTTTCCTGGGATATCTCTATGTCCACGAACCCACCACACCGCTAGGCTGCAATGTCTAGATATCTCATTAAGAGACATACAGTGGGGTCTTTGTACTTTTGATCTTAAAAACGGTAATTCGAGTGCCATAATGACTGCTTGACTGTAGGTGGAAATGACGATGATCTCGTTCAATATCGTCCTCCTCAATAACCATTCAGCGGCTTCCCGAATAGCCGTCATTTCTGCCTGGAAGACGCCACAGTAATCTGGAAGACTAAACCACCGACTGACTTGGAGATATTCCGAGTGCCCGCTCCCGCTCCACTACAGGTCCTAGATCCATTTGTCTAGACTTCCATGACGTTGTTTTTTGTTCAGTACCGAGTTCGGCTCTCGGTCGACTCCGTCTTCTGATTTTATATTTGATATCGATAGATTCGGGTTAAGTAGTCTGTAGGTACTTCGGTAAAACTGTAGTCGTGTTTTTTTTTTTTCAAAAATCTATAAATAGTGAAGTAGGATTTTGCACGTAAAGCACATACAACAACCTACTGTCTATATTTGCCTATAATATCGGCCGTGAGCAGTGGCTGCCGATAAGAACTCGAATTTGAATTTTTTTGTTCTTCATATATTTTGACAGATAAAAATCAAAGCCACTGCGAATAGTTTTTTCGCAACTTACTACTGAAAAAATCACGGCTTGTATAATTTAAGTATACTGGCGTGACCTGTGCGCCGATTAATTGCTCCATAGCGAGGGTGCCTTCAGCCTCAGCTCCGATTTTGCTGCGAATTCTTTGCTGCAGATGTCTACAAGAGTGAGGTCTAACATCGTTTCGAGCGCTGCGGTTGATGATGTGCTCATTGCGCCTGTAATTGATACACACGCCATCCTTTGTACCCTGTTTTGTCTAGCTGGCTTTGTGCAGCGACGGCCAGCACACAGCGACGCCATATAGAAGTATGTAAGTAGTAGTATGGGGTATGGCTTATCACGGCGGTGTAAAGCTGTCTCATCATCATGGGGTTCATTCCCCAGTTCCTAATTAAAGCCATTTTACACGAATAGGTGGTAGCTTTGTTTGTTCTTTCTAGTGAGTTAGGTATCCAACTAAGCTTTCTATTTCATGTAATACCAATGTATTTGTCCTTGTTTGTTTGTTGGCGTAACTGTAATTTCGACGCTGGTCAGAAGGACGAGAGCGGTTTGTGAGCTCTACGAACTAAAAAAAAGGGCAGAGCACCGGCTTCTCAAAAACAAAAAGAAAGACCTTGAGAAGTGCGCGTTCGAGGAAATGGAGAGATGTTACGACGAAAATGATGTCCGAAATTTCTACCAACGGCTAAAATAACTATCCAATGGATACAAAATTCGGGCAGAAGCCTGTCGTGACGCAGAGGGACAACTCGTAGTAGATTCGCAGTCGATACAGAGAATCTGGAAAGATCATTTCTGTAGACTGTTAAACGGCGAGGAAGACTCCGATACAGCTGTCGGGTAGAATGTTCCGCTCAACGCAATTGAGGATGATCGACGAGAATTCCGTCCCCCCGACCTAGACGAAGTCAAGATAGCGATATCGAGACTAAAGTCGAATAAAGCTGCTGGCGCAGACGGACAGTCTGCGGAACTGTTTAAGGCAGCTGGATATGGGCTGGGAAGGTACATGCACCAACTCATCTGGAAGATATGGTCGCAGGAAAGCATGCCCGACGAGTGGCATCTCAGTATCGTTTGCTCGATCGACAAGAAAGGAGACCCCTTCAACTGCGCCAACTATCGAGGGATAAGTCTCCTCTCTGCCGTTTTGTGTGAGCGCCTGAAACCATTCGTCAACAACAAGATAAGTCCTTATCAGTGAGGTTTCAGGCCGGGTAAGTCCACCATCGACCAAATCTTTGCATAACAGCAGATCCTGCAAAAAACCCAAGAAATGCAGATCGACACCCACCACCTTTTTGTCGATTTCAAGGCCGCATATGATAGCGTGCATAGGGACAAGCAATACAACGCCATGTCTAGTTTTGACATTCGTACCGAGAATAAACGCAGAATTACTCTTGCCAATCGTGGTTTTCTTTCTTTGGACTCAAGAGGCAATTGAGTAGTAGAGTCCTCTCTCGAAGGACCAAGCTAACATTATATAACACCTTGATCATCCCTGTCCCTGAGAAAAGTTCTGCGTTCAATCTTTGGTCCTGTCTGCGTTGACGGCTTCTGGAGGAGAAGATTCAACCACGAACTGTACGGGCTGTACAGCGGCATGAGCCTCAGGCGTCTACGGATTCTACGCCTAAGATGGCTGGGGAATGTAGAGCATGTGGACAACATGGCTCCAGCCCGAAGAGTCTTCGACTCGACGAACCAGTGGGACAACGCAATAGAGGACGCCCACGGAACCGATTGCGCACACAGGTGGAGAAGGACCTCAATCGACTTGGTGTGCGCAGTTGAAGACAGCTGGCAAGAGATCGTGCCGGCTGGAGAGGCTTACTGGTTGAGGTACAGGTCCACCCCGAACTGTATACCTGAAGAAGAAGAACTGATGATTTCCGGAAAAGAGTACCATTTTAGTGTTTTCTGGATTTACGTCCAGGCCACATTTTCAAATCCAATTCGATAGCACATTGAGAGTGTTTTCTATTACCACATTTAGGGTTTGAGGGTATTTTCTGAATAAGATTAAGTTTATCTGCCTGCCGAGGGCCAGTAAGTTAGAATTAGTAAAAATGTTCGTCCAACTAGTTTTAAGCATTTTTGTCTAGTATGTAAGTCTTCATGAATTCCGAAAATAAAAATGATTTAAAAGAAAAAGTTTCTTTTCTGCTGGCGGTTAAGGCGATGTCGTTCGCATAGGTGATGACTTTACAAACACACCTTTCTAGTGAAAGAAGTAGTTCATTTACGGTAAAGAGCCAAAGTTGGGGGGAGAGTTTCCCTCCTTGTGAGGTACACCGTCTCAGTCTTACCACTCGGCTACTACAGAATTCCGGATTTTTAGATGGATTTGTAAGTTGTGACATTTTTCTGGGATAAGCTGTTACATGCATTAGAGGCGAATATTGTTGCCACGGATAAACCAATGAGCGTACCCTTTGGCGATCCAAAGTCGATTGCCAATGCATGTCCTCTCTGATTCACCCAATCGTTGGCTACCCTCTCTTCCACTCAAGAGGGTAGTTTATGTTGATGGTTGAGTCGATCGAAATGAATCATTTTTATTCCTCGTGCAATATCTAACCGTCAGGTCAACAACACATGTTTACAACATACGCAACAACACTTGCTGTTGAATAGATTTCAGGCAATCAAGCAGGTTCTTCATTGTGCTCTCAATGTCCAACTGCTTAGACACCTCTGCATTAAAGAGTCCCACCAAGGCTGCAACTCTTTTCAAAAAGGGTCACAGGATCTAGATCGTGCAAGAATTAAAGCCGAACGGCCACACATTAAACAACATTAGATCTGATGTATTATCGAAAAATTGTGTTAAACGATGAGGCTCATTTTAAGGTTCAATCAGTGCGCCAATAATCAAAGCTCTCGCCTTTGGAGTGAGGTCTATCGATATTCCGGGTGTTCATTTGTTATTTGTTGTATTCGAGACTAACCTCGAGGTTGCTATTCTCCTTCACCCATCCGTTTATATAAAAATCCATCATCACAGCAGAACACGGTCAAACGTCTTGAGGACATCCAATTGCCAAGAGTGCCCTCAGAATGCGTCATTCAAGCCTATTTATCACGGAACCAATTCCGCGTTCATCCCGAAAATCTCCTCCAAGACAGATCTCTCCAGCGCAGAAATTATCCATCAGCTAAGTAATCCATCATTTGCGTCTTTTTAAATCGCTCGCAAGTAACCCCCGAGACATCGGCGGCACGACAATGAGTCCACCGTCTTCAGTGACCCGCTGCCTACTGAACATCCCGAGTTCACGTCCCTGCTCTAGTCGCACAACCGACCTTTCACGTCGCTCCAACACTCACTCCACCTCGCTGTTCATCGTACACTCCTCCTCCAAAATGTCCTGCGCAGGCTTCGGCGATGCTTGCGTTTTTTTTTTATTCCATTTCCCTCCCCATCCTACACCAACAGGACTAGCCGAATCTGTGTAGCTCCCCAATGAAGTCCACCACGTGCTCGGGGAGCACGTGTTGTCGATTCGAGAATTCACCATCCACATTGCATAATGAGTTCATCTCCTGTGGCCACCGATGAACAGCACTCACACAGCGACAGCGATACACTCTCGCTCTCTCGGGGTGGATGCTGTGAGCACGGTCCTTGGCCAGCAATGCAATTCTTCGGTGGAGCAGCGTCAATATCATCATCATCATCCAGTTCGGTGGTAGTTGTCATCCCCGTCGGTGGTAGTATGCTGGTTTGCTCTCGTGCGTCGTGTTTCGTGTATTCATCGCATTAACTCCGCCAGAGGACTCCTTTTGGTTCTGCGAACTTTTTCAGTTTATTATCATCGATGATGACATTTGGACGTTGTCGACGCGACGTTTCGCCTCCGGTCGCATGATAACTCATTATCATTGGCTTAATGTGCTGTGACAAGATAATTGTTTCCCTGATCTGTGTGTCTCGTGGCTAAAAAGTGATTCCGGCTTGCACTCGAATATTGTGCACAAAAATACATAATTAATTAATTTGAATTGCGCCGAGCGAAGTGATCATTGATTGAATATTTTCGCGTGAAGTGTGGATGTGCAACCGTGTCCCGGGGGTGCGGTTCTGCCAGTGTTTCGAGTACCCGCGTACACAACCGAGTGCGCGAGTGATTGGTGCGGGGGCAATTGAATTTCGGAAATCCTGACGATTATGAGAATTGTGTCGAAACTGAATTTGTACCGATTCATCATGTGGCTGATCAACTCTAACGAAAGGATTCTCATTGTGCTTCTCATGCTGTTTGCGATAGTCAAAGGTAAAGGATTTCGATCGTTTTTTTTTACCATTTTCACGTGTACTGCTGGCGGTGATGGAATACGATCACTTGATCGGTGGCCTGTGATCGTTGGAGGTCACAGGATTGTGCCTTGGTCTGGAACTGGGCTACACTTTGAGGGGAGTTCCTTAATTAAATAGGACTCGTCTTGTTAATCAAAACGTTTTCAATTTGACAACCATTTTGGAGAAAGTTAATCGAGCTGATTGTGAATACAACTTTTTCTCGTTTTGCCTTCGCATAAAAGGACAAGTGCGGTGAATATTTTATTCATAATAGGCTTGAATGAGTGTTCATGCAAAATTCGAAAAACTGCTTGGTAACGTCTTCAGAGTTAGAAGCAATAAATTTTAAAAATGTAAGCTTTTAGGCAGGTTTTTTTTAACACAGGGTTCTGTAGAGGCCTGATCGTCAAGTTCTGGACAAAAGTGTCCAGAAACTCATTTTGGTATGGGCCTGATGGCTGCAGGTAGTCAGCCACCTTAGTATTTATATAGGTTTATTTCTATTGCCTGCTGTAACAGGGTATTAATGTATTTTCTCACGACTCAGTTCAAAAAATTCTCTAAGAGCCATCTGTGGCTCATCCCGTCCAAGATTAAAAATGCGAATCAAAACTGGGTATATTGTGTCATTCAAGCGATTAATTGAAACCAGATAAACCGGCCTTATTTTGTCCTCCTATCTGCGACCACAATCACATTTCTGAAGTCGGAAACAAATTCCAAGAGAAATTTTAAAATCCACAGCGCTTGGTTATTAGTTGTCAAAGGAAAACACACGAAAAAGATGCAAAGGATTACTTACTTCCAGGCTGGCGACCCATGGAGGGTCTGAGACTTTGCAAAAGTATTCTATTTGATAGCTCAGAGTGTCTCATTTTGAGTCAACCCAATCATTCAAGCGTATTGGCTTGTGTTTCGCTGATACATTCTTCTTCTTTTTCTGGTGGGCCTACAGTCCAGGGTGGACCTGGGCCTCAACCAAGAAGACTCCCCAGCCGACACGATCCTTAGCCAGCTGTCTCCAACTGCGCACACCAACTTGGTTGAGGTCCCTCTCCACCTGTGTGCGCCATCGGTGCCGTGGGCGTCCTCTATTGCGTTGTCCCACTGCTTCGTCGAGTCGAAGACTCTTCGGGCTGGAGCCATGTTGTCCATATGCTCTACATTCCCCAGCCATCTTAGGCGTAGAATCCGTAGACGCCTGGCTAGGCTCATGCCGCTGTACAGTTCGTGTCTTAATTTTCTTCTCCAATAACCATCAACGCAAACAGGATCAAAGATTGAACGCAGAACTTTTCTCTCGAAAAGACCAAGAGCTTCTTCATCCGCTTTTCAGATTGTCCATTCCTCCGCAACATAGAGCAGGACATGGATGATCAAGGTGTTATATAATGTTAGCTTGGTCCTTCGAGAGAGGACTCTACTACTCAATTGTCTCTTGAGCCCAAAGAAACAGCGATTGGCAAGAGTAATTCTGCGTTTAATCTCGGTACTGGTGTTGTTCGTGCTGTTCACTTGCGAGCCGAGGTAGACGAAGTCCTTCACTACCTCGAAGTTGTGGCTGCCCATTGTGACACTCTGTCCAAGACGGCGATGTTGTATGTCCCTTCTCGATGACAGCATATACTTCGTTTTGCCCTCGTTCACCGCTAAACCCATTTTGGCCGCCTCCGCTTCAATCCCAGCAAACGCTTCATTGACGGCTCGCTGTGTTCGACCAATCACGTCAATGTCATCCGCGTATGCTAGCAGTTGTACGGAATTCCACTGATACATTACATTGCACTTATAAGCGTCATTTTTCCAACCGACTTTTTTCTTATATAAGAAATGGATACATATGTGGATCAATGTAAAATTAAAACTTGCCAAAGAACTCATAGTACCAATCTTAACGGCTGTGAATTATTTTCCGACTGTGATCATTCTTCTCTGGAAAAATTGATAAAAGCAACCAACGCGATTGCATGATATGCCTTTAACCTCCGAAGATTTGATCATGTCTCAGAACAACGTCGCACTCTCCTTGGATGTGAAGTGGAGGCATTTTTAAACTATAGAACCTGCATCGTATTATTCAGAATCATTCATAATAAACAACCTAACTATCTTAATGAAAAAAAAATGGTTTTTCGTAATATCACGTTGAAACCTTCTGTTCATACATGTCTGGCATTTTTTCATTCATGCTGTACACCAATGGAATCATCTACCTTCACAGGTTTCCGAGTACAGACAATTTCACCTTCACAAGACCGAGTACAGGCAATTTTAAATAACTTCTTTCTCTCACCTCTCCAATGTGAACTGAAATAATCCCCTATAATCACAGTTTTTCAATTTGGTAGCATTTAAAATAAATTCTAATATAGTTGAACCATGCTCTGACATTTCAAATTTCTGAAATTAAAAATCGAAATATTAAAATGTATCGTGTCACTATCACTTTATGTATGCAATTAATGTAATATTTTAGGCCCTGTACTTAAACAAGAATATTAATTATTAAAGTACAGAGATTTGAAAATAATAAATTGAAATGAAATGAAATGTGTATTATATATATATGAAAAATGTATATTAGAAAATTCTTTCTTACGTGAAACGAAAAACCAGAACGAGCAATGAAGTTTGGGATTTCAAATGAACTGCAAATTGTTGTACTTTCTGCAACAAAATCTTCGCACTTTTTGCAAACATCTTCACGAATCATTTGTTTAGGACCTTGTGAAGAATTTTGTATTTCCCAGCAACTTTCCTCTTCATATTTATTTTTTTACAATTCCACTTTAACCATCGTCTTCAAGGGTTATTTTATTTTTGTATCAGCTATCCTCTTACGAGTCCGTTTACACAATTTACATTTACTCAAATATATTTTTTCATATATTTTTCTTATAGTTTCTTACGGAATCTTTATTTTACTTAATTTTATCTAACAGTTGACCATTCATTTGTTTTCTTATATTTAATTAATTTTTTCCTAATTTCCATATTTTTCTTATATCCAACAAACCTTATATACAAGAAGTATACAGAATACAGAAGTTTGGTGTATAACAAACTCTTTCTTTTATCCGTGTTTTTCTTAAGAACGCTTTTTTTATGCACGATACGGCCTTGGTGTCTTTCTTAGTATTTTTTATATACGAGTTTATCCTATAAGCGAGTTTCTTATAACCATAATGTCCTATAACTCGTGTAATGATGTCTTCCAAGGCTCTAATTGACACTGAATTATCTGTATAGACGTGTAATTTGACGAATCCTCATAAAAAAGTATACCAAAGCGGTTAAATAGCACGATCTAGACGGCTGCAAAGTGTTGCGTCCAAAACTTGCTGCACATAAATGGACAAAATTATTTGTTTCAACGTATTATGCAATTTACGGATTTAAATACAATTAATGCAGCCACTTTTAACTCAAATACTCAAACGACCTACCTGAGTGAACACCCACACTTATAATGTCAAAAAAAAAAGCTGCTTTTTGTGATTTTCTTTTCGTGGTCACACATTAAAATAATTGAAACCACATGTATTTCAACATGAAGAACACCTCTGGATTTGAAAAAATAATATATTTATGTCAAAACATAAAAAAGAATTCGTAAAACACAATGGCGCAAAATTATAGTCGGCAAAAGTGGACTTTAAAATTATAAAACACTTTGTTTTGATAATTATAGTCGACATAAAGCCCACTTTATCGTTATCACCTCGTGACAAAGTTAAAGTCCACCGAAATGTCGTTTTAAATATTTAACGTGGAGTTAAGCTTATATGTCATGTCATTTCAGTGAAAGAATTTTGTGAACATGTTTTCTGAAGATGACGATTTCGATATTTTTGAAGACTTTAATTTAATGCGCTAACCTAAAGTTTATAAAAATCGTGCCAATCCTTTTGAGAGGCTTCAGGATGGAGAATTTTACTGCCCATATAGATTCGAAAAATCTTCATCCTTGTCCATTGCTGCCTGATTTTATCACCGCTTCTGACGTATCCAGCAGCAATCATGCCGTTTCTGACTGCCTCCCAAGCAGCCTTCTTCTTGTTGATCATCCGCAATTCGTTGCCCTTGTCCACGATTGTTAGCAAGTGCATGCTCTATCAGCTGCCGCAACATTTCCTTTTCCATCCTATCCCAATTGTGCTCCCTTTCTCGCTTAGTCTGAAACTTAATCGTTCTTGTCATCTGACATATATCATTAAATTAAGCGTGTCCATTTCTTACGCTTAATTTTTAGATCCGCCAAATTAAAAGATAAACGAACAAGCGAATGACAGCAGTGAAAGTGCGTTTGTTTATCCCATGGCTTATTCGAACTGTCATTTTTAAGTGTGTTTGATTGAAAATTCTCATAGGTACGCTGTAAAGTAGAAACCAGTTAGCGGCAACCAGTTAGTGACTATTTTTGACAAAAAGTTTAAGCATGCTCTTAAGTTTAAAGTTGCGTATAACTAGTTCGGAGTAAAACTCTTAAAGTGGAGTCGACTATAAATTTGCGCCAATATATTTGCTCTATTTAAGAAAAAGGCTTAATCAATGCAGCTCGTCATTGGATTATCTGAAATAAATAAAAAAAAAACAAAAATCATTAGTTATTACTATGAGCTAGCTATTAAAAATAGCAGACGTTGAAACTTTGAAAAATTTGTTGCTCTCCTCTAAATTTCTCTCACATTTGCGGCCATAAACAATTATATTAATCTCTTCCACACGGAGGACAATTTAGGACAGAGTAAGTGATACAAATTTCAAACTCATCGATAAAGCCTTTCTCAATTTACAATGATTACCGACTTCGAAGACATGGTTTCGAGAAAAAGCTGTTCTATAAGCTTTTGTGTACGTTTAGCATGCAGATATATCTCCAGCACAAACTAGTTTTAAATTTATATTATTCTAGAAAATCAAAAAAAAATCTCAAAACCATCTCCTTAAAGATAAATTAATTAATAATTGCAATTTTCAATTTAATGTTCTTTCTTATTACTTCTTCCGGAACATCAGACAAGAAATTTTGTTGAAAAATATTCAAAATAATTGAGTCGTCTTCTGTAAGAATATTTGACCACACTCACTAAGGAACTCAGTTTTAGAGACCGCTCACATGTTGCCTAGTGAGAAAAAAAAAGTTAGAACAGAATTTTGGGGGCTGTGACATGTGTTAAAATGAAGGTCACTACCAAATCAGTCACAAATATAAAATGTAGCCAGAGTTAATATAGTTAAGACTCTACAGAACTTTATACTTCTTCGGATACTATATTATAGCCTCGGTTAGACTTTTGGAAATGCATTTGTCAAAAAATACGAAAAGGAACGTAAATGCACATTTAGTCATAGTAGCATGTAAGTACCAAGAGATATTTAATGTATCTGCTTTTTGCGATCGGAAAATTCGTTTTATTTTAAAAAAAAAAAACCCAAATGTGGGCCGCGGTGGTAAAATGTGGGCTTGATGTATCGACGTTTACGCAGAGAGTCTGAAGCATCTGAAGGTTACTAGCATTTATGAACGCCTTCGGCGATTCGAAATTGAATGTAGCGACATAGTCAATCCTTCTGCGACCTTCTTTCATTAGAACTTACCAGGCACAACGCTCATGGCGTGAAAGAGGCCAAGAAACTCTTGGTACACAGCATGTATCAAAATGAGCCAGAACAACCTCCGTATCCTAACAAGCTTTCGGGGCACTGTAGACTTAGGGATCACCTAAGGAAACCATGAGTATCAGAAGAAGGTCTCTGCAGATTCTGCGGAGAATACAACAAAATCCCAGAACAAATACTGGGATCTTGTAAGGCACTAACCGACAAAAGACAAAGGTATCTAGGCAAGCATCTAATATCACGCGAAGAATTGAAGTCACTAGAACCAGCTCTCATTCTAGGAGTCTTAGCTTGGAGAGAATACTCTTGTTTAAATCTCTTCCTATATAACCAATATAACTCTTAATAGAACTGTATGTGAGGGGAACTCTTAAGAAAGCAAAGGTATGACAATGGACACAATTGATCTCAACAATAATTACAGGCACAACACGATTGATTGATGTAGGTTCACGTCGGATTATAGCGCCATCCATATCTCTAATTTTTAAAAGTGTTCTAGCAGTCTGAGGCTTTATAGTCACATTGGGACCACGGCTTTGCCTTGGGCTGTAGGTTCACGTCGGATTATAGTGCCATCCATATCTCCTATTTTGAAAAGTGTTCTAGCAGTCTGAGGCTTTGTGGTCACAATGGGACCACGGCTTTCCCTTGGCCAACAACCAACATTGACAGCATTTTTCTTAAAGCCATGTTTAGTTGAAGGTCCTGCTTCATGTAGCGATTAATTCCACCACTGACTTTTAGGATCAGATTGACGACAAGCACTCACCAAGTAAACCATCAGCCTTACCGACCTGGTGTGTGACACTGCTATATGGCAGTCTCAAAAATTAATCATCATCCTCGGCGTTACAGTCGGGGTCTAATCCTGGTCCCGATCTTAGGTTGCACTCATATTGCTTGTCACCCCAAAACTTCGGACGCCATGGTCTACGCCTTCCTTCAAACGTAAGCGTGGTCTTCACGAAGAACTTTCCGAGGGTGATCCTCTTCGCTTATACGAGCTAGGCGCCCAGCCCAGGGTTGTTTACGAAATTCCCAATAATTAAATCCCCAAAACCAAAATCTCCACACTAAAATCCGCAAATCCAAAATCCCCACACACAAGACCGTCAAGAGTTCGAGTCTATCAAACAAATTAAGTTTGGGATTAGTTTCTCTTCCATTTCCAAATCGAAATATGGCTGAATTGGATTTGGAAATAAGACCAAAAAGAAAATGTTGTAGTACTGTATTTAAAGTATGAGGTCGCTTCGCTCGCTAACAGAATTTTTACCCTTTTTTCCACAGGGCTTAACCCGCTGACGCGACTTAGTCGGTCCGTTAAGGCTCTATCAACAACTGTCAGGCAGGCGCCGGAAGCTAAAGTTTAATCATATGTACTCTGGGCTAGGGGATTATGGACTTATGGACTTACCCAAGTCCATAATGGACTTATGACCCTGTACCGGGAACTTCGTGGTTAAGGATTTTGTATTTGGAGATAATTAATTCGGGTATTTTTCAAAAAATTGGGCTTGGGGTGTATGGATTTAGGTATTGTGTAGGTATCCCATATTTTCAATTGACATTACCAAATTTTCATGCACTTCAGCGCACTCGCACCTACCCCAAATGACCCAGGCAGTGCGGTTGCAGGGGAAGCATGCCTATTCCACTGTTTATCGTCGAAAATTGTTCCAAATATGTCTATATGTTATGGCACTCCTAGAAACCCTATTGATAACCCATTTTAGATAAGAAATTTTATCTTTTTGTAGATAGTATGTTAATCTTGGAATTTTTATATGTTAACCTTACAAAAGTATTCTTTAACTTTACAAAAAAAAATTACAAAATCGTCTCTCCTGAAAATTAGCAAATATTGACATACGTTCTTGTGTCAGTAGAGCGACGATATATTGCAACTATTCCATAGATTCGAACCTCTCTAGAATAGTTGCCATATATCGTCGCCCTAGTGACACAAGAACTCTCTATAGAACTTCTATGGAATAGTTGCACCTTTAGCTAAGCATCCAAATCTCGGATCCATATGTAAGTACATACTGTAAAGACTGAAGTGTTGTACATCAGCAGTTTCAAACTCTTGGTGGGGTTTTTGGATTTAAATAGCCTCGCAAGTCTATAGTAGGTTTTGTTGGATCCAAGCAGAATTTCATATTATTATCGCCGGCTACTACTGACGCAAGGATTTTAGTATTTCAAAGTCATGCTCCTCTACCTTGACATCTGTCGTTATCCTGCTAAAGCTTGTCGCAGTCGAAGCCTCCTACCACGATGAACAACATCCATTAATGACACACAGTTCACTCAAAACACAGGTCAGCGCACATGGTCGCATCAAAACCTGTCCGCTACCTCTTTAAATCAATACCCGATCCTTTCACAAAAAATTGATTCCAATAATCCAAAAGTTCGCGTAAGCCCCTTGAATTGAAATAAAAATAATCAATAGCCCTTGTTCCATTTAACACAACACCTTTCATGCACTTAACAACAAACACTATGCACGCACATTCGCGGGCTCAACGGAAACATTTGTACGCGTAATTCCACATTATCCTCATCCGCATCCAAGCCAAACAGTTTGTAGTCCACGCATAATGCGTCATGCACAGTGAGGATGTACGAGTGGTGTCTTCAAATTCAATGATGACAGATTTAAAACAAAAATGTTCACAGCACGGTGCCAATGAACTACTAACACATTTCGTTGTTCGTCTGTTGTTTGAGTTTAATGCATCTGCAAGGATAATCCAATAATAAAATGATAAAGCTCCGCTTCTCCGCATTGAGTGTGAATTTTTTGCTCTGTGTGCGTTTGTGCTCTGAGCTCGGATGGGCTCTGATGGCTTCCTCCGGTATTTCTGGCGAGGACGTGCTCGTATTTATGAACTGAGTAACTTAGTGGTTCGTTCAAAGTTGTGCGTTGGCTGTGATTAACATTAATCCTTGCAGTCGTTCACACTGAGGACCTCCCTTCGGGCAGGAGTTCACATTTCGGGGTTTTATTTTTAAATTTTAACAATTATTGTGTTGTATGATTTAAAGGTTGATTTTCGCAGGAAAAGTCATGTACATAGGTGGAAATGATGGAAACATGGAAACATTTCACGTTGTGTCAGTCCCGAAATGAAAAGAATTTTTTATGCGCAGTGTGGGAAGGACTTTCGAGATAGATTTCCTAAACGCAACACTCCGCATAGGGACTCGAAGTGGCCATAGTTCAGGGTTTGCAAGGCCATCAAGCCACACCATGGGATGTCTTCAATGGACAGCTTAAATACTGCCCAATAAGGACCAATTCTAAATAACTCCTTTAGGAGAGATCTGTGGTAACGTAGGGGCTCGAGAATTTGAAATCATTGTAAAACAAAAATTATTTTTAATAATGCAGTCTCAAGCACACTAATTAACCATTATTTTCAAAAAAAAACTTCTACAAGTTGATGCAATTCACATCGATAGCTCGAAAGCCCATCATACTTTGCCCTGAACTAAGCCCTTGTCATCATCAATGTAAGAGTGGTTCTCGAATTACTTAAGGGACAGAACGCTATTGGTAAACATCGATATTTTTACATAAAAGTAACGACTGGATGGCTCAGTTGATAGAGTGCCTGCTTCTGGCTAGCGGGGTCATCGGTTCAAATCCCAGTGAAAGCAAGGTTAATACGCTTTTATCTGGCTTTTAAATCTGGTCCACCATTTGCCGTTGGGATCAAATAACCGGCACCATCACTGTTTAGTAATTAATTAAGTCATTTACCCTATTGTAATTATAGTTTTTCATATTGTTTTTTTTTTGCTTGCTTTTATGCTTCGCTCTTGGTGCATATTTCTCAATGGTAAGTACCTACAGGTACTCACAAAATACACTTCAATTGAGCGCAATGAGAGAAATACCGTTTTGTTTGCTTGCGATCAACCACAATGCTTTTTCTCGATGATAACTCGATCTCTTCTGTCGACAACCACCAAGCGCGAAGTATCGTTGCCACGTTTTGTACATTGGATTGAGTTCAATAAAATAAATTAACATTTTGTAACGTTTTTCGAAAATTTGGTTTTGATAATTTGCTATCAAAATTGGTCCTTCTAGTTCGGATTTTTTTGTGAATTTGATTAAATTTGTTAATATTTGGTGGTTGTTGGACGTTGAATTTCTGCAGATAAGTACACGTGCAAGTCTGATTGTGTGATTGTTGCTCCTGTTTGTTGCTTTTGTTCGATATTGGGGCTCGATTTGCTTTGTGTTTCACTCGTGTTAAGAATTTGTTTAAAAAATTGATGAACTGCAGAAACATTTGGTATAGTTCGTTTTGGTGTAAGACATTGAACGGTATTTCAACATTGTGCGTATCATGGAAGCTTTAATACAAGCACGTGGTCATTTTAAGGGATCAATTACTCGCGTTTTCAACTTTTCCCAAAATATTCCTCCGAATGTACATGTGCTAGAACTAGAAGTGCGGCTAGATAGACTTGAAAAAGCGTGGAAAGACATGTGTGTTAGCCAATCGTCTCTTTTTCAGTATAATGGTGAAGAGGGATATAGTTATATTGAGGCTGATTTTGAAGTCGTCGAATCAAAATATATGACCGCGAAATGTGCTTTATTGAAGGCCATTAAGGACTTGACACCGGTATCGAATGCACCGCAAGATATGTCTTTGAAAGAGCTATTGGCTTCTCAAAATAAAATCCTGGAAAGGTTAGGAAAGTCTAGCGATAAAGACTCGTCGTCGGTAGTGCTACAACCCATGCGTATTAACCCGTTTTCCGGGGACTATCGGGAGTGGCCCGGTTTTCGCGATGTGTTCATGCAGACTATAGATTGCAATGCAAAACTGTCAAGTGCGCAAAAATTCCGTTATTTGAAATCGGTTTTATGTGACGACGCGTTTAATCTATTGAATGGTATCAACATTTCGGACTCGAATTATGAGCTTGCTTGGGAGAAATTGGAACGTCGATATGATAAGCCGCTATTTATTATTAACGCACTTGTGGAGCAATTTTTGAAGCTACCAAGCGTTAGTATTGGAGATGGTGCACAATTGCGCAAGCTGGTGGATAGAGCGGACGAGGTCGTACGCGGGCTAGGAGCGGTAAAGGCAACAGGTAGAGATCCTTGGCTAATTTATTTGTTGGTCAACAAGACTGATGCTGAAACCAAAAAGGCATGGGCTCTAGAAAGCCAAAATTCGGAGGAATCCACTATCGAAGACCTCATAGTGTTTTTAGAAAACCGTTCTAATGCTCTCGAAGCTAGTGAAACAAAACCCACTCGTGGAATGAAGAGTTCTCGTGCCGCAAACTCAATGAGTGTACAAAGTTTAGCGGTTGCTAAAGCGTCATGCCCAAAATGCCAGGGTGAGCATTATCTTCCGCAATGCGCAGAATTCATTTCGTTGCCGGTAAGTTCGCGTCGCAGCTTTGCTAGAGATCATCGGTTGTGTTATAATTGTCTCGGTACAAAGCATTCATCGATACGATGTCGAGTTAAAACGCGTTGTTCTTTTTGTAATACTCGCCATCATAGCTTAGTGCACTTAGACAATACAACACAATCATCTTTTACATCAGCTATTCCCAACGCTAAGATTACACAGAGCTCTGCTGCACCGATCGTAAGCAATCACATGACGAACGAATCGCGGTCTTCGGGAATACTTCCTACCGTTGTTGTTAAGGTGTTCGATGCACTTGGAAAACCACATTTCGCGCGCGTGCTACTAGACACTGGTTCGCAAGTGTCCTTTGTAACGGACAGTTTGGTAAAAGCACTCGGCTTTCGTCGCACACATGCTCGGCTACCTATATCCGGAATCACGTCAGTCGAAGCTGGCGTGACACAAGGTGTGGTGAACTTAACATTACGATCTTGCATTAGTTCGCATTCCATTGACATCAAGGCCTACATCCTGAACAAAATTACATCTAAAACTCCATCGTTTTCATTGAAATGTGCCAACTTTTCTTTCCTACAAGATATTCCATTAGCTGATGCAGGATTCCAAAGCCCTGGGTGCATCGATATCCTGTTGGGAGCTGATAAGGCGTGGAGTATTTTGCAAGGTGGACATCGTTCTGATAGTGAAGGAACGGTCGTTGCTCATGAAACAGTTTTTGGATGGGTCGTTTCGGGTTGTTTGCCGCAACAAACCATTGTTTCGCTGCATGCGGGGGTTGATCTAGATGTTCTGTTAAGGTCCTTTTGGGAAATAGAGGAGATTCCGAGAAAATTGTCTTTGGCTTTGGGTGAGGATGAAATTGATCTTAAGTTTAACAAAACCCTTTCGCGAACATCAGACAATAGATATATGGTGGAACTTCCATTTCGTCAGGAGAATGTGAGATTTGCTAACACTTTAGCAGGGGCGTTGTCAAGACTTTTCGCTATGGAACGCCGGTTTTCACGTGACGAGAAGTTAAGGGTGGAATATCAAAGGTTTTTGAAAACTTATTTGGAGTTAGGACACATGGAGCGCATTCCAGATGATGAAGTAGAGCCCACCTCAGGGAGTGTCTTTTATTTACCTCATCATGCGGTTGTCACTAACAAAATTCGCGTATTCTTTGATGGTTCCTATAAAGATGTCAACAACTACAGCCTTAACGAAATGCTTCATGTTGGAACGCCTCTTCAACGCAATTTGATCAAAGTGTGTTTACGATTCCGGTTGCATCGGTTTGTGTTCTGCGCAGACATTGTTAAAATGTTTCGGCAAATTTGGGTGCATCCGAAACATCGAAATTTCCAAAGGATTGTATGGAGAGAATCCTCAGATAGCCCCATTTCGCATTTCCGCCTATGCACTGTGACTTACGGCACTTCACCTGCGCCCTACTTATCAATGAAGGTTCTTCGACAAATAGCACTTGATTACAAACAACAGTATCCGTTAGCGTCGCATGCTGTTTTACACGATATGTATGTCGACGATCTTATGACCGGTGCAGATTCGTTGTCCGAGACACTGGAGCTAAAAAGGCAAATTATAGAAATGCTATCATGCGGAGGTCTACAACTCAGTAAGTGGAGCTCAAACTGTTGGGAGATTTTGCGAGAAATCGATTGTAAGGAAGATATTTCACTGGATTTGGACACTTCTGCGCAGTTCACCAAGATTTTGGGTTTGATTTGGAATCCACTTCGTGACACCTTTGCATTCAGAATTAATTTGCCTGAACAAGCAAGGCCTACAAAGCGACAATTACTGTCTGAGACGGCAAAGATTTTTGATCCCTTGGGCTTTTTGGCTCCTTCCACTATTGCATTGAAAATATTGTTTCAGGAGCTATGGGTTTCAAGGCCGAAAGTAGATTGGGATGATCCCTTGCCCATAGAAATAGCAGAGAAATGGAAGCTGTATCGAGAGAATTGGACCTATCTTGAAAACTGTAGAATTTCTCGAAGGTTTACGCTAAATTCGAAAACGTTGGAGTTGATAGGATTCTCCGATGCCTCTGAAAAGGCTTATTCAGCGGTGATTTATTGTCGTAGTAGTGGGGTAGATGGTGTTGTTCAGGTGGAATTAGTGGCAGCGAAAACCCGTGTTGCTCCAGTGAAGCAACTGTCAATCCCACGTTTAGAACTTTGCGGAGCTCTGCTGTTGTGTCGCCTGTTGGAGCTCGTTCGAACATCGTTGAATGAAATACCGATTCGCGTTAGAGCGTTTTGTGATTCGCAGATCGTGTTATATTGGCTGTCCTCTTCTCCTCGGCGATGGAGTACATTCGTAGCCAATCGTACCGCCGAAATTATCTCGTCGTTGCCGCGTTCTTCGTGGAATTTCGTACGTTCTGCGGAGAATCCCGCTGATTGCGCGTCCAGAGGACTTACTCCCCAATCCCTAATAGACTTCGAGTTATGGTGGAAGGGCCCGGTATGGTTATACAAATCGTATGAATATTGGCCGAACAGTTGTGAAATTACCCCTGAGAATATACCTGAGGAAAGAAAGGTTATTAAGGCTCATGTTACCGTGTCGCTTGAACATTTTCTTGAAAATCTTTCGGTTCGGGTTTCCAATTGGAAAAGGTTGATTCGAATCATCGGGTATGTTCGTCGTTTCGTACGGTTATGTCGGTCGTCTGAAGTCGAAAGAAAACGTGGATATTTAACGCTTTCGGAACATCGTATTGCTAAAAATGATTGTCTTCTCTGGGTTCAAAGCGAGTTTCAGACTGAAATAAATTCCTTAAATGCTAATCAGTGCGTTCCCAGGACTTCTAAGCTGCTCTCGTTGTCGCCGTTTTTAGATGAGGTTGGTTTATTGCGCGTGGGCGGCAGGATCTCTAATGCTGCACATGTTCCGTATAATGTAAAACATCCTATAATTCTACCGAAAAACCATCGCGTTACCCAATTGATTCTCGTGGATGCACACAAGAACTTTATGCATATTGGAGTTTCGGGACTGTTCACCTTAATTCGCCAAGAATTTTGGATCATTGGAGCAAGAAACCTTATTCGGAAATTGGTACATGACTGCATTACGTGTTTTCGCCAACGACAGTCTACGTCTACGCAGCTAATGGGAAATTTGCCATCCGTTCGGGTAAATCCATCCTTTGCATTTGAACACACTGGATGTGACTACGCAGGTCCAATAACTCTTCGTTTGTCCAAAGGAAGGAAACCTAAACTGGTCAAAGGATACATTTGCTTGTTCATTTGCATGGCTACGAAGGCTCTCCACCTGGAGATGGTTTCGGATCTTACTACGGATGCCTTTCTGGCAGCGTTGAAGAGATTCATCGCGAGGCGTGGTAAATGCAGCGTAATTCATTCCGATAATGGAACAAATTTTCAAGGAGCAGCTCGTGTTCTATCGGAAATGCACAAGTTGGTGCAATCACAAGCACATATAACGAAGGTTTCTGAAATGTTGGCCGCTGAAAGCATCGAATGGAATTTCATTCCCCCGCACAGTCCACACTTTGGAGGGCTGTGGGAAGCGGGGGTGAAATTAGTGAAGCAACATCTTCGTCGAGTAATTGGCAGTAATATTTTGACATTTGAAGAAATGTGCACATTGTTAGCCCAAATCGAAGCCCTCTTGAATTCTAGGCCCCTCTGTGTGTCTTCTGATTTAGATCTTGATCCACTAACACCTTCTCATTTTTTGATAGGTAGACCATTTACTGCAATTCCAGAATCGAGTACGCTTGAGACTCCAATTAACCGCTTGCGAAGATGGGAATTGATCCAGAACATGATGCAAGGGTTCTGGCGAAGATGGCAAACCGACTATTTAACCTCGTTGCAGCAGCGCCCAAAATGGAGAGCATCGACCAAAAATGTCAGTGTGGGTGATATGGTAGTTGTCAAGGAGCCAAATCTTCCACCCTCACAATGGTTTCTGGGCAGAATTCATCAAGTGTTTCCGGGTCAAGATGGACTCGTACGGATCGTTGAAGTGCGTACTAAGAATGGCATATTTAAGCGGCCGATCACCAAACTGGCGATTCTACCCAGTTCCTGAAATACTTTCAGCGGCGGCGGCGTGTTTAGTAATTAATTAAGTCATTTACCCTATTGTAATTATAGTTTTTCATATTGTTTTTTTTTTGCTTGCTTTTATGCTTCGCTCTTGGTGCATATTTCTCAATGGTAAGTACCTACAGGTACTCACAAAATACACTTCAATTGAGCGCAATGAGAGAAATACCGTTTTGTTTGCTTGCGATCAACCACAATGCTTTTTCTCGATGATAACTCGATCTCTTCTGTCGACAACCACCAAGCGCGAAGTATCGTTGCCACGTTTTGTACATTGGATTGAGTTCAATAAAATAAATTAACATTTTGTAACGTTTTTCGAAAATTTGGTTTTGATAATTTGCTATCAAAATTGGTCCTTCTAGTTCGGATTTTTTTGTGAATTTGATTAAATTTGTTAATATTTGGTGGTTGTTGGACGTTGAATTTCTGCAGATAAGTACACGTGCAAGTCTGATTGTGTGATTGTTGCTCCTGTTTGTTGCTTTTGTTCGATATTGGGGCTCGATTTGCTTTGTGTTTCACTCGTGTTAAGAATTTGTTTAAAAAATTGATGAACTGCAGAAACATTTGGTATAGTTCGTTTTGGTGTAAGACATTGAACGGTATTTCAACATTGTGCGTATCATGGAAGCTTTAATACAAGCACGTGGTCATTTTAAGGGATCAATTACTCGCGTTTTCAACTTTTCCCAAAATATTCCTCCGAATGTACATGTGCTAGAACTAGAAGTGCGGCTAGATAGACTTGAAAAAGCGTGGAAAGACATGTGTGTTAGCCAATCGTCTCTTTTTCAGTATAATGGTGAAGAGGGATATAGTTATATTGAGGCTGATTTTGAAGTCGTCGAATCAAAATATATGACCGCGAAATGTGCTTTATTGAAGGCCATTAAGGACTTGACACCGGTATCGAATGCACCGCAAGATATGTCTTTGAAAGAGCTATTGGCTTCTCAAAATAAAATCCTGGAAAGGTTAGGAAAGTCTAGCGATAAAGACTCGTCGTCGGTAGTGCTACAACCCATGCGTATTAACCCGTTTTCCGGGGACTATCGGGAGTGGCCCGGTTTTCGCGATGTGTTCATGCAGACTATAGATTGCAATGCAAAACTGTCAAGTGCGCAAAAATTCCGTTATTTGAAATCGGTTTTATGTGACGACGCGTTTAATCTATTGAATGGTATCAACATTTCGGACTCGAATTATGAGCTTGCTTGGGAGAAATTGGAACGTCGATATGATAAGCCGCTATTTATTATTAACGCACTTGTGGAGCAATTTTTGAAGCTACCAAGCGTTAGTATTGGAGATGGTGCACAATTGCGCAAGCTGGTGGATAGAGCGGACGAGGTCGTACGCGGGCTAGGAGCGGTAAAGGCAACAGGTAGAGATCCTTGGCTAATTTATTTGTTGGTCAACAAGACTGATGCTGAAACCAAAAAGGCATGGGCTCTAGAAAGCCAAAATTCGGAGGAATCCACTATCGAAGACCTCATAGTGTTTTTAGAAAACCGTTCTAATGCTCTCGAAGCTAGTGAAACAAAACCCACTCGTGGAATGAAGAGTTCTCGTGCCGCAAACTCAATGAGTGTACAAAGTTTAGCGGTTGCTAAAGCGTCATGCCCAAAATGCCAGGGTGAGCATTATCTTCCGCAATGCGCAGAATTCATTTCGTTGCCGGTAAGTTCGCGTCGCAGCTTTGCTAGAGATCATCGGTTGTGTTATAATTGTCTCGGTACAAAGCATTCATCGATACGATGTCGAGTTAAAACGCGTTGTTCTTTTTGTAATACTCGCCATCATAGCTTAGTGCACTTAGACAATACAACACAATCATCTTTTACATCAGCTATTCCCAACGCTAAGATTACACAGAGCTCTGCTGCACCGATCGTAAGCAATCACATGACGAACGAATCGCGGTCTTCGGGAATACTTCCTACCGTTGTTGTTAAGGTGTTCGATGCACTTGGAAAACCACATTTCGCACGCGTGCTACTAGACACTGGTTCGCAAGTGTCCTTTGTAACGGACAGTTTGGTAAAAGCACTCGGCTTTCGTCGCACACATGCTCGGCTACCTATATCCGGAATCACGTCAGTCGAAGCTGGCGTGACACAAGGTGTGGTGAACTTAACATTACGATCTTGCATTAGTTCGCATTCCATTGACATCAAGGCCTACATCCTGAACAAAATTACATCTAAAACTCCATCGTTTTCATTGAAATGTGCCAACTTTTCTTTCCTACAAGATATTCCATTAGCTGATGCAGGATTCCAAAGCCCTGGGTGCATCGATATCCTGTTGGGAGCTGATAAGGCGTGGAGTATTTTGCAAGGTGGACATCGTTCTGATAGTGAAGGAACGGTCGTTGCTCATGAAACAGTTTTTGGATGGGTCGTTTCGGGTTGTTTGCCGCAACAAACCATTGTTTCACTGCATGCGGGGGTTGATCTAGATGTTCTGTTAAGGTCCTTTTGGGAAATAGAGGAGATTCCGAGAAAATTGTCTTTGGCTTTGGGTGAGGATGAAATTGATCTTAAGTTTAACAAAACCCTTTCGCGAACATCAGACAATAGATATATGGTGGAACTTCCATTTCGTCAGGAGAATGTGAGATTTGCTAACACTTTAGCAGGGGCGTTGTCAAGACTTTTCGCTATGGAACGCCGGTTTTCACGTGACGAGAAGTTAAGGGTGGAATATCAAAGGTTTTTGAAAACTTATTTGGAGTTAGGACACATGGAGCGCATTCCAGATGATGAAGTAGAGCCCACCTCAGGGAGTGTCTTTTATTTACCTCATCATGCGGTTGTCACTAACAAAATTCGCGTATTCTTTGATGGTTCCTATAAAGATGTCAACAACTACAGCCTTAACGAAATGCTTCATGTTGGAACGCCTCTTCAACGCAATTTGATCAACGTGTGTTTACGATTCCGGTTGCATCGGTTTGTGTTCTGCGCAGACATTGTTAAAATGTTTCGGCAAATTTGGGTGCATCCGAAACATCGAAATTTCCAAAGGATTGTATGGAGAGAATCCTCAGATAGCCCCATTTCGCATTTCCGCCTATGCACTGTGACTTACGGCACTTCACCTGCGCCCTACTTATCAATGAAGGTTCTTCGACAAATAGCACTTGATTACAAACAACAGTATCCGTTAGCGTCGCATGCTGTTTTACACGATATGTATGTCGACGATCTTATGACCGGTGCAGATTCGTTGTCCGAGACACTGGAGCTAAAAAGGCAAATTATAGAAATGCTATCATGCGGAGGTCTACAACTCAGTAAGTGGAGCTCAAACTGTTGGGAGATTTTGCGAGAAATCGATTGTAAGGAAGATATTTCACTGGATTTGGACACTTCTGCGCAGTTCACCAAGATTTTGGGTTTGATTTGGAATCCACTTCGTGACACCTTTGCATTCAGAATTAATTTGCCTGAACAAGCAAGGCCTACAAAGCGACAATTACTGTCTGAGACGGCAAAGATTTTTGATCCCTTGGGCTTTTTGGCTCCTTCCACTATTGCATTGAAAATATTGTTTCAGGAGCTATGGGTTTCAAGGCCGAAAGTAGATTGGGATGATCCCTTGCCCATAGAAATAGCAGAGAAATGGAAGCTGTATCGAGAGAATTGGACCTATCTTGAAAACTGTAGAATTTCTCGAAGGTTTACGCTAAATTCGAAAACGTTGGAGTTGATAGGATTCTCCGATGCCTCTGAAAAGGCTTATTCAGCGGTGATTTATTGTCGTAGTAGTGGGGTAGATGGTGTTGTTCAGGTGGAATTAGTGGCAGCGAAAACCCGTGTTGCTCCAGTGAAGCAACTGTCAATCCCACGTTTAGAACTTTGCGGAGCTCTGCTGTTGTGTCGCCTGTTGGAGCTCGTTCGAACATCGTTGAATGAAATACCGATTCGCGTTAGAGCGTTTTGTGATTCGCAGATCGTGTTATATTGGCTGTCCTCTTCTCCTCGGCGATGGAGTACATTCGTAGCCAATCGTACCGCCGAAATTATCTCGTCGTTGCCGCGTTCTTCGTGGAATTTCGTACGTTCTGCGGAGAATCCCGCTGATTGCGCGTCCAGAGGACTTACTCCCCAATCCCTAATAGACTTCGAGTTATGGTGGAAGGGCCCGGTATGGTTATACAAATCGTATGAATATTGGCCGAACAGTTGTGAAATTACCCCTGAGAATATACCTGAGGAAAGAAAGGTTATTAAGGCTCATGTTACCGTGTCGCTTGAACATTTTCTTGAAAATCTTTCGGTTCGGGTTTCCAATTGGAAAAGGTTGATTCGAATCATCGGGTATGTTCGTCGTTTCGTACGGTTATGTCGGTCGTCTGAAGTCGAAAGAAAACGTGGATATTTAACGCTTTCGGAACATCGTATTGCTAAAAATGATTGTCTTCTCTGGGTTCAAAGCGAGTTTCAGACTGAAATAAATTCCTTAAATGCTAATCAGTGCGTTCCCAGGACTTCTAAGCTGCTCTCGTTGTCGCCGTTTTTAGATGAGGTTGGTTTATTGCGCGTGGGCGGCAGGATCTCTAATGCTGCACATGTTCCGTATAATGTAAAACATCCTATAATTCTACCGAAAAACCATCGCGTTACCCAATTGATTCTCGTGGATGCACACAAGAACTTTATGCATATTGGAGTTTCGGGACTGTTCACCTTAATTCGCCAAGAATTTTGGATCATTGGAGCAAGAAACCTTATTCGGAAATTGGTACATGACTGCATTACGTGTTTTCGCCAACGACAGTCTACGTCTACGCAGCTAATGGGAAATTTGCCATCCGTTCGGGTAAATCCATCCTTTGCATTTGAACACACTGGATGTGACTACGCAGGTCCAATAACTCTTCGTTTGTCCAAAGGAAGGAAACCTAAACTGGTCAAAGGATACATTTGCTTGTTCATTTGCATGGCTACGAAGGCTCTCCACCTGGAGATGGTTTCGGATCTTACTACGGATGCCTTTCTGGCAGCGTTGAAGAGATTCATCGCGAGGCGTGGTAAATGCAGCGTAATTCATTCCGATAATGGAACAAATTTTCAAGGAGCAGCTCGTGTTCTATCGGAAATGCACAAGTTGGTGCAATCACAAGCACATATAACGAAGGTTTCTGAAATGTTGGCCGCTGAAAGCATCGAATGGAATTTCATTCCCCCGCACAGTCCACACTTTGGAGGGCTGTGGGAAGCGGGGGTGAAATTAGTGAAGCAACATCTTCGTCGAGTAATTGGCAGTAATATTTTGACATTTGAAGAAATGTGCACATTGTTAGCCCAAATCGAAGCCCTCTTGAATTCTAGGCCCCTCTGTGTGTCTTCTGATTTAGATCTTGATCCACTAACACCTTCTCATTTTTTGATAGGTAGACCATTTACTGCAATTCCAGAATCGAGTACGCTTGAGACTCCAATTAACCGCTTGCGAAGATGGGAATTGATCCAGAACATGATGCAAGGGTTCTGGCGAAGATGGCAAACCGACTATTTAACCTCGTTGCAGCAGCGCCCAAAATGGAGAGCATCGACCAAAAATGTCAGTGTGGGTGATATGGTAGTTGTCAAGGAGCCAAATCTTCCACCCTCACAATGGTTTCTGGGCAGAATTCATCAAGTGTTTCCGGGTCAAGATGGACTCGTACGGATCGTTGAAGTGCGTACTAAGAATGGCATATTTAAGCGGCCGATCACCAAACTGGCGATTCTACCCAGTTCCTGAAATACTTTCAGCGGCGGCGGCGTGTTTAGTAATTAATTAAGTCATTTACCCTATTGTAATTATAGTTTTTCATATTGTTTTTTTTTTGCTTGCTTTTATGCTTCGCTCTTGGTGCATATTTCTCAATGGTAAGTACCTACAGGTACTCACAAAATACACTTCAATTGAGCGCAATGAGAGAAATACCGTTTTGTTTGCTTGCGATCAACCACAATGCTTTTTCTCGATGATAACTCGATCTCTTCTGTCGACAACCACCAAGCGCGAAGTATCGTTGCCACGTTTTGTACATTGGATTGAGTTCAATAAAATAAATTAACATTTTGTAACGTTTTTCGAAAATTTGGTTTTGATAATTTGCTATCAATCACTATCAGACTACTCAATCAGTGATAGTAGTCTGACTATAGGTATCACAATGGACCAATATGGTCTAAGTGTGCTGGTGAGTGCACTAGTAGCCCACCTACCTAACCTAACCTAACATCGAGCGTGCCACAAGATTGTTACTTAAGGCCCTTACTATTTATTTTGTTCCTAAACGATGTTCTTAGCGATGTTCATCAACTTTTCAATTACTGCTAAATGTGAACATGCTCAGACGACTTTAAGTTATATTTATATAATAACAGCTCAACTTCTATATAGAACTGAATATTCAAAAATGTAAAATTTTAACTGCACTCAGAATTGCATCCCCGATTTTCTATGATTATTACATAAATGATCTTAGTCTTAATCTTAAGTGCATTTTTATTACATTATGATTATACGACTGCGAATTCGAACAAAATGTTAAGTTTTCTCTTTTCTAGTCATAAATCCTTCTACTGTTCGTTAGCCAGGCCGTACTAAGAATAATAATAATAACAATATTGGTGGCGCGACAGTCCGAGGTGGACCTGGGCCTAGCTTCTCAGCAACCAATTGTCTTTCACGCATGGTTATTTCGATATTTCCCATCTACTTAACGTATAAATATTGACCACGACTACATTTTAATTGGTCGATTCGGACAGTTAATTTTTTTCCACTTTTTCGAGCAAATTGCCCCTTATCCCGCTTATAACACTTGTAATGTTGACTTGAATGGTTGTCTGACTTGTCCTCAATGGACTCCTCTGGCTAGTCGCAGTTAAGTTTGGCGACTCGGTTTTAAACCGCAACACAGACACATGGAATGATTTTCTTATTTACTTGTTTACTTATTTATTTATTTTATTTCCTTTTTTCAAAACTTATAGATTGTTACAAAAACTGAAATAATAGAAAACATTCAGTAACTTCAAAAGTTAGTGCAGACTGTGGCTTCGAATAACAAAGAAAATATTTAAATCCTTAGTAGGGCGACAAGATGCAAAATTCAAATAATAAATCAATTTAACTTTATGAAATTGTCTTTTTCTGTGCTCAATATATTGCACTCACTACAACCCACGGACATTTAGGAGATGTGAACAGCTACCTCCGCTACCTTTCTCCTCTCCATACCATCGGGCCTTATTGTGTCTTGACTGGGGCAATTAAACCCGGCATGCTTACTCCTTAATTGTTCGGCCCTGACTGACTTTTGGTTCAACAGCACTTGGAGGAGTACTTGAAAAAATCTTAAAGTATTCTTGTAAATATATGTATAAGAGCTTAAACTCCAAATTTAAGGCTCACATAGTTTAAGCACAGCAGTAACTTTAAACGAAGCTGTATCTGAGACGATAATGCTATACGCGGCACAGGTTTGGGGGTATAAAGCTTATGAGGAGGTGGAGAAATTCCAGCGCTTTTTTATTCAAAAAATGTTTAAGCTCACGCCGAAGACTCCGAACTACATGCTCATGGTTGAAACAGGCACATCTCCACTATATATAAAAACACTAAAGATGCAAATGATCTACATACCCCGAGTAAAGAAAATGGCAGACAACAGGCTCCCAAAGATAGTGACGATGCAAGTCGTTCGAAATAAAACTTCATGGTTCAAAGAGTGAATTAAATTAGCTGGTGAATGTGGAGTAGTACTGAACGCAGACGGTACTAATTGGGGTAACTCACTACGCCAATTAATAAAGCAGGTCGAAGAATAGGCAAGAATAGAGTTCTTAGAAAAAGCAGCGGGATCAATACATCGCACTACATAAAGCCGGTTCAACCACAAGCTGGGAATTCGAAATTACTTTAAAGATACCAATTGCATCCAGGAAATTTCTGTAATGTTCAAACTTAGAGGCTAACTTCTAAAGCTGAGGATCTCCCTATACTCTGCAGTATGTGTAATTTTGAAGAGAGAGAAGATATCATGCATTTCCTAGGCGATCCTAAGGGAAACTAGGAGATCCCTTTTTGGAAAGAACGAGTTATCGGAACAAGAAATCCTATCACTCCTAAACGAAATGGACGTAAGCAAGTTGTTTAATAATAATAATATGAGTGGCGCTACAGCCCGTAGAGGGCCAGGGCCTAGCTTCTCAGCAACCATTCGTGTTGTGAGTGCTATTGTTCTCTCACTCGTGGAAGGGACCTAGAGTTTAATGCCGACTCCGAACGGCCAGGTTTGAGAAGCTTTTTCTAGACAGGAATACTCTTTGAGCATTGTCAGTGACTCGAAAGAGGTGGAGCCGTGAAAATATGAAAGGTGGTAAATTCGGGTATCGAACCTGGCACCCTCTGCGTAGGAGTCGACGCACTAACCCACTACGCCACGGCGAACCACCCAAGCAAGTTGTTTAAATACTGAGATAATATCCTAACAGGGAACTTTTGAGAGCTAATAATTATTACTTGTACATAATAAATTATAGTCAATCCGGCGGAAGGCAAATCCATGCTGATTTTGATTTTGTTAAGTTCTTGTAAAATGAATGAACATTATTCGAAATAATAAAATCAATCTAAATCTAAAAAATCTAGTTTAAGGACAGGATGAGCAACGATGAGCAGCTGCTTCTTCGTATGTATGTATGTATTTTTTTTTATTAGCAACAATTTACATTTTTACAATTGAGAAGTACATAGATATGGTTATATCTTACCTTACCTTACTTATGAAAAATTTAAATACGAGCACAAAATCAATTTTACCAAAGAAAGAAACTGAAGGAAAAGCTAATTAAAAACCTTCATGCAAAATATCACAGTTTTGTAGATTGGTGTATCTTTAGTGGACACATGAAGTATTAATAGAATTTAATAAATAAATGCAATAACTTTATACATTGATTAATAAATAAAACATATAATATCAAAGAAAATTTGCAAGATTAGAAACGTGAGGGTTATCTTATATGTTACATAAAAATACAAATTTTTCACAAAGTCGAACTATTCGTTCTTTTACCGTTTCAATTTTGGCTAATTCGTGAAGTTCTGAAGTTGAAAAATACCATAGTTTAAGGATCAATTTTTAATGTGACAGTTTGCGCAGTTCCCCCATACAGGAGCTGCGTAGAACAAAATGGCTTGGAAGATAGATTTGTATATTATGACCTTGTTTTCTTTGCTTGGTTCAGACTTGCAACAAATGAATGGGTATAGTACTTTAATGGTTTTGTTGACTTTACTAACGACATTACTTGTATGTTGGCCAAGAGTCAGTCTTTTATCCATAATGCCTCCTACATATTTAACAAATGGTGCCCAGTCAATCTGATTTCCGCAAACTATTAAATTTCCTGCAGGCATAAAACAAGATTTTCTTTTTCGAGAAAAAAAGATTGCTTGTGTTTTTTGAGGATTAATTTTAATTTTCCAATCTGAAAGATATTTAAGCAACCTATCCAACCCTGATTTCAAGTTAGACTCAATTATTGAGCCTACCGAATCGGACGAATAAATACACGTATCATCTGCAAAAATTGCAGAATGGCATCCAGGAAGTGTAGGCAAATCAGATGTATAGATGTTGTAAAGAATGGGGGCTAATACGGAACCCTGAGGAACACCAGCAGGGATCCATTGGACGTCAGTTGGAGTTTGGTTCACAAATACTTTAAAACTTCTTGCAGTTAAGAAAGACTGTATAGTTTTTATGAGGTACATAGGAAAGTTAAATTGTAAGAGTTTGTGGACAAGGCCATTGTGCCATACAGTGTCAAACGCTTTTTCAACATCCAAGAGAACCATGCCAGTGCTTTTGCATTCAAGTACATGTTTTTTGATTCTGTAAAATTGGTGTGAAGTATTGTGATGTGGGCAAAAACCGAATTGTTGTTGTGGTAAAATATTGTATTCTTCCAAGTGTAGCATTAATTAATTTTTGACGACCTTTTCAAAACATTTACTAAGAGAACTTAGAAGGCTTATGGGGCGATAATTCAAGGGATCATTCAATGGCTTCCCTGGCTTGGGTATTGAGATAATTTTGGCGCATTTTCAATCAGAAGGAAAGTAACCTATTTTGAGGCATCCATTAAAAATTGATTGTAATATCTTAAGAGCCAACGTAGGAAGGTGTTTTAGATAAATGTTTCTAATTCCGTCAAATCCGACTGACTTACGAGTTTTTAGTGTAGGTACAATAGACTTAAGCTCATTCAGCTCAACCGTATCAGCGTCATAAGGCTGAGTTTGGTTGTTTATCAGGCGTAAAGAACCTTCAACAATATTATCAGTAACATTACTTACTGTACTCGAGATTTGTTGGTTCGATAAAAATGTACTGGCTAAAATGTTGTTTTTTTCTGAATTGGAAACAGCTTGGTCAGTAGAAGTTTTCAGGAAATGAATAAACGTTCGCTTGTTCTTAATTACTTTTATGATGTTCCAAAAGGGTTTGCTGCATTTATCCAAGACTCTCAATTTATGATTCCACTCAATGTTTTTAAATAACTGTATCTCCTGTCTAATTTTTGTAGTTAGATACCTGGACGCATGCAGGTAGTCCTCTATTCTAAGTTGCTGCCATTTCCTGCGTAGGCTGTTCCGAAACTTGATGAGCTGTAGTATATGTCTAGGCAGATTGGTTGAGCCATTCAAACGCAAAGCCTTTTTAGGAACTACTTCATCAGCGGTATTTAAAATTGATGAGGTTAACGTTTCAACTGCAAGGTCAATGGAATCCTGAGAATTTAAACTGCAATTTCCTTCACCAAACGCAGCTGCTTCTTCGAACGGAAAAGTCTATGGTCACGTGGCAGGAATGTCCCCACCATCACGACTTCCAAGGCGGGCCTTGAATGCGATTCCATCAAGTAGGCGACCACTTGGCAGACAAAGGATGAGGTGGTTGGACTAAGTCCATAAGGTCCCCTGGTTACTCTTGGGCATGACCCCTGATGAGTTAGAGTCGATGGAAGAGGATCGAGTTGCCTGGAGATCTCTCATGCGTGGCTTATCCCCGCAACCCCTTTTGTGGATCATTCAGGTCAGAAGATGATGGTGATGATGAGATGATAAATCGAAACATAGACCTTGTCGATTCCATAAAGGACAACCTTAGAGTGTAAAATAAGGCTAACTGTGAAGGCTTGAATTTATCTGTAAAGCCTTTTGTGTACGCTAATTATCAAAAAATCTGCAAAAGACCCTGCTACTGCTGCTGCTTGTAGCTATTTCGTACGCACTGACGGTGAACAAGCAAATGATCGTAATGAATGATGTTCGTGATTAAAACGTCGACCTTGCAGACATCTTCTTTGCCAGTGTACAGTCCTAACAAGGACGACATGCAGTTTTTGGGATTCTTCGAAGAACTGGAAAACTACACTCAGTATCAATAGACCCAGCAGCAGCGATTGTAGCCGGCTTGGGATCCCATAAGCCTACTCGCTGTTAACCATCTGTGCTATATCAAAGGATTCTACTGTGTCGCGTGATGAAACACCGATTACTCGGTTAAAACTCATTCGAAGTCTATTAAAGGTTTTTTTTAAAAACCTCGACTAAGTGATATTGATTCTTGAGTATAATCCTCATTCAAAGGAACTTCATGGCTCGTGTGTTTAAAAAAACAAACAAAAAGAAACATAGGGTTCTTAGCTAAAATCGTGGATGGACGTACAGAAGCCTCGTGAAGTATATCCAAGATCCAACACCCACTCCGTGAACAAGTTCATGTAAAAGTCCCTCCTTCAACATTCACATGGAATGAGAGAACTTGTGTCGGACTATGTTCCACGTCCATTAAAAGTGTTTCGCGTCATAAATTTGAGGCAGTTCTACCACATCGCCCCTATGACCAAACCACTTACGAAAATAAAGACCAAATTAAATCCACCTGACATTAATTGAATTATGAGCCGTCAACAGAGCTGACCGTGTATTAGCTTAATTGAAGGAGAGAACACTTGCCGCTTGATCAGACGCCGCGCCGTCCGGCTTCCCCGCACTCGGACAGCAGCAAGACGCCCATGAGACTGGTAATTAAGTTGAGACTTTGTTTTGGGGGAAGCCCGCCGCAGCCGCCGTGCCATTGCCATGGTTATGGAAAATTGCATCCCAAAGAGATAGCCTCATCATGAGAGGATGTTTCACTTTGTGCGGAAGTAGTTACCGCTTGCCCCGTGTGTCTGTGGCGCAAGGAAAACACTCCTGCCAAGTTTTATCGCCACATTTTTTTCTGCTTTTTTTTCCTTTTTTTGTCGGAAGAGCGTCTTGTGTTGGTGTCCGTTTTGCTCGCCATGTTACTTCGTTTAGAACAATAAAACATTTTCACCCCGAAGGAAGAGCGCTCGCATCGCTCTTCACCCTTTCTCGGCAATGCCTGTTGTCCTTCGTCGAGATGCCTTTTTTCTTACGTTTCGTACACTAGTGATGCGAATTAATAGCAGGATTGCATCCAGCAAAGTTCTTCCTCGGCACCACGGCACTGAGAGGACGTACCGTGAAAACCTATGAAAGTCCTCAGACGACTTTTTTTTTGCCTTCGCGGGGAAAAGTAAAATATTTGCTGAGTCTCGGCATGTGGCCATTAGGACTTTTGGTCGCTGGCGGTGTGGATTCACTTCCGCCAGGAACGGGAGGGGTGGGCAACAGCGAACAGCAAGTGGTTTCGTTGGTGGCGACGGCCACGGCCATGGCGACTTTCTGAATTAAGTGCGCCTAGCCGTGGCTGGTCAAACCCTTGGGGGGGGAGCGGGAAGAAAAACAGTTGAAAAGGCTAAAAGGGAGTTAAGAACTAAATTCTATCGGGTTTAAATAATTAGAAAAGTTCTGTGAACTTCTGCTAATTGTGTTGTGTTTTTCTCTTTAATTCCGATGAGTAGAAGTTCTCGCCCGTCGCGGTCGTTCTTTTCGCGGTGCGCCGTGCGGTCTGCGAGAGAAACATTGTCCTTCGATTGTTCGTTGGACGGGATTGTTTGGGGCTTTCTTTTGCCGATTTTCTGAAATTAATTGCCGGCAATGACGACGGGATTTGAGAGGGAGATTACCTGAAATTTGGGTTTATCAATTTAGAACAAGTTGCAGTTGTTGACCGCGGAAGGGGCTTTAAAGGTATGCGTAGACCGTTCCCATTAGGGCTTTAATATAATCCATTCAATTGGGAAGAGGCTCATGCTGGGTCCTGGATAAGAGTATGCACTTATGGGTTTTTTGCCACTTTAAAACCAACTTATTTGTGAAAAAAAGGAGAGCGTGCAGGGTATGGCAACATTCTCACTACCCCCAACATAAAGCATACCTAAATTTTGTATGCAATAAACTTAAAAAAGCTATTAAAGACTTGAAAAATCACGAGATCTCGGTATATCTTGAAGGCTTAACAAAAGAAAGAACTTCAAATTGTTCTCTTTGGAAAGCAGTGAAAAATGCAAAAAAGTATTAACTGCTATGTGGGTCGCCGTGGCGTAGTGGGTTAGTGCGTCGACTCCTACGCAGAGGGTGCCAGGTTCGATACCCGAATTTACACCTTTCATATTTCACGGCTCCACCTCTTTCGAGTCACTGACAATGCTCAAAGAGTATTTACTGTCTAGAATAAAGCTTCTCAAACCTGGCCGTTCGGAGTCGGCATTAAACTGTAGGTCCCTTCCATGCGTGAGAGAACAATAGCACGCACAACACGAGCGGTTGCTGAGAAGCTAGTCCCAGGTCCGCCTCGGACTGTAGCGCCACCCATACTATATTATTATTATCAACTGCATTCGGCACCAATCCGAAAAAACAATGGCCAATGGGTAAAGATTGACAAAGAAAAGGCAGACCTATTTGCTGAACATCTAGAACAAACGTTTAAGCCGTTTGATGGACAAATGTTGATGATCCAACCGATATGCCTCCGATATCCGATAACTTCAGAATAAAACGGATGTCGTTCACTGCCAGGCAATAAAAAATTTGAAAATTAACAAAGCACCTGGCTGTGATTTAATTACCGGATAAATCCTCAAGGAATAACCAAAAAAGCGACTAGTAAGCTCCAGTATTTAATAAACGCTTCGTTCAGACTATTATTCGTACCAGATTGATGGAAAGTCGCAGAAGTGATAATGGTCCCGAAACCGGGTAAGCCGCCAAACGGCAAGAAATCATATAGACCGATATCACTTTACAACATCAAAGCTATTCGAGGAACTTCTACTGAAACGAATACAACCACTAATAGATAGAAGGACGCCTTATCCCCGATCATCAATTTGGATTCTGGAAGAGTCGTTCCGCAATTGAACAAGGATTTCGAATAACCAACGAAATCGAAAAGGCACTAGAGGAAAAAAAGGTTTCCTTCAGCGTTTTCCTCGACGTATTCCAGGCCTTTGACAAGGCTTGGCACGATGGCTTGAAATACAATCTTAGTTGGATATTTCTGAAAAATCTATATTGCATTTTAGAATCCTACCTTAAGAATAGGATATTTAGAGTTAAGCACGGAACGGAATACTCGGAATTTACAGGCATCTCCGCCGCGGTCCCGCAAGGGAGTGTTCTTGGCACTACTCTAGTTTTATTATAAACCCGGGAGGGCACATTAGTAGCTACGTTCGCAGACGATACGGCTATCCCGAGATGGCTACGGAAAGCACAATCGAGTCCGCTACCGTAAAACTGCAACACGCTGTAAATAAAACTTGCGATTGGACAAAACTCTGGCCTTCACCTACAAAGACAAAATACCCGTCTTCATTAACTCGATACAAATAGCGTACGCAAATGAAGCCAAATATCTCGGGATGACGCTGGATGCTAAGCTTAAGTGGAAGGCGCACGTAAAGAAAAAACGTGACGAACTTGAGAATCGATATAGAGACATGTACTGCCTACTCGGACGACATTCCAAGTTAAGAGCGTAAAACAAACTGCTTATATATAAGCAAGTGCTAAAGCCTGTGTCGACCTCCGGTATACAACTTTGGGGTTGCACTAAAGCAAGTAACAGAGAATTCATACAGTCATTCCAAAACAAAGTTATAAGGGCTGTCGTGAATGCGCCCTAGTATCTACGAAATAATGATATACAAAGAGATATAGGGAAGGAAGAAATAAAAAACTTCGCGAGGAAGTTAATAGTTCGACTGGTCATTGTAACCATGCCATATTCCAAACACTGGACATGATAAACCTCGTGCCCCGTCTCCAACGAATGAAACGCAGGCCGCTATTAACGGTTCCAGCAGGTGATTTTATCGCAAATCTACCTACCTCACGTAAAAATAATTAAGTTAAGACTACTGGATAGGGAAACAATGGGAAGGGTGTGTTTAGTCAATAAAAATCTGACACTACTATGAATACTCGGGTATCATAGTGTCTTATTGAAGATTCACACCAACCCATGAAAAAAAGGCTTTAAAACCAATAAGTCAAAATGTTAAAAGACAAGACTTATCCAGACATCCCTACCAACGAGGCTGAAGATTCCACCAAAGAGGACTTTTTTAACTTTTCGAACACGAGGGAGGGAGCCTATGTAACGACTCTTCGAATTCAAAGGGAGATTCCGTAAAGCAACTTGCCCGCTCCCGATCTCCGGAATATTATTACTATTGTTGTTGAAGGTATATTACCCCCCGACCCTTACATCTATTGTGCCCCCTTTGACAGCTTCTCCCTCTTTCGAGTTAACCTCACTTCCACGTCGCTATTTTCAGAGTTGTTGCCCAGAGGTGCAAGAAATCTCTTCTAGAGAATTCTCTCACTGAGAGTTTGAGAAATAGTGTTGGTTCTAGTGACTTCATTTGTTCCTCTGGTAGTAAGTGCTTGCCCAGATACTTTGTCTTTGGCAGGCTGATGCTTCACAGAAGTCCAGTACGTGTTCTAGAATTTCATTAGATTCTTCAGAGAATCTGCTGACATCTTTATCTTCTGTAGGTCCGGTGAGATATCATTTTCTGCCCACAAATACATCCAATTCTCAATAAAAGAAGTCAATGCCGAGCCATACTCGGACACTGGCAAAGATGACAGGGTGGACAAAATTAAAAAATAGAAAGCCGCCATGGTGGAACTCGAGCCAGTCTGCACTATGGCAATGTTTCAATGTGGCAAAAGAGAATCAGAAGGCTTTGACCTCTGTAAGTAAGGTCTCAAGAACTATAAAAGACAATCAAGGTGGCGCAGAGAGAAGTCTGAAGCGCTTTCTGTTTCAACATAGAAAATACCAAAGCGTACAGACCGTTTAGGCTCTTACCTTTAAAGCTCTCGATCATGTCTACGTGTATTCAATCGTCGCAAGGAGTATGAGAGGAGTATGTGAAGATGCCTAAGACTGTGAAGCATCAGCCTGCCTGGGAAGTCGAACCATTACAGTAGAACCGTGCCAGCTGGTCTCTTGAGAAATCTAAGCTGGATTGAGCGGTTAAAATTGTTGAGCGATATTGCACGAGGAATAAAAATTATCCCTTTCCTCAACCGACTCAACCATCAACATAAACTTCCCTCTTGAGTGAAAGAGAAGGTGGGCAACGATGGGGTGAATCAGATGCGTCGTCTTCACGTCTTTCCATCGCGAAAGGGTACGGTCGTTGGTTTACCCGTTCCTCAAGCTCAACTACAGCGCTCTCTAGTCATATTATCACCGTGGCTGACATTTATCTTGAACAATTATTTGACATTCAGGTACACTCCAAAAGTAGGGAGAGTAGCATTTAATATAAGCATTTAATAAAATAAAACATTCCTGAGTCTATTTGCATCACGGGGCACTTCGCGCCACCCTTTCAACCGCCATGGAAACAATGCTGCAGTTACTTCCTGGATCCTGAAAGCTTCCAAGGGAGCGATTAGGCGGTGGGAATGGAACCATTGGAGTATAACACAAATCTCATTACATATACGAATAAATCATCAAGAAAGCGAGGATCCGAAACTTACAGAGTATATAGCACCCTTCGTAGATTTCTAATTTGGGTATAAGACATTGATCCCAATTTCAGGGGAGAGGACAAAAGGTATTTAGTCAGGAAATCTGCCACCCTGGAAATATACACCGAACTAGGAGTATTCGCGATATTGTCAGAGATCTCCTTCTTCTTATCCCTCCGACTGCCTAAGCCCTGTAGTGTATTTCCGGCAGAAGTAAAAGCTATCCAGAAGGCTGCCCGCTTAAGGTCAATGGACTTGATAAACGGGCTATCCATCGCCATATACTTAGACAGTCAAGTGGCCATCACGCTCTCGATACACCATCAATACAAGTAAAGTTGAAAGACGCCTGTCTCTGAGGGAGATATTGGTACAACCTTATCCTATACCGAGTCCCTAGGCACAGCGTGCCCGGGATGGGTCTGCAACTGTCAAATAATCTGGGGAACTCCCCTCACTTTAAGTAATAAACATCTAGTTACTTACAGATGCCATCAATATCACCAATCACCAGATGGATGGAATTAGACACTTCATGAACTTCAAGGCCAATTTAGCAATAAAATCAATTAGAACATATGCACTCCTCAAATTAAAAAGAAAGCGGCTGGGGGAATTCCTTACTTCCACTGCCATGACCATCACTTGGATTTGATAATCATCAGGACTATCTCGGAAATGTTATGTCAAATCAACTCTTTCAACATGCCAAAGTAACTGCCTTGTAGGAAGGTAAACCGATTGGCCAGGTCCCCTCACAGACTTGGCTAGGGCACTTGGCGTTGTCGAAAATTAGACGAAGTTGACGATTGTAAGAATTTAAAATCGATTTGAACGACTTTGGATAAAATTAAGCCTCTGGGAATCCAATGAGTAGGTGCTCAATGTTGCAACTCCGGTGTTATACCAACACTGAACCAAAGTGGTACGTAGAATATTTTCTTAAGTCAACGAAAAGTTAATTAATTCTTGTCCAATGAACTTGTCCGTAGAGCCAGGCTGTTCGTTAAGGAATTATGGACGTGGAAGATTATTCATTTTTAATGAACGCTAGTTCTTTGACTCAATGAATCGTACATTAAACTCTGGTAGTTAATTTATGAATTTATTCGTAATATTAACGAATACAGTGAAACCTGACTGATTGGACCACCATTGGCACCGAAGGAATGTTGTCCGATCAGGAGGTAGTCACATTATAGAGGCTCCTTTATTTCCCCAATCTTATATGGCCGTTAAGAGTAATTTTTATGTATGTATTTATGTACATAAAATAAAATCTACACTTAAATTTATAGAGAACATAATCTTGGATTTAACTTCGATTAAAAAATAAAATACAGGCAATTGTATTTATTAAATATTTTTGTTAAACAAATTTCGATTGTATGTATTAATTTAGATACATTAGACTTTTATATCTGTCATATGCTATGTTAATGATGAACACAAATCGCGAGATTTAGATAAACTTTTCTGAGACCTCATTAGGCCGTTTTTTTTTCAAAAGTCATAAGCCCCCAATTTTGAAGTGGTCGGCGAGAAAACTTTTTTTTGACAGAAATAAATATTTTTGAGGACACCAGAAAAGAGAGGGAAAATGTGAAAATGAACACCAAAATACACTGAAAAACACTCTGTAGACTTGTTCGGTTTGGTAACGTTTCTGACAGGGACTGACAAACTGATGATGAGGTCTTACGGTTTCGTTCGGTGGGGCCCTGTCCCACCACAGCCTTATTCTATATATTTTTCAATACTTTTTGAGAACAAATGTTCAAACATGTTCAAATTGCATCCAAACCATTGGATGCATTGCATGAAAAATCCTTCAAAGTGCATAAACGCCTAACTGTATGAGAGAGATCTTGAACGATCTGAAATTGCTACAATTTCACCCTGTGAAGAAGAGTCGAATGTATTTGGTATCAGAAGGCGCTTTATGGACGTTTTTTTTTTGCTTGGGTTGGTGAAAATCTTCAACAAGACACTATGAGAGTAGTGTCAGATTTTTACTGACTAAAAATACCCTTCCCTTTTTTTTTAATTTAAAATTCATTTTTATTTTTTAAATTCTTGATTCTTAAAACTAGACAAAAATGATTAAATCTATCTTACTATCTAAACAATTCATGTTCTTAAAATGTATCTTACTGACCCTTCGCAGGTGCTCTAAAATAACCTAAACTAACTTATCTATTTGCCTTTCAGCGTCTACTACTAATATTGTTTTTTTGTAGTCTATATGGACAATCTTTATTGTTTTTGCTTACTGGCCAAGAAAACTTAGGAAAAACTTGGCGCTCTAAACATTGTTTTTTAAATTTTCTTAAAACTAACAAACCCTAACTCTAATGCACTTAAACTATGTCCGTGACATTGCGGACGTGTGTACAAGGGCGTGTACGTTATTTATATGCTGGACATATATAGTCTACACGCCTTTGTACAGCTTTTTTTTTTTGTTTGTTTTTTGTTATATTTTTTTGTTTTTTTTTTTTTTTTTTTTTTTTTTTTGTTTTTTTTTTTTTTTTTTTTTTTTTTTTTTTTTCTTAGTCTAACTTAACCTAACTTAAATCTATGTAAGTGGGCTGTTGTCCAACAGACCGACTATCCGATCAGGCGTTGGCGATGGCGGAGACTGGTTCTGGTGTAACCACCAAAAGAAGTGCCGCTCCTTTGCACTCTCCTTCCTATCTCGAGCGGGGATCGCTCTACTGAACCGGAGTTGATCCTCGTGTTCCCGAGCGATATCCGATTCATAGTGGAGTCGCCTGTCAACTGTTCGGCGTACAGCGTGGAAGATTATAGGACATCCACTCATGTCCTGAATCAGATTTAATGAATCTAAATAGAGGAAAGCCTCAGGTGGAATAAAGCCGGTGTAGCGCGCCCTTTCATGATACATAAAGTTCGGGTAATAAGCCCCGAAGATCAGACTGTTGGTAGACATCATACTCCTTGCAATGTGTCGTCGCGTTAGTGAAATTATAAAATTGTCTACTCTTTTCACGTTAGCCCTGTTGTACAAGACCTCGTTGCGATAGTACTTCTTGTACTCGGATTCAGGTGTCCGATACAACCGGAGACAGGTCCTAAGACACCGTCTCTCGAACACCCTCATCTTTTCCATCTGGGAAGGGCTCACGTTGAACCAAAGGGGACAACCATATACCATGATGGGCCTTATGAGGGCCATGTAGCAGATTACCTTCACCCTGGTATCAAGTTGGCTGCTGTAAAACAGCTTTCTTGCCACAGCAAAGGCTTTTCTAGCATTGGTCAAAGCCTTCTCTATATGTTTGTTAAAATACAGAAAATGATCCAACCAAATGCCGAGATATCTGACTACACTTTTCACGATTAGCGGCTGGCCCTGAGGGTCAATAATGCAGAACTCTTTCCAGTTCGCACGCGTATCACTTGAGGCCCTGTGCACCGGGGCACGGAAAAGAACAGTTTCACATTTTAGGAAGTTGATAAGCAACTTCCAGTCATTACAATATCCAATTATTTTATTTGCATCCCGTTGCAACAGGGTGTTTATGACTACTACCTTCGGTGCTGATCTGTAAGCCACTAGGTCATCGGCATACGCGATAAGGTGCGGCATAGACCATAGAAGATCTGCAGTAAATATAGAAAACAATAATGGGGATCCTACAGCCCCCTGTTGTAGACCGTTTTCTATGCTAAATATTCTACTTGACGTTACGCCGCCATTTTTCACGACGAACTTTCTACCTGTTATCATATCATAAATCATGTATAGCAATGGTTTATTTAGCCTAAGTCTGACCAACTTAAGGAAAAGGCCTTCTAACCAGACGGTATCAAATGCCTTTTCCAAATCGAACAGACAGGCACCCGTACACTGTTTTTTATCCATATTCCATTGTATGTCGGAAACCAACTTTGCAGCAGCATGCACTGTCGAATGCCCTGCCCTAAATCCAAATTGGTTGTCCGGTAGAATATTATTGTCCTCTACCCATGTCTGCAGAGCTCGAACGACAATCTTTTCAAATGCCTTGCTGATGCAAGGAAGTAGACTTATCGACCGAAGATTAGACGGAATGCTTTTGTCTTTATCCCGTTTAGGGATTGGTTGCACTACAGCTGTCTTCCAATGTGCCGGGTAATGTGCATTACTAAGCGCATTGTTGAACAGTGTAGTGTAAATTTCCACTGCAGCCGGAGGGAGATGGTTAAGCACGATGTTCGGGATACCATCTATCCCAGCCGATTTCTTGTTCTTAATGGATTTAAAGACCCCCATACCCTTCCCTTTTGGTGTGTCCGTACTACAACTAAGGTTCCTTATCTAGTAGTTTAATTTTAAAGATGTACTCGCGTGTTGCAGGTAAGCCTTCAGTTAAATCACCTACCATAACCATCGCTCGGTTGGTTTACTATTATTGCGACAAATCGAGCGATCTCGTACGTTGGAGTTGGCGTACTAAATGTCCAGTGTTGTCTGAATACTACTGATTTACCACAAGAAGAAGATGCTTTTCTAATGCTCTAATGAAAGCAAATCAGTCCATATTAATTTCATTTATAATAATAATAATATGGGTGGCGCGACAGTCCGAGGTGGACCTGGGCCTAGCTTCTCAGCAACCACTCGTGTTGTGCGTGCTATTGTTCTTTCACGCGTGGAAGGGACCTACAGTTTAATACCGACTGCGAACGGCGAATTTGAGAAGCTTTTTCTAGACAGGAATACTCTTTGAGCATTGGCAATGACTCGAAAGAGGTGAAGCCGTGAATTATCAAAGGTAGTCAATTCGGGTATCGAACCTGGCACCCTCTGCGTAGGACTCCTACTGCACTTACCCACTACGCCACGGCGACCACCACAATTTCACTTATAGGCACTTTAATAACTTGCCAATCTTCTTAAATCGTGTCCACATAGCTTTTGGCAATGAAGCAAATTACCTCGGGATGACTCTTGGCGTAAAACTCAAGTGGAAGGAGCGTATTAAGAAGAAACGTGCAGAGCTTGACATGAAATATAAAGATTTGTACTGTTTTATTGGTAATCATACCAAGCTAAGTACTGAAAACAAACTGCTTGTATGCAAGCAAATCCTAAAACCTGTTTGGACGTTTGGCGTACAACTGTGGGGTTGTACCAAAGCAAGTAATATGAGCATAGTGCAGACTTTTCGAAATAAGGTGATTAAAACCATCGTGCACCATGGTATATCAGAAAAGCGACGATATCCACAGAGGCCTTGGAATATTACGACTCCAAGATGAAGTTAAGAAATTTTGCTTATAAACATTAGCTCGGCCTAGAAGAGCACATAAACTCTGCAGTTTACCCGATCCTTGGGGAAACTAATGGCTTGCGCCGACTACAAGGGACTAGACCCCTTGATCTCGTGGGATAGTCTACCCCCGCGCACGGTTGCGGTGTTAGCAGGAACTTTCATTGGCCGATCTGCCTAAATAATGAAATACAGACTACTGGTTAAGTGCTTCATTTAGTTGAAGTCTTAATAAATTCAGGTTCAGGTGGTTTTAGTGCTAAAAGTCTCACACTTCTATGTGCAAACCTTAGCCATAGAGTCTTTTCGCAGATTTCCACATACCCTCGAAAATAAAATGTCTAAAGTTTGGAGGATGGCATGGATACAATGATCAAGAAGTCTGATACTAGGGGAGTTTGTTATTTCTTCGTCTACGGTAGTTATCCCTCTCTTTGTAGCAACGGACATGTCTCTTTGTAGTTATACCTTTTGAGATACCAATGAGCTTTCATAATAGCCCGTATAATTTTATTTTGAAAGGACTAAATAAATCCTCTGTTCTCCATAGCTATATGCCGTAAGTCTTTGTTGCTTTGTAAGTAGTTTGTTGTACATGCTTAACTTTGTGTGCCGTGTTTAACTCTGAATATCCTATTATCGAGATGGGATTCTAGGATTAAGGCCTTCATGCCAGACTTGTAAAAGGCCTGGAAAACGTCAAGTAGGGCGTTAGAGCAGATATTTTTCTCCTTTAAAGCTCCTTCAATTTTAATCGGTATTCTGTACACCTGGTCAATTGTCGAGTGTTTCGCTGGATACTCAAACTAATGGGCAAGTATTAGTTGCTTCTCTTCGATAACTTTTTGAATGCGTTTTAATAAAAGCTTTTGAAAAATGTTGGATATTATTGGTAAAAGCGATATGGGTCTGTACGACTTCTTGTTGCTTATCAGTTTGCCCCGTATTGGAACCAAAATCACTTCTGCAACCTTCCACGAGTCTGAAACATATAATAGCCTAAAGGATGCCTTAGGATAGCTTTATGCAAGTGAAGAAGGTGAGCAATGGAGTCTAAAAAATCAATTTTCCAGTTCTGGGACCACCCGTTTGACGTCTTAACATTTTCGTCTATAGCCAAAGAATTTTCTGGGATGGCCGGTTCTGGTATTAATTCCTCAGCAGGCATATTTTTTTTTCTTTTCCTTGAAAAACTCAAATTTTTTGTCAAAACAATTTTTTTTAAACAACACACATTGGGGAACACTTTTTAAGCTTGACGGTACCACCAAGTCGAATAAAAAAATAATGAAATTCGATGCTTGATCCAATTAGACAGGTAAATACATTACACAACGTACATTACATTAGTGGTCTATGGTCCGATTAGCAGGTGTCCTGATTATAGGGGGAAATTTGTATGAAAAATAGCAGGCAAAGCACGACATGCGGTACGAATAAGACGTCTGATTATAAGGTGTCCCGATTAGCAGGTCACTGTAGAACGTTGGGCCAACGAAGAAAACTTTAACGAACCATGTTCATTAAACTTACGACCAATTTTTCATTCATCGAAGTGTTATCTATGAGCTCGGTCGTTGAAGTCAACCGACTTTTCGCCTCGCCAATATCTTAAATTACTCCTTGCAGCATTCACATGAGCTACCGAGACGTCTTGGTGCTCCAATTATCACCCACTTGACCCACAAAACTGCGGTCACCTCCACGCCACCACCACAATGAACTGCAGTGAACTTCGTTATCTGCACTTGCCCTCACTAGCTAAACCGAGAGACCGCCCAGCACATCCTCGGATGCGGAAGAAGATATTGCCATCGATTCGATTCCGAGTTCACTGATCTTCATTACGTCTGACATCTGACGTGAACACTTTTATTATCCTGCCAAAACCCCCTTCACACACACACACAAGTGCACGAACTTCCCGCCCTCGCCACTGCAGACAAACGGCAAACGGACTCGTGCACTAGTAGCGACGCAGAGCGAACGAACGATGCGAGTGTGCACGGCCAGCCGGGAGATTTCATAATTCACCGACTCACACTCACTGTGACCATCACCATCCATCCGCTGGGCGGCCAAAAGCGGAACGACCCAATTGGCAAAAATATGATTAATCACAGTTGCAAAAATGCCATCACCACCCGCGACCACCCACTGCTGTTGGGGCACCCTTACATTTTGGCAACCATCGGCACGGCATTGGTTCGCCTGCGAGTGCGCAAGGTGCGGGCTCGAGTGTGAGTACGTACATTGGCGCACAATATTAATGACTCTACGTGACGACTGCTGGTGAGTGGTGAGTGGTGCGGAATGCGGGCAGGTCTTGGATTTGCATTGCAACGTGCTTGCCAGATGTTCAGGCGCTGTGTGGGGTGAGCTGAGGTCTCTCTCTCTTCCAAGATGCCTGCGTCACTCTACGCTGCGCTCCCAAAGATAACCGGGCTACATATCTATTAACCCCGTTTGCCGGGCAAAGTTCTTCTGCACGAGATGGCGTCGGGTTAGTCCACTCTTCCGGTGATGCTATCATCATGATGTTTTTCTGGCGCATAAAACTCCTGTCGAAAACTTAATCCACACGTGAGTCAGTGAACTGCTCCAGTTCGCTCTGGGTGGGCAATAAAATCCGTGTACAACAATGTGCACTCGAACACTGGAACAGGATCCTGATTTTCTTTGAGTTAAGAATCTGGGATTCCACGTCCACCAACATCGCCGCCAATATTATGGATGCTATAAATAAGGGGAAAACTCACTCGGGATTGTCTCGCCTTGGATTACACCAGTCGGGAGTGAGTTGTACGCGCTTGTAAGTCGCCGAGTTTTAAATCAGGACCAACGACAGAGCGGTCTTACTCGGGTGAAATTTATGGTAAGATAACACTCGCAATCACACACGCTCCGATGGGAGGGTGGGCATGGGTAATGGGGTTCTCGGAGATACAGATCTTTATCGCGAATGATATGTGATAATGTGGCGCGAAACCTATGGCAAGACGAGTCCTTTTTTTTTGGGGAGGGGTCTTCGGCACGGAACTGAACGTTTTTGTGGAAAGTATTTGAATATACTACTGGTTGCTGGGCAGAGGAGCTGGAGTCACGTAGAGTTGTTAAGATGAACTGTTCATGTTCGGGACACGGGCAAAAATTAAATCTGCATAGTCGCTTCGTTATTTCAAGTTTGAAGAAAGAGGGACGTGGCCGAATGACACGGTGTATGCATTTGTACTTCCTTTAAGCAAAAGGATGAATACCCCACTGACTTGGGAAGTTATGTAGTCAATTCCTGACTTAAGCAGTGCACTGCTGTAGCCTTTTCAGCCACATCTCATCGAATTTCTCTCATCTTCAGTGACCCGCAGGGGTAAAGATCGCATGAGAAATCTCCCCGCCATCGGGTCTAACTCATGAGGGGGCATGCCCAAGAGCAACCACTTGGTTCCAACCACCAACCACCTACCTGATGATGGGGTCATTCGTCCCAACTGAACAAATCATCGACGCCCAGCCCTTTGTGTTCAAGGAAGCAGCGTCTCAACATTGGGTGGTGTGAAAAAAAAACTGAAAAAACACTCCGAATAAGAGCACATGAGTCGAGTATATTCGTTAAAGGAAATACTCAATTTGGTGTGAATAAAAAATTGCCTCAAAGTAGGTACCCTCCTTTAGACGACTGGGTGGCACAGTTGTTAGAGTGCCTGCCCCTGGTTAGCGGAGTCCCCGGTTCGAATCAGCATTTTGTCAGAGACTACTTAATTTCAAAAACACATTCTCTCTCAGACGACCTCGAACATTTTTCCATCATCCACCCGCGCACAAACAATCCAACACCAACGCGAACTGCAACCCTCTCGTAGTATTGTCGAAATTTGCCAAGTTTCCCCGTTTCCATATCAAACAAGCAGACGTACAGCAAAACGCCATAATCGCGTCAACTCCTCATCACACAGCAGTCGTCAAAGCCCAGTTGATGTCTGGCGATTATCATGTTTCCCAATAAGGACAGGACAAGTTCCTCAGAGCACGACTTCTGTCGGAGAGAGATGTGTCCGACGATAGTGCCACCAGACATTGTCCACCTCCCACCACCACCCCCGCCAATACACTCCTCATCCACACTCACTCACTGGTCTTAAGTATATAGTGTTTCATTTCTCTTTCACAGATTTATCTGCATTTCAACCAGAGTTCGTCGAAGCGATAACGAACGTATCTGTTGCCGTCGGACGGGATGCGACGTTTACGTGCAATGTCCGACATTTGGGTGGATATCGGGTAAGGACGTTTTCGTGTTTTCCAACGAAACTTTTCATATTTTTGCTCTCACTTCTCCTAAATACCTCAGTCCGCCTTCGCGGGAACACAGACTCCACGGTCGGTGCTGCGTAGGAAGGAGGGAGGTGGCGTGCAGATTATTTGAGCCAGGGCATCGCGTTCATGAAGTTTGCCGGGCAAACACCAAGCGGACGAATTAAATTCTTTTAAGCACTTTAAGTGTTGTGTCCTGTTGAGGCTCACTCTGCACTCATCTCCCGCCCTCCCGTCGCATAATCTCGTAAATCATCCGAAGACACCCCTGGCCCCGCTCTCATTCACATTTACATCTGTTCCGTGTTTTGTTTCTCCTGCAGGTCGGCTGGCTGAAGGCGGACACGAAAGCCATTCAGGCGATACACGAGCACGTCATAACTCACAATCCACGCGTCAGTGTAACCCACTTGGACCAGAATACCTGGAATTTGCATATTAAAGCCGTCTCCGAGGAGGATCGTGGCGGCTACATGTGTCAACTGAACACGGACCCGATGAAGAGCCAGGTAAGTGTTGTGCAACGGAATCCCTCGCAGGCAAATTTCAAACGAACATCTGTGTGCTGTGCGGCCAGCAGTGCGCTCTCTGCGTTTTGTTGTCTTGTGTGGGTTTTTGGGAAACACTGTTGTGTGGTTGGTGGGGGAGGGAGGGAGTCTTGTCATAAGTCAGTCAGTCAGTGAAGGAGGGGATGAAAATGTTTTCGTCCATTTGACAGGACGTTTGTCTGAGTGTCCGGACAAGGAGAAGTGATTAGTCTTGTGCTTTTGTGCTTTGAAGTGCAGCACGAGTTTCGAGGTCAAAGGGAAGTTCAAGTAAATGCTTCAAGGCGGTAAGTGTTTTGAGCAGAATTTAAAGTCGTTGGGAAGTGTGTCATGCGTGCGATTTGAGCGTGTACTTAAAGTTGTTGCGACTCTTCTGATTAAAGCCAGGCAAAGCTTATGCCTCTACTGGCAGGAAAAGGGTAGACTTCCTATTCGGACCGAAGGGAAGAGTTAAAAGATGCTGAGAAGGAACCTCGTCAGATGTCGTTGATGAATCATGAAATGGTAATGCTAACTGAGATCGATCGACTTGAATTGAAGGAAATGGAAAGTGGCTAGGAATCACATAGCCTGCGTCAGCGATAAATGAATTGTCTGCTCTTTCATGAGCTCAGGGTGACTGCAAGATTATTGATCAATTGGTCCATAGTCAAATTGGTCCGTTGACCTTGTTTTTTTTATAATTTGGGCTCGCTAAAGGGATTGCCAATACCCTTAGCGAGGTCAAGACACAACTAGGGACGAAGGTATAGAGGGAGAAAGGGAGATGAGGTACCTCTGCACATTGCGTCCGACAACGACGAACAGCGCCCAAGATGTATTTGTTCTGACAACTCACTCACTGGTTCTTTTTGTTCCATTTGCTGGCCGCATCCAGGCATCCCTTGGCTGTATGTTGCTCGTATTTGGCCAGGAGATGTGAAGAAAGTAAGTGAGTGCATTGTGCTGTTGTCAGTGCGATGACGGGTTGAGACGAGAGTGCTGGCTGTCCTTGAAGCTGCTGGGCACGAAGACATTCATAGACAATGTGTGCGATGTGTGTGTGTTGCAAGTACAGGCGTTGTGTGCTTTGCAAGTACAGGCCAAGGAAATTTATTCCGAGAGATTCTGATTGTAATAAATGCAAATTGAGATATCGTTGCTCGTTTAGCAGATATTTGCATTTGGGATCTGAGCAGTGCAACAAGTGTAACCAGAGCCGGCGTCTTCAGTTGTTAACTCATGCTGCTGCTGCTGCCGGTTTGGTGATGTGAACTTAACGAGCTTGCACTTTGATTGAAAGTCAATACAGCCTTAAGATTGACTCGATAGAGTTTCGACAACATGATCGAAAGTTCATTATAAATGTGAAAACCGTCAGAGCAGCTGACATATAAAGTGACCACCAGCTTCTGATTGGGATCGAGAACCTCCATCTCATAAAGTCTTTCCACCAGACCAAATCGAAGATGTGCTATGGCAGTGTCTACAAAACTCGGAGATTGCCCAGGATGCAGAGGAAACGTTAGCCTTTCAAAATCACCCCCGCAAGCAATGGATTAGAGACGCAACCTGGAACCAGATTGAGATCAGGGGAAAGCTCCAAGAGCAACTGCAAATAAGCGGCTCAACGAGAAAAAGGCACAGGAGGCGTATAATGCCGTTATAAAAACCCGGTAAACGGATGGTGCGAGAGGACAGAAAAAACTGATGCCAGGAGCATGTGAAGCAACTTTTGTGACATCTGCTGCCACGTGCAGGTTGTGTAAATCAACATACACTCGACCTCTGAAGGACAAAAATGGTATCCATGCCAAGAGGAGTGGGTCGGGTGCCAAGTTCGAATCCCCAATCTACCATCTTTCATAATTCACGGCTTCCACTTCTTTCAAGTCACTCACAATGCTCAAAGAGTTTTCCTGTCAAGAAAAAGCGTTTCTCAACTTCGCCGTTCGGAGTCGGCAGTAAACTGTAGGTCCCTTCCACTCGTGAAAGAACAATAGCACGCACAACACCAGTGGTTGCTGAGAAGCTAGGCCCAAGTCAGCATCGGACTGTCGCGCCACCAACATTATTATTATTATTCCAAGAGGAGCAAGGAACTGTTCTCTAAATCAGGCAAGGCGCCGATCTACGATCACCCGTGCAGCCCGAACGGCGAATCCCCGGCAGATGGAAATTGTCACCACTGTCACCATCCTCATTGAGGCATCTCACACTGAATGCTATCTAGAATCCACTCGCATCCCTGACCCTACACCAGACTGGCCAAACTGCCGAGGAACATCTGTGCTGTGAACAACCCGGCTTTCGACTCATCCGTTCATGTACGTCAACACGATTCGGATGATCGAACAATCGGTAGAATCGAACTCCATATTTCTGCTATTAGTCGACTTAGAGAGAGCCTGAAGTCAGAAGCTACAATATCGGGCTAGTTCACTTTGCTGTAGGACGCACGGTGTTTAGGATATGAGCAAGGTAAGACCAACATTCATGATTTTTTCAACGTAGAAAAATCTGTTCTGGCGGTTCGTATTGAACTTTTGACAGATTGTATCTCGAGAACGGTGCGTCCTACGAAAAAAATCCCGTACAATTTTTTGTAGCTTATGACTTGATCTACATGGTGGAATTTGAAAATTCAAGATTGTACCGTTATTTGGGGAAATTCTTGACAAAAACAGAGAAATTTGTTTCTCTGTCGTAAATTATATGAAATTTTACATCCGCTTTGAAGGAAGGTCGATCTGAATAGTTGCTCTTAACGTGAATTTACATTGTGCAAGTTTTCATCAGTCTCAATCACCGGCAAGCCCATCTTAAAAATTATTTTAAAACAAAAAGTGCCTTATCCATTGAAAATAATATCCTTATAACGGTAAATTTGTCCGTTCTCCAGCCCCATCCTCTAGACCAAGTCAGAAGCTACAAAATCGGGCTAGGTCACTTTGCTGTAGGACGCACGGTTTTTAAGATATGAGCAAGGTAAGACAAACATTCAAGAACCGACGACGAAAAGCTAACTAGAGCGCCCTTAAGTACGCCCTGGAATACAGACATCCATGATCGAGCTCATCCAGGAGCTCTACCGGGAGGCGCCTTTCAAAGTTCGGCTCGAGAGCAATGACAGTATCGCCTTCAACAACACCAGACGATTAAGGATAATCTACACTCGCTGAACCAAGGCAAAGAATAAGCTCAAGGTGCGAGGCACCTCTCCTACTATGTTGAAAACCTCCCGAGTATGTCAACAAAATCAGCTACCAAAGATGGAAGACAATCATTTTTCGCAAGCTTCAGGCACCAGACTCTATGGCGAACAATAAAACAATCACTCCACCACAGCAGGCAATAGTACAATATAGCCTCATGATCAGGGATAGGATTTTGCAAACTTTGCCTCTTTTTTTGATTTATCGGAAGACAGTATGGTCTTCACACAAACACCTTCATGTTCCCCTGATGACAAATATGTATATTTTACTTTGCTTTTTTTCTGCTTTTTTGCCCATTTCGACATTTTCTAAAAGTTTGTTCGCTTAAAAATTCACGACAGACCTGCGTTTCCATGTATTTCAATCTGTGCAAGAATCCTTCCTACTCACAATACGTAATATGCACACCTAACTTCTTAGCCACAGTGTTGTTCTGTTTTTTTTTTTTAATTTTATAATGTTAACAAAACTCTAACCCTGCTCATCATCTTTTTGCACTTCTGGTAACACTTTCAGTTGACAGCTCCAATTATTCAGTACAATTCATCGAATCATTGACAAGGCATTGCCAACACAGCTCAAGAAACGACGAAAAATGTAAACTTCATATACTGATTTGTGACGTCATCAAAAAGGAAAAATCAACTTTGCAACCGAAAAACCCAGTCAATCGCGAAAAATGGGATGAAGATCACTTACAATTAGTAAACCTCATCTACCCACACCATATTTCAGTCAATCAAATGTTGAAACAACAAGAAATTCGACTTTCCAGAAATTGACACTTCTCAGCGGAAAAAATGTAGTAAAATGATAAATGAAATGGGTGGACTTTTTTTGGCCTGAGAATGCAAATTTTGAATTCTTGCGATTTCAAGGACTCTGAAGGATGTTGATTTATGGAAATGATTAGAACACGTATAACGTACATCAGAAAACATAAAATAGACGAAACTTGTGTTGTGTTGGTCGTGAAAGGTGAGAAAATGGGAAATGTTTGCTGAACAGAACGTGGAGGTTTACTTAACAGAACGTGGAGGTTTACTTAACAGAACGTGTCAGTTCTGTTTAACGTTTTTCATGTTCTAACTAAGTTGTTTGAATCGAAGTATGGTTGGGAGGGGGTGAAAATATTCTGGAAAATGTGTCCGCATGAGCGCATATCAAGCTTGGTGGCCTGAGAGGCAGCACAGCCCTGTTTGCACTGAAGTTCCTTTGAAACTTGATAAAGAATGAATCTAGGGGCTGTATTCTGATGGTTACTATAGGGATCAGGTCCTATAAGCTATTTCTGCCTGTCAACATTGCCTCCCCTTAAATTCACACAAATAAATCAGTCTTAATTCACAGTGCACCACAACCTTCCTCAGCATAACACCAAACACAGATCGATGAATCTTCCAATAAGATAATTTCTCAATTTATGTTGATTGCGACACAACGGTTCCTCCTTCATGGGCAACGAAATGCAAAAAATCCAAGGGATGAATACAGCTCTATCAGAATGCACAGTGAGTGGTGTGAATAAGTACTAAGACAACACTCCGAGAAAACACGGAGCTAAATGTTTTCTTTTAATGGAATGATTTTGTTGTTCCGTTTCTAGGTAGCTCGTCAGCTTCGTAGTTTCCTGGTGTATCCCTATATCCAGTACAAAAGACTTACTTAGTCTTTAACACTCATCTCGGTTTTTTTTATAATTTGCCGTGCTCAAGAGATTGCTAATACCCTTATGTGTCCGGGGTCAAGACACAGCACGGGCCGAAGGTATAGAGGGATAAAGGACGTACCTGTGTACATTGTCTTAAATATCTGCGGGTTATAGTCTGTGGGAAATATTAGGCTGGGATGATCATTCCATATTCGTGCAGTGCGGCTGAAACACGAGTCTCTGAATTTAACTGTCCATCTGAAAGTAGGCTTAAGGGTATACTGATGGGCATTCCTGGCGAGACGAGTATTGCAGGTGAATTCAAGGAGAGGAGGATCGCAGTTGACCAGCTCACTTGAGCATTGTTTGTTCAAATAACGATAAAACACGGACAAAGAAGAGACGGTACGTCGATGTTCGAGCGAGTCTAATGACTCTGCGATATTATTGCCTCCTATAAGTCTTATCGCTCGCTTTTGGTTTCTATCAAGCAGGTGCAGGATGGTCTTGGGGACACCAGACCAGATATGAGCGTTGTACTCATGCTTGGGGCGGATGTAAGCCTTATAAATTAAAGCCAAATCAGAGGGTGTGAAATATTTCTTGCATCGATTAAGGAAACCTTAACATTTCGCAGCATTTTTGAGGACCTCAAATATATCATACTTTTGCTCTCTTAAGAGTTCCCCCCACATTCAGTTCCTTTCAGAGTTGTATTGAGGGCTATGAGCTCCTGTCGCGCACAGATGAAAGAAATCTATTCTAGAGTAGTCTCTTTTAAGTCAGTTCACTTAAGGAGTCTGAGAATGTCGGATGGTTTTAGTGACTTCATTTTCTCCTCTGAAAGTAGGTACTTGCCCAGATATCTTTGCCTTTTTTGGGCTAATGCCTCACAGGATCCTATTACGTTCTGGAATTTCATCAGATTCCCCACAGAGACCTTCTTGTTACAGAGACGCTCTGTAAGAATCCCTTTGAGGAGGAAGTTGTTCTTTCTCATCATGATGTATGACTCAATCCTGTTTCTGTCCGGATACTTCTTTCTAGTAAGTAATTCGAACTGAAAGTAGCTATAGTGATTGAAGTCAGACTGTTAGTTTAATATCCTTAGAATAGACATCCGCACCCACATCTTTGCGCATATTCGACCTATCTGAGAAAATACGAAGAGGACCGTCCAGCATCTGGTTCATCTGACCATTTGACTTGATCCAGGGGATATGCCGGTTAAGAAACTCTTTTCGAAGAGGGACTTGAGTACCATGAAGTTAGTGGTGGTCTTTTGGAATACGGTCTGTGTCCGGGGCCTCCGCCCCGTACTCATAACCAGCGATTTCAATCTTATCGCCGTGGTGACCGTGGCCTCTCTGCCGAATAGCTCTATCGGTGGGAGATTAAGCAGTGTCTTAAGTCACATGTTCAATTCGTCTCCTTTAACAGATTTCAGTTCGACGAAAGACATTGTTGCTGCAATGGTTTGAAACCTAACCAGTACATCGACTTCAGGAATGCCTCTGCCAGTGAATCTTTTAATAGCAATGGAGCTGCTTCTTGTTTTCGTTAGCCTCTAACTCACAAATTTTGAGAATCGGATCAGGTGACTTTTCTTATAAAAAAAAGAAGGTTAGATGGTGCAGTGAGTGTACGCTGAACCAAAGAGGTACATAAATACAACGGATGTTTTCATTGAGCCAACGAAACGTTCATTAATTCTTGTCCGATGAACCTGTTCGTTGAGCCAACGTATGTCTGTTCGTTAATTCAATGCTAATGATACATAAATCCAAGGAATATCTACATTAATCCAAAAAACCACTTTACCCCCATTTTCATTTGAAATTGAATTTTTTCATTTTAAGTGTACTAATTTTCTGAATAATACAATACAATACATACTAACTGCAAACTACCGTAAACAAAATAATAATAAACTACATTTTTTGTTTTTCCATCCTCTGCTAAAACATAAAGATTTTAAGGGCACGATACTCGTGAGCACGCCCATGGGAAAAACAGATTTTTTCTAAATGTATACCTGCTATTTTAAGCCTTTGTCCCTGAGCTTTATTTATTGTCATTGCAAATGCTGCTTTAAGGGGAAACTGCACTCTTTTAAACTGAAAGGGCATATCAGTCGGTATTATTGGAATACGGGGAATTAAAACAATTTGTCCTTTTGCCATTCCAGTCATAATTATTGCTTTTATAATATTGCGTCCCAATTGAGTAACTTGTAGCCGTGTACCATTACATAGCCTCGGTGCGTCAAGATTTCTCATTAACAGGACCGGTGCACCAACTTTTAACCTCAACTTATGAGAAAGCACTCCTGATAATTCTAAAGAATTCAAAAATTCTAAAGGGTACGACGTTACTTGTTTAGTGTCCATAACATTGTCTACCGAGAGATACTCGACGACATTCCCCTCCACGCATGACATAATTAGTTCGTTTATCTGCCGCACACACATTTGTCGGCGCTAAAATTGCCCTTTCACACAACCATTCTCGATTGCCCATATTTATTTGCAGATCGGGATAGACATTATTTTTCAAATCATCTATATTCAGACAGAGTTCACGGCTCTGTGTAATTATGCCGTTACTGTCTGTCGCCATACGCTATTCTTCGATTTTTAGAAGAGCAGTCTCATATTGCCCTGATTGTGCAAATTAAATTCTGTTATAAAATTTTAGTTAAAAAAAACTTTATTTTCACAAACTACAAAAAGACTTAGATATGTAACAAAGGATTAAAACTAAGAGCGACTTGCTCGTACTGCTGCTGCTGATGGATTGGACGTGCTGCCCCGATTGACCGGGGTGTTTATATGGTGTTCAAGTGGTATGTTCATGTGTGTTCGGGTTCTATTGTTTTTATTTGATGATGGGTGCTCTCTTCTTGGTACTACGGTATGTATGTGGTATTGCATTCCGATACTCGAGTTTCGGGAGATCAAATTCTAATTTACTGCCTCCAGATGTTGCGGTTCCTTTCTGGAATGCGTTTGATGTCACGTACTCTTTTCGCGGGTCATCTCAGGCAAGTTGAGTGAGGTTTCAATGTGATGACTTGCATCATTGTGCACTTGAACTCGCATATTTATAGTCAAACGGAACTTTTCTACGTGTACCTATATTATAGACGCACAGGCATTTATTCATGTGCTGGTGTTCCTCTAGTAATCACTGGCAAGGTCTGTCTAAAGTCACCAGCTAAAAGTACCACCATACCTCCCATAATACTCTGGTTGCTCTTAATATCTTTCATAGTGCGATCTAGTGCTTCGATTGCTCTTTTATGGGACATCGTTCATTCATCCCAAGCCAACAGTCTACAGTCTTGCAACATTCGTCCACGCTTACTGTTTTTGCTAATGTTACAAACTGGCATTTCCTCATGAGCTAAGTTCAAAGGCAATTGAAGAACTGAGTGCGGCGTTCGTCCTCCACTGAGCAGCGTAGCAGCTATTCCAGACGGAGCTACTGCAACAGCAATTGTTTTATCTTTCCTGACTTGTGCTAGTAGTAGATTTTAAAGAAAGGTTTTGTCAGTGCCTCCTGCAGCAGCCAAAAAGAACAAACCACCTTCGCCACTTTCAATTTTTTGAATAACTCGATCAAACATTAATCTTCGTCCTGTGTTCAAAAGTGGAACGGCATCCATTATTTGGCGTTTTAAAGAATCTGTATCGTCTACTTACTTCCCCAATTCTTAGTGGTGTGCTCATCCCAAAATCAGATAAATTTTTTCCCTTGGTCGTCAACCTTTGTTAAGGCGTCATTGTAAATTAAATTATTACAGGCCGCATTAAAAATTATATTTGGCCGCACAACGCCTCAGTCTGCTTTGGTGACGATCGACAACAATCAATCAGCAGTGGCGACCGACCTTTGGCATGGTGTGTGTTTAGTTTTAAGCACGCAGTAACATGTTCAATTTGAGGATTTCGCAGAAGGGTGGTTTCTGTTTTTGTTACCATTTATAAGAGACAACACACTGGAATTTCGATATCGAATATATATATATATGCTACTGCTTGCGTACCACAACAAATCACAACTGAAGCAAAACGCTGATATACACAATCGCGCGCTTAGAAGAAATGAACAAAATTCATTGACTCAACGTACGATTTCATTGGGAAAAGCTTACAGAGAATTTTAACTTTTAATGAACATTAGTTCATTGAGTCAACGAATCGTACATTAAACTACGTTCATCTATTTGTAAATTTATTCGTAATATAAACGACTAGTTCGTTGAGGCAACGAAAATGACTTTAACGAAGGCTGTTTATTAATATTACGAACAATTTGGTTTAGTGTAGTTACGGTTATAGGATTTGTTGTTAGTGCATTTTACATGCAAACTGAAATTTAAGCGTATACACGCTTGCAAAAAAACTCACCTGTTGATTCAATAGGGATCGGGTGGATAAACCTATGGATCCGACATAAGAAAGCGCTTACCTTTAAATTTGGAATCAATCTGCCCAACGCCGTTTGGTGTCCAGCCAGTCCATTCCGTCGCTTCTTCTAGGGATATGCATGCTATGAAGCTCTGCATTGTCCAGAGAATGGCGTGGCTCTTGCTATTCAAAGCCTCTGTCAAACGTCGTCAGATCTTAATTCAAATCAAACCTCAGCGTAATTTATGGAAAAAACGGAAATGCATGCAGTAAATCTTCCCTTATTGCTTTGATTAATTTCAATTAATCAGTGATCCTTGTTCGACGCCAGCGATACAAGCGTGTTGGTCAGCTTACTGTCCACCTTTGAAGCATTAACTCGAAACATCTCATCTTCCCATCTTCTGCACGGCCATGCCACTGTCCATACAATCGTCAGAGATACGAACACTCGCCCGTGTGTGAGGCAATATCAATTTATCTCGCGTTAAACTTCACACACTTCAGTGGTTTCTCTGTAGTTACCTGTTTTAATAAACATCACTTGCACACTCGTAAACAAAGTCACTGTACCATATCATAGACGGGATTCCAAGCTGCGGCGTCTTTCTCGACTTCATGGTCACTTCCATTCCATTATCCTGACGTGGTGGAATAAAAATTAAGGAAGCATGAAATACACTTTATTGACCTCATAAAGCACTTTGCTTCCCTCCCCTACAACCCGAGTGCCGCGCGGGTGTGTTTCCTCACCCGGCAGTGTTTTTACTGTTTCGAGAATGAGTACTTCTGCCTTCTGCTCACCGCACAGTGATTTCGAAATGCCTAGGCTTTGGCATCTTCGGCCTTTGGTCGTGCATACGGCATGTGCCATTCTTGGCGTGCATACATGCATGCATTCATGACATTTTCACGTACGGCACGTGAGTGCGTGTGTGTATGCGGGCACACGGGGCGTATGAGTAATGTGATTTCTTTAATTTTCTGTTGGAGTACAGTTTTCTTTTCTTCTTCGTTTCGTTTCAGATTGGATACCTGGACGTGGTCATTCCGCCGGATTTTGTTGCCGAGGATACATCGTCTGATGTTATTGTTCCGGAGGGTAGTTCTGTTAAATTGACTTGTCGGTACGTATCATGTTTTGTCTTTTAGTGAAGAATGAACAGCCTGTGTTAGGTACAATTTGTAGACCTTAAAGCAATACAAATGTTAATACATGAGAGATCACGATAAGAAAAGTAAATCTTTTCGCAATATATATTTAAAAAATATCAAATAATAAACGCACTTCGCTTGCTTTCTATTTAAGGCGAAACATAATCTAACTTCTCGAAACGGCGTCGTATACATGATCTAAATTTTAAGCGTGAATGACGTTCCTTTTGAGGACAAATGCATTGAGCGTCACACTAGGTGTAGTAATAAGAAATTTCAATAAACATGATCCGATCGGAAATGCTACCTTTTTGATGGTCATGTCGTTACCCCTCTCTAGTAAAAGGGCATACTTTTCACCAGCCAAGGGCACGAAGATTTTGCTGGCAAGAAGGCAGATGGTTTTTACTCCGGACTCTAAGTTAGTCTCCCAACCAAGCTCCCGAAGATTCTGGCGATCAATCAGAAATCGATCGCTATCAACGTGTGTGTCCTGGGGTTGTCCTGATGAAATACAATTCCTCCCCTATTGACCAAAGCCGTCTCCTTCTGAGTAGAGCCTGACCGAACATTCGGTTTCGGCTTAGGCCATTCCGGCTAAAAATATTACCTTCGGCAAAACATTCGGCTTCGGCCAAATGAGATCGAAGCTTTTGGCGAAACCGAATGTTGAAAGAAAAATCAAAGATAATGATTTTTAAAAAAGGTGGTGGGAGAGTTGCCTCCAACGAGATGTGGCAGTTTAGAGGGACAAACTTAGTCGTCCGGCCGTCAGTCGTCAAAGAGTATAAATAACTAGGAATCTTGCTTACAAGCAATTTAAATATAAAAAGGCATCTGAACGACAGACTTACAAAGGCTAAAAATGCTGATCAGTGTAGCCTGGAAGAAATGCTTCAACAATCCTAATATCTAACACAGCAGTAAGTTTAAATTATACCAAACTGTACTCGGGACGATAATGCTATACGCAGCACAGGTTTGGTGGTATAACGCTTATGAGGAGGTGGAGAAATTGCAGCGCTTTTTTATTAAAAAATGTTTATGCTGCCGCCAAAGACTCCGAACTACATGCTCATGGTTGAAACAGGCATATTTTCTTCTTCTTCTTCTGGTGGCGCTACAGATCGGGGTGCACCTGGACCTCAACCAGTAAGCCTTTCCAGCCGGCACGATTTCAGCCAGCTGTCTCCAACTGCGCACACCAAGTTGATCTAGGTCCTTCTCCACCTGGGTGCGCCATCGGTTCTATTGCGTTGTCCCACTGGTTCGGAGTCGAAGACTCTTCGGGCTGGAGCAGTGTTGTCCATGCACTCTACATGGCACAGCCATCTTAGACGCCTGACTAGGCTCATGCCGCTGTACAGCCCGTACAGTTCGTGGTTGAATCTTCTCCTCCAATAACCATCAACGCAGACAGGACCAAAGATTGAACGCAGAACTTTTCTCTCGAAAAGACCAAGTCCTTCCTCATCCGCTTTTGAGATTATCCATGCAGGACTGGGATGATCTAGGTCTTGTATAAAGTCAGCTTGGTCCTTCGAGAGATGGCTCTACTACTCAATTGCCTCTTGAGCCCAAAAAACAGCGATTGGTAAGAGTAATTCTGCGTCTCGGTACTGGTGTTGTTTGTGCTGTTCACTTGCGAGCCGAGGTAGTCCTTCACTACCTCGAAGTTATAGCTGGCCATGGTGACACTCTGTCCAAGACGGCGATGTTGTGCGTCCCTTCTTGATGACGATCCTTGTTCACCGCTAAACCAATTTTGGCCGCCTCCGCTTCAATGCCGGCAAACGCTTCATTCACGGCTCGCTGTGTTCTGCCAATCACGTCAATGTGATCCGCGTATGCAAGCAGTTGTACGGAATTCTGGAAGATCGTGCCTCTTGTGTTTGCGTATGAGTCTTGCATGATCTTCTCCAGGATGATGTTAAGGAAATCGCATGACAGCGCGTCGCCTTGTCTAAAACCTCTTTGACATTGGAGGCCTCGGTGAGTTCGTTACCGACCTTGATGGATCAGCGAGAATTCTCCATCGTCATCCTGCACAACCTGACGAGTTTGGCAGGAATGTCAAAACTAGACATGGCGCTGTATTGCTCGTCCCTATGCACGGTGTTTTATGCGGCCTTGAAATCGACGAATAGGTGGTGGGTGTCGATCTGCATCTCTTGGGTCTTTTCCAGGATCTGCCGTAATGTGAAGATTTGGTCGATGGTGGACTTCCCCGGCCCGAAACCGCACTGATAAGGACCTATCAGGTTGTTGACGAATGGTTTCAGGCGCTCATACAAAATGGCAGACATGGTCTTATAGGCGATGTTGAGGAGACTTATCCCTCGCATCAGCCTGAACCCTAGCTCTCCTAAACTGCAGTCTGAATGGCTGCTCCTTGTCCTTTGCGTTCTCACGTGCCACCACCTTGACAATTCACCAAAGTTTCCCCTTTCTGTCTTAGAACCCTTCCGGCAATTCCAATCACCTCTCTTAAATAAAAATAGATCCTCGTGTCGCATATCAAGCGAATGTGTTCAACGGACAGTCGATTTTGTAAGTGCTTACGTCTGACACATCTTTGATTGCCCATAACACAAGCGTTGCGCCATAAAAATAACAAAAACAGACATCAAAGCACTAATCCGACGCGTATAACTGTCTTCCGCTAGTAAAAATATGCTTCCTTGCTCAACCGGCTGTCCGCTCCCACCGCCCACCGCCCACTGCCGCACGAGCAGGGAAGGCAGTGTACTATTTTTTATGTACATCCTGCCAAGGGTTAAGTTGTAAAAGTGGTTCATATTGCTTTGGGGAAGCAGTGAAATTATGTGAACGAGGGGGGTTATGGTCAGTCACATAAATCAGTCTGAAAGCGCCAAGACGAAGACAGACAACGAGTGGGAGTGTGAGTGTGTCTGTGCTGGTGTGTCCTTATAATCGCTAAGTAATGTGATCCGGCGTTAAATAAGTTGAACTTCGGCGGAGTGGGCAGCAGTTGGGTGGGACGCGATGGCCACCGCCGGCAGATGGATCTGCCACTTGACTTTGGTCAGTGTGGTGGAAAATTGTTGAGTAACGAGTGGAGTGCTGAGGGGGAATGGTGTCATTAAATTTGGCGCCAATTAAATACTCATTTGCGGTTGTGGCTTGGGCTTTGTTTTGGAATGACGGATGGCTACGGAGCACGGGTCGGACGAGTTGTACGTTTTTCGAAATTCAAACAATTAATTTTGAAATAGCTTTTATTGGAGATGGTGGTGGGGGTGTGTCCTTCCCCGTCTATAGACAGTTTTATAAATTTGAAAATAATTTCGAAGAATTCAAGTGAAGCTATTCAATTCTTGTTATATTTTGAAAGGGATTGAAAGTGCAATGAAGTATATCGTTGCGTGGTCTTATTTCGGGAGCCCTCGTCCGTGACGAGACGATATTATACTAGAATTTCACTGTGGAACATTTCTAAAACCTTGGGGTTAAACCATTCATCACTCGTCTGAAACTGAGGGTATAAGCTTATTCAATTCCTGGTCTCATAGCTCCAACTAATCTATTGGCGAGAGTAAATCTTAGTTTTACCTTGATTTTATTTCTCAGCCTTACGTTCTTATCAAACTGGCGATCCATGAAGGGCATGGGCCGGAGCAACAGCTACCTTCAATCGATGATCATCTGGGGCACACTACTTCCAGTCGTCAAGACTAAGTTGTCTTGCGTCCGCGATGACATGCTCTTAAGACCGGATATTCGATATTCCTTTCCTTCCCATGGTTGATTCAAGACCGGATCATTTGCTTGATTGTCTAAAGACTCATTTGATTCTGCAGGTGACTTCTTCTTAGGACATCTTTTTCTCTTAGGAGTCGATTTGTCAACTCCTGATATGGGTTTCAGTGCCTCGACTTTGGCTTGCTCTATAATCATTTCTTTTTAATTGCAGCCTCACTGACCCTCTTTTGTCTATCATGGACACTTAATTTGTCCATTTTATCATGCCATAGCAGAAGCTTGACCCGAGGTACAAGGCACCTCTGCACTGCTAATGAAGGCTTCATTTACCTGCTTTGTTGATGGGAGGATTACAGCTGTCCCGCCCTTGTTTTTCATTATGTTTGAAATGATAGCTGTGTTTTTTTGCAAGCGTATACGTGCTTAAATAATAAGTGCACAAAAAAAACGATCATCGTCGCTTAATAATTCATCATAAGATCTTGGCAGCACCGACGATATTTATGACAATTGTGACAGCCAGGGGGTGGAATCGTGTAATGTGATAGTTGATTGTTAATGGGCACAATCTTCGGTTTGCGATTGTGTAGCGTGACCATCACTTTAAAAGCAAAAGCACTTAATAATTATAAAATAAAAACATTTTTCATCAAATGCAAAGAATCGATTACGAAACCTAAACGGAATGTATAGCAGAGACACTCTGGGTATACCAAAAGTTGCATACTTATGGATGCCAAAACATTTAAAAATTGTCTAATACATAAACCACACTTACAAAGGTAAGCCACATACAGCAACCTAAACAATGAATGAATAAACTCAGGAATGAACACACAGAAAATAATGATTGGAAGCATTGTTTTATCCGCTCTAATTTCTTAAGGCGCAACATCAGTACCGAGATCAAATGCAGAGTAACTCTTGCCAACCGCTGTTTCTATGGGCTCAAGAGGCAATTGAGTAGTAGAGCCATCTCTCGTAGGACTAAGCTGACTTTATACAAGACCTTGATCATCCCAGTCCTGCTGTACGGCGCGGGGGCATGGACAATCTCAAAAGCGGGTGAGGAAGTCCTTGGTATCTTTCAGAGAAAAACTCTGCGTGCGATCTTTGGTCCTGTTTGCGTTGACGGTTTCTGGAGGAGAAGATTCAACCACGAACTTTACGGGCTGTATAGCGACATGAGTCTAGTCAGGCGTCTTCGGATCCAACGTCTTAGATGGCTAGGCTATTTAGAGCGTATGGACAACTCAACTCCGGCCCGAAGAGTCTTCGACTCCGAACCCGTGGGACAACGCAACAGAGGACGCCCGCGTTTAAGGTGGCTCATCCAGGTGGAGAAGGCCCTCAACCAACTTGGCGAGCGGCACTGTAGACAGCTAGTCAGAGACCGTGCTAGTTGGAGAGGCTTGTTGGTTGAGGCCCAAACCTGACCAGATCATCTACAGCTACCTTAAAGAGTTCAGTGCACAGACTGTCCGTAGCGCCAGCCTTGTTAGACTCCAGTCTTATTCTATCTTGACCTCGTCTAGGTCGGGGGGATAGAATTCTCGTCGATCATCTACTAGATTATGTGGAACATCAGTAACATCAGTTGGGGACATGAAAAAATCGTCGTCTGAAATTTCAGTTTGTAGCGGCATCACACCCTTTGGTAATCTTCTGCACAGTCAAATTACATCGAATCCACGCAATCATTTGGGCATCCTAACGTGCCAGCTCAGCCTGATTAGACTATCTGAGTTGATGGCATGCAAGGGAGTTCTTCACCCGGAAAGAGAGATGAGCTGGTTTCATCCAATGTCATGCAGTGAACTGCATCCAATCTCCCTCCCAGTCTTTGTTAAATGTTAATGTCTCCGGTTAATGTCATCTGTTCTTTAAGTCTTTAAACCTGTTCCTCAATACAAAACCTTTGTTCTTCAAAGTCTCAAAAAATTTCAACACCTAACCAAAGCACATCCTTCTCCTCTTTTCAGGGCACGAGGATATCCAGAACCGATTGTGACATGGCGTCGAGAAGACGGCAGCGAAATCGTTTTAAAGGACAATATGGGTACGAAAACTTTAGGTGGGTACGGCACCTAATTCAAACTCACTTTCCATCCTCATCCACCGCACTGACCTAACCCACTCACGTCCAGCCCGTATGCACACAAAAGGCTCTCCTTTCTCACCCCCAACAATTTGTTTTTTTTTCTATTCCTATTCTCTTAATTTCAGTCGCATCATTCCGAGGTGAGGTGCTGAAGCTGACAAAAATCTCACGTAGCGAAATGGGCTCGTACCTCTGCATTGCATCAAACGGGGTGCCACCATCGGTCTCCAAAAGGATCTCGCTCAGCATACACTGTAAGTGGTGAATTTAATTTGTAGTCCATTTCCAGCTGCAACCCCGAAAGGGGATCTAATTAGTTCGCAGAGATTGAAATTCAAATGCTGGCTGCTGCTGCGGTGTGATGGTTGTATTCAAATGGACTTGCATTAACACATCATCGCCTCGGGAGGCAAACATTGTGACGGAGGACTTCACAAAAATCTCGCGCATCTTTTCACAAACTGGAGCACACATCCAGCAATGGGACGGGCTGGGATACACATCATCATGCACGGTCTTTAAGGGGATGTGCACTCGTTTGAAGACTGATTAATTACACGATGCTCAGACCGTTACGAGGTCCTTATCTCACTTACAAAGGACACTTCTTGGCAAAGTGTACCCCCAAACTGCCAACTGAAATGGTGAGGGCGGGCTACACGTATGCCCGGACGAAAGGGAAGAAAAACCGAAAGGATGTGCAAATGAATCTCCAGGATGTACACGACGGAATTAATTTATGTTTTGCACAGGAAATTTTATTTGCGGAAATCATTAACAACAAGGATGCTGAGTTAGGAGAGCCAGCCCTGCTGCCAGAGCGTGTGGTGCTGATGGCGAGAGGATGTACGAGCCGGGGCATGCATGCCAACATGCGGTAAATGCATCAAAAGAGCTCCAGTCAAGTGTGGTTCGGAGTTAATTGAGTTTTGTGAGATGTTTTAAGGAGTCTCAGGCTGTCTTGTGGGATTTTCTAAGTTTGCAATAATTGCTAAGAATTTGTCTCTCTCGAAGTTTACATATTTATTCGTCGGCAGTGTGGATAGTTTTTCTGAAGCAGGCTCGGATTAGGGAATTTCGTAATTGATTGAAGATGCTTTTGAATTGAGGCAGGGGTGCAGGCAAATCGAAATGGAATTACGAATATGTTGATGAATTATAGGTGTGTGGCAACAAATCTTTGGTCAATTGAAGGAAGGCTATGCTACAGGATGCTAATTAGATGACTTTTGGAAGGATACTCCTGCCAGCACTCTGTTGATGATTCAACAGGCGTAGGCTGAATAAAACCCCTGGATTAATATCAGGACTTACGTTATCGATCTAAGGGACCTCGGTGAACTTTGAATCGAAATTGGTTCTCTGAAGGTACTTTTTCCCTAATGCTTGCCATCAGACTAAAAACTCCTCAGGCATGGATCATGGAACAATACACCACGTGTGGTCTTATGATGTCCTCGATATCCGCCTGGCGTCGATTGTAAGACGTAGAAGCCTATCCGCATTCGAGGATTTATTTGTACACATGGGCACATGAACTGTGGAATATTTCTGTGGAAACTTTCCTAAAGGTCTCAACCAACAAGCCTCTCCAACTGTCACAATCTTTAGCCAATTTCCAATCATGGAATGGCGCCCAAACAAGTTCAACTTGAAGAATGAAAGCACCCTATACTTGTTGGTTCAACGTCCACGAAAGATAAAGTATCGAAGAAACCAATTAATTGCCGAATGTACCAACGACTCGACGGTGATTTTTAGCACGCATGCAAATCACGTTCTTTCCAGTAGTCCTCAGTAGTTGATTCCTTTTAAAAAGCTGAACCTAACGCCAATGTATTCGGTCACCACATACCAAGCTCCCGGGCCACACCTTGCCAAGCATTCCAGGTCCAATCGAAATCGATTATGTTACACTAAGCCCAGAGTGTCTCCCTTTAATCATACGTAAATTGAATTTCCTCGTCAAGTAGACCACCCCCTCTACCACCGGAGCCAGATCACGATTAATTGAAAATGAAAGATCAGGTTGCCCGTTCGAACGAGACGAGCACAAAGACCTGAAGTCAACATATCGAAAGTGGATCCTAAGTGAATGCGTCAAGTCCGAAGAGTGCACCAAAACCAATGGGCCGACCTGAGTGCACAGTCAACAGACACTAAGATGAGACACAGCATCGGCACGCCATCGGTCGACTTGGTATCCTGGTTATTTCCAAAGCAGAACGCATTCTCGAGCACCATCGGCACATCGGGTGCCGGGCATCCGTCGGGTCGACGACGACGCCTCAATTTCGTGACAATAAACTCCTTAATTCCTCTGCCCTAACAGGTTCTTTTCCCCGAAAATGTGCCTTCGTTTGCAACACAGCTAAAAATGAATACCTATTGCTTGCATTACAAACCCGTGTGCATATTCCACGGAGCGTCCCGGGCACGTGAATAGGCACTAACTACACACCATATCTCCGTCCTGTGGCCTCGTTGATTGTTGCTCTTCGAATTATCTCAATTTTCTATGGAGCTCCGATGGCCGATGGCAAACTTTGGCATCCCGCACGCATCGGGAACGTCGCCCTCACGCAACCTGTCAAGGTTGTCCTTAACTCGTCTGTTATTTATAATCAACTTCAGTGCTGGAGGGCGAGCGGGCGGGGGCGATAACACTCACAATACAATCGCCTCAATGACGACGACGACAGCAAGGACAACGATGCAGCCGATGCCGATGCTGATGGCCACGTAGGCAAGGGACAGTCCACGCAGAAATCCGATAGAGGCCGGCCCCGACTAGTGCTCTAAAATTATCACCCGGCCTGGAGGACATGCGGCGAGTCTCAAATACCTCCGCACAGTCATTACCCCAGGCCAGAGCCCAAGTTTCTTCTGACACTTCTTGCCGGGAGAGGCTGGCTCCTGCCACTGAACAGATAGCACGGCCGGATGCCCTCCCACCCCATCACATCGCACACATGTGGAAGGTTGGCGGCGGAAGAAGATCCACATCGACCCATCGTTGCATTTGAGTTCTCGACCCATCGCCTAACCACTATCGGCCAAGAGTCCTCTTCATTAAGCTACATTGTATGGCTAAAGTCCGGTGGTTACCAGTGCAGAAGCAGACCCGAACCGGTGGTGGTCAGTCGGACCGAACTGTGAAACTAACCAAACAACCGACCAGACACAGTCGATTCTCTAATAGAAAAGGACTCATTAAATGTTCCAATCCCAACGTTTTATTATCCCTTTACCAAAAGGTTGTCTGGCAGGAGCTACAGTTGTGCCGACGGACGATGGACATGTGTGCACACACATGGGCACGGTCGAAAAGGCAGCCGAATGCCAGACAACGACATCATCTTTGCAGTGCACAGCACTCTGGTGGTGGTGCGTGCCTCCTGCCGATGGACATGTTTTGCGATGAACCAAGGCCCGCTTTGCATTTCAAGGCTGCACAGGAATTTGTGCGCCGAGTGTCACTGTGTTAAGTGGTTGTGAAGTGAACATTTCGAATAAAAATTCCGATGCATGAATCGAGGAGTAATTCAGCACATGGCTGGTTCGGGTTGGACTGGCGCCTGATTAATGCTGTGACGTAAATGGGGTCGCTTGTAGAGATGGTCTTGTCATGGGCTGATTTTCCAGTGGAGGGCATTTCTTTTGTGTCCGTTAAGAAATCCTTGATTCTTGGTCCACTTTAAAAAGAGGATAACGCATGGGGTTGAGTCGCGTTCGGTTGGTGCATTTTGCCGTTCAAACGTATACAATGTTGAGTCGGCTCGACGTAAACATCGAATATGGCTCACTTCCTGTCTGAGTCTGAGTGCCAAAAGAAGGCCATTCAGCCTCTCGGAAATAAGAGTTCACTTGAAGCAATTCCACACTACTCTGCGAACTGGATCTCGGAAGATCGGACTTATCCCACTTTTGATCGATCAACTACTTCGAGTCTTGATGAACAACATCGGCGATGTTCGACCTAGTCAAGACCCAAACTGAGGATCTATGGTTTAAACCCTGATTCGAGCGTCTTGCATAATTCACTGGTCCACTTCTATCGGCTCAAAGAGTATACTTACTTACTTATTAGATCAACCAGCCCGAGCAATATCTGCGATTCCTCGCGGAGCGTCCAAGGCAAGCTGCTTTCAGTCATCAAGACCAAGCTGTGTTGCGTCAGCGATTACTTGATCTTTATGCCTCTTCTTCTCAAACCAATAGGCTCGGAGTCTCTTCGCTGAAGCCTTGATGTCAATGTGCTCGATGTGACCGAGCCAGTGCGGGACTACATTCACATCCTTGTACAGCTCGCGGTTGTGCCGTCTCCCCCATTCACCTTCCTCGCAGATGGGACCATATATCCGACGTAGAATTTTTTATTTTTTTCGATGCCAGCAAGAGTAAGCTCTGCTGTATTGCTTAACGTCCTGATTTCGGCTTCACTGGCAAAATAAAAGTATTGCAGAGCATGATCTTGGTCCCTCGAGGCTGGAGTATTGAAGCCCTTTGTTTCGACAAACCGAAATAGCAACAGTTGCCAAAGGAGATTCTACGTCATATCTCGACTATGATGTCGTTTGTGGAGTAGACAAACTCCTGTACGACCTCAAAGCTGTCGATCTTTATGCTTTGTAAAAGATGGTGCGTGAGGGAGCGTTTCTTTTTGTTTTATTTCTTATCCTCATTGACGTAAAGGCCAGCTCAAGTCGCGTGTGGATCGCGCGACTATGTCGATGTTATCCACTTAAATCAAAAATTGGACTACCTTGTTGAAGACAATGCATTCTGTGTTTTCAGCCACCTTCCGCTCATGCATCTTCAGTATCAGATTGAAGAATCCACATGACAGCCCAAAGAGTACACTTGTTCACAAATCAATGAATACATCCGATCGGAGTCTGCATAAAACTGTACATTGCCTACGACTACAACTCTGGGCGACTGTAACAAGGCGACTCCAACAGGACGCAACTATTATTCAATGAACTGATATTCCTTCTGCCAAATCCGACGTAGCTCGCCTCCTAACACTGCTCCTCACTGGCGTCTGTGCCGCCAGCCATTCGACGTACTTCCAAAACTTCATATTGTCTTTCGACCTTTTTAACTTAGGGCCGATTTTTCAATAGTCAGATAAACAGTCAGATAGGAGTTAACTGTCAGTTAAGACATAAATAGTCGCTTAGCAGCTATTCGAAGAATATATCATCTTACTGTCCAATAAATTTATCTGCCCGATTTAAAGGCAGATCAAATGTAATTCTCCAGTTAAAGTAAGCGAACTGTCAAATTTAAAAAGTTTGTTTACGAAGTTGTCTTGCGAAATATTGTTCTAATGGATTTTTTCGATATTATCGAAGATATTCTTATTGAGGAAGAAGAATTAGTGCATAATTACTCAAATCCATATTCAAGAAAGGAAAGAGTAGTGAGACAGAGACCTGACCATTATACGGAATGGGAAAACGCAGATTTTAAACGAAGATTCAGGTTACAAAAAGATACTGCCGAATACTAAAGTTTATAAGATTACCAAGAAACCAAGAAGACATTTTACAAATACAGCAGGGTTTTTACCAGATAGCATGGTTGTCACGAGTAGTTGCTTCTTTAGATTGCACACATGTGCGTATACTTTCGCCAAGTAAACTTTAACCCTATTCAATTTGTTTCGAACAACGCTTTGAAAAATGACACTACATTTCATTTCAGGCGGAGATACTGCTGAAATCTTCAGAAATCGAAAAGGCTATTTTTCCATTAATGCACAAGCTATGTGCACATCAAATTTAAAATTTATAGATGTAGTCACTCGATGGCCAGGCTCGACTCATGACAGCCTTATATTCCATAATTCTGCGGCTAAATTTCATTTCGATAATGGTTCTGTTGGGAATGGTGCAATACTAGGAGATGGTGGATACTTCTTGAATCAATATCTTCTGATACCATTCAATGATCCACAAACAACAGCTGAACGTTTGTACAATGAATCACAAATTAGAACAAGAAATACCATTGAGAGAAGCTTTGGTGTGTGGAAAAGACGGTTTCTTGTTTTGAGCATTGGAATGCGGTGCAAACTTCCTCTAGTGCAGGATGTTATTATAGCTACTGCAATACTGCATAACTTAGCTATTGACAGAAAAGAGGAAGTTCCGGCAGTGGATCCTGAGGTACATGTTGAACCTGATGTATTGTTTGAAGAAATACATTCAGACTCCACAAGTAATCATGCCACGAGGGACACTTTCTTGCAATACTTTGAAGACATGAATAGTTTTAGCTAGGTTTAAGTTTATAATAAATGTTTGTTCGCTTATTTGAAGCTAGTTCTGGTTGGATAAATATCACATTTTATTTGAAGCAAAACCAAATATTTAGTGTTACATAAACACATTATTTTTTGAAGTCCCACATTTTAAAATTGTGTTCTTCCTGTCTTCTCTTTTCTTGGTTATGAAGATGAAGAATTCTAACTTCATGTTCTTCTTTTTTTTGTTGAATATGAAGCTGATGTTCAATTTGCTTGTGTTCCAATTCCTTTCGGGCTATTTGCTTTTGCAGTCCCACCAATTCCAAACTCGATTCACATTTATTTTTATTAAAACTGGTTTTAAGGGATGCACCTAAAATATAAACACTTATAATAAACATTTTTGAATGTTAATATTACACAGTACCTCAATTGTTATCGATGTCATTTTCAACATCCAGCACTATTGGTTCAGTATCCGCCAAATCATTTGAAGCTTCATCGGGAAGGTTAACTTGGCTTGTTTCATTGATAGCATCCGGTATAAACAAAGTACTCCAAGCTGGTGGATAGTTGATGTAGATGAGTTATTTGATTGGTATTTTATAACACTGCCAAATGTATTTCTAGAGACATGCCTGTGATAGAGTCACTGTCGTTCCGAGCTTCCAAGCCGTCAATGTTTGAACACATAGCCAGTAATTTTTTTTTCCTGTGTTGCTTCTCTGCCACCTGTTTTATACAGTTCTTGGCGATTGTGTGCTGCTTCCTTTTTTGTATTTTTGTTTAATGCTCTCATATTTGAGTTTTAAATTTTTTGAAGACCGTATATTCACACCACTTGCACTGTTAAATAAATCTGCAATTTCAGTTCGCGCAGTTTCTTTGTCTCAGTTCGTGATTGCATCAGTTTGTTTTTTTTCTATGGTGTTGCGATACTTGAACACCAAATCAGTTACAATTTTATTCAGACTTTGAAATCGAAACGACAAATTAAGGACAAATTCCTAACTATGAGTATAACCAGCATCTATGCTCTAACACGAAAAATTGTCGATCAAGCTGTTTCATTCACCCGAGTCATGTGAAGTTAGACATAGTTCATATATGTAGTTCTGCAAAAACCTTCAAATAACTATCCAGCTGTTAGTTTTTGATTGAAAAACTCAAACTACTTAACTAGCAGATAAAGAGTAGAATAAATTTATTCATTAGTTAGCAATCTGACTGTTTATCAGACGATAGAAAAATCGGCCCTTAGTATAGGGAATTTTTGTAACTTTAACCATCTTTTCTGAGCCATCTCATCATCTTGCCTGCAACAAATTGAACACGCCTCCCAGCAACCAAGGTGGCTGGATAAATGCATTCTCCTATGCGCTTTTTAACGCAGCTGGATTTCTACACATCTTGAGGGTTTTGTATCTGCATTCGAATTTTTTGTATTTCTGTCTTTCTGTCTCCTGCTGCAACACAGCTGTTTGTCGGTGATTTAACCACGTACTTTTGTTTCAAATATTTGTTCAAACGGCGTTCTTTATCTGGACGAGTGGATGGTACGCCTGTTTACTGCACGCTGCACACGCCAAAGAAAATGTATACCACTTGGTAGTGTCACTCGCAGACAATTTTCTGATTATGGACAAAATGGCTCTGTTCATTCTTTCAATTTGAGTATTGCCCCTTGCGTTGTAACGTAAAGGCAGCTATTGTATTTATCACTATTTACAGTATGACCTCCTCGGCGGCTGTTGAATACAGTCAAATGAACTTAGAGAACCTGCACCCCTAGTCAAACTTGCACTGCTTCGCTGATGAATCCATCGGGCCTAAATGATCCAAATGGAGGGTCCGTATTTGCCTTTATCTACGCAGTAAAGATATTCTTCTTACTTGTTACTCATGATGCACCTTATGCATGTGGAAATGACTTATGCAACCTCACGCTCCAGGTGTGGAATAGAGAATTGCTGATGTAAGCTGTGCATTGTTTTGGAAACGGCAAAATGACCATCTGCATGTGCTTATGTTACTTCACGTTTCATTGATTTTGTAAGAAGAATATCAAGTCTACGTGCTCGTATAAAATCTCACGTTTCAACTTAAACCCTTAATATGGCCGGTCATTTATGATTTCCAAAATTGCATCAATCATTCATTTTGTTCGATTTTCTAACGTCCAGCGATCACAGTTCCAACCACAAGAAGCTTTTAAGCCGCCTTAATGCTCAAAACAAAAATACTTTTGCGCTGGCGTTGATTTTCAACGCACACAATACAATAGGCCTGAATTATAATAGTAGACTGCATCGACTTTCGTTGGCCAAAAATTTATGGTAATTTTGTTCACTACCAATTAAACGAAATTTTGGGTTTTTTCTCTTCAACTTGCGGATTTGTTTTCACTCACTAAAATTGTATGGTTTCAACTTTAAGCTTACAACTCAAGAGTTTATCAACTCCTGATTTTTCAACTTATCGAAATAGCAGAAGTTAAATGATGAAATCAGAGGTTTTGATCTCTCTCTACCTATCTCTATATCTCTCTCTCTCTCTTTTCTTCCATTATCTCTTTTTTTAAATTTCATTTTTATTAAATTCCTAGGACAACTTATTCTAGACAAAAATGACATAAAAATCTTTCTTAATATCTAACAATTCATGTACTCAATTATATCTTACTGACCCTTCGCGGGTACTCTAAAATATTCTAATCTAACTTACTATATGCCTTTCGGCGTCTAAACTATTGTTTTTTTTGTCCTTAGGACAGACTTTATTGTTTAAGACTTACCGGCCAAGAAAACTAAGAAAAACTTGGTGCTCTATACATTCTTATTATAACCTAACCTAAATCTAAACCTACACCCTATTACATCTTAAAAAACCTAAGAAAACTTGACCTAACTTAATCTATTTCCGTAATACTAGGGACGTGTACACAAGACCGTGTATGTTATGTATATGCTTAACATATATAATCCACACGTACTTGTGCCGATCGAATCAAAATAGAGGAACGCTTCAGGTGGGACACAGCCATTGTGGCGCACCCTCTGATGGTACATATAATTGGGATAGTAAGCCCTGTTTGTAGAAGTCATACTTCTTGCAATGTGACTTCTTATTAATTTAATGATAAAATTGTCTATCCTCTTCACGTTTGCCCTGTTGTAAAAGACCTCGTTAGGATAGTACCTCTTGTACTCAGACTCGGGTGTTCGATACAACCGGAGACAAGTCCTAAGACACCGTCTCTCGAACACCCTCAACTTTTCCATCTCACGTTGAACCACAGGGGACAACCATACACCATGACTGGCCTTTTGAGGGCCATGTAGCAGATTACCTTCACCCTGGTAACTAGTTGGCTGCTGTAAAACGGCTTACTTGCCACAGCAAAGGCTTTTCTAGGATTGGTCAAAGCCTTCTCTATATGTTTGTTAAAATACAGAAAATCATCCAACCAAATGCCAAGATATCTAACTACAGTTTTCACGGCTAACGGCTGACCCTGGGGGTCAACTATGCCGAACTTCTTCCAGTTTACGCGCGTATCCCTTGAGTCCATGGCCAACGGGGTGCGGAAAGGGGCAGTTTCACACTTCTGGACGGTGATACGCAGCTTCCAGCCATCGCAATATGTCAAAGTATTGTCAAAGTCACGTTGCAGCAAGGTATTAATGACTCCTACCTTCGGACCTGATCTGTACGACACTAAGTCATCGGCGTACGCGATTATGTGCGGCATAGACATTAAAAGATCTGCAGTGAATGTAGCCAACAATATTGGAGAACAAACAGCCCCCTGCTGTAGACCATTGTAGAAGTAACGCCGCCACTTTTTACGACGAACTTTCTACCTGTTATCTTGTCATGTATCATGTATAGCACTGTTCTATGTATGCCAAGTCTGACGAGCTTAAGGGAAAGGTCCTCTAGCCAAACGGTGTCGAACGCCTTCTCTAAGTCTCTCTTTTGTTTGGTTGCGCGTGTGTACAGGGTGGTTATCGTTTACGTTAATTAAAGCGAAAATAATGGTGCTCGAAATAATTCAGAATTCATAGCCATGCAACAAAGGAAGGTACTGGCCTCATTTTTTCCATGTTTTGAAATAATGTTGTAAAGTTTTTCACACAGACCCAGTGAATTGTGGGCGATTACACAATAATCCACGACTGGATGGCACAGTTGGTTGAGTGCCTGCCCCCGGTTAGCGTGGTCCCCAGTTCGAATCCCACCGAAAGCAAAGTTAATACGCTTTCATCTGGTTTTCAAATCTGGTCCAGTCACCTTTTGCCGTTGGGATTAAATCTGTGACGGTAATCTGTGGTCTGTGGGTATCACCATGGACCAACAAGTGTGCTGGTGAATTCACTAGCAGCCCCTCTAACGACACGACCACACAACGTAAATTCAAAGTTGAAATGACATTTCATGTGCCAATTGTCAACAATATCCCAGGGAAATTTGAAAACTGAAAGTTGGACAACTACTGAACTTAAAATTTCATACTGTGAGTTAAAATAGTGAACAAAACCAATTTTCAACTCTCCGGTCGAACTACGAGTTGAGACCAACTCCGAAGCTGATCAAATCCCAGTTCTTCTTTGGCAATTTGAGCAATAATGAACAGAATTCTTTGACGTTATGCAACAAGGTGTTAAGTCAGAAACTGAAATACAGAAAGACAGAAACTTAAGACTTTAATACCAACCAACTTGTCCTTAACTTATCCTAAAGCCCGAATTATTACGATGGAAAGCAGTTGTGCTGATCATTTAAGTCGTTAATACCAAACGAACGATTTTTGAGAGAGAAAGTTGAGATTAAATCAATCAAACCCAAACTCAATTTCTTGACTTAATAATTATATTCGAATTCTTGACTTATTACCCCGAAGGAACTACGAGCAACCCGTCAATGCCTTCGTATTGGCTCACATACACAACAGTGCGTGTGAGGATCAAACGGCAACAGACAACGCCATCGACGAGGATAGGCACATGAAACGTCTAATCGCTCACAGGAAAGGTTCTGGAATTAGTCGAGGAAGCTGCCAGATATCGTTTGGATATCGTGGGTATCACTTCGTCGAAGCAACTGTGGATCTTTCGGACTGGTGCAATCTTTTCCTGTCGGGAGTTGCACCTCAAATGTCTGCATATGCGGGAGTGGGTATACTCACAAGTCCCAGGCTGACAGACAGGTTATTGGAGTGGATTCCGTTAGGAGGGAGTATCGGGATCTTAAAGCTCAAGCTTGAAAGGTCACCTTCGGCTCTAGAGCAGGTGTATGCGCCTAATCTGGAGTCAGAGTATGCGGCTTGCCTGGATGAAGTTGACGCTCCACTTGATAGGGTAGCGGATTCCAATATCTTGGTGGCTGACTTCAATGCTCATGTGGTTGTTGATGTAACGACATGAGGAAGTGTGATTGGGAGGAACGGCGATCCTCACCAGAACATGAACGGAGAGAAGCTGTTGGACTTTTTCTGTGCAAATAGCACGTCCATAATGAACACCATCTTTCCACACAAAGACATCCATAAATACACGTGGTACCGTCAGAGTCTTCAACAGAAATCGTTGATAGATCTCTTTGCGGTACCAGCGTGTAGGAAACGGATGGTTTGTGATGTTCGTGTGATGAGAGGGTCTGAACTGTCAACTGATCATCACCTGCACGTATGTCCCCACCTTCACGACTTCCGAGGCGGCCCTTGAATGCGATTCCATCAGGTAGGCGACCACTTGGCAGACCCAGGATGAGATGGTTGGACCAAGTCCATAAGCTCGCATGGTTACTCTTGGGCATAACCCCTGATGAGTTAGAGTCGATGGCGGAGGATCGAGTTGCCTGGAGATCTCTCGTGCGTGCCCTTTAGTTGATCATGCGGATCAGAAGATGATGATGAAGATGAAATTATTGACTTGAGAATAATAATAAGAGATTTTCTTGAAAATTAAGAGAATTTGGTGTCAACTTACAATGTAGAAATGGAAACAGCTCTCATTCGAAATCAGTGTATGCAACGCGGTGTATTTTTCGCCTGTCATTTGTGAGAGAAAACAGCTGATGAATTGAGTTATTATTGTAATGCACATCCATATCAAGAAGTCGGTTGCACCAAAGCGTGGTTTGTATTTTAGGCATTATGTACGGGACATGGGTCGCCGTGGCGTAGTGGGTTAGTACGTCGACTGCTACGCAGAGGGTGCCAGGTTTGAATCCCCAATCTACCAACTTTCACAATTCACGGCTTCCACCTCTTTCGAGTCACTGACAATGCTCAAAGAGTATTTCCTGTCTAGAAAAAGCTTCTCAACTTTTCCATTCGGAGTAGGCATTAAACTGAAGGTCCCTTCCTCGCGTGGGAGAACAATAGCACGCACAACACGAGTGGTTGCTGAGAAGCTAGGCCATGTCCCTCTACGGGCTGTAGCACCACCCATATTCTTGTTATCATGTATCGGACAAGTGAAGCTCATATTCCATTTGTCGGCATGCAGTACCAGGTGAACCAGATCATCACTGGCTTCTCAAAAGTTTTTCTGTTCTCAACAGTAGCTTTACTCTTGGTGTTTGCAGTCCAAATTGATGTAGTTTGTAACTCTCTTAAACCAGCGAAACGATTGCTGGCTTGTGACCGTCGACGTACCAGGATTTCTGCCTGAATACACAAGAATGCGACGCGACTCGTAATACAACGATGAGTTGATCTCTGTGACTTGGATCAGAAGAAGTTTTCGGAAACACTCAGAGATTCAAACATTTGTCCCCGGAAAATATCATCGTTTCAATGGAAGCTCCTGACAGTTCTTCTTCAGCCAAGATGGGGCTCCACCAATGGCGTTGGACGATTTCCAATGAAAACCACTTCATGCCTGAATAGATTTCTGGAGAAGCTGATGGAGGATGAAGGATGCTGTGCAACACATGAATCACCACGCGCCGTTGACAATAAGCCACTCGCGGCCGCCAATGGACGTCAAATCAATGAATTCCGCTCCTGGCGCATCATCGCTGAACCAAAAATGTTCGTGGATAAAAGATACTTACACAGGAGAACCTTGTTGGTTACTTCAAAAAGCAGAATAGTCCCACAAACGCGCGCAGGGAACTTCAAAATCTAAGCATCCTCGGCATGCACACACGCACCGCAAAATGAATGCACCACCGTTCGTGTGGTAAATACCCACATGCCGACGATGATGGACACGTTGATGAGGTCCGAGACCGAGAGGAGCATCCGCGGGGGACCAGTCCACTGCCAGTCCTATCACCAGATGGAAAGAAGAGCAATCGTGCGGTAGGCGACCAGACTAGACATCTGGTTAAACGCTCTCCTTACCTTGTGTGTGCCCGAATGCACATCCCAGATACGAGTACTCCATCGCACTGCATTGAATTTGAATCTTCTTTTTTTTGTATCTGTGCATCCCTGGCCATTTTATATTTCTCTATTCATACACTCACACAGAGAGGTAGTAAAATGTTTTTTGATTTATGATTTTGCAGTTCATCCTGTCATCCAAGTGCCAAATCAATTAGTTGGGGCACCGCTTGGCACTGATGTTCAGATCGAATGTCACGTAGAGGCCTCACCAAAATCAATTAACTACTGGATTAAGGATACTGGTAAGTTTATAATAGGGAGTCATTATTTTTGTCATTGTGTGTCGATGTTTGTTGCCACTGGCTACATATTCAATGTGTTCTATTTCCCCTCCCCACTCCCTCCCCCTCTTCAGCATAGGTGCAGCATTTAACATGAGGACGCATCGATGGTGTCCAGTCGGTTGGGTCCTCAATGTGTTCAGAATGATGTTCGGACATTCGGAGGCGTCAATATGCATGCCTTTAGTTTCGGGTGATGAATTCGAAGGAATTCTGGCCATCCATCCAGGTTCGAGTGTCGGTGCAGTGTAACCGGGCCAGGAATTAAGTGCCTTTGATCAGGTGCACGGAGGAAGAAGACAGAATGGACGCTTGATCAGAACTTAATCTCTGAGTATTTATGTGTGTGTGTCTGTGTGTGTGTGTGTGAACAGTCCTTTGAATTTGTCTCGAAAAGAGGACTCGCAATCAGACGCGTGAGGTGATCTGAGACGTGCATGTACATGCTGTTTGACATTTTGCTTAAGTGATGTACAAGAGTGTTGTTCGAGTAGACTCCGAGTCTTCGTTCACCGCCTGTGTCTGTGGTCCGGCCTTTGTGCCTTTGCGGTTATTGGGGTCAATTTTGTGTGAGCCTCATTACACTGGACATCGAAGAAGGAAAGGGACTGTCTGTCGTACGGGTGACTTATGGTCGAGACAAGGTGTAGGAATGGCACTGTGGCGAGTGGTGGTGGTGTGGTATTCGGTTGGTTGGTTTAACATGATTTCGGTTGAGGCTGTGCGGATGAGAAATGTTTTGTTGGAAGAATGTTACAGGACATGACAAGACCGGTCAATCATCATCATCCTCCCCCTGAGGTGCAGGTGGGGTTACGAATTTCGTGACAAAATTAAATCACATTTCAATATCACAAAGGGCATGGCTCGATGATGCATTTTCTCGGCTATGTTCGCAAAATTACACCTGAAGTTGGGAATAATTTTAGGGCATAACTTGGCGATTTTTGTAGTCATTTGCGACTACATGGCGATATACGAACCATTAAATGAATGTGATCTCCGTGAGCTATAAATTAGTATCTTCCGAAAAATGTGCACCATGCTAGGCGGCTTTTTGGCTCTTCTTTCCACCTACCCAACTCACCTATCCACTTGAACGTGCAGGTGTGTAGGTCACAGTGTCTCTAATGTGCTCCAGGTAAAAATCCATTCGAAGCTTTCAATAAAATGGAAGGAAATGATTATAGCTCAAAACTAAACACGGGCGGTTTAGTTCAAAAACTTTTTCTTAAGAGATCGCGCTGTATTTTAGTTTGTACTCAGGGGTGCAATTTAAATAAAAACACACAACTTTTGATAGTGTGAAAATTCATAAAAACCCACTGTCACTTTATTCCGTCACAAATATAAAACCTCTCTCCTTCACAGTCAGAGTTAGATTGCCCGCTCTTCGATACAGAATTATTTTCTACTCCTCTCACACAATCACAAACCAAATCATCGACTGCTCAGCTATATGCTCAAGTTCGATACACGCGCTATGACCATTTCACTGTTCTTCGAACATACCCTTACGATGCTACATTCGGCCGTCCTATAATAGATCACGCACTCATGGTCGAATTTTTCTTTTTCTTCTTCACTGACGTCCTTGTCTATCTTTGTGTCCGGGTGATATCACCAGCTCTTCATCCTTTCCGATCCCATAATGGTGTTCACCTTCCGTTGAGTTGACTGCAAGTGGAGGATTTCTTCCACAACGTACCTTCGTGACGACGCACAGTGGTCTATTTAGGGTCATTAGCTGGACTTAAATCGGACTTAACTTTTCTTTTGTTTTGCTCGTTGGAAATATGTTTTAAAATCAGTTTAAAATCATTTTCATAACTTCAGGGGTGGTACCTTGCCGGGTCGGTAAAGGTCTCAAATCGCTTATTTTTGGATCTGAAAATATCCACATGTTGTGACTTACATCAGTGTTTGTTGAAATTCGGAACATCTTTCTTGAAAATCCGCTTCGAAAAATTTTGTTAAACCTTTTGACGAGCTTCTAAGACGTCTTCCAAAAGTCCGATCGATGGTGTCCAGACGGTTGGGTCCTCAATGTGTTCAGTATGATGTTCGGACATTCGGAGGCGTCAATATGCATGCCTTTAGTTTCGTGTGATGAATTCGAAGCTGTCCGATGGGGATTGGAAAACTTTCAATGACGTCAGCACCGTGCAAAAAAAATTGTTGGGCACTTACTGGCATTCTGTACCCATTATATTTGGAAACAAATAATTTTGTCGTGTCCTAACAATAAGTTCGAAATTTCATGGTATCGATTTTCAAACCTGATGTTAAGGTCATCAACACAATTGAAAACCGTTTTACCAGTCTTGTGTCCAAGCCTACTATTTAAGCTGCTCTTGCTGGATCCTTAAGCCATATGAATAGGCAGTGGTATAAGGAGGTTTTTGTAAGCAAAGTTCGAGATTGTTCACCACCTTAGGGGATGCCTTGCATATATAGCAAACTGAGCTAGCCCTATTCTCCATAAAAGCATTGCATTGCAAACAAAGTATGGTAAACTAAAACAGTTTTGTCGTTCATGGTTACCCTTGTGGCTTCGAGACTCAATATTTTTCTTTGCGAATTCGAAACGTACTGGGGGCCGGTATCTTGGCGAAGATGTTCTTGAATTCCTCCAGATATTTTCAGTACTAGAACCAGCTTTACGTATTCCTAAAGGTACTATGCATGTTAGCACAATATCAGTATCACTTGCCTCAGGATTTACCAAAAAGTTTTGCTTATAACGCGAGTGCTCTCCACTACCATCAGAGCCCCATTTCCACGAGCATACTAAGGTATCACCGTTTTCTATCTGATTTTCAAAAGTTTCAAGATGTGCGACAGACAAACGTTGTACTGTCAACGTTGTACAGACAAACGTTGTTCTGTCAGTAGGACAATCGTTGTACTGTCATAAGGTTTCGGTTACAGTCAAAAAGTTACTTGTCGGATAACACTCTTGGTTTGCCTTTAAAATACTGTGGTAAGCTGGGTAGATATTAGAATTTCTTTCTTTTGCGCTTTTTTGATGTTGCTTATATTGATGTTTTGTGAGTTTCAAATCAGTTATAAGGTCGACGTCCCGGTACCTCGGTTCCAAATTCCGCGGGTTGTTGGTGACATCTGCATCGTTCTCAATCAGCACACGGTCCACTTTTGTTGGAAATGATGCCGGGTAACCAATCTTAACCTCTATTACACCTAAATCCTTTCGATGTTGATTAGGGCCTCTCTTGGTTGTCATTCCAACTCATCGGCACCCAATCCCCTCTGCCCACCCAACACTATCAGCAGCTTGTCGCTTGAGATACTCCTCGACGTGTAGGTGAATATTATCTCCTCTGGGCTCTCCTTCGTAATCCAATCGAGTAGTCCGCTGACACTCCGACCCAGCGAACCCTTTCCAAGACATCGTTGACAGATATTGGCCTCAATGCTCTAAAAGCTTCCTAGCATTCAGCATCCGCTATTCTTTGTATTATTGATTTTAGCAGAGTACTCTACTGCACATGTGCCCGGGATGCATCATCTTCGTTTCAAAGATATACTCATCATTGTCTTCTCCAGCGCTTAGCTTTCGTTCTCGCAGTCGGTCACGGATGTCTGCAGAACTCTCCCAGGGACTCGACTGTTTGCCGCCGTGGCTCCATGACTTCACTCCTCGCAGTAGCCTCAGTGACTTCGATCCCAAAAATTTTATATTTTCCTGCCTCGCTCATATTGATTGTCAAAGAAGATGTCCTCTCCTTAGTACAGGCGTCGAGTCTAAAGACCGTTAAGGTACGCAAGCGCTCTCCCCATTTTCTCCTAGAAAAATCTTCCGAATCTTTCGAAGTCTGTCCTGTGATGTCAACCAGACTTGACCATTCTGAAGGTGCGTATGAAGAGGATTTCTTCCACGTTCACGCAGAAATGATTCATAAGTAGCTAGAGATTTGCATACTCATACGTACATATTTTTACTTGCTTCACAATTACATAGGTGTACGTAATGCTTTTACTAAACAGAACCTGCATCGCCCTCCGCGGCTCCGACTGGTTTTAAAATTGGGAGACATTCGAGCCTCGTAGCTGCCTATAATGGTTTAAGTGGCAACTTTGTCACAACCTGACCAAAGGCAGATATACCTTGGAGGTAGTCAAGAACATCGCGCATTTCAAGCGAACACTACAAATACCATCAGTACCAAGATTGTATGTAAAATAACTCTTGTCAATCCCTGCTTCTTTTGCTGTCTCTCGAAGGATAAATCTGCGTCTTAAGCCAAGTTGATCATCCCTGTCAATGGACATAGACAGTCTCAAAAGCTGATGAATTCCAGAAGATCTGGAATAGAACCTCAATCATCCAATTCGGCGAATTTGAAGGCAAGTAGCTAAGGAGTGTTCCAGCTGGAGAGTCATGCGTGTGTGAGCCCCAAGGTACTCGGACTCAGAACAAAAAGGGTTTAGAAAAACCGCTTGAGCCTGACCTAGCCATAACTATATAAATTTAAACTGCAGTTTGATACAACTTTGGATTTGATAAATGCGCACATAAGGATTTTGATGACCTCCTGGCTATCCATACGAAATGCAAATATTATGCGCGGATATTACAGTCCATTTAATTTAGAATAGAGCTCCGCAAATTTTCATAATCTGCCTGAAAATCAATATCTACTATGAATGTCTCAGAAGTTTCTCAGTTTCTCAGTTCCAACGCATTCAATATACTTCATTATTGTACTCATATTTGATTATCGGCGAGTGTTTCTAACCATAAAAACATTCGAGTAGAGTACTCCTAACAATTGAGTATCCTTAAGGCAGCTCTACTACTCAATTGCCTCTTGAGGCCAAAGCAACAGCGATTGGCAAGAGTAATTCTGCGCTTAATCTCGGTACTGGTGTTGTTCGTACTGTTTGTAGACAGTCCTTCACTACCTCGAAGTTATAGCTGCCTTTGGTGACATTTTGGCCAAGTCGTCGATGTTGTGCGTCCTTTCTTAATTCTTCCCATTTTGGCCGCCTCATTGACGGCTCGCTGTGTTCGACCAATCACGTCAATGTCATCCGCGTATGCTAGCAGTTGTACGGACTTCTGGAAGATCGTGCCTCTTGTGTTAGCGTGTGAGTTCTGCACGATCTTCTCAAGAGAGAGAGAGAGAGAGAGAGACGGATATCTTCCGTCTTCTACAACAAGGAAATATAACGAGTTTACTTACACTGCAGTGCAAAATAATTAGTAGAGGTTAGTGAAAATTTCAGGGTATTAAGGTCAAGACGGCGGCCTTATACCTAGGTAGTTATAGTTTGATTTGTTTGTTTTGATTTTAAATTAAAACTGAAGCTCAAACTGTGCAATTTTTGATAATCACAAAGAACTTTAACACTAAGCAAATTTAACAAAAAACGAAAATACTTACACACATCATAAGGAAATACATCATAGAAAATAGAAGGCAATTCGACTTTCAAGGCATTTCTTACCATTCCTATAGAACAAGAATCATTCTTGGCAATAACTCTCAGGAATAGTCCTTCGTTTTAAACTGGTTTATAATGCTCTTAGTTTTGGTGAGCAATGCTTCTTCCGACTCATGTTTCATTTTGCGTTTTCAATTTTTAAACTACCTAACTTTTTAATTTGATTACTTTTACTTACAATGGAAAAGTACGATAAAACAATATGGTAGAAAGTACGAACTGTCTGTGCTTATTATGTTGCACCCTTGAAAATTGACCTTCTCCCAAAAACTGCTCAGATCTACTAAAGTAAACAAAGCAGATGCCTATCGTTACCCTTACGTTACCCGTTTGGCTGCTAGTGAATTCACCAGCACACTTAGATCATGTTGGTCCATTGTGATACCCCTAGTCAGACTACTGATTGACTACTGCAGTGATAGCTCCGTTAATTTGATCCCAACGGCAAATGGTGACTGGACCAAATTTGAAAACCAGATAAAAACGTATTAACTTTGCTTTCACTGGGATTCGAACCGAGGACCCCGCTAACCAGGGGTAGGCACTCTACCAACTGCGCCATCCAGTCGTGTTCATTTTAAACGTTACGAACATCAAACAAAAATTATGCAAAGCAAGCCGTCTGCATTATCACTCAAAGTGTTGGCGAGAGCGAGAAAGATAAGAAGGCATGTGTGCTTATTACATTGCACAGCACTGTATGTTGGCTCATCGGATGGTTCGGTCGTAAAGAACTGTAAAGGTGGTTTATGTGGCGCGTTTGAGGAGCGGGCGTCCCTTTATAGATGATGAGTAGCTGCAGAGAGGTCTCGCACACATGAGAAACTCCAACAAAATGTGTGTCTGTTGTCGTTCACGCTCTATTTCTTGGTGAATCTACCAAAGACTTCGTACTCAGCTGAGATAGGCTGCACTGATCGTTTGTCCTTTTCAGAGTAACCAAGCAGTCGTCTCTGCACTTATCAAGTTTCCCAAGAATGCAAATCAGTCAACTTAGTCAACGGATCTTTACCTTTCCAAATATTTGTAGAGCTTGTAGAGTTAGTGGGTCTATCTCCTCCCCACTAAACTTCCTTGCAAAGAGGACCAAATATCTGGCGCAGTTCCTTTCTTTCTAAATCAATAAGAATCAGCTCTGCCGATCTGGGTTTCATGCATTATGGTTTCGACTCCTCAAACTCGTAACAAGAGAGTAAGGGTTTTATCGATCAATCCCCGTAAGACCTTTCTAGTAAGTGCCCTTCGCTGGGAGGACACAAGTCAACCTTGAACCTACAGTCAACAACACGACTCTAGGCTATTCCAGCGAGCTTAAATATGTAAATATCACATGGAGCATGCTGCTAGAGCAACTGTGGGCTAGTTGACGTCTATATGTCCGAACACGGCGTCACTCTCCCAAAATTATGCACTTGCTGTACAGAATAATGGTGAGAAGCATAATCACATACGCTGCTTTCGTTTGGTAGTCTGAAACCCTTATTCACTAAATACCACCTTAACAATATGAAAATGGTCTGTTAAGGGACCTAATATTCCATGTGCAGAATTGAAAATCGTTGTCTTTAATATATTTGCTGCGGTCGTCCACATGAAATCCATCCGTATCCGAGGCATGTGGTTGTCTCTTATTTTAATTAGCTATATAATAATAAATTTGTACGTACTGAGGGAGTATACCTCACGCACAACACCCAACTGGTAGGCCAGACCCTATTTTTTAATCCTCTGACGAAGAGTCCGGGTGTATCTGGTGACGGTAACCTCGCTGAGGCTGGGCCTTAGGCTATAGGGCTCTTCCGCCGCCATCTCTATTCCAAGGCCTGCCTGGCCTAACAGCAGTACGACTTCTGGAGTACCTCCAACACTTCGATACAATAGATCTCTTGAGGTCGCGGTGTCGTTGTTGTAAAAATGGAAGCATCCTTCTGGTCCCTCGAGTGTGATGATAAGACCAAAATTGCTTGAACGAATCCAAGTGTGATGGTATTTCTGCGTCAAGCCATCACTAGGACGTCGTTTTTCAAGCTCCTTAGAACCCCTTTATAATGGGTAGTCGAAAAAGTCTTTTCGTATTTCTAATCAAACTTTTTTCACAGACAATTCATGTGGTAACCATACATCGAGCTTCTTTTTGTAGCCAGTCCTTTTTAAATGGATCAAAACCGTTTGATGATGAATGTTAAGTTCCTTGGCGATGTCATGGCTGCTTATGTCGCGGTCCTGGTCAATCTTTTCCATAATTTCATCGACTTTTTCAACAGTAGGTCGACCAGAGCGAGGTGCATCTTTCACATCGAAATTTCCATGACGGAAGCGAGCGAACCATTGTTGTGCTACATGAACTGATACAGCATCGTCTCCGTAAACTTCACAATTTTCATTTCTGGCTTGCGTGGCATTCTTCCCTTTTTTATACAAAAATTTCAAAATATAGCGAATTTCTTTCACTTATTTTTGAACAGCGAAAACTTTTTTTCAGCTTCTCCGAATTTAATTTTTTTTAGGGTAAATGAAGCTTAAAATGTCACATTTCATGTGATTGGTGGCACTGGAGATAGACGACGCCAACGACATCTATTGACAAAATACGCAAAGACTTTTTCGATTACCCGTTATTTCGAAAAACCACTTAACTTCGTTCGTCCTACGTATTGAGGAACGGCTCGAGTTTTGCTAGACAGTCAAAATCATCACTAACTTTCAGACTACCTCAGGCTTTGCATTCGCTTGGATCGCATCTTTTTCTGCTGCAGCAGGGACACTTAGTAGTAAATAGAGACTAGAAAGGAATGCGCGCTCGGTGTCAAGGAAGCATTTGTGGGTAATCACTACTTGGGATTCTCAACACATCAATTAATTTTCTTCATTTGGTGCTGCAGTCCGTCGTGCTTCGCGCCTGCCCATCTAGCCAGCTCACCGGACAGCTTCACGGATTGGCCTTCTAATAGCCTCCACATTACAGGGAAGACGCCTTCCTACCCGATAACCTCCTCCTCTGTACAGCCAATTGACTGATGGCTTAAATCCCACAACGGGCAGTGGACTGATTAAAAATCCCCCAAATCATTCCTTAAACTGCCGAGCAACGTCCGTGCTTCCTCCTCAAACAATCCTTCGCTAGGGGCAATTTAAAATCCAAACGTTCATGACGTCTGTCTTATAGGAATACCCTGGCAATTATCATTGTCCCCCTCCTCCACCCACTCACACCTGTCATGCATCAGATGTAAATTTTTATCAGCCGGGTGACGGAGAAGACAGCGACGAAAACCAGGTGCCGCACAAATGATCGGTGAAATTATTTACTCCATCATCCGGCACTGCTCCCCTCCCTCTCGCGGCCAGCCCTTCGGCAACAACATCTCTCTTTGCATGCTGAACGTCGCATCTATTGTACGTACAGACGTATGTAAGCAAGCAACGGCGGTTACAACCCAATGAAGCATCCTTCCACAAACATGTGGTGAATTATCAAAATTCCAACAGCTTAAGAGGATAACAACAACCAATTCTTTTGTCGCCGCCACCCCTCTCCGCCAGTGCGATGGTAATGGCTTGAAACACAACCGACAACACCGTCTGCCGCACATCGAGGAAACACAAATGGAAATGCTCCCCCTTTTTACGAGGATGATAAACAGACTCTCCGTGGCTGCTACTGTGACAGGGGGGGTTGCTTCCCTCCACACTGCCTCTCGAACAGCGTCGTAAAGGTTTATTGACTGTCTTAGTGGATTCTTCATTGATTCTCTATTCGAGTGGAATGGATTTTCCGGTCGTGGTGATTCACTCCTGGTCGTGTCCTTCGTCTAATTCACTTAAACTCTCCTCGCAGCCCGCTGAGCCCTCGAATGACCTGGAAGGCCTGGTATTTGCTCTCACCTGCTCTTAGCTCTGCCAACATTCATTTGGCTGTTGTGAACACTTGAGTGTTTTTGTTTTGTTTATCATTTTATTTGATGTCCTGTAAGTGGCGATATCAAATCAATCTGTGAAATTTGACGTAGTTGGTGTGTTCTTGGTTGGTAACGGAGAGGGGGGTGGTGAAATATTGAGGACTGACCTATGGGGTGATGGTTGACTTCAATCAATCTTGACCTCGGCTGGTCGTGCAGAATTGAGACAAGCTAAGTTTCAATGCGTCTAGAGAGCCTTTTTGGTTGATGTACAGGTCCACGGCGGAATGTAAAGTGACTTGGACTTCAATAAAGTCTTCCACGGGACTGAAGTCTGGAGTCAGTGCGATCTGCGAATGAGGGTATTGATTACATTCGACTTATTTGTATTAACAAGAAGTATTTAGATGATGTCTCTACTAGTTGGAAAGTATACACAGATTTCTGACCGTAGTTTAGGTGACTAATGCATAGCCCTACGGATTCAGGTGAGAGTTTTAGGAATATTTCAATTGGGTGCCATCGGCGTACATTTCCACTGAACAATACGAAACAACGGACGGTATGACTTATAAAGATCATCGACCTATAGCGCTCGCCGTTGACTTTGATTGCCTGGTCTACGTCGTTCTCAAGGAAACATTAACCGATGTGGTCCCGCAGTGGAAATAGATACCCGAAGTGACATGACAACAAATGGTTTATGTTTTTCGATTCTACAAATATGAGAACCTAGAAAGCCAAAATTTTGTTGACTTAGGATCATCCGTTTTGGTTGTACCGTTAGCTCAAAGTTGGGACTTTGAAAATTACAAAAATTGAAGTATTTTTTAAGCAAATTTGATGTGCCATATTTCCTAAAATTATGTACATTGGAACCTAAAGTAAATTTTTTTAAAAAAGGTCATATATCTTGCTTCCAAACTGCGTTTTCAGTTTTTTCTTATTGCTTACCAATTTGTTTAGCCAGGCACATTTTGAGAGGAGCATTTCAATGTTTGATGGACTATAACAAAAATGCTCCAAGAGTCTCCAACGGGAGACCAACTTTTTCTGAAAGCTAAAAGTATTGTCTATCGATGCTGAAAAAACTAGAGACCATTTTTCACTTTGGGAGTACGATGCATTTAAGTGGAGCAATGTTGTGCATTTTACGGCATTTTCAAACGATTTCCCTTGCAATGCATGTATTGTGCAAACGCAATGCGAGATGCCGAGGATGTTTTTATTATTTTGAATTAGAATTCTTTAGGTCATAAAATTGTTATAATTATGAAACTAATTGCTTTTATCTTGTTTTTTCGGCGGTGTCATAAATGCATGTCGCAATGGAGCAAAAAAGGGGGGTAATTAGAGCTGACTTTGAGGCATCGGGAAATATTGAAGATTTCAATTAGGAAGATAACGTTTGGCTTTATATAGATATCAAAAATACTTTAAAAATTGCAGTTGCATTACAGCATTTGTTGTGCAAATTTGAAGTTTTTCGCGAGCCAGGCAAGGAAGAGTCAAATTCAGCAGAAGTTTATACAAAAAATGGGTATTAAAGTAGATATAATAAAGCAAGGATTTGGCACAACCAACGATGGGAACACATCTAGAAGATTTCTTGAAGACCCATTATCAATAGCAGAAATAACGGAAATAGATGTGCAACTCATAAAAAGATTCAGTGTTATCCTGGAGACAATATGCAGCAATTTTTGAATTGACCCCGACAAGTTTGGAGCTTATGCCCAGGAAACCGCTACAATGGCTACAAATTTATATCCCTGGTATTATATGCCAGCAACAGTGCATAAAATTCTGTTCCACGGAGCAGAAATAATATCATCAGCAGCCTTGCCCGTCGGATCATTGTCAGAGGAGGCGCAGGAAAGTCGGAATAAAGACTATAGGTACTATCGCATTAATAATAGTAGAAAATATTCTCGTTCGGCAACAAATGAAGATGTTATTCATCAAATGTTGGTATCATCTGATCCCTTTTTAATCTTACCAGTCAGCAATTATTTCTTGCGTATTTAAGACCTGAACCCAAAACAAAAGATTCGCTGCCACTTAGTACTGAAGCGCAAGTCTTATTATACTGAATTGCTTAGTTTCTTTAATTCCAAATAAAGTGTACGTTACCAAAACTTGTAAAATTGAATTTATATTTATAAACAGTGATTACAAATTTGCTTTAAGTCCCAATTTCGAGTCATAGACAATAATAAATAATTATTTTATGCATTTAAACAAAAAAAAGTGTTTTTTTTTATTTTTTTAACTTAGGATTACTCCGTTAGTTTATGAGATACATTTTTGAAACGTAATAATATCTCATAGTACTTGCACTATGTTTCAAATTTCATTAAGATCGGTTCACGGGTTCAAAAGTTACAGATTTATTTCCAACTCTCCCATACAACGGGACCACTGTGCGCCGCCAGATCAGTGACTCAAATTTATCCAACGAACTCCTAATAGTCCTATTGGTAGGATGAATGTGGCTACCGTAAAATGGGCCGAAAGGTTAGGTTATGTGGCATGGATTCCCTTAGACCCATGGGTCCATTCTGTTGTCACTGAACCGATTTCCGTCCGTTACTCCTGGAATCATTTTGTTTTTTTGACGAATGCCCAGATTGATTTGACATCCTTTTCGGATATATGCGTTAGTTCACTTACATAGAATTCTTCCAGGGTTTCTTTCCTACTGGAGGCAAGTGCAGGAACAGTTGCAGAGTAAATATAAGGGTTTTCCTATTCTTCCACATCCATCCATGTCGTTGTATGCTAATCCTAGTCTTCCGGCGTGTCTGTCTACTCATTGCGCAGTGTCCTGTGAGGATTCCAACTAGGTTACTTAGGCATTTCCTGCCTAGACTGAGGATGGCCGTGGTTCTTTGTAGGTCCAGGTGTACCCATACTTGTTTCGCATGACCGGACGTGTTAAGGTTATTCCATCTTTCAAGGGCACTGCCGATCGCTAGCTCTGTGATTTTTGTTTTTTGAGTTTCCGTTGGTACCTAGATGTTATCAACCTTATGATTATTGTTCATTGGTTGATCGCGGGATGTTGCCCGCACAGGATTGCCAAAACAGACTGTAAGTTAACACCATAAAACTTATAAGTCCCATTCAAACAGCCGACTCTTCTGACACATGCACTCAAATTCCCACACATTATAAGCACAGCAATTCCAAGAAATTGACGTCCGAACCACATGTGCACCCAAAGGGTCACACGCCTCAAAGCACAACATTGCAATATCGAAATATAGTTCCTAGATTAAGAATGCTGATCCATGAAATTCGACAGCATGTCACATCGATGGTAGACGCATAAGTACAGTGGGACATCGCTTAGGCCGCTTTTACACAGAAAAATTTTGTCGGCGATTTTTCCATCTTGTAAACAAGGGAGGTGAGAGGTGCTAGGGCTAGCCCGCGTCACGTGTGCTTGGGGTTGGCTTTTGGATTTTCTATTCTCTTTTATCTCTCTTCTTTTTTTCTTTGCGTTGCTTTATTCTTATGTTCAAAATGTTGGGTATTGGAAGCATGCTGTACATGTGTGAGAAAGAGAGGGGATAGGAAACAGAAAAAGTTCAGCATTGAGATCTCAATTGCAGAGACTGAAAAATTTCCTGTGTGAAAGTGTCTTGAGATCACAAAAGGGAATTTCACAAAAAAGAATCGCCGACGAATCTTAGCGAGTGTGAAAGAAGCCTTGGCTGGAAAAAAATTTTAAAAATGGAAGCTTATTTCGCCTTTCTCATCGTTTTTTCATCACTTCGTATTATTGGGACAGCCCGTAAATGGGACAAGCAAAATTTAACCTGAAGTGTAAAAAAAAATCCTCTGTTTTCGTAGATTAGATCTTAAGCTCCGTTCGTTTGACACAAGTATAACTGTAACTTGCATAAATGACAGCCAATTTGACAGATATAACCAGTGGTGGATTAAGGGGTGGAAATGGAGATACCGCATACTAACAGGGTGTGCCATAAGTATCTTCATCTAGTGTTTCTTTTTTTAATCACATGGCTATTGCCCGCCCGAAATCTTGATGGAAAGTATGTACCATACCTCCGTGGAACGAAATGAGTCGCTTTATAGGGCCCATACACGACACAGACGCGTCGCTGCAGACCTATATATTTTATTGTTGTCATATGTCGTGTGTATTCATGTCGCATGTCTACTACCGTCTGCGTGATTTCAAAAATTTTTGAATTTTGCATGGTATGCAGTGACGTGTGTCGGGTATAGTGAATTCAGAACAGGCCAGCGAGAAAATTTATGCCAAAAACATGAATAAAAATACGGAGAGTAAATTTTGCATAGGCAGAATTTTAGGATATTTATAAAAGTTTGGCGGTTATGTGGCATGTAAGAAGTGCCGATTATTGTAATCGCTTTTTAATAATTTGATAGTGCCAAATTCACATATGTTTATGTACCACTCCTAGGTCTAAACTCTCTTTTTTTTCTTTAGTCTCAATTTTTTTTTATTTGCCAAAGCAATCATTATGACGGCACAAGCCGTGCTTGTCATGTTTGCAACCCGATATCTGTACAGATTATCTGCAACGCTTGTGGCGAAGTGGTGCTTGCACATTATGGTTGCTATAGGTAACTAACTATACGTTTGCAGAGACGTGTCTATGTCCTGTATGGGCCCTATTACACTTGTCAACGTTGCGAAAGATTTAAAACTTATTTCCAAAGTGAGTGCTGAGTCCCCAAACAGTGCGTTTTTTGTAAAGAAGTTTTGACCGAAATGAAGCAACCACCACAACTACTGTATGCATGTCTGTGCAATAAGCTCATGAAACGTACGATGCTCACAGATGAAAATGTGGCTGTTGTAGCCGAAAGCATTTTGGACAATTTTTCTTCAAAAATGAGGCTGAGAATAACGTTTCGGTCAACGGAGGGCGTTACAGAACGATGTTAACCGATTTTTTTTTTAAATTGAAGACATGTATGTGGATAGCCTCTTGGTCATGCAGGATGACGCGTCATGCCACAATCGATCTTTTGCACACCGAATTCAAAAATCGTGTTATCAACCGTCTTGGCGATGTCAATTGGCCGCCTCGAAGCTGCGGACTTCTTTTTTTTTGTGTGGAACCGTGAAGTACCGATGTTATTCCAACAATCTGGAAACGATTCAAGCACTTAAGGTCAATATCATCCAAGCAATCTGTTAGCTACGGCGGAAGTGGCAGTGGACTGGTCCCACACTACGAAAGGGTGACAGCTGTATAGCTAACCAAGTTATGCAACCCTTAACACAGGCCGGCAGAAGACCTGGCGGTCAAAAGAAAACTTCGTGCAGAACGGTGAAGAGCGAAGCGGGGCAGTTTGTGAAAAGTCGGGGAGAGTTGAGGCACATTGCCAGAAATAGAGCGCGATGGCGCATATGCGTAGTTGAGGTTCTATGCCCCACCAGGGGATACAGGAACTAAAGAAGAAGAATCCGTGAGCTACAACCCGAAACCATGAACACAGTCTTGAATTGGAAAATCGAGTTGACAGAATGCGATAGTCGGTGCCAGCCGAGGCAGCCACTTGTACGACGTTAGGCTAGGTTAGGGGTCTGTTAAAGTGCTCAGCCATCTCGTTAAGAAACAGCCTACAATTAAGGGATGTTTTTGAGTTAAACATGACATTGTCCAGGGACCTAATGACGCTGTATTTCATAAATAATGTATTTCATTTAAGACTAGCTGTACCCGCAACTTCGTACGCGTAGACATTCGAATTTCCTGACGCGATGCCTGGTAAGATTACGTTCATGTTTATGAGTCCAGCAGGCATTTTGTCAGCTCTTATGACAATTCTATGATCGTCCGACGGCATTCTGTCCATTGCCGTTTTAACCAGTCAGCAATCCGTTATGCTGATGAAAATAAACTTGCAAGTCAGCAATTCTTTCTCGAGGATGGTGCGCGTTTGAGCAAATTTTCATTAGAATTAGCCTTAAACGGATTCAAATAAAAGGTAAACAGACGCATACAGCCATTCTTTTTTAAATAAATAAATTATTATTAGTTCATATTAAATATACACATAAGTATTTACATACTTCAAATGTAATTGAAAATCCTTTAACATTGGTATGTTATATCTAGACTATTACAAATGTTCATACCTGTTAGTAAAAATTAGTAAGATATATATGCATTTGTGTACTTAAATAATACGTACCTACATAGATGGTATTTTTGCAGCTAGAGCACTTCTTTGTATACAACATTTGCGGTTGTACGATTTGGCGTTAATATATGCAAATTTTCCTGCTTATTTACTCGTGAGCAGGCTACGTATAGTTGTCCATGGGAAAAGCATTCATTGCTCAAATCAATACCGGTAAATTTAACTGTTTGACCTTGAGCCTTATTGATAGTCATAGCAAAACATAACCTAATTGCAAAAAAATACATTCTCATCTGTGCCTGGTCCTGTTATAATAATCGCTTCAATTACATTAGGTATTAAAGCTGTTACCAGTAACCTTGTTCCATTGCACAGCTTTGGAGGACACAAATTTCTAAGCAAAATTATTGGCACTCCAACTGTTGGTAGTCCTGCTGGATTCGTAGAATTTAAAAATTCTGTTGGAAAATCTACCGAATCATACGTATTTAAAACGGTGTCAATGGATCGATAAATTTGTGCGTCACCGTTGATCTTGCTTAAAATGAATTCATCGATTCTGGACGCTGAATCATTTCTTGGAGCCAGAATAGCTCTTTCTCTGAACCAAAAAGGGGTCCTGCTACTTATATATTGAACAGAAGGATATATCGAATCCAAAGAGTGACTTAACCATACCTACATACCTCCAATAACCACATTCAGTTTTATGTACATAGCTTGTGTTAAATACCACATTTTTTATTATATATTAATTCTTGTTATCAATATTCTTATTTTCACAACGTGTTCACTTCTGTAGTGTAAAGCATCGAAAATAACAATATCATATGTAGTCAAGTAGTATGAATACACATACATGCATTTCTCAGAATGAACACGCACATCAACGAACGCCGCTTGGGCACCGATTCTGGCAATGGTCCCTAGCATGAATACACTCGTGAATATACATATGCATACATCCGTATTAATGAACACGCATAAACACGAACGCCGCTTGCGCACTGATATTGGCAATGGTCTCCACTCATCTTAGTAGCAAAACAATTCAAATAATATATGTTTTATGTTGTAACTTTTCTCTTAGACAACATACAGAGATAACATATATACCAATGGATTCATTAATGAAAGTTCTCACAGCTTAAACATATTTTTATCTTTTTCGCCTTACAAAAAGTAGTTAATTAATAGACCAAAATGCAGTTCGAATTGACATATTTCAATTGCTAAAACCCATTAACAAAAATATGAAAATTAAAAAAAAAACTTGCTATTTCTGAGCAAAATAAAAAAGGCACTTCATTTTAACACACAAAATTGAGCATACACCTAAAGTAAATTCGAGTTACGACTAAAACACAAAACAAAAACAGTTACAAATAAAATTTCAGTAACCCGTGGCACCTCCTTCAGCATCTATGACAGCTTGTAACCGCCGTGGCATGGATTTTACCAGTTTTTCAGTAAATGATGGCTGAATCCCTTCCCAAGCTGCCTGACTTTTTGATTTTAGCTCCAGCTTATCGGAGCAGGTACTTTCTTTAACCCGCGCTTTTATTTCGTGCCATAGATTTTCAATAGGGTTAAGATCCGGCGATTTTGGGCGTGTTTGGAGCGTTATAAATCAACCATTCGCATAAAGGCGGTGTGCTTCGGATCATTATCTTGTTGGAAGTAGAAAACCGAAGGTAAAATATTCAAATACCCAATTTTGTCCATAGTATTTTCTATAAATTCGAACTTTCCACAGCCATTTGAATCCATACAACCCCACAACAGCACAGATCCTCCCCCATGTTTTATGGTTGACTTTATATTTTTAGCTTTGAGAGCTGTATTTGGTTCCCTTCAAACAATTTGTTTGCCATTAGACCCAAATAAATTTATTTTTGTTTCACCTGAAAACAAAACACCTTCCCAAGAGCTTTCCGGGTGGTTTACATATTGTCTAGCAAACTCCAATCTTTTCTTCTTATTAACTAGGGAAATGTACGGCTTTCTTAGGGTGATCCTACCATTTAAATTATTCTTTCTCAAGACACTGCGACCGGTTTCCACTGAAAGAGGCTTATTAATTACGGATGACACCTCAGCCGTCAACTTTGGAACGCTAGATTTTGGACTGGACTTGATTGTCCGAACAATATACCGCTCGTTTTGTTCTGAGAGCATTTTTTTTCTTCCCCTTCCAGGTCTGTTTTTTAGTGACCCTTCATATCTATAATTGTTTATTATTATTTGTACCGTTGCATGTGATCGCCCTACAGGTTCTCCTATCTTTCGCATTGTCTTCCCCTCGCAAAATAGCTTAATTATGAGCATTCTCGTTGACAAAGTAGTCTATTTTCGTATTTTTTCCATATTTTCGCACAAAGAAGAGAATATCGGTCTTTTCAGTTAAAAGCGTGTGCAGAAATGATCATCAGGGACATTTGTTGCTTCATTCCTGAACAAATTTGCATGTATCGATTCTGCGAAGTTTGTGTAAAACGCACACATGACATCTGTATGCTCAATTTTGTGTGTCGATTTCAGGGGTTGTTTCCTTTTTCATGCGAAAAGTACCGGTAGGAAGTCGCCTGTCTGTGAATTTATACTCTTGTTTAAGATATTTATTCAGTTATGATTGTATACCAAAAAAATAAAACAAAAAAGTGGTCGGCCTTAAAACAGCACGAATATGAAGTAATGATAGGAGTATGCTCAATTTTGTGAGGTACTGTATGTAAATTAAGTTATGTTCTGTTCGGTGAGAGTCAATAGAAGTTGAGAAAAACCACCGAAAAAGGGGAAAAAATCAATTTTATTACTTAACATGTTTATTTAAAGGGTTTTTGTTGAAAAAAAAACTCCGCAGAAGAATTATGAAGCTATAGGAGAAAACTGCGCTCGAATCCGTTGGGTAGATTCGGAGATTTTGTGTCAGATATGTATCTATACATCAAATCTTAACTTCCTTTTATAAAAGTAAGTGATAAGTGATGATATGATGATAATTAATATGACAATGGGAAATGACAACCACAGCAGTCCCAATGAATCACATATCGACCAAATCGTGTAGCTTTAACAATATCGTCGATATCAACTTTCAAAGTTCAGAAGTCTCTATTTGAATGCCATCTGTACATTATTTCATGCCCTTGTTTCATTGGATATCCGACACCAGTTTCGACCCAAAATGAAAAGTGTCATATCCTGTCATAAATGCGAATTGGAAAGATATGTTTGTCTTTGGACCAGTTGATCAGAACTCCATTGATCATATTCTCGAATACTTTGCTGATGTTCGAAAGGAGACAAATTGACCGGATGATGCATGGATTCGAAAGGTATTTTCCTCGCTTGGATATAGGTTCCACAACCGCAGTTCCCTAATGCAATGCCTATTGTGCGTTGTTCAGTGTACTGTTAAACCGGAGTTTCTACATTTATCCATGTTCTGAGGGAGGTGACTTATCACAATATTGATTCTGACTGACTTGATTGGAAGACCACTTGCAGCTTCGTCTTCGATATAAACGGGGAGTGAACCTTCTAAATTGTTAAGTTGGTAAGATTTCTTTCTCATCAATAAATGTCATGACTCTTGTTTTATAAAGTATACACAAATACGTTTTGATTAACAACATGGATCATCTTCGTACGTCAACATGGTTCTCCTATCAACGGTTTGAGAATTGAAGCATTGTTAAGCGATATTGCACGAGGAATAGAAATGATCCCTTTCCTCAATCGATTCAACCATCAACATAGACTACCCTCTTGAGTTAAAGAGAGGGTGAATCAGAGAGGACATGCATGGGCAATCGTCTTTGGATCGAGAAAGGGTACGGTCGTTGGTTTACCATTGGTAGCAATATTACTAACTTAATAAAATAATACATTTAATTTCATACTGCAGCTCCGACCCCATCTCAATTCCATTCCCAAATCCACCCCAAAACTAATTTACGAAAGAATCTTGTTAAATAATTAATTTAAAAATCTCTTCAAATCAACAGGTGAGATGATTGTCTCCTCGTCCAAGTATCACGTTCAGGAGCACTCGAAATCAATGTACGAAACCAAAATGACAATGATTGTGCGGAAGTTCCAGAAGGAGGACGTCGGCTCGTACCGCTGCATAGCGAAGAATTCTCTGGGCGAAGTTGACAGCAGTATACGGCTTTACGGTACATATTTCACACTCGTAATCCTCAATCTGGCTTACAAGCCCTCCCCCCATGCCGGGTTCCATGCAAATGATCCCCACCGCGCGCATTTCTCAGCTCGTAAAGGGAGCTGCCAATTGCGCGGGGGACCAACCAACTCCCACCCCTACCCTCACTCGACGACATTCAATTATCCTTTGGTGTGTCTTCTCATGTTTCTTGTTTGTCTTTTGTATTCGCGCAGAAATCCCCGGACCGAGTCGTAAAAATCCCTCCAGCAAGCATGGCACCGAAACAAATGATGTCCTTAAGCAGAAGCAGGTGAAGGTGACATATCAGCCGGCCGAGGGTGGCGGCTTCGATCTGGACGGCGACGGCGAGGATGACGACGATGACGAGGACCTGTACGGTTCGGCAGAGGATTTCGATAATGGCGATTTGCCGCCGAACGTGTATTTACATGGTAAGCCAACGCATAAGCCCTCATCTGGGGACGGGGCGCGACATCATCCTGGCGGACGTGGCGATGGCGGTGGTGGCGGCGGCGGCGGTGCCGCTGGTGGCGGTGGCGGCTTGATGGACTTCACCGCCGGTGCGGGTTCCAGTGGGGCCAACTCCATTGGCTCGGTGACAAGAAAGCCACCATTTTATGGCCTACCTGAGGTGCGCGGCGCCATGGACAATAACGAGCTGACATCACGAAGCCCATCGCGGGTGAGGCTCTCAGCGATGCTTACGATGCTGTCGACGATGGTTCCTACTTTAATGGCGGGCTTTTTGAATTTATAATACCAAATGGTACTTAGGCTAGGAACTCAATACTACTTTAAGGACATACTGTTATATATAACGTACACCTATGTTGTGCTGTTTGTTGTGTTCTATACGACGAGCGAGGTTGTGTGAGCGTTTGTGTGTGTGAGAGAGCCGATTTAGTTCTTCTTCGTGTGAGTGAGAGTGAATGATGTCCCAGTAGCCCTCAGCCTTTCATTGCTTGCATAGGTGTTATCCTTTGTCCCGATTTATTGCGATCTTCCTTGGAATGTTCGCCGGAAACCATACAGAATGAGCGAAAAATGTGGTCCAGAGATCATTAGATGCACACGTGCGACTAAACTTGGATTCGATGTGTGTCTTGGAAGGGGAGTCAGGTAGCATGGGTGTTTGGTTTTGTCATGTGAGGTGGAGGCAGCTGAATTCGGTTAGGAAACCAGCGATAGACCAAGAAGGCTTTGTTTAATTGGGTCGATCAGCGTCGTAAAAGGCGCGATTATGAAAAGAAGGCCAGTAGATTCTTCAGTCCTGAATTTATCGAAAAAAAGGCGTGTTCTCTGAAAAAAGGCGTGATCGCCTTAGAGCGGTATGGCCTGTGAAAAAGGATATGCTGGCTGCAAAGTAACTGGAGTTCCGGGATGATGCCGTTGGTGGGCTCCTCTGCGGTCGTTCTGACGGAGACGTAAGTTCTAGCAAGCCCTTTTTCGTTAATTAGCGTACAGCCGACAATAAATTCGTGAGGAACAAGGAATGCTAGTTCGTCAAGAACTATAGTGGACTCTCCCTAAGTCGAAACTCTCTCTAACTTGAACTTTTTTGCCATATTTTACACACATTTCCCATACAAAAACCACTCGCTAAGTCAAACTCTCTCTAACTCGAACAAATTATGGTAGCGCTTGACAATTCGACTTAGGGAGTGTCCACTGTAAAAAAAAAATAAAGGAAAAATTCTCCTATAATAGCTGAATTTATCTCAAAAGTTTCGAAATCATATTTTTCTTCATTATTGAGGAACTCCATTATTCAGTTTTTTGTTTGTTTGTAATCCACTAATATGGTGTCCGGGTTTAATTCACGACACTATTTAGTTTTCAATGAAATTTGTCACTCAAAATTAAACGTCAAACTTACACATCATACAACAAAGAATCTATCATACAATACTTCCAGTGGAATCAGTGAAAAAGAATATTGTATGATGTGTATGATGTATGACAGTTTTGTATGTTGTATGAAATGTATGTGATGTATGATCTGTGAAATAGGCCCCAGGCTTCCTTTATCCTCTTCTCCGGTGAGCAGTAGTATACAGTTAACACTATCCACAAATATCGCCTTTTCATTTTGTGCAAACAAATTAGCCTCTTCGTCAAACGAATAATGAAAAGCCACCTTAACGACCCAACACGCGCATAGACACTTCTCGGGAAATGGTGAGAGTTAAGCAAAAAAAAAAAAAAACTCCAATCAAAGCAGACATCGCCTGTCAATCGCTGTCACATTTCACAATTAATCAAGTGGATCCCCACCCCCCTTCAGAGGAAAAGGTTCAAAAATTCATCAAAATATTTTATATATCGTACTCATTTCCCAGGGTACCCAAACTTTGGCTCATTATAAGTCCAAAAATATGAAATGAATTGGCATTCGAATTGAATTCTTCTTTTTGACACATCATCACAGAAAAAACATAATTATTTTTGATTTCCGTATTAATTAAAATTGATTAACAGACGCAAACTCTTTCATCGAACACCTCCGCAAATGAGTTTGGTGCCCCATGGACCGTCGTCATCATTTTAAATCAAACAAAACACGCCTGTCAAAAACTTCCTTCCAAACCGAAATGCTACTTCAGTTTGACACTCTTATCCTTTTTCTGCAGGGAGTGTGTATCAATGAGTTTCGATATTTATTTATTTCATTTCTCTCCTTCGATTGTCATTCAGGCGCAGTCAATGTCAAAAGGAAAGAAAACAGGGACAAGGACCAGAGTGAGAGAAAGGATTCGTACCGGAGAAAACTTTTGTAATTATACCTCGACGTTGTGTGAATTTATTTTGCTGTCACCACCCTTTCCTGTTGGTTCCATTTTTTTGTTCGGGTTTCCCCTTTTAGTTCATGTAAAGGATTTGACCGGAAGTGTTTCCTTTCCGATAACAGAAGCTAACAGAAGAAAAAAATCTGAAAATGCACAGGGAAAGATAAATATGCTCTCAAGCAAAGCAGGCGGCAGACAACCGTTCAAAAATAATTCGGAAAATATGTAAATTTTTTTATATCAAAATGTAGCACATCCTTGGAGGTATCCTACACCTTTGTTGATGCTCTCCCCCATTGTGAAGCGCAAGTGTTTTAAATGACTACTTACAAGAGACGCTTACGCGTGAGATGCTGAGATGCTTAAGGAAATTTCATTTCAAAACGTAAATTACAGAGCGCTTTTACCGTCTTTAGTCCGCCTATATCCTGCCGCTAACTATCCACTTTGGAGCGGCTGCTTTCATTCATTCCCGTCGTTGTTCAACTTATTACGTTCCGTTGTCAGCAATTAAGGACACTGTACTAATAACTACGAGTACAACAATGCCAAAAAGGAGCGTCGTCGCTGATTCAGCTTGAATCCTTTTTTGAAGAAATTCCCTGTGTTTGGTTTGTGTGCGCCCATATGAAGTGGGGTGCGCGGCGAATCCATTATTCACGCATTGTTATGCCGGAGGACCGAGTGAAAACCGAAAACGTCCTTTCTCCTTAATTTTGCAATTAAACACGCATTTATCCTCGTGTTTCACATGAAATGATTTTATGTGGAACGGATAGGGCCGAGTCTATTTGGATGTAATTTTGTAATTTTACCTCAAAATTATTCATGAAGGAAAAGGGGCAAGACAATTCGCACAGCGATGTGTCGTCCTTGGCCGAACTACTTTTGCTGGATGTTGGTGAATGGCGCTTGTGAGTTATGGTCGGTTAAGCAGAAGATGGGGGCCTTGTCGTTTATGTTCGTGTGATATGGAATACCAAAGATATTAAATTCGGATGATATTTGTTAGTGACAGTGGTCGGAAAATACCATGAATGCTCGTAAAGCAGAGCCAGGTTAAACAGAATTCACACCGTTTTTTCCGTTTGAATCACAGAATCGTCAATTTTGAAACTGAAACGTTGCTCTACTAAGTACTCCTACTGATGCACTCGAAACCCTATTGAACCTTACTCCCTTAGATAAATTTGTAAGCAAATAGCAACCAACTGTGCAAATCGACAAAAGGCCTGCTCTCTTTTTTTTATAATTTGCGCACACTCAAGGGATTGTTAATACTATTAAATGTCCGGGGTCAGGACTCAAGACACAGCACGGGGGAAGGTATAGAGGAAGTACTTGTGCACATTTTTTGAGAGAAAGACCCCAAGACCTGCCGTATAGACGTCTACTGGCGCACAGTGCTCTGGTAGCACGCTCTATTACTGACTCGTTTTGTCGATTGTAATTTTTCAGGATTACTCCAAAACATTGGACTTCGTTGGAATAGACTTATAACACTTACTACTTTTTACGGATAGCCAGGCAGCTATTAACTCCCTTACATCGTTCTCTAGACACTTTCTCCGTGGTAGCAGTTTTCGGGGCACCTGGGCGTGGGTCAGAGTCAGAATATTTAATAAAATGACTTTTGACTCTTAATTAAGGTATAACAAAACAAATATTTATTAATTTTTTATCAACAAACTTGAACACTTTTGAAAGATCCAGACAACTGAACGTTAATACAAAAAGTCGACTTCTTGAATTCAAATGTTATCGAAAAATAAACTTGTGAAAAAAAGATGGCGCCACCAGTATAATTGATTGATTCCTCTAGTGGCCGCAGTTGTGACTAGGTCGCCACAGATCTTTAAAAACAGAAAAATTCGATAGAGCATTTTTCGGTTGGAATTGAAGTAGAAGTGTCGCCGAAATTCTCTGCGCGATTTCCCTTCGACATTGCTCATCTTTCTAAAAATCCTTACGGAGGGCCTTCCCACACATAGTCAAAACAAAACTACGATTCGGCACAAATTTCAAAGTAGCCGCCTACGAGAATACACGATAGGCCGCTCTCACACAGAAAACCTTTGTCGTCGATTTTTCCATCTTGTTGGCAAGGGAGGTGAGATGTGCTAGCGTACAGTGGTCGATTTAGAACAATGTAGCTGGTCAGAAGTGGAAAAAAAATATGTGGTTACTTTTAAAAAACTGCATGTGACTTCGAGCCAAATACTTTATCAATGGAAAGCATCTTAATGCTAAATCCTTTCTCCCTCTCGATTGTCTTTTACGGGTAAGGAGTTGTTCTTAAATCGGGTATAGTGAAATATAAATGAGATATTTATTGGAAGCAAATATGTTAGAATATGCTATTGGAAAGTTAATTATAAAAATACACTGAATTTAAGTAACTATTAAAAGTTACTTAATTCAGTGTATTTTTATGAATATAAAAATAAGTAAGATTTAGTCGCTATGAACTCAATGCGGTGCAAAAAACAAATGTTTTTATATGTTGGTCCAATTTTTTTTCAGGACAACTCCTTCCTTTACGTGAAGACAATTTTTTCATTCATCAATTGTGCAACTTCTGTTTTGCAATGCTCATCATCATCATCTTCTCACCCGCAGGATCCACTAAAGGGGTCGTGGGTCTGAGAGAGATCTCCATGCAACGCCTGATCCTAATTCATTAGGCGTAATGTACAAGCGTATCCAGGCGAGCTTATGGACTTGGTTCAACCACATCATCCTGGGTCTGCCAAGTGGTCGCTTATGTGATGAAATCGCGTTCAAGGCCCGCCTCGAAATTCGTGATGGTGGGGTCATTTGTGCTACGTGACCAAATAAACGAAGCATAGCTCTCTCCGTTCGAAGAAGCAGGTGCTCAACGTTGAGTTCCTCGCGCACTGTGGTGTTCTCACCCTATCCGTTGTATTCACGCTCTTATTCTTTCGATCATTGCCTAAATTTCATGACTGATAAGCAATGGTTGAGCACGGCTAACTTGTCGTTGTTACCAAGCTCGGCCGACTACCTTTAGCCTTTTCAGAAGCGACTCAGTTTGGCATATCCTACAGGAAAGCTCAGCATTACTCTACCCATCACTCGTAAAAAAGACCCCGAGATACTTAAATCTCTCTACCTGCTTGAATGGGGCTCCACTAACATGTAGAGTGCATTTAACAGGCATTCTGAAAATGACAACAAAGACACCTAGTTTTGAAATAACATCACCCAGTGAAGGTAATTCTTAGAAGATCAACTTACAATGCACAAATATTCGACGAAATAATTGTTTGACCCTTCCAAGTCTAGAAACAAGATGCTCACGATTTTCCCTTAGTTCTGCACAATCTTTTAATGCATAGCCCTCCACAGCATCTCTCTTTCACATTAAATGTCCTAAAGTGTTGTGAATGTAAATGTTTCAAAAAACCAAATTCTGATTTTCTGTGTGTGCATCTGAATGTTAAACTTTTCCAATCCATGGTTTCGTCAACACATTCGTGTCAGTACGACAGAGTATACGACAAACGACGCCTCAGTCATCAAGCTGCGCGACTACACGCGATTCCTTATTTACGTAGTTAGCCTCAACCAAATATGACCGACAAATAAGCATCATTCTCCCTTTTATATCGAATCCAACCTATCCCCTCATCCAGAAAATGAAAAAGAAACATAAATTATTCATAGACCTAAGAGAATTGTAAATAAATTTAAAAAAAATATCACATAAATATAAATGAAAATGGTTTTTTGCTTTAAAATTGCTTCAGACGTAAGCCTCTCCCCCATTCTTACAAACGAGGAATACCGATACAAATTATACATAACAATGCAGTTACATGAAAACAATACAAAGCATTTACCACAAAAAAGAAATAAGTACGTTGACTTGTTTTCTTTTTTTAAGAAAAACACTGAAATATGTAAAATAATTAATATATTAAAATAGGAAAAAACAAAAAGAAATAAAATTATGCAATAAAATTATGTGCCATTATTAGAAAAAATCAAATCCAAGAAAAAAAATTATATATACATAAAAAATATATATATTTAGAATTAAATTTTAATAAACAAAATTATATATATGAAAAAAAGGTAAAATATAAATTAGTTATATCACAAGAGATGTATAGAAATCAAAACAAAAATATTTATATATGTATATGTATGGACTATGTATTGTATAATCGGAAAGTAATGTTTAGCAAAAAAAAAATAATAATTAAAACCCCAGGACTCGGCGAGAAACTGCGCGGTCTTGTCAGTCGATTCATTTGCATCAATGTACGGCTTTTCAATTACATATGACCATGTGACATGCATGCCCTTGTGAAAGGCTAAGAGATTTACTACGTTGTTAAATTTGCATATAGATGGAAAAGTAAATAAATTGTTGTATATATTTAAAGAAATTTAAATCTCTATGAGAGAGAGTATATTTTTTCTTTTCTTTTTGTGGTCAAAATTCAATTTTAAAAATACGTGCGTTACATAGTGTTGGCGTTTGGTTAACGAAATACGAAGCAGATAAGTTATATATTATACACATGCATATATAGCTGAATATATAATTATATTGTATACTTAATTACTAACAGAAATATATTTATTAATGTATAAAACTTGAATGATGGCGTTTCTTAATTTTCTTCTTCGTTATGGGCGATATCTAGAACAGCCCATCGGAGGAAGTAAGCAGGCCTTGTCATTTATTCTGGCGTGGGATTAGACCCACTTTGGTAAGTTTATTTATTTCCTGGACTCTAAATTTTGCGAAACCACAGCCTCAACCAACAAACATGTCTCCAGTTGCACGAATCAATCTTGTAGAGGTCCTTCCTCAATTGTGTGCACCACCTAGAACATGTCCTGTGTTGTATTATGTCACTGGCTCAGAGCACGTTATGTGAATATGTTCTCTGTACTAAATTGTAGAATTAACGTCGTTCCCTGCCAAGTTTTCGTCAGCTAAGATTAATTGTGTCAGAAAAGACGATGATATTATTATGGGAAGGTTGGTTGTGAAGCTTTACCTTCTCCTGTAAACATTCCAGAAGAACTTAAGGACCTCATATAATATGACATACTATTGAAGGAGGCAAAATAAAATAAAGGTAACAAATGCCAGTAGTTCGGCAATTAGGAATAGTTAACACATTCTAATGATACCCAGTCGGAGATTCAATGTAAATGAAGATTCACAACTCAACACAAAAAGCAGTTCAAGACACTAGGAACCGAGCGAAAGTAGGATCGTCGACAAAAGCAATACGAAAATCTCTATAATGAACTTATATATTTTATTTTAACTCATTTTATTCATTTTAACTCCCCGCGGCCCCTTTGAGCCTTAACTGATTAGCCACGAATCAAGTTTTCTGACGACGGTGTTGGGGTTAACCATTGAATTAAAAAACTTAAGGTTTGTCATAACAGACGCTAAGAAGTTCTTCTACCATAAATATCTATCAGAAGGAGGTACTTATTCTGGTTTAAGACTTAAGATCTGCCTCTATCTATCTCCCTATCTAGATCTGTAGCTTCCTTGGGTCGCTTGTAGTTTTCTTTCATGAACGTCATCGAGTGCTTAATACCTTCCCGGTTGTTTCAAAACTGGTTAATTTGTTTATATAACTTAACTAAAATCCATTTGTGTACCTGAAGGTTTGTGTTTGTGTACGGATTGCTGAATTCATCAAGAGGGCAGGGTCCAATGAAGGGTATCTGAACACCTGCCTTCGCGTGTATGTCAGCCTTTTCATTACCTTCATGGCTTTCATGTCCAGGTACCTAAATTAACTTAAGACTGTTAGTAACTCTTTAGCACCTTAAGGTTCGCCTGGCTATTTGAGAATATGTATATTTTGGTATTACTGGATCTTCTTTTACTATTGCGATATGCAGCCTGGTTATTTGCAAACAATTCTGCTTGTAAGATGATTGTTTAATTGCAGGGAGGAATGAGTGGGTTGCATCTTGACCCAGCTCTACTTTGTTTACAGATTTCGACCCACCATTATACATCCTTCATCCTAGTGGTGTCGATGTTACATTCTACTAGGAACAATGATGAAAACAAATAGTATGAGCATTTCATACTATTTGTTAAGTTGTAACTCGGCGGTCATCAATTACATGAGTCAGCTCTCAAGACAACATTCGATAACTTGTCCACAAGCTGTTTTAGGGACCAGAAGGACTTAGAAGCATTTCTGTATGTGAGCATTCCAAGAGAATTTCTGATGCAATGTTAGGCCCAGAAATATCACATCTTCATTCAGTGAAATTTTGGTTTCTCTAATTTTAAAAATTTGAAGTTTATTATCTTTCTTTTTGTGAATCTTATAATGCCCTAGGATTTATGGAGAGTCCGGATCCCTATAAAGTCATCACGTTTAACTTAAATGGTAAATGTTTTCTCGTCGGCATATCCACTGGCTTTGGAGGCATTACAATTAAGTACACAGAGAAGTTCGTCTACTAGATTTGAACAGCGGAGTGGGGAAAAAACACCCCCTGAGGGCAACTTCTAATAGTTTTGATCCCCATCTCTGATGAAACTAATTTGGCTATTATTTGCCTATTTTCAATTTTATCTGCCAAGTGCAGTTGTTAAGGATAAGTGGTTGGAATTATCGAATACACAATGTATGTGGCAACAATCGGAGGAGTGTAGAAGTACTTGAGTTACTTTCTTTTATAATTCTGCTTATGTTCCTGATTAGTGATTAGTATTTCGCGACAAGAAGTATTTTCATTTATCAAGTTATCTTGTATTCGTAGTTAGTAATTGTTAATAGTCATTCGAATAAATAAGTAGTCATTCGAAATAATAGTAGTCAATCGAATGAGCTAGCAGTCATTCGAATAATAATCGAGTTGTTGAAAGAATGAATGAATGAATTTCTTTATTTCGTATTTAATTTTCAATATAGTGGCCACGCAATTTACGCACAGAGATTCGATACTATTAAGGACTTTCCACTGAAGCATTATCTTTTAAATTTTAAATCTTAAATTTGGGATTTGTTACGAAAAGGAAAGATAAGTTTGAAGGAAACTACGACAAAACCTTCAATATAAAAACAAAATGAATAAAATAATGAATAATATTAATACTAAAATAAGAGTCTTTGCATATAGGTAAATAAATAAATAAATTAATAAAAAAAATAAGTCAATAAATAGATATATAAATAAATAAATAAATAAAAAATTGAGATGTGCTAATCGATTATCACTCGAATAATCATTCGAATGCCACAATCTCGAGTGTTCATTCGATTATTAAATTGTGTCTAATACTAAAGTCTCGATTCTTAAAATCATTATATTATGCCTGTCACTAATGACGAATGCTTTCGTAAAATCAACAAATACTTCATTTATGCATTTATTGCCATCGATATGGAACATCACTTGAAAACAAAATTGCAAAAGAGCGTCCTCCTTTGACTTGACCTTTCTAAGATCGAATAGAACTGAACTTTTATTTATTTATTTATTTTATTTCCTTTTTTCAAAACTTATAGATAGTTACAAAAAATGTATTAGATAAACGAAAATAATAGAAAACATTCAGTAACTTAAAAGTTAGAGCAGAATGTTGCTTCGGTAAATAAATAACAAAGAAAATGGTCAAATCGTTAGTGGGGTGATAACTAATAATTAGCAGAACAAGGACGGTTATATATAAAGTTATTATAGCCACTTATAAACAGGTAAACAAAACTTTTTACAATCATGAGCGTGGAAATGTACATTAAAGTCTTCAATGACAATATTTGATGTTGCGAATGAAATGAGTTTAGTTTTATCACTAAAAATTAGTTTTTGCGCAGCAAACCAACGCCTTAACGTTTGTAGGTCTTCAAAAAGATTCACAATGCAATCAAAATCTGTCTCACACCTATAAGTGAAGACAACGTCATCCGCCAAGGCAGTGGATCTTCCGTTCAGATGAAGATCAAAAAGCTAGTTCACGTAAATCAGAAACAACAGAGGCCCCTGCACTGGTCCTTGGGGCACGCCATTTCTTAATAGACGAGACTCACTAGACGTATTACCGACCTTAACTATCTGTTGCCTGCTTTTAGGTACGAACAAGGCCATTTATGAATAACTCATCTAAAGTCGGCATTGTGCAATTTATCAAGTAGTATGTCATGGTCAACCATGTCAAAAGTTTTTGCCATATTCAGAAAGAGTGCCAAAAAACGATTTTAAGAGAAAGACTTCGCAATATGGAAACTACCAATAGCACTCCTATACGGACTGCTGGAAGAAGTTGTGTTGGCGTGTTAATTTTGCACGATCCTTGCAAGGACATTGTCAAAGCCTTTTTAAATATTGAAGTTCGGTGATTTTATTACCGCCCTCGATGGAACAACAAGAATTATCCATCGTTATCCTGCACGACCTGACGAGCTTGGCAAGATTTTCAAAACTAGACTTGGCTCGACTTGGCATAGTTCGTCTCTACTCTCTATGCACGCTGTCGTATGCGGCCTTGAAATCGACAAAGAGGGGGTTATTGCCGATGTACATTTATATTTTTTTTTTCCCATAACCTAGTGTGAAGATTTGACTTGTTGAGGACTCCTGGCCTGAAGCTACAGTGATGTGAGGCAGATTCTTCAAGTGAGCACACAAAACCGTAGAGAAGATTTTGTACGCGATGGTAATGAGAACATATCCCTGTATAGTTACCGCAGATAAAGGGTGCCATTTTTGTGGAATAGGGAAACGACTTGGGCTGGTGCAGGCGCCTAAGTCATCTGCAGATGGCTTAAAAATTTTATCAAGACTACCCACAACAGCCGCTTTGTTAGACTTTAGTCTCGATATTGCTATTCTGTCTGAGTGGAACATTCTCCTTAGCAGCTGTATTTGAGTTTGCTCTCTGTCGGCCAATTCCCGAATCCAAAAAGTGCTCGTTTCTCAATTTGTTCATGGATTGTAGCCCGGCGTAGTCCTACATGCTGTCTGAAAAAGAAAACTTACCTTGCTTGACTGCGTGTTAAATGTCACGTTAAGCGTCAACAATGGACTAAAAAATTAAAATTATGAAAAAGACAACAAGCAAAAAAGTCACCCAGTTCTGAATTCTTTAACCAAAAACTTTGCGCGGCAATTCCTTATAGGACATCGGCAAGGTCTTTGTGACTTTCTAGGGAACAGACGTAGCTCAGTACCAATCTTCACGCAACTTCCTGAAGCGGAGCAACGCTCAAATTATGTAATTATGATCATTTTCAAGGAATTGTCTGTGATTGAAAACCGTGACCATTCAAAAGTGGGGACAAATGCGTGGAAGAACAATAACCAGTTAGGCTACGAGGCAAGGCTTCCAAAAGGCATAAAAGTCCTTACATTGATGTGCTGAATATCAGAAGCCAATCTATAAACTATATTCCGACTGAGATTTGAAGCACAATTTCCGGTCGGTTCGGCTGTCTCTAACCATTTGCAGCGTAATTTTCTGAAATTTATTCAATTAAAGCGACTTACCCGCAGCGAAACACACTCTCCCTCGCCTTGTCAGTCCCCCTAAACGATTTCACTCCAGTTGCTGCATTAAGTTCATACCCCCACCCCCAAAGCACCGCAACACCACCCACGACTATAGATCTCCATTGTGCGCGTTCCAAACGTCTGATGAAATTCGCTGCCACCACTTTTGGCGTTATGACTAAATTTCGCCGGTCGTTGTCGACTTTAAACAATACGGCAGTCGGCTATGGAAAGTATCTAAATTCCCACCGCCGCGCCAGAGCGATGGGGAAAATTTCAAATAATTAATTCAGTCGTACCCCTTCCGCAGGGTGAACAGAATTCGTACACATCCCCGTCAATCTGGTGAAACATCAGTTCGGCTCCCTTCGCGGAAGAAGTTAACCGCAGAACATGATGATTCGTGGCCACACTAAGTCAGCTCGCCTGCCACCGTTCGCCACCGGGAGCACTGACGTGCTTCATTGGGCACCCGCGGATGTCTAATTGCCCATTATGGTGTGTTGCGAGGGGGCGGACGCTGGGCCGGTGGCTTACTGTACACAGGGTGGTCACACCAAGTGATTTTTAATTGGAGGCAATTTAATTTTGTTATTAATTTCGTCGAAGAAACTTTTGTTTAGGACCTGGGATTTGTGTGTGACGATGGTGAGGGTGAAGGCGACGCTGACGGTGACGGCGAGGGCGAGTGTCTATTCATTTGGGTCGAGCAACTGCCTTATGGTTGACGACTAACCAGGCATGACAAGTTTATTGCCTCGAATTGATTGTTTTGTGCCTCGTTCGTTTTGTGTGATTTGCAGTGGCAGAAGTGCCTAGAAGAGATTTACTGGGTTAAGATCGATATTTTAAATTTCCACAAGAGGTGACGCGGCTTTGTTTTGAACCGAGGACTTTTGACCTTTTGGCTTGAGTGAAGGGAGCAGGCTTATTAATTGGAAACAGTTACTGGGCAAATGCAGCCATGACCCGTGAGTTTTCCATAAAAACATGAAACAAAGGGAACCTTATTCGCTCTTATGCAGAAATGTGCAACAGAAATTGTTTGCAGATTTCATTGGGAATTTCGATTATGTCGCTGAAATCGTTCAAGTACTACTCACTCACATAACAGACCTGCGACCCATGGAGCGTATGAGCCTGAGCAATAATTGCCTTGCATTGATGAAGGTCCTTAGCATGGTGCCTCCAGTCATCAAGACCAAGCTGTCTTGCGTCCGCAATGACTTGGTATTCACCGGAGGGTCGGTCTTCCTCTCCTTTTCGAACAGGAAGGCTCGAATTCGAAGACCCTCTTAGCTGGAGAATTGATGTCCAATAAGTGTTTTTTGGTGGCCGTTGTATTGTGAGTATGTGCTTCGAACCTTAAGTAACTGAACCTCGCTGCCTTTTCACGGCCCCACCTATTTCTAGCCACTGTCAGTGCATAAAGAGTTTTCCTGTCTAGAAAAAACCTAGCCGTTCGGAGTCGGAATAAAACTGTGGGTCCCTTCCACTCGTGGGAGAACAATAACACGCACAACACGAGTGGTTGTTGTAGCGCCACCCATATTATTATTATAGACTGAACATATTGTTATAAGTGTTTTGTAGAACATGATTTTTGTACTTTGCGTCAGCAGTCTCAAGCCCAGTTATTTCGACAGACCGAAGTAGCACCAATTTCCAAGGCCAGTTCTACGTCGGATCTCCACTTACATGTTATTCGTGAAGTTCATGTTTGCTCCGAGCTTGAGTTACTGTGTTATCTGTTTAGGAGCGGTTGGCCATTAAGATGTATCTTGGCCATTCATAACCAATTGGTGGCTTTAAGCTGCAGGATCTCTAGTATATTTGTGTTTGACTGATCTCATATAATAACTTCTTCATCTAGTTTCCACAAGGGCAGGTCATGGTCCGAGGTAGTACATCTCTGCACCATCTGCAGAAGTCATTGTAGGAGTCTTCCGGCTTGATTGCCTATATGGCAGTGGGCAGTTATTAAACCTTTTCGTTTACTAGTTAAGTTCCTGTCTAGCTCCAGGTGAGTTTTTCATTTCTAGCGGTCTACGATTGGTGTTGCAATTTTATTGTTTTCAATGGTTGTCTTCTAATTTCGAGTCAATTGCAGACCCGCCCCTTTTCTTTCTAGTTTACCATGTCCTTCATTGCTCAGAATACTCTTGTACCCTGGGAGACCCAACATAGTGTAAGATTGCATCTATCCGCTATCTCCTTTAGAGATGGATGGCAGAATCTTACCATCTTCGAGTTGATTGATGGAATATACAATAGATATGCCATGCCTCATTTCAGGCTCATTGATAGTCGATGGGCTGCCTTTTGAACAGCTGTTACTTCCGCCTGAAATACTGTGTGGTAGCCGGAGTGCCATAGAGATTTCTGGGGAACTAGCGTGGTCATGAATAACGCTTTTATCAGTTCCTGTTCCATCAATAAAGTCAGGGTGAAACTTAAGTTCCCCTGGTGACGACCAGACTTAGAAACCCTACGAAAGGGTTGCAAGAAGCTTTTTAATAAAGTCCAAAAAAACGACAGTAGTTTTTTTTATAATTTGCTCGCGCTCAAGTGATTATTAATACCCTTCAGTGTCCGGGGGTCAAAACACACCACGATCCGAAGGTGGTGGCAGGGTGAAAAGTAGCCTCCTTGACCGGCAGAATGCGCTGCTATTGCAAAAAAATGGTTATGGTGCCTTGATTTCAGTGCGATACTGCCTTTAGTTTTGTTTCAGCTGATTTTTGTTGACGTGTTTGGCATCATGTTGAGAGTGGACAAAAACTAGTTTCGTTCTAGTAGAGGAAGGAAGAGCGCTGGGGTACCTGTGCACATTGGTCTTAAGTATCTGCAGATTGTAGTCTGTAGGAAATATTAGGCTGGGGAGAGCATTCCATAGTTGTGCTCTAAATTTAAATGTGCGTCCGAAAGTCGGCTTAGGTAGGTAGGTAGGTAGGCAGATGTGAGTCCGTTGTGCTGTCACTATTCGGCTTTTCCCGCCACTTTGTTGACCAACTATACTCTTTCCAACCAGTTGGAGCTTATAATGAACTTGAGAATGTCCTTTTTGTTGGTAGTTGCCAGATCCTGAAGACTGTTGAGGAAGTAGCTACCCATATATTTTCTTCTTTGTCTCTGCAAGGGCTGGGCAGGTTCCGAGGTAGTGTAACACGGTTTCCTCTTCCTCCTCATCCATGCAGCTTCTGCAGAAGTCGTTGTAGGGTGCGACAAGTCTTCTGGCTTGATTGTCCATTAGGCAGTGGCCAGTGATTACGCCTACTACTTTACTGATGTTTCTTCTGTCTAATGCTAGGAGAACTTTAGTTTTTGATGAATCTAGTGTAGTCCACATTGTTTTCGACGAACTACGAGTGTCCAAGTCCGCCCATCTACGATCTACGGTCTGTTAATAGCATTGTTTTTATAGCTCTCATTATTTTAATCGAATTCAACAAATACTCATCAGTCAAGCAATGTTCGCGGTCATAATTTCTGCTGTAGTGTCTTTCTTGACAAGTCTCTCAAAGTCCTTTTTGACATTCCTATTGGACATAGGAACTGTATTGTATCATGAATGGATTACAAGCATAAATGGAGTGAAAAAATGCCTCCGAAGGTGTAAGGTGTCTCCTGATTTTGCCCCAGTGGTAGTCTTGAACCCCTTCTTGCTAATTCGTCGGCTCTTTCGTTGAGCGGAAGCTTAGCACTGGCTAAGGTTGCATCTGTCCGCTATCTCCCTCAGACATAGAAGGCAGAGTTGTACCATCTCAGAGTTGATCGATGGTGTTTCCAGAGCCTTTATGGCCGCCTGACTATCTACGTAAATAACAATATATCTTCCGTCTATCGGGGTCATTGATAGCCGGAGCGTCACTTGAATAGCTGTTATGTAAATGAAAACACCGCAGTGGTTCGGAAGCCGTATGGCTACTGCTAGCTCCGGCTAACTGGCGTATGCACTAGATCCTGTGTCTTCCGACTTGGAGCCGTCATTGTAAATTTCCGTGACAGTGTAGTTGCACACCTTTCCTTCATCCCATTCTGTTCTCGAGAGGATAACCGTTTCGTGCTTGATTTTCCTCAGTCCTCAATCAGATTGTTTAGGAATCTTCGAGTTATGAGGTATCTCCGTATGCCCTTTAATGTGGGCTTTTCCCCAGTGCTTACACTCTCTCATTCTTAATGAGTGGCAATAAGCTTCCCGTAAATATCCAAGGGAAGGAGATTGAGTAAGAATTCGAGGGCCGCCGTGGGTGTTGATATGAGTGCACCTGCGATACAGATGCATGCCGATTTTAAAGGTATACTGTTGGGCATTCCTGGCGAGACGGGTATTGCGGGTGAATTCATGGAAAGGAGGAGTGAAGTTGGATAGTTCACTTGAGCATTGTTTGTTAAAATAGCGGTAAAATACGGACTAAGGAGAGACTGTACGTCGATGTTAGAGTGAGGCTAATGACTCTGCGATGCCGATGGAACTCTCAACACCTTCAAAATCGAGTTGAGGAAAGCAAAGAGGTCATCTTAGAGACCCTTCTGAGAGAATAAGACTCCAAGACTCCTAGACTGAGGAAAGTACTGACATCAGCCTCCAAAATGAGCTGCCAAATTCAAACATAGACTACTTAATGCATGGAAGGACTGGGGTTTCTCATCAATGCTCACTTTTCAGGAAGCTGCGATAGGATAAACCTCACAAACACTGAGTACGAACACCTATACATCATGCAGCTCACACAGAGTGACGACGAATAGTGGCTTTCGGGCCATAAACGGCTTTAAACCATATAAAATGGTGCTTGACCCAATCTCTCCATGGATGGTCACCATATTCCAGAGACGTCCTGATGATTTACACATCAGCACAGTGTCGGTGGATATAATGTCGACCAGCAAGTTCTTGTACCTGTTTTAGAATTCAAATCTTTTTAGTCAGTCAGGCAGCACCTAGGTTAGGGTAGGTAGAAGGTGAATTCACCGGCACACTTAGACCTTGTTGGTCCATTGTGATATCCACAGTGAGACTACTAACACTGATTGACTACTTCAGTGACAGTGCTGGTAATTTGATGCCAACGCCAAATGGTGACTGGACCGGATTTGAAAACCACATATAAGCCTATTAACTTAGCTTTCACTGGGACTCGAACCCCGCTAACCAAGGGCAGGCACTCAACCAAATGCGCCATCCAGTCTCAGCCGCCAGTACTTAAGGCATTATCGTCCAACCTATGGCTCCACAGCGGTCAAATGTTGATTCGACGCTAGGCACGAGAGCAGTGAAGTGGGTCCAGGGCAGTGGCCTGTGTAGGACTTACTTGAAATCAGCGTTCATAGGTCCTTAACCTTGCTGGAATGTCAACTGGACCACTACTACAACGCTGGCTAACGAATGGGAAAACCAACTTCGCCTAGACCAATGGGGTTGCATTCTGTATTATGTATCTTATTACAACATCGTCCACATAGGCAATGACTCTGCATCCAGCCTTTTCTAATATTTATAGCAGTTCATTCTCTGCTACACGTTCCATAAAAGAGGTGAGAATAAACCTCCTGGCTCCAGGAACTCTATATGGAGGTGTAGAGGTGTTCCTCTATAAAATTGAGTTATGAAGAGATCCAAATGAATGGTCCTCTAACAGACACTTAATTGGATTCGATTTTCATAAAATGTGAAACATAACCTGAATATTCCTCCGGCCTTCCGATGATGCTACGAAATACGAAATGAATGCAGCGTTGCAATTCTCTGAATGCTTCCACTCAGCCCTCAATCAATTATCCCCAAATAAAGGATACATTTCATTCATACCGATAAATGCCCACTAATTGGCCATCTCTTAAAATTCAATTCACGAATTCATTTCATCGATGGCTTGCATTGCACGGAATTAACCTGTCCGGAGCAGCCACCAAAAAGTAACCGTTCATAGATTGTCATCCCGGATATCGATAAAAGATTTACTGACCCGCAGATTTACTCGGGCAGCGAGCGTCTCGCATCGGTCCACACATGTGGCAGGACATTCTTTCACATCTTGCACATCGTTCACATCGTTCACATGGACCGATCGGCGCTGGCATGGTCCTTGTTTCAATAAAACCCAATGAATTATTGGCACTTGGTATTTATTTGCAGTGCAGAAGTTATGGTTGTGACCCTTTTCCTTTGTTTCAGTGGGCCACGAGGTGGACAGCACAACACTGTGCCGCCACGGACTGAGGTAGTATCCTGAAGGAGACGTAAGTTTCCTTCACATGTTTAGTATCCGTTTCGCAGATCCTTTTTTTCCAATATTTTTTTTTTTCTTATTTTGCCATCCGTTCTTTTTTGCCGCTCTTGATTCGTTTTGCACAAAATTTAATGCAGAAATCGTGTTCATTATTATTATCGCTTGCAGGGTAGGTATTGGTATTGGAGACACATCCCTACACACAAACAGATGTGTGAAATGAGGTGGGGGGAAGCGGCGAAGGGATACTCGTAAAGCATCGAAAGAGCACCAGCAGCGGTGTTTGGCTAAATCGTTTTCGTCTTGCGTCCGATTGGGTTACTTTCGCACTGTTTCTCTGCTGCGAGTTATTCCTCTTTCTCTTTTTGCACAGAAAAATGGTGGGAAACTAAAAATATTGAGAAATTTATTTTTATTGCAATCGAGAGGGCTGGCCTCGAGGGTGTTTTTGGTTTTAACCGGAGTTCGGTGTGCGAACTTTTGTGGGGGACCAAGTGGTCTAGTGGGTCTTTCTTGCTTTATGACGTGTGAAGTTCGAATAACCTTGAACGTGAGGCTGTAAGAACTTTAAGATGGACGTGGGAAATTTAAGGAAATCCACTTCTTTCACAGGATTTTGTTCATCTAACCGGCCATGTGATAGCTTTTTAACAAAACTAAGCTGATCGAATTGAATTTTTTTTTTGAAATTTTGAATTTATTATAATGGGTAACCCAAAAAATCTTTTCGTATTTTGTCAATAGACGTCGTTGGAGTCGTCTACCTCGAGTGCTACCAATCACATTGTGTCATACCATATCGTGTTGGAAAGGTGACATTTTAAGCTTCATTTAACCAAAAGATTAAATTCGGGGAAGTTGAAAAAAAGTTGCGGCTGTTCAAAAATGAGTGAAAATAATGAAGAAATTCGCTATATTTTGAAATTTGTATACAAAAAAGGAGGAATGCCACGCAAGCCACCAATGAAATTTGTGAAGGAGATGATGCTGTATCAATTCGTGTAGCACAACAATGGTTCGCTCGCTTACGTTCTGGAAATTTCGATGTGAAAGATGCACCTCGCTCTGGTCGACCTATCGTTGAAAAAGTCGATGAAGTTATTGAAAGATTGACCAGGACCGTCACATCAGCAGCCATGACATCGCCAAGGAACTAAACATTCATCATCAAACGGTTTTGAACCATTTAAAAATGGCTGGATGTTTGAGTACCACATGAATTGTCTGTGAAAAAAGTTTGATTAGAAATACGAAGAAAAAGGACTTTTTCGACTACCCATTATTTACTGGTGGTCGCTGAGGCGTAGTGCCCTGTGTACCTCGACACCTACGCAAATTAAATATTTATATTGGACGACTTATCCAAAAAAAAAGAAGAAATTAAACAATAAGAATATACTTGCACATTTAAAACATTTATTATACATTTATTATTTTAATTATTATTTTAATCATGGCGGATTGACTGCGTAGAGAATATTTTCGCATCCGTTTGTCTTCTTAATGAAAATCGAGAAAGTGAGCGGATGTCGTTAGAATAGTCTAAAATATAATGGTACAGTAATCCTCAGATAATTGGCGCTCGCTTAATTGCGTTCCCCGTTTAACTAATCGAAAAACTAAGGAAATCAAATATTCATGTACATAACTTTTCCCGTTTAACTGCGTATCATCTTAACTGCGATACCCGGTTAGTTACATTGAATAAGGTTAAGTTTTTTAAAACTGCATACAAAACCTCCTGGTTGATAAAATAAATAAATCAATTTTTGTGTTTTCAGCTTTAATAAAATCAAGCAGAGTTGAAAATTGTCATGTGCTTACGGCTTAAAAAATCCAGAAGAATTGCTAAGTCAGTTGTCAAATTTGAATCAAAAAGTTTTGCGATTGCTGCGGACTGACATGCTTAATAATAACACGTTTGGATGAATAGTTAGGAATGTACATTGCATTTATTAGATTAATAATTATGCTTCAATCCATTTCGATATTTTACAAGCAACCATGAACGAACAAAAAAACATCAATTTCTTTAAAGCGAATAATTGCTGAAGCTACAGTAAGCTACAAAAGTGGATTGTGTGCCAAATACGGATGCTGCGGGTCGCCGCTGAATCAGATTACACAGAATCAGATACCATTCTTGAAAAGTCGAAGACTTGTAATCCAACAATCAAAATACTCAGGAGTGTCCCCAACTGGACGGAGCTATTACAGTTTGGATTAGCCAAATAAGGTTGTCTGGAGCTATAGTTTCTTCAAACATATTGGAGAATGCAAAACAGTATTGCGTTTTACAAGTAATAAAGCGTGGTTTCCTTTATTGCTTCTGCAAGCCAATTAAGCGGGGTTCTTGTAATTGCGTTCCTCGGTTAAATGCGTCTAAAACATGCATTTTAGCAAACGCAACTAACCGGGGATTACTGTATAATAGAAAACTCTGGTTGAGAATTTCTTGGTAGAAGGATGACTGTCACACAGCTGTACAACAGTTGTGACCCACTTAGATCCTGATCGGTTGTGATATCACTGCCCTCTTTCCTCTTCATTCATCTTTTATTCAAAAGGACCATACTAACATTTAAGGACACCTAATAGAATCATATTGGCCTATCTTGGATAATCCACTCCTTTGCCAGTTAACACCCAATTTCTTTTCCTGAAAAATTTAGCTATTCTGAATCTTATAGTGTGACATTTCCTCTAGACTGCTGAAGAAGTAATTGCTTAGTATATCATTTATTTTACTTGCAAGGGCTGGACGGGTGCCACAGTTTCTGCAGCAGTCGTTGGGGAGGGCTTCCAATCTTCTTTTGCGCAAACCGAGAAGGCTGTGTCCGATTATAATGCACACAATATTTCTTATTTGATTCCTGTTTAATTTTAATAGAGTACTTGTTTTGCTTGGGTTTATTAAACGCCAAATAAGACTCGAAGTCCAATTCGTCTGATTAGTGGTGTTGATGGCATCTGTAGGTTAGGTTAGGTAGTGGGGCTGCTAGTGCATTCACCAGTCCATTATGATACCCGTAATCAGGCTATTACCACTGATTGAATACTCCAGTGACAGTGCAGTTAATTTGATCCCAACGGCAAATGGTGACTGGACCAGATTTGGAAACCAGATAAAAGCGTATTTACTTTGCTTTTACTGCGATTCGAACCGGGGACCCCGTTAACCAGGGGCAGGCACTCTACTGCGCCATCCAGTCGCTCATGGCATCTGTAAGTAACAAGGTATTTATTACTTGGTGTAAGGGATATGGAATGTCCCGATTATTTGCCAATGGCAGATCCACCCCCACTCTTGCTAACTCGTCGGGTCTTTCGTTGCCTGGAAAACCACTATGCCCAGGTACCCAGAATAGGGTGAGGTTGCTTCTAACCGCTATCTTCAATAGAAATAGACGGCAAAGTCTTACCATCATGGATTTAATTAATTTTTTATCCAGAGACTTAATGGCCGCCAGACTGTCTATGTATGTAACGATAGATAACCCGTCTGTCGGGCTCATTGACAGTTAGCGGGCAACCTTTCGCCATCTCGGGCAGTCGGAGAGACAGGGCGTAGGATATATCCCGCGATGTCGCGAATGTTCTTAATCCTCTGTCTTCCTCTGCTTTGAGCCATCTGTGCATATTTCCAGGTTATCGGATATCCTTACTAAATCTTTTGCCCAGTCTTCTCTGTCTGGGTTATGTGTTTTGTGCCCAAATGAAGTCTTGAGTCTTAAGCAAGCGCTGTATAAACTGTACGCGTCGGTATCCTCGCATTTTTTAGTATTTCTGTGTGTCCTAGGTTGTGTGGTATGTTCCAACGGTTGCATTCCTGCAACCTTAACGCGGCGCTTGTAACTGTTACCTTCCTATAGATTTCCCCGAGAAGAAGCTGTAGCATTGTATCCATGGGAGCTGAGGGTGTGGAACAAAGTACCCCCGTGATGCACGCTAATCTTTGAATACTACTTATCAATATAAGATTGTTTTTTTTTTCAGCTTCACTTGCTGTCTGAAATCACGCCTAAGTATTTGGCTTGACAAGCGAAACTAAATCCCTCTTTCTTCAGACTTGAAGACCGTATTAGAGGTATTTTGTATCTTATCGTGAACAGTACTAGCTCTGTTTTGGACGGGTTAAGATCCAGATTAGCTTTTCCTGTCCACCTTTCTAATTTTTCTTAGTGAAGTATTCATAATATCTCTAACGCTGGGAAGAAACTTGCCTTGTTACAGCCTGCACAAGTCAATTCCATATGAATTTCATCTACCACCAATATCCAGAGAACAGGGACAGGACAGGGGACCCCCTTCCTGTGGGGTTCCGTTCCTGAACACCGTCCTGGTTATATCGTGAGAACATTGCCAATCCATCTACGAATACTGTCTGTAACATTAAGTCTTTCTAGAGCGTTATTTATCGTTGTAGATTTTGACATATCCTCTATGTCCAGAAAAGCAACCATTGTACACTCTTTATTGCTAAGCTGCTAACTAGGGAGTAAAGTGCTGTTTCTAAAACCGTCAGTGGACTCAGTTCCCGAGGAGTTAGTTATCTGCACGAAAAGAGAGCGCAACGGTAGATTCTATTGCACAGTCATCTTGATCTTCAAGGAGCCCTAAAAATCAGGAAATGAGTACTATTTTATTATTTAGAGCGAGGACGGAACTTCTGGGATTTGTGATTGTATTGTTAAATACCTTTGAAGTATATCGACCTTTGTTTTCACACTGGTCATGATCCATAGTAAGCCAATTAGATAGAGGCAAATCAAGATCAACGCTTTAGAATAAGCTATCGCTGCGTTCGTCATCAATTGGTGCGATTGTAAACTACAACTGATTAGCTGATACATTTCAGAGGAAATATATTGCCCATCTTAGAGTGGTTCCCACACACAATCTGCCTCAGTTCCTAGACTGTAATCAGCTCCACATGAAAAAACACCAGATACCCGGTAGATCTGTGCGTGTTGATTAGATTCGATATCACCTCAGGTGACGCGTCACCTCGTTGACATAAACGCACATCAACCGTACGAACCGTAATCGAGATCTTCCATAACTTTCGATTGGCCATTTATCTCTCTTATCGTTATCAGCGACACCCGGAATGAGCGATTCGTGGTCGAATATTCGCACTCTCCACTCCTGTTCACTGGAGTGGAACTACTTACTGTTCGATCGCCGAAAATGAAGTGCGTTGCGCAACTCACCGTAGTCGTGGCTCTTCTGGGATCCACCCTCGCGGTAAGACCGATCGCCCCAAGTGCCTAGTGAAGTCCGCTGAGCTCTCTTCTTAGTCAGATGATCCTGTGTACAATGTGACGTCCGGTGTAGAGGACTACACCCTCCTTGTGGGCCGCATCATGCAGGCGAAACTGGAACTTGCGGCACTTAAGCTCGCCACCGTGAAGTTGAGGCACGCCGATCGCATGCAATCCATAGAGAACCAGCAGCAGATGGTGATTCAGGAAATGCTTCAGTTCGACAGCAGCATGGTGCAGCATCAGGCGTTGAGCGTTAACCGCAAGCACTGCGTTCAGAAGTACAAGCCATTTGTGCCGAAGGCCCGGGAGGCGGATCAGAACTTCACCCAGTGCATGTACTCCGCGTCGTCGAGCGCCACACGGTTCACCCAAGACGCGGAGACTTACCTGTCGAAGGCGAAGCAGATAAGGGAAGACGAGGTGCCGGGGATATACTCAAATTGCAAGAGCTTCTATCTGCAAGTGGATGATTGCGTCAGTCAGACGGTAAGTTTCCTACAGATCGAACTGGGGACCCTTTCACAGCGCAGTCTCCCTCCCCACAGGTGGACGCGCAACTGGTGCAGTTCAACAGCCACATGGACAAGTTTGAGATTAGTCTGCAGGAAAGCCTCTATTCGTCGTCCATCATTGCGGCCGAGGCGACGCGCTGCTCCTTTGCTGTTCAGAAGAGGGTCCTAGCAAGCAATGGCGGCACTCTGAGCTTGTTTGACGTGTGCAATGAGGAATTACAGGCCGAGGACAGGCTGGATGTGGGGCTGAGTGGACGACACATCGTGGAGCGGAAACTCATGGAAAAGCTTCGAATGGGAAGTGCTTCTTTGGATGAGTTTTTGTGATGGGGTCTTGCGGGGAATAAATTTCGTTTATTTTTTCTTTGTCTTGGAATTTAAAAAATGTATGTTGCCGCAGCACGGAGCTCATAAACTGAGCCAGTCTGAGAGATGTGTCACATCGAGTAGTTCAACAAGAGGTGTCATTTGGAATCAACTCAGAAATACAGCGTTTTTACGAACATGCGCGAACTTTTGTTTTGGATCGGTTGTACTTAGGCTTTCTAGATGTAGAACAGCTTGTCTAGCACATCTGAGGTTTGCTATTTCGAGGAAGTGAGTAGGAAGAATGTTCCCCTCCACACAATTGATGACGATCGACGAGAATTCCAATCCCACCACCTAGACGAAGTTAAGATACGACATAGAGACTAAAGTCGAATAAAGCTGCTGGTTCAGACGAACTGCCTGCGGAACTGTTAAAGGCAGCTGGAGATGAGCTGGTAAGGTACATGTACCAACTCATCTGTAAGATATGGTCGGAGGAAAGCATGCCCGACTAGTGGAATCTCAGTATCGTTTGCCCGATCCACAAGAAAGGAGACCTCTTAATCTGGGTAATTGGCGCAGCCAATCGCTGTTGCTTTGGGCTCAAGAGGCAATTGAGTAGTAGAGCCCCTCCCGAAGGACCAAGCTAACATTATATAACACCTTGATCATCCCTGTACTGCTCTATGGTGCGATGGCATGGACAATCTCAAAAGCGGATGAAAAAGCACTTGGTCTTTCTAATGATGGTAGGTCAGCCTGGCATTGCTGTACTTGTTTAAAATATGAAGTAAGGCTGGCATCATCATCACCAACTTCTAACCCGCATGATTCACTCTAACTCATCAGGAGTTATGCCAAGAGTAGCCAGGCGAAGTTGCTCCAACCACCTCATCAACCACCTGGGTGTGCCAAGTTGTCGCTCACCTGCTGGAATCGCATTCAAGGTCTACCTCGGAAGTCGTGGTGGCAAATTCTTTAATCTTACCGCTTCCCAGATCACTCGAGTATTTTCCAGAAGTGATAGCGAGAAGCGTATAAATGTCTTATGGTAGACCCGCAGCTATCTGCAGCCACAGCCAACAAGCCACAAGGGCTATCTCCTCAGAAATCAACTCATCTAAATAGGGGCAACGGTGCTAGAAAGAATCGAGCTGTATCTATCTCTTGGGTTATTTGCGTTTCGTTGCACATGAAGGAGGAACAAAAGGCAATCCACACAAAATGATGAATGATGAAATTAACTTATTGGAAAGATCATCAATCTGTGTTTGGTATTATGCTGAGGGAGCTTGTGGTGCACTTTAAATTAAAACTGAATTAAATGTTATTTGTGGAAATCCAAAGGGAGGTAAGCCGATAGGAATTTTGACGGTGGAGGCACTGTTGACGGGCAGACATCTCTTCCAGCACCTGATCCCTATTGTAACCATCAAAATACAGCGCAAAATTCACTCTATATCAAGTTTCAAAGGAACTTCCAATGATTAAATGCCAACAGGGTACAGAGGCTATACTCCCTCTTAGGCCACCATGTCTAATAGGCGCCCATGTAGACACATTTTCCAGAATATTTTCGCCCACTCCCAACCATACTTCGATTCAAACAACTTAATTAGAACATGAAAAAGGTTAAAGAGAACTTCCACGCTCTGTTAAGTAAACTTGCACGTTCTGTTAAGTAAATATTTCCCATTTTCTCACTTTTCACGACCAACACCCAACAAGTTTCGTCTATTTTATGTTTTCTGATGTACTTTATACGTGTTCTAATCATTTCCATAAATCAACATCCTTCAGAGTCCTTCAAATCGCAAGAATTCAAAATTTGCATTCTCAGACCAAAAAAAGTCCACCTATTTCTTTTACCATTTTACTGCATTTTTTCCGCTGAGAAGTGTCAATTTCTGGAAAGTCAAATTTATTGATGTTGCAACATTATATTGACTAAAATATGCTGCGGGTAAATGAGATTTACTAATTGTAAGTGATTTTCATCCCATTTTTCGCGATTGACTGGGTTTTTCGGTTGCAAAGTTGATTTTTCCTTTTTGATGACGTCACGAATCAGTATATGAAGTTTAAATTTTCCTTCGTTTCTCGAGCTGTGTTGGCAATGCCTTGTCAATGCTTTGATGAATTGCACTGAATAATTGGAGCTGTCAACTGAAAGTGTTACCAGAAGTGCAAAAAGATGATGAGCAGGGTAGAGTTTTGTTAACATTAAAAAATTAAAAAAAAAAAAAAAAACAACACTATGGCTAAGCAGTTAGGTATGCGTATTACGTATTGTGAGTAGGAAGCATTCCTGTACGGATTTACATACATGAAGACGCGGGTCTGTCTTGAATTTTTAAGCGAACAAACCTTGAGAAAACGTCGAAATGGGTCAAAAGGCAGAAAAAACGCAAAGTAAAATACACATATTTGTAATCAGGGGGACATGAAAGGTGTTTGTGTGAAGACCATACTGTCTTCCGATAAACCAAAAAAAAGAGGCAAAGTTTGCAAAATCCTATCCCTGATCATGAGGCTGTATTGTACTATTGCCTGCTGTGGTGGAGTGATTGTTTTATTGTTCGCCATAGAGTCTGGTACCTGAAGCTTGCGAACAATGACATTGTCTTCCATTTTTGGAACGGGTAGCAGATTTTGTTGACATCCCGGGAGGTTTTAAACATAGCAGGAGAGGTGCCTCGCATCTTGTGCTGATTCTTTGCTTTGGTCCAGCGAGTGTAGATTATCCTTAATCGTCTGGTGTTGTTGAAGGCGATACTGTCATTGCTCTCGAGCCGAACTTTGAAAGGCGCCTCCCGGTAGAGCTCCTGGATGAGCTCGATCATGGATGGCTGTATTCCAGGGCGTACTTAAGGGCGCTCTAGTTGGCTTCTCGTCGTCGGTTCATGTCGAAGCGTTTGAAGAGCAGATGCAGTTCGATTCAACCGATTGTTCGATCATCCGAATCGTGTTGACGTACATGAACGGATGAGCCGAAAGCCGGGTTGCTCACGGCGCAGACGTTCCTCGGCAGTTGGGCCAGTCTGGTGTAGGGTCAGTGATGCGAGTGGATTCTAGATAGCATTCAGGAGTGAGATGCCTCAATGAGGATGGTGACGGTGGTGACAATATTCATCTGCCGGGGATTCGCCGTTCGGGCTGCACGGGTGATCGTAGATCGGCGCCTTGCCTGATTCAGAGAGCAGTTCCTTGCTCCTCTTGGAATAATAATAATAATATTGGTGCCGCGACAGTCCGATGCGGACCTGGGCCTAGCTTCTCAGCAACCACTCGTGTTGTGCGTGCTATTGTTCTTTCACGAGTGGAAGAGACCTACAGTTTAATGCCGATTCCGAACGGCGAAGTTGAGAAGCTTTTTCTTGACAGGAATACTCTTTGAGCATTGTGAGTGATTCGAAAGAGGTGGAAGCCGTGAATTATGAAAGTTGGTAGATTGGGGATTCGCACCTGGCACCCTCTGCTTGGGAGTCGAGGTACTAACCCACTGCGCCACGACGACCCACTCCTCTTGGCATGGATACCATTTTTGTCCTTCAGAGGTCGAGTATTCCAGGAGTCCGTACAATTGCTAGCATACGCGGATGACATTGACGTGATTGGCAGAACACAGCGATTCGTCAATGAGGCGTTTGCTGGTATTGAGGCGGAAGCAGCTAAAATGGGTCTAGCGGTGAATGAGGGCAAAACGAAACGACACACAACATCGACGTCTTGGACAGAGCGTCACAATGGGCAGCTTTAACTTCGAGGTAGTCAAGGACTTCGTCTACCTCGGCCCCGCAGTAAACAGTACAAACAATATCAGTGCGAGATCAAACGCAGAGTAACTCTTGCCAACCGCTGTTTCTATGGGCTCAAGAGGCAATTGAGTAGTAGAGCCATCTCCCGAAGGACCAAGTTGACTTTATACAAGACCTTGATCATCCCAGTCCTGCTGTACGGCGCGGAGGCATGGATAATCTCAAAAGCGGATGTGGAAGTCCTTGGTCTCTTCGAGACAAAAGCTCTGCCTGCGATCTTTGGTCGTGGTTGCGTTGACGGTTTCTGGAGGAGAAGATTCAACCACGAACTGTACGGGTTGTACAGCGACATGAGTCTAGTCAGGCGTCTTCAGATCAACCGCATAAGATGGCTAGGCCATGTAGAGCGTATGGACAACTCAGCTCCGGCCCGAAGAGTCTTCGACCCGTGGGACAACGCAACAGAGGACACCCTCGTTTAAGGTGGGGCACCCAGTTGGAGAAGGACCTCAAGCAACTTGGCGTGCGACACTGGAGACAGCTAGCCAGAGACTGTGCTAGCTGGAGAGGTTTATTTGTTGAGGCCCAGGTCCACCCCGGACTGTAGCACCAAATAAAGAAGAAGTGTATGGAGTGTATGTTGATTTACACAACCTGCACGTGGCAGCAGATATCTCAAAAGTTGCGTCACATGCTCCTGGTATTAGTTTTTCCTGTCCTCTCGCACCATCCGTTTACCGGATTTTTCAGCGGCCTCCTGTGCCTGTTTCTCGTTAAGCCGCTTCTTTGCAGTTGCTCCTTGATCTCAATCTGGTTCCAGATTGCGTCCCTAATCGGGGGTGATTTCGGCAAGCTAACGTTTCCTCTGCGTTTGTCTTCAGCTGGCAGTATAAAGTCCTGGGGAATCTCTGTCATAGAACATCTTCAATTTGGTCGGGTGGAAAGACTTTATGAGATGGAGGTTCACGATCCCAAGCAGAATATGGCGGTTGCTTTATATGTCAGCTCCTCTGACGGTTTTCGCATTTACAATAAACTTTGTATCAAGTTGTCGAAACTCTATCTAGTCAATCTCAAGACTGTATTCACTTTCAATCAAAGTTCAAGCTATTTAAGTTCACATCACCAAGCGACCAGCAGCAGCAGCATGAGTTTACAACTGAAAACACCGGCTCTGGTTACACTTGTTGCACTGCTCAGATCCCAAATGCAAATATCTGCTAAACAAGCAACGATATCTCAATTTGCATTAATTACAATCAGGATCTCTCGGAATAAATTTTCTTGGCCTGTACTTACAACGGGGCCTCGCACACATTGTCTATGAATGGCTTCGTGCCCAGCAGCTTCAAGGACAGCCAGCACTCTCTTCTCAGCCCGTCATCGCACTGACGCTGACAACAGCACAATGCACTCACTTACTTTCTTCGCATCTCCTGGCCAAATACGAGCAACATACAGCCAAGGGATGCCTGGATGCGACCAGCAAATGGAACAAAAAGAACCAGTGAGTGAGTTGTCAGAACAAATACATCTTGGCCGCTGTTCGTCGTTGTCGGATGCCAGCAGTTGTGTATGCATGCACAATACACGCAATTATAACGAGGGATCACAAGAAAAAGTCTCGGAATTTGATTAACAAAAGCCCTGTTACCACATGCTGGGTGAAACTGAATTCCGTCCGGAGTAACTGCTGTCTGGCCACCACATGGGTTCGCAACCGACTCCCAGTGGCTGTGGATGTCTCCCTACATCCCAGGGTTGCTCCTTAAACTGTTTGATTTATATCTTCTTAATTGGAGGAATGTTCGTCATTACAATTCGAATAGTTGTCTGTGTTGTGGGGCTCCTCACTTCGGACCACCGCCTGCCGCCGAAGCAGTGCTTCGTAATGGAGAGTGTACTCGAACGTCAGTGTCTATGATATGCCTCATAAGGGTCTTAACCAATGTCGGAGGTTTCCTTTTAGAGGATGAAGTGGTAATTTATGTCTCATGAGAGGCGCAATGGTCGAGGGGGGAGCGTGGAGGGGAAGATAGAGAACTGTTTTCGGAACGATTATACACTCGAAAGTTGAAACATGGCATGTGGTTTAGTTTGAAAGCAAGAGAGAAAAAGTGAGAGGAAATATTTTGGATGCCTGGACGATGACAACGCCACCATTCGGTGTGTGGTCGTGCATCCTGCACATTTGGCAACCCGACAAATTTCCGTCGGGACACTTGCACGACGGATTTTGACTATGTTCTCTTTTTTTTCTTTTGTTTCACCCCATTTTCTTGTTTCATGAACACTACGTGGTTAGGGATTGAGAAGTGGAGTATCATGAACTTCGACTGGATTCTGGCAGCTTTAAGGACCGGCTTTGGCTTGTGTTTGTCAACATTACGATCGTTTGTTGTTCATTGAACATGATGGGCGGGCTGAAAAATGTACTTGTGGAAGGTACTTGAACAGCGAGAGTGATGAGCTTGATTGATATGACATGCTAAATTCGTAGTTTCAAAGGTACAAGCGTTGTGGAGGTTATCTTAATCTTAAAAATAATAATAAACTAAAAAAATAAATCCACTTCTACTAACATTGGAAAGGACAGAGTAGAGCCTATGCCAACGATGTTGCCATTGCGGCTTCTGGGAAATTCATATCCATAATTAGGGATATCATGCATGCGCCTTTTGTCGGAAAATGGACTAGAAGTTGCGGTTTAAGTGTTGATCGGCAGAAAACAGATTTAGTCATCTTTAATAGGAATACCAAATTCCTGTCTTCGATGCCCCTAATATCAGTTGAGACCCCTTAAATTAAAGAACAGTACCAAATGTCTGGGCCTAATTCTGGACGCGAATGGAAACCTAAGATCCAGGAACGCATAAAAAAGACTGTACGGCTCAATACTGCTGTAAACAAGCTATAGGGTGCAAATGGAGTCAACAGCCGCGAGTAGTTCACCGGCTATTCGTTTCAGTAGTCAGTCAGACCCATACTACTGTCCGGTATCTCGATGTGGTCGACTGCGTTAGACAAAGTCATCACATCGAGATACCGGACAGTAGTATGGGTCACTGCAAACCGGTCGAAAGGGTGCAGCGGATGACAAGTATCTGTATCAGCGGCAATGCGAGCTATCCCTTAACCAGCTCTAAAAACACTCCTCAACCTTCCGCCGACAGATCTCTTCGGCAGGCAGGTCGTTGCCAGCATGGCGATTAGATTTAAATCTTTGCGTATGTGAAAGGAGGTTAGCAAAATAAATTTGGATTTCTACCAAGAAACATCTACCTCACGAAAAAAATCATTTTTGAAAAAAATTGTCAACCAGCATACCTTGCAGATCTTACAGGACATCTGAACACCAGACGCTGTACGGTCCTCTGCGAATCTTCACAAATGGATCGAAGATGGACGACGAAGTAGGTGTGGGAGTCTACTCTAAGGATCTGAATTTTCAACTGTCATTCCGACTACCTTCTCACTGTAGCGTCTTTCAGGCAGAGACTATAGCGATTAAAGAAGCTGGTGTAGACCCTGCGGAACTGTTTAAGGCAGCTGGAGATGAGCTGGTAAGGTACATGCACGAACTGTGCTGGCTAAAAAACTATGTAATTTTACGTATAGATACAGTCATTTGCTTGGACAGCCAGGAAGAAATCAAATCTTTGAGTGCAGTCACATTTAACTCCAAGACGTCCCTCTATTGCCTCCTATGCCTTAATGAGATGATCAAGTATTTAAGCATTCTACTCATGTGGGTGCCGGGATACAGCGCCACCTCAACACTCTTTCCGGAGGGGGAAATGCCATCCATGCATATCTATACTATAAAACATATACTAAAGCTTGAAACGCTTACTTACACCAAACGGTGGTCCTTAGACTCTTTGTACCTCATCACAAAGAAATGATGGCTTAGTATCTACCAAAAGCGCTCACGCGACCTTATCAGAATGAGTAGGACACATCTCAAAACTCTCATCGGCGTCATAACCGAGCCCTGTCCCAATGGAATTCTCTAGACTAGGTATACCCTTTAACGAGTTCTGTAGAAGCTCTACCCTTTCACACCTTCTTTGTAACTCTCATCTCGCAGACTTTATCATTTGGACACCCCATATTTCTATGACCTGACTCAACTAAGTCAGATTAGCATCAGTCAGCTCCATCGCTTTGTCAAAAGCTCCAAATTGTCGCGGATTAGGATCTACTAGATCTTTGTGGCAGCACAACGGGCCTACCTTTGGCCTAAGTGTGACTACCTTTTAGGTAGTCAGCCACTCTAACCTAACCTATCTTATTGCATCTGGCGGTTGCAGAATGGCACCCAATAGAGGATGCCCACGGAACCAATGGCGCACCCAGGTGGAGAAGGACCTCAATCGACTTGGCGTGCGCAGTTGGAGACAGCTGGCTAAAGATCGTGCCGGCTGGAGAGGCTTACTGGTTGAGGCTCAGGTCCACCCCGTACTGAATGATGAACATTTTGAGTTTACTGAATAAATTGACAGTGACATTTTGGTGGTTAATAAAAGAGTGCGTTCACAAATTAAATTGAAAGTTGTAAAATCCTTTATAAGTAAAATTAAATCTGAAAAAAATTAAAAATGAAATTAAAAAAAAAAAGTTCTTCTATGAAGATGCGAGTGGAGGTCATAGATGAAGTGAAAACCTTTATACACAATGGTTTAAAGTATTGTAAACTGGCTTTTAATCATCAATCAATGCAGCTAGTCAAGTCATTCTACGCTTTTCTCAGAACATGTGCCTCGAAGCCGAGGGGCAATCCAAGCTCCTTTCCTCTGCACACCCACAGTAAAACAATGCCCAGGACGTGTTCTGAGATTGAATTAAGTCCAATGCCTTTGCCCTCGAAGTGCCACCCCTAAATCAGTCGCCGGTCCAACGAGCACACAACAGCAACGCCTAGCAGCACAAGCATTTCATGCAAAAATATTTTGACTTCAATTTTTATCATAACACAACAACACGTTGTACCGCAAATGACTTCCATTTCGAATTCAATTTGTCGTCATCCCCCGGCAAGATATGAAAACTGCGGTCCCTGCCGAAAGGATTTCCCCGAAATACACTACTGCCGCTGGCAATTTTATCTTCTCAGTAAAATTTTTAAATTTATTTTAATTTCAGAGTTGGTTCCCGCTGCCGCCCCCTTGGCGCGGATAAGTCGTTGTTTGTCTTAAGTCAGAGAGAGGGTTTCACTTTTTGGCGGAAGCGAAATCCGCAACCGAACTGACAGTGCAAACAGATGGACAGCTGGATAGTGCTCTTCGACAGGCAATGGCTGAACCGGCTGTGGGTGCAAGGCGCATTTCTTGGATGTTGAAATATGGACAGCGGGGAGCAGTTCCTGCAATAACATTGCAAAGAAGCTATGAAAGGAAAATCCCCCGGACTTATGCACAAGGAATGTTAATGCATTTGCGACCGAATATCGAGCCAAGGGGCCACGCACACACAGACCGTCAGTGGAGGGTAAATAGATGTGTGTGTTATCAGGACCTAAGCCAACAACTGATTTCCTGGGACGGACACTTAAGCATTGAATTGAATCGCTGCACGGATACCAAGTGGCGTCTTATTGGGGATGCAGTTCTGTTTTGATATAACCACTGTAATGGAGTGCTGTGATGCTATGGGATTTTCGGGGGGTAATGGATATCGTGACGAGGGACTCGGATTGGCTTGGCTTGGGTTTTCCGAACTCATAGAAATTCCCTTCATCGAAAGGACTGAAAACTTAGCTCTTGTTTCGCACTTTCTCAGCAACTTAATATGGGGAATTAAGGGTCTTATCTTGCTCTTGGCAAAGTGTGCTATTTTATTGATTCGATTGATGTTAATATTAGACCGTCCCAGGAACTCATAGTTCCTCTGCAGTTGGCTGTGGTCATCGCATAATCTACGTCGATCTTAAACCTATTCTCCCAGCAATGATATGCTTTGACAAGTAGAGGAAAGAAGCAAAGAACCTCCCAGAGTGACAGTTGATTGCTGATTTGTGGCCAGCTGCTGCACGAATTGAGTGCGGTTGAGATAAATCGGAAATTGATAGTTTTCTCAGACTTAAGCTTTTGATTGGATGACCCTGCCACAAAAATGACGTTTGGGGGATTTTATTGCTGTTTGGGCTTTGACAGCTCACGGGACATGAGTCAAATTCAATTCAAAATATCCGTGTGCGTGGGGTGCGTACAAAGGACCATCTTTTCCAATATTTTCAAAATGTACTAACATCACTACCAGAGCACACTTAAGACTAAATCGGGATGTTTAACTTTTCTTACTCTTAGATACCTACTCTCCGATCACTGTTGAATACTCTTCGGAATTAATCTGAATCCACATTCAAGCAACACCTATCGGAGCCCGCGCTTGGTTGCTAGAAGTTCAACAGGCGGCAACAGTAGAATTTTTTATTTCTGAAAAAAAAATTCAAAAATAAAACATGCAATATGGAGTTGTTGCATTTATTTTTTTATAGTTTATATAACTAGCCTATGTTTCATAATTTGGTCACAGCGTTATGTTATAAAGCCTAAAGCCTTCCTCGATAAAAATCCAACACAAAAGGAACTTTTTTCAATTCAAACTTTCGTGTAACGCCAATATGGAAAGTTGAGCACTATTCACTTTTCAGTGCCTAATCATGTAAATTCTTTTCAACTGTATGTTTGGTGCAACAGATATTAAGCAAATTGTAGAATGAGTTGCTTAGTGTTCAGTGTTCAGTGATAAGTGCTTGGTGGAATAAGGCTTCTGTTGTTTCTGAAAATCTGCTGTCGCAGGACTTATGTGTACAGGTCTTAAGCAGAAATGAAGTATTACAGAGATATCCGACTTCACAGCTGATTGCCCCTAGGCTATCGACGAATTTGAGTGCTATTTTGACAGATACTCATGAATTTTTTACGGTTATTCACGAAATAACGTTAATGCCTTACTCTGATTGGTCAATTTGGTTTATGAACACGTTATAAAAAACAGTTGCCAAAAATCTTCAGTGGCAAGAGAGGTAGAATTCGGGCATCTCTGTGATACTTTATTTCTGGTCTTAAGACAACACCCGACCTGTCCGAATGCAAACAAATTATATTCCCATGCCAACTACTTGCCGTTGTCGAGTCGCAAAAACACCTGCCGTTTGATCAATAATCGAAATTTCCCCCTGACTGCAGTCAATTATTCACATCTAACAAAAACAAGTTCACCTTCAATCGCTGGCTCTGGTGTGCGGAATTAGTCCTTGAAAACAAAACAAACTCGTGGTTTCACTTAAACTCTCTCTCTTCCGTGTTTCCTCCACCAATTAAAAGCCTAAAAAATGGTAAGTCTAGTGTCACCACGGTGCAAAGCAAAAATCTCAATATTCCCAAGCCTGCTGCTGCTGGCGGCTAGCACAGTTATTGTGCATCACTCTGGGCGTCTTGTGACACACAAGACTGTGCCTTGCGCCAGTTTGTCCTGCATTTTCAGAGTATCCTTTCGCTCCTGTTTCGGCAAACAAATCTGGTGGCAATTTTTCAAAAATATCATTTCGCACGAAATGCAACACCACCGCCTCCAGAGATTCCACATCTCTCTCCCCCTCTCACTTCACGGCAGTCCACTGCACTTCGCAGTCAAAAGGCGGGCGGCGGCGTCGACGATGGCACTGAGCGGGAGATTTTTGTGAATAATTTGCAGTCATAAAATATGCAATAAGCTAACAGATGTTGCGAAATTGTTTTGAAAGCCGCCGTCACATTATTTATACCAGTTTCGGCGTTTTCACTCGGTGTGTGTGTGTATTTGTATGTTTGGGTGAACAAAACTCGATGGCAGGCCAGGAGAAGAAGTACTTCCATTCGAGAATGGAGGAAAGGCGCGAAAGAGCCTTCGTCACGACCCCATGCCACGGCAAATCCCGAAGCCCTTTTTAAAGTGTAAAATCGCATTCAGCCATGGTGCAATATTTTCCGCAAAATTTAATGAATTATCATCAACAACAGACAAGTCAATTTTTCACCGCCAGTTGAACCGAGAATCAAAGCAAAAAAAAAGGACAAAAAGCTGTTGTTCCGTGGGTCTATCGACCGCCACCGCACTTTGGCGTTAACTTTTGACATTCGCAGAACCGCCACGGTGCGGCGACGGCGGCGGCGGCAGCCGGCAGTCCACCCCCGTCACATGGTACGAATGCATTTTGTAAATATCAACAACGATTATGGCAAATCGATGATAGTGTCCTGACGGAGAGCCCTTTCATCATGGAGTTACTTTAATTCGCTGGGGTGGGCCTGTCTCGTTCTGTTCCAAGTGGTGATTGACCGAAAAACACACAAACCCGAGCTCGTCGCTTGCTGGGGCTCAGCATTTATGTAAGTGTTATGCGGGAGTAAGGAAGCATTTAACGGTGTTTTAAATATGTTCCCGCATATTTTCGCCCGAGCTGGAGTGTAATAAATCGCAAATTGTGGCGGCTCAGGATGGGGATAGTGAGGGAAATAAATATTCATTATGAATACACGAATGTTGGGTTTGTGGCGCATTTATTGTTTTTTTTTATCGCTTTATTAATTGATTCATTAAAGAGTTCAGCAGAGGTCGAGAGCTAAAGGATGAAAAATTATTCTTCCGTTTCGACGCTGCGATATAAAGCATAATGTTTTACTTGCGCTCTGTAATTTTGTTTTCCACTCTCTTTCTTTTCAGCCGCCAAAGAAGAAGGGGAAGAAGGGACCAGGTAAGTGTTTGAGAATTTACTAGTTCTTTAGTTCATGTATACCCATTTGGAGCATAGGGTCTAAACTACGATAAGGCGCCGTCCCGTTATATTTCTGACAATATGCCACTTTCCCCAACTTTTTCACAACTGCTGCGGTTCACTCTACACCGTTCTGCGCTAATTTTACTTCGGTCCGCCAGGTCTTCTTATAGCTTGCTACCAACCTTCCGTAGTGTGGGACCAATCTCCTGCCACCTCCGTCGTTGTATACCTATTATTAATGCCCGTCCTCTCGTAAAATTGATCATTAGAGATATAGGCTTAGTTCCTCTTCAGTTTCCATACATTGCTTTGTTGGATCAGACGGCTGGAGGCCTTCTGGACCGCGACTGCTTCGATGGATACATCATGCAGCTCACAGCACGAAATAATTTTTTAATTGAACTCTAACTTCTACTTTTCTAGCAACGTACATTCTCCATGGTCATTCTGCAAAGAAGGGCGAGTTTGGCTCGGATACCAAAACAAGACAAAGCCCTATTTAGCTCGACTCTATATCACTCTTATTTTCCGCTTGTCGTTTTATTTATTCGACTCGATGCGTCATGCCATTTTGTAGTCGTTTAAGTATCGGTATTACGAAACTCACATCCCTATTGCGAGTGTCAAATACCAATTAATTGATAATTGATACATTTTTTAATCGAAACTAATTTCGGTATTGTGTAACTCGGTTGATAAAATATCTGGCTATTGTGAATAAATTGACTGAGATATTTATTTGACAGCTAAAAACAACAGAAATTTGCATTTGTTTGTTTTTGTGTTTGAGCAGTGTTTTCGTCGGCAATTATTTAAGTAATCTTGGATAAAAAAAAGAAAGGAAATATTATTGTAAAAATGAGTTCAGTTAAGTTGTGGTTCGATGACGACGATCAGGATTCAAGATTTTTGGAAATTTTGAGCAATAGAAGCCAACTAAGGGATGCTTCCAACCCTCTAGAAGTGAAGGATACTATGTAGGTGCATATTTACTTAATAAAAAATGATTTTATAGCTGTTCCTTTTCAGCTTTGTAAAGAACTTATGTGCACATGGGCCGTACCAGTTAAGCGTTGTCTCTGGTTCTGAAAGACGTTTTTAACGTACTCGAAGAACATATTTGCTCGAAGTGGCAGTTAAATATGTAACTCCAATGACGAGAAACTACGGGCAAAAATATTTTTTCGAAAGGATCTTACAGTATAATATATAAATATACAACTAGTCTATATATATTAAATATATACATATATTTGTATGGTAATGACCATTTTTTCGATGCATCTGCCTTTGTCGTCCACGCGAAAATACGATTGACTACGATATTGACATTTATCAAAAAAATTGATCTCAATTGACACTCACAATACCACCTTGGCTCCATTCACAATGCACATTTGGTAACTATCAATCGTTCATTGATAATTGATAGCCGTAATACCAACAAGTCAATTTCTTTGATAATTATCGTTTATCGTTTATTTTTTGACAATAGAGGTGTTATTGAAATTTTAATGAGCAACTTTATTTTTCTCAACGGTTTTATTAAATTAAAATTGAAAATGTTCACATTTAAGATGGTTTTATTTATTTATCAATAGATTTAAAATAAATACAGTGGACTCCCCCTAAGTCGAATTGTCACGGGATACCATAATCTGTTCGAGTTAGAGAGAGCTTTACTTAGAGAGAGGGCTTTGTAGGGAAATTCGAGGAAAATGAATGTAAAAAAATGTAAAATATGTCGACAAAGTTCGAATTAGAGACAGTTCGGACTCAGAGAGAGTTTGACTCAGGGAGAGTCCATTTATATAGTTTTGTCCCCAGAACAGGCCGCGCTTTCCAAATGACTTAAGTCATCTCTTCTCTGTATTGGTGCATAATTTGCACTTGATGTTGGTGAAACCGAATGAAGTTCTGACATCTGGTACATCTTGATTGCGCGAAGAACACTTTTTCTTCGGGGTTTGTTGTTTCATGTAGTGAAAGAATTCTAGCCACCGCTTCATTGATTTCACTGCGAAGTTTTCTCTTAACAGTCCTCCTAATATTCCCTCAAACTCCTTTAAAATTGGGAAAATACTTAAATAGTGTAATTACACCAAAAAACTGAAAACAAAAGCAAACCAAATTTACATTCTCAACCACTTGGAGTCGTTAATGCGCCTGATTCTGTCGAGTAGTCGTTTTGTCACACTTAATCAACAACCGCAATACCGAATCATGAGGATTACAAAGCAGGACAAAAATACATTCCACAGAAATAAAATGAGAATTGTCGCTTAGTGACCATCTGATGAATCCGTCGCGTACGTTGCGTTTGAAATCTACACGAATCGCAGTTGCCGGATTGCAATAAGGTGCCCAATGAGTACGTTGCGTGCCTAATCCACTCTTGCCTAAATCTAAGAAATTCGAAATTTTAGAGTTCCTGAATTATTAGGAATTATTCAAAAACAATTTTAAATGAAACAAGAAATATTCTTTCATTCATAAAATATCGTAAAAACAATCACTCAAGGCTGAATCGCAAAGGCGCGTTCGCGCGGTCGGTCTTTGATAGGCGTTTCTAAGCGTTTAATCGAGCTTACGCGAATTTTGTCAGAAAGCGGCAGCCTCAGTTAATTCCTAGCAAAAATTCATTACTTGCGGAAATAATCTTCTCAGTTTGCCAAAAAAAATCAAATTTGGAAATGTATTTAAAAGAATAGTTTCACAAATGTCAAAAAGTACGTTGGACTGGAAAGTAGCTCTACCTAGAAATTCGTCCTCGCGCTTACGATATTACGGTCTGTGAAAACTCAACGCGCGACCGCCCCATTTCAACTTTAACATATGATTTACATGTATCCTACTGAAAATGTCAAAGCCCGACCGCCTAAGCGCGCCGTTGCGGTATGGGTAATAGGAGGCACCCGAATGAATTTCCATGGAAACATCTGTCAAGCGTCGTGGTGAACTTCGCTTGTGGGCTGTATTTGATGTCTCTCTCCCTCTCATAAGGCCTTATGAGTTGTCAATTTGTTGACCTGACGCAACGCACGCGACTGATTCTATGGGTTTGGGCCTTTAAAGGACAATCGGATTACTGATCTCAAACAGTCGTTTACTGACATGTCGTTAGACGACAAGCGGAATAGGGGTGAATGTTGTTGTACTAGGGACAGGACCACGGACTACACAAAATCTAGTTTGAATTAGCAGCACGATGACGAGCAGATCTAATAATCTAGACTCGCTACCGAAACAGTCATCGAATCAAGAAAAGCATTTTTTCAAAATCTTTCTTCAAAGGGAAACATACCCGATAACGTGAACGAACCCAAGAATGCATGGATTGTTTCGTCGAAATCCTTGCAAAAGGAAACTAATCAGGAAACTTCAATAGTTTCCGCTCAACGGTTCCATAATTTAAAACTGGGATACAGTCCACATTGCGCCACCAAAGCTGGTTAACTATTTCGACAAACTAAAATCGCATTAAATCATTTAACAAATGGGAATTGTTACACCCGGAATTACTGAGTCAGCACTAAGTGCATCAGACCAGTGCCAGGATGGGGTTTTCATGCGGACCAACGCACACATGTGTGTCCGCGCGCATCCTGTTTTGAAATAGAAGACGGATCCCGCAACCGTCATTCTGCCGTAAGATGCGCCATTTAATTGCCTTATACCCGTCCAATTGCAGCAGCACCATTGACTCACATGGAATATTGTTTTTCTTTTTCCTCGCTTTCCGTCGTACTGTCGCCCCATCCCCGTGTCCACGAAAACTGCTTTACAGCCCCATTTGCGGAACACTTTACTGCGGTACTCCATGGACCGTGGTGTCTCTCTGGCGGCGGCGCCAGTAGCAACCGCTGACCGTCTGTCATGAAGTTAAGAACTATAATGGGCATTGCCTTGTCCACGCCATCGGCATCACCGGAAGCCGTTCTGGATGCTGGAGGAGTAGTGGCCCAGCAATTATGCTTCGTAAAAGTTTTCTCTCATTTTCTCCGAGAGCGCGCAATGTGTCACTGTTTGTGTATCTTCTTCTGCTGAAATAACGGCGTTTGTGTGTGGGTGGGTGCTGGGATTTAAGGGACTTAATTGAAATAATGAAGTTTCCTGCGATGCGTGCTAATAAGTGCATTTAATGGTCGATTGTGGACCCAGAATGCACTGTCCTTCGTGTGTGCGGTGGATACGCAATAAAAATACATTTCGTTACATTGTTCCCTCATTGAGAAGGGAAAGAATGCGAATTGTTTTCCCTTATTGTTGGCTCAGTGTTTCACCGATTGTTTTCCTGAAACTAACGCAACTCATTTAGGCGAATGCTCATACAATTTAGAACTAAAATTATTCGGCTGTCATTTGTTGTTAAGTTGTCAAAGTTTTGCGAAATGACACCGAATCCGGTTGGAAAGAGTGTTGACGCGTGCTCTGGAAATCTGATGCAACTTGTGCGGAAAATGCGGAGTCTTTGCATATTTGAAACTCGGGTAAATCTAGAACTTGTGACCGTGATTTGCCTGGATCCCTGCTCAGTATGGAGCTCAGTATGAGTTTGTGCGATGATGGACACGAATTCCGCACTCCCGACCTTGGTGTAGTTACGCCAGGAATTGCCAACAAGACTGCTGGTACCGATGGACTTCTTAAAGCAGCTGCCGATGATTTAGCAAAGTGCTTACACCAACTCACCTGTAAGATCTGGTCGGGTGAAAGTATGCCTGACGGATGGAATCCCGCCCCCGATTGCCGATCCTAAGTGAAGGATACCGTCTAGACTACAGAGGTATTAGTCTCCTGAATATCGCATACAATAACTTACCTGCCGAATGTGTAAACTCATGAGACCCTGGGTCCACAGCTTGATTGGTCAATACCAGTGCGGGCTTAGGCCAGCCAAATCCCAGGAACTTGATGCCGCTACCCACCATCTATTTATCGACTTAAAGACCGCGTATCGCATTATTTATAGAGACGAGCTATTCAGCGCATTTTCTGTTTTGGCATGCTGCCTGCAAAACTCGTCCGTCTCGGATTTAGACAAAGCGATGCACTTTCATGCGACTATCGAGAAAATGAGAAAATCATGCGTAACTCAAACGTCAACACCAGAAGCACGGTATTCTAGAAATCGGTACAACTGCTCGCATATGCCGCTGAAATTGACAGCATCGGAAGAACTCAGTGGGCTTATGTCAGTGGGGCTTATGTGAGCATCGAGAAAGCGGCTAAAATGGAAAGAAACAAGGTCGACCAATGCCTAGACGTCTTGGACTGGGCGCCAACATAAGGATCTATAATTTAGAAGTTGGGAAAAATCTTTGTCTGCCTCGGCTCCAAGGTTAAAGAAAGCAATGACAACACTGCGAAAATAAAACGGGAAACCCTCTCTTGAAAGACCAGGGTATCCATTTATAAGACTTTGATTTTCCCAGTCCTGCTGAATGGAGCATAAGCATGGACATTAGCCAAAGGCGACGAATCCTTCGCATAATATTTGATCCCGCATGTGTTGAGGATATTTCAGCTGTATAGCGATATAAAATTGGTCAAATGAGTCCGAGTCGCTGGTCTCAGATGGCTAATTACACCTTCAATGGGTTTAGTAGGCTAAAAAACAAGGGCATGCACCTCTATGGGCTGCACCGCACCCGTATAGTTATTATTGTTATGACGGATGTAGTGATGAGTACCCTATTTTTTCCTATTTTTCCTTTTTCCTGGTTTATTACATTTTCAATTCATGTTACATCAGAAGATTGTGGACAGATAGTGCTCCATCAACATTTTATCGCATTGAAGGATTATGTCGGTTTTGTTGTTAAAATGTTAAAATTAGGCAAAGGCATCCAATTGCTTTCACATTTCGACTAAGAACACATAATCCACTTTTTTCTTGACTCCGCTCTTTTAACAGCTAGAGGTAGTTTAATACATACGATGGGTCGGCCCCTTTTCCTCACAAGTTCATCCAGTCTTCCATTTCACGTCCCTGTGGGCTGTGACCCAGAATTACTCTCTTCTCGAGGGCTACGTGCTGGGAAACTTGAGCTTTTCGCCGCAACATGTGACCAGCTTGTACTGCATTTCTATTGCCGAGGCTTTAAAGCTAATGCCCAGTGCTATTTCCAACATTGATATCATTTTGGCTGATTCCCTGACTAACAGGATCTGCGATTAAGAAACACCGTCATAATCGGGAACTCTGATGTTCAGTTCATGTTTAACAGATGGGAGAAATTGCCTGCGCCCGATCATTTTAGCATCCCCGATCCATCTGTGTAAGCATGTCGAGTTCTTGATGGTTTCATTAGTAGTCCACCTCTAGCTTAACACCGAAAAGTTATTTCGAACTCAAGGAACGTAGGAGTAAAGTTGTAGTCTAACTTGTATACTAGCGCAGAGTTCCTAGATGTTTTAATGGAAATGAAACCAAGCTGGCAGCTCAATATCCAGGAGCGTGCCAAAAAAGCCACCACGGCTATCGGGCCGACTAGGGCCATAGGGTGAAAATAAGTGCTACAACCCAATATAATCCAATGGTAATTTGTATAAGTAGTCATACCCATACTGCTGTATGGTGTCTCGATTTCGTAGACTGCACTCTATAAGAACATTAACCTCAAACCACTTGCAAGAGTGCAACGGTTGGACTGCGTATGTATCAGCGGAGCTCTAACAACTCCCTCCGCATTTCTGAACATACTCCTCAATCTCCAACTGATAGACCTAGTCGGTAGACGAGACTGCTGCGAATACGACGATGAGACTGAGATCATTGCATATGTGGAAAGAACTCCGGTATGGACACTCAACGATCCTCGGCAGATATAGTTATATACTAGAGGTCTGCATGAATATATTCATTTGCCCTGTCTAAATGAGTACACTACTTCAGTGTACTCTATTCATTGCACACATTCGGCATAGAGTACACCGAAAATGAGTACACCAATTTACGAAACAATCACTGTACTACATTCGATCACCAGATAACAAATTGAATGCTTTACTCAAATGAAACGAGTACCCATATAAATGTTCAAAATCCACTGAGTACACCGAGTACACTCATTCAAAACAAAAAAGTCTGTCTGTTTGTCTCCTTAATTTAATCAAAATTTAAGAGTAGGTGTAAGAAATGTAATCTAAATATTAATGACTTGAGTTACATGGTTACAGAAATATGTACATACACATTTACATTAAAACTTATATTAGTACTCGAAAATCATTTCCAAATGAAAAAAAATGGATTATTAAATAATTCAACCATAAGCAGCGAGCTTAAAATAAATAGTAAAAAAGGAAGAGGTAAAGTTTGGATGTAGTTGGTGTAATTAAAAGTACACAGAAATGGTCTAAATACAAAATGAATTGAACAGTACCATTCAGAAGTTGTTCGTGTGTTAACAAATCCAATCAAAAAAGCACTACAAATTTGGTCAAGCATACATTTTGATTGCCAATCTTTCCACGGCATTGGCAGTGATGATCAAGGTGATATAAACTGTTAGCTTGGTCCTTCGAGACACGTCTGTACTACTCTATTACCTCTTGAACTATCATGCGTGAAATCTTGCTACTGATCGTATTCGTACTGTTTACTTACATAAATGCTATGTGTTGAACAATAAAAAAAATGCAAATAGGAAGCTCTGTCCCGGTTTAAAAAAAATAAATGTAATATCAAGTGCAAATATCTACATCTTTTATGACAGCCAGGAAGCGATCAAACCTTTGAGTGCCGTCACCTTCAACTACTTCTCTTGCTTGCCGCATATCTCTTAACGAAATGGCCAAGCACATTGACATTCCAGAGAATCGCTAGAAAAGCTCTGTACTGTACATCCAAGCCTAGCGGTAGGCTCTAAGACAGCCACTGAAGCTCGAAACACTTGCTAAAGTAAATCGTAGATAGGCAGCTGGCACAGGATTTTTTACCAAATTTTTACCATTGATGACTCGACTTCAGACAGACTTGACCACTTTCCACAAAACGGAAGAATGCCAATCTGACGATATTCACGCGGGTTTGACTTCATGCTTGCTTCTTGAGTTCGGTGGTGGTCTATTCACGCTAAAAATAATGCGTAGTTAACATACGAAACTATGGGCTCAAGAGGCAATTGAGTAGTAGATCCATCTCTCGAAGGACCAAGCTGACCCTATACAAGACCTTGATCATCCCAGTCCTGCTGTACGGCGCGGAGGCATGGACAATCTCAAAAGCGGATGAGGAAGTCCTTGGTATTTTCGAGAGAAAAGCTCTGCGTGCGATCTTTGGTCCTGTTTGCGTTGACGGTTTTTGGAGGAGAAGATTCAACCACGAACTGTACGGGCTGTACAGCGACATGAGTCTAGTCAGGCGTCTTCGGATCCAACGCCTAAGATGGCTAGGCCATGTAGAGCGTATGGACAACTCAGCTCCGGCCCGGAGAGTATTCGACTTCGAACCCGTGGGACAACGCAACAGATGACGCCCGCGTTTAAGGTGGCGCACCCAGGTGGAGAAGGACCTCAACCAACTTGGCGTGCGACACTGGAGACAGCTAGCCAGAGACCTTGCTAGCTGGAGAGGCTTGTTGGGTGAGGCCCAGGTCCACCCCGGACTGTAGCGCCAAATGAAAAAGAAGAAGAACATACGAAATACATTTTCTTTAAACTCACGAAACTGCCACCCTTGCTCGTTAGAAAAGCGCGCCGATTTAAAATCAGTCGTACGAGTCGTCAGTGGTAGAGGTTTTACTCTCTTAACTCCCCGTCCAAGGTTAGTAAATGTAGCAGCATTTTGAAGGCTTCTTTGGTGAGTGCGTGTTCCCCAGGCACACACATATCTTTGAACCTCACTAGTCCCTGCTTCAATCAGTTACTTACATTTCGTGCTGCTCCTCGCCTAATAATCCCTTCAACTGTTGAGCATTTTCCACAAACAGCAGTTCGAACCCAAACGGCCCCAGGCTAAGTTATGCCTTGCACCCCTCAGGAGACGACGCAAAATTCACCAAAGATTCACTTTCGCTTACACAGTGTTTCAATTGATTTGCAAGCACAGTGAAAATGGCATTCCCTACAAAGGGCACTCTCATCCTCGGCCCTTCGCCCGATTTTGATGCAAATTTCATCAATCCTAATGCCAAGGGTAATTCAAAACAATTAAACATCAAAGCATCCATAACGGCATCAAATGGGATAATCCAATAAATCAATTAAACGCCAACTCCCACCAGGACGTAACGGCCACCAACACACACCCCAGTGAGCGGTGAGGAATGACACAGATCCCATCAACCAACATCTCAATCTCATTCAATTAAATTGACAATTTCATTCATTATCCCTGCAGTGACAGGCGATACGCAGGACCTGCTTAAACCGAACTTATACCGGCCACCATTCCTCCTTTTCAGTGCTCATCGATGGAGTGGACACAACCAAAATGACTCGAGACCAACTTGAGCAGTTCGCCCTCAGGCTCAAGGCGGAAATGGAACGTGAACGAGAGGAACGAAATTTCTACCAGCTAGAGCGGGATAAAATACGAACATTCTGGGAAATCACCCGGGACCAATTAGGCAAGTTAATTGTCACAAAAACTTTTCAAATCCAATTGCCCACACGTAGTACTTGGCACAAAGCTAATTAAAATCGCATTCTCACAAGGCAATTTGATTAACGTTTCATTGATTGATTTTGCTGTGTTCTCGTGCAGATGATGCTCGAACCGAGCTGCGCAAGAAGGACAAGGAAGTCGAGAACGCCCACGAGAAGGCAGAGAACGAGATCAGGCATGTGGTTCAGCAGATGAAGCACCTGCAGTACGAGAATCAAACGAAAATCGGTCAGGTGCGAGCGGAAGCTATGACACAGCTGAAGTTGGCCCAGGAGGAGCATGCGAGGCAGGAGCAAGAGCTCTTGGAGGACAAACGTGAACTGAAGAATTTGTTGCGCGAAAAGGACGAGACCCATGACCTGCAAGTGCAGCAATTGAAAGTGAAACAGCACGAAGATTTGGGGTATTTTCTTTCTATTTCCATTGTTTATTTAAATGTTGATAGTGGTCACTGGGAATTGCTAGGGAAGGAACGTAACCCATTCACAGTTGACAAACATTCTTTAACACATCTCATAGCACCCAGACGCACTCTTGAGACTCTACGAGGGTTTTTTCTCAAACAATGATAAGCAATTGCCATGCTTACACAGGGTGTTCCGCACGAATGTAGTTCTTTATGAAAATCGAAGAGAAAAGACTCAATGCTTAAAATATGAAAAGGGAATTAGTCAAGTCATATCGCACTTAGGCCAATATGCAGATGGCCTCTGTGAAGTGTGTATCCACGATGAGAGATATTATTTAGTCAGCCACCTTCGAGCCGAAGAGACTAGAGAATGCAGCCTAGGTGTTCAGCAGGAAATGTAAAATCCTTGAATTTGACCCGCAAAACTTCGAGTTCTTATACTGGACTCGAATTTAAGGTCGAAGCTCTATATCCAAAAAGTGTCAAGAAGGAATTCACGGCTCTGTGCTGCTGTAAAACTGGATATGGGGACTTCAGCCCTACGTGGTCCATTGGTTATTTACATCAGTAGTCCGACCCAGTCGCGCTCAGACCAGCCTGAAATCGTTGCATATGTAGAAAGAACTCCGTTTAGGACACTCCACTATCCTAGGCAGATATAAGAGACACAGTTGTCATGACAACTTAACTACTCTTCAGATCATACTAGAAGTCTGAATACCAGATGCTGGATGGTCCTCTGCAGATCTTCACAGGTGGATAGAAAATGAGTGAAGGCGTGGGTGTGTGTGTATATTTTCCTCTATTTTATCTGTAGCGTCTCAGCCTGTAATATCGACAGAAGTGGCTCTATTCTGGCTAAAAAAAAAAACAAGTACAGATAACGTCATCTGTTCTAACAGCCAAGCAGCGTTCAAATCTCTGCCATCACCTTTAACTCTACGTCTTCCCATAATTTCCGCCATCTCTTAACAACATGGCTAAGTATTTTCACATCCAATTGGGGTGGGTGCCTGGACACTGACATTCCAGTAAACTGTGAAGAATACAAACACTGTGTTTCTTACCTTCATGCCTATCTTACTTACTTACTTATCAGGCTGACGACCCATGCAAGGTCCGAGCCTGAGCGATCGCTGCTTTCCATTCCTGACGGTCCTGGGCACGTTCGGCATCCGCGATTACTTGGTCTTTATACCGGAGATTCAGTCTTCCTCTCCTTCTCGAACCAAGAGGTTCGGATTCGAAGACCCTCTTAACTGGAGCATTGTTGTCCATGCGCTCGATAAGGCCGAGCCAATGCTGTCGACAGATCTTTGCCTTCCAGACTACATCCACATCTTGGTACAGCTCGTAGAGTTCGCGGTTGTGTCTTCTCCTCCATTCGCCTTCCTCGCAGACGGGACCATATATCCGACGTAGAATTTTTCTTTCGAAGGCATCAAGTATCAGCTCCGCAGTTTTGCTTATCGTCCAGCTTTCGGCTCCTTATAGCAGGACTGGCAAAATAAGGATTTTGTTGAGCATGACCTTAGTTTGAGTCAGAAGTTTTGATGCCATTTGTTTTGACAAACCGAAGTAACACCGGTTGCCAAAGGCGGTTCTACGTCGGATCTCCACAGTGATGTCGTTTGTGGAGTTTACGTTTGCCCCGAGGTAGACAAACTCCTTTGCTACCTCGAAATTGTAGTTGTCGAATGTAATATAGATGGGTCTAACAACCAGACAACCATGCCTGTCGCTACTATAAAATATCTGCTAAATCTAGAAACACTGGCTCAAATGAATCGCAGATGGGCGATTACCATTACCAAACAACTTTGGGTACGATCCAACTGTCCCTAAGCTATCGCTTAACCTGATAAGACTGAGCAAACCGAATCTCAGAACTCTCATCGGCGTTATAACTGGGCACTGCGTCATTGGAACTCAAGCCTCTAGATCAGGCCTACCTTACGATGATATCTATACAAACTGCAAAGAAGAGGATGAGGATGACACTACATATTGCACATCTACTCTGCAAGTGCGCTGTCTCCTCCCGCAGAAAAGTCATCTAGAAGCCTTCTAGTTCAACAACCTGGCTGAACTAAAAAGCATCACAGTCATTCACAGAGTCATTCATCTCCTAGGCTTTACTAAAAGCACAAACTGATTTGTGGAATATGATCAAACATGTGGTGCGATGCTTTGCTGTAGAAAGAGGAATGAATGATAGTCTTCCACCTGGCTTAGGTGATTGTGACATTCAATAATGAAAACTAATAAAACACGACTGGTTTGTTCAGTGCAATAAACTCTCTTTATTTAAGTCTTACGGAAAGTTGAGAGATGGTTTGAATTACAATATATCAGTGGTGTTAATGGCATGACATGCAATTATACTTGATGTGAGTACATGACGATTTAAAAAGCGATATTAAAAATATAAAAATTTTTATTGAACAGAAATATAATTTTTACATTTGAGCCTAGTTGTAGGCTTACAAACTAAAAGTTAGGGAGTTAGCTCAACAATGGGGGCCCAAATGTCCTACAATGTCTAGTGCTATCATCGGGTTGTTGAAATCCGTGTGTCCATGGTGGTCCTTTTAGGATAGGGTGGTGGTGTGGTAGCCGATTTAGTCTCGATGGTTATTGCTATCTCTACTCTGGTAAAATTCATGCAGCTCGTTGTTCGACGTCTTTGGAAAGTTTTGCTCGTTTAGCAGATTTATCGCTTTGAAGTAGCTTTGTCCGGGCATTGTGTTTCTCTGTGTTCATGAGAGTGACCATCTCATGAAAAGATTGACGGCAATTCAGAAATGTCTCGCAGTGAAAATTGAGTGCATCGAGGCACTTGATCGGAGCTTGGTGGCCAGAGTGGGTCGTGGGGGAGGGCGAAAAATCCTAAGGAACTAAGCCGTACAGGCTGTAAGCCATTAGCCTACGCAGACGACGTAGTCCTAGTTGTAGGGAAAAATTTCTTCACACCGTTAGGGATATCATGAACTTCTCACTAAATAAAATTTAGAAGTGGACTGGAAAAGCCGGCCTGGACATTAAACCATCAAAAACAGAGCTCGTATTGTTCACGAGACGATGTATCATACATCCGATAGAGTCCCCTAAGCTATAGTAAAAGGAACTCAGCTTCAGTAGTCAGTCCACATACCTAGGAGTATTCTTAGATAGCAAGTTAATTTGGAAACCAAACATTAAGGAACGTTTTAAGAAGGCGGTGGCAGCGGTTTACACATGTAAGAGGATCCTTGGCCCCACATGGGAAATTAAACCAAGAATGACTCACTGGTTGTTAGACCCATCTTAACGTACGGTATCCTTATTTGGTGACAAGCACTGAATAACAAATCCAATCTTAAATCGGTAAGCAGTATTCAAAGATTAGCGTGTATCTGCACAACAGGGGCTATGCGATCCACACCTGCACAACAGGGGCTTTGCGATCCACACCCACAACCGCCATGGAAACATTGCTACAGCTTCTTCCAATGGACATCTATGGGAAGGTGGTAGCTACCAAGGCAGCATTAAGACTACGAGAGTGCAACCGCTGGAGCTGTTCACATAGCTTAGGTCATACAGAGATAATCAGAAATGCGAGACTAGCAACGCATACAGATTATACATCACCCGCTTTAGACTTTGGGCTCAAAACACTCATCCCAGACAGGAAAGATTGGGCAAAAGATCTGGTCCTCAACTGAAAAACTGCAACGAGCTCTGGACAAAATAAACAAATGGTCAAAACGCTGGCGCATTGCTTCCAATGAGACCAAATCAACGCACATAAATTTTACCTACAGAAATATTGAAAATCGACCAGTTTTCATTAATTCTGTACAAATACCGTATATATTTTGGTATGACACTCGATGCGAAACTCAAGTCGAAGGCCCACGTGAAAAAGAAACGGGATGAGCTCGAACACCGGTATAGAGAAATGTACTGATTACTTGGAAGGCACTCCATGCATGTACAACAAACTGCTATTATACAAGTAAGTACTGAAGCCTATATGGACTTACGGCATACAACTATGGGGTTGTACCAAAGCAAATAACAGAGGATTTATTCCTTTCCTCCTTTTAATATACAACTATACGGGATATTGTGGAAGCTCCCTGGTATTTCAGGAATTGTGATATACAAAGGGACCTAGGGATAAATACCGTCGACGAAGAAATAACAAACTCCGCTCGAAAGCTAAGTATCAGGCTTCATGGTCATTGTAACAATGCCATCCTCCCAACTTTTGACATAAGACGAAAAACCAAAAGGGAAGGGTGTTTTTAGTTAGCAAAAATCTGACACTACTATGTGGACACGGGTCACATAGTGTCTTGTTGAAGATTTTCACCAACCCAAGTAACAAAAAAAAAATGTTACTTACGGATGCCTTCGACTCCTCTAATCGGAGACGGATGGAATTAGACTTTGAGGTTTATTTGACCCTCACTAAGGCCCAATGAAACAAATACACTCCTGAAACTAAACTGGAGTGGAATAAGACATGTTGTGGGCATTATAACCAGAATAGGATCCCCCACAACGACTACTGCAGAAGCTGTAAAGACGAGGAGGAGGAAGAAACTACGCTTCACGTCCTCGGCACTTGTCCAGCCCTTGCAAAAACTAGAAATGAATTACTAGGCAATTACTTAGCAGTAATTTACAGGTAACGTCACACTTAAAGATACAAGACATAGCTAAGTTTATCAGGGAAAAAAATTGGCTGTAAATCAGCAAAGGAGTGGATTCATCAGGTCTCCAGGCTTATTCTCTTTTCTTTGGTATAGTTCCTTTGAATTAAAGAGGAGCCGGTATAAAGTACCGGGAAGTGATAGTACAAGGGATCCAACCAGGATCTAAGTGGGCCACAAATGCTACAATCACCCTTACCTAACCTAACCTATGTTAACGGTCGCTATTTCTTTAAGTCTGTGTGCCCATGTATTATCTTCCTATTTCTGCAAGAGCAGGGCAGGTTTCGAGGTAGTGTAGCATAGTTTCCTCTTCCTCCTCGTCCCTACAGCTTCTGCAGAAGTCGTTTCAGGTTGTTCCACGCCTCCTGGCCTAGTTTTCAATTAGGCAATGGCCGATGATCACGCCTACTGTTTTACTAATATTCTTCCTGTCAAATTCTAGGAGGGCTTTAGTTCTAGTTGGATCTAATGCAGGCCACATCGTGTCCAATTCCTTCCATCTGCTGTTGGTTTTGTTTATGGCGTCTGCCATTAGCATTGATTTTAACGATATCACTGGGTCGTGCGGTGTATCCTGATTTTGTGCGAGTGGTAGACTCGCCCACCTTATTGCTAATTCGTCGGTTGCATCTATCGGCAACCTCCTGTAGAGATGGGGGGCAGAATCTTACCATCTTGGAATTAACCGATGGTGTTTCCAGAGCCTTCACTAAGTCGAGGAGGACGACGGAACCTCGTGCTACTACCATATTACTTGCTGTCACAAAGCCATTGAGTCGGAAAGACGAATAGAAATTGAAATATAGGAAGGTCTAAGTCAATATCCCATCGCTATTATCAATTTGCTTAAGCAACAGGTTCAACCACAAATTCAGAAGAAGTCCTTGGTAAGAGTCTTGGAGTTGGCCAGCACAAAAGTTATAAGTATTCCAAGTATGATCCAACAGATGCCATTAACTCAAACAGGACGTACTTGTCGTACTTACACCCTACCGCCGAGTCATTGAAGAGTGCTAACTTAAAGAAAATCGTTGAAACTACTTTTATTTACACAAAATGTCTTTTCGTATTTTCTTAAATTAAAACGTTACCTTTTCATCCTATCGGCTGAAATACATCTCATTCTTCTCTGCAACTCATAAAATGTATCCCCACCCTTAGACGCAGAGTTAATCTGATTTATAAGCTTCAACTTTGTCGTGGCCTCAGCCTTAGCACCGTTACACTTTATAGTTCTACAAATCTAACGAACACACCCTGGTTAGCTGATACTTTCCATCATAACTGAAACTTAATGACTTCCCAGCGAGCTTAAACTTCAAACACCCTTAAAAAAAAAACATAACTCTGGAATTCCTCTTGGGAAGTCTCAAAGAGACATGGTTTAACATTTAATAATCTTAAATAACTCAAACCAACAAAGTCCTTCCAATTTAAGGCCCTGGCTACAACTAAACGGTGACTCATCTTTGATCAATTAAAAAGTTAAACAGTAATGAAAAATAATTATCCCAGCTGCACGGCGTAATGAAGAGCACGAAATTCCTCACAATACCGATACCGTTGCACCAGCACTTAATATCTTTTCCTTTGTTCCTTTTTTTCAGAGAAATTACATCTCGTTACGAGCACGAAGCGCGGGAGATGGCGCAAATGTTTCAGCACAAGACGAAAATCCTCCGCGAGGACATGGATCTGAAATACCGCATGGAGATGTTCGAAGTGGAGGAGCGCAAGAACGAGCAGATACAGAAGCTGAACGACGACCACGACGTGGCGTTCGGTGACATGAAGAACTACTACAACGACATAACCCTCAACAACCTGTCCCTGATAAGCAGTCTGAAGGAGCAGATGGAGGAGCTGCGCAAGCAATCCGAGCGAAGTGAACGCCTCTACAACGAAACGTTGGCGGAGAACAAGAAGCTGGTCGAGCCTCTCAGCCACGCCCGCGCCGAGCTGGTGGACATGCGCCGGAAGCTGGAGCACTACGATCGCGATAAGCAGCAGCTGACAAGGTTCAAGACCCGCAACGTAGCCGCTGAGAAGAAATTGAGTCAGCTCAAGTGGGAGACCGAAGCGCTACTCATGCGCAACGACACGCTGGTCGAGGAGCGCGAAGCACTGAAGCAGAAATTCGAAGAGGCCATCGTTGAGTTGGAGCAGAAGACGAGCCTCCGCAATGTGATTCTCGAACAGAAGGTCGCCGAGCTCGAGAGCGACGCCGAGAAGCGCGAGGCACTGCTCACCGAGGCGGTGCTGGCAGCCGGCATGCAGCCGGACAGCATGAAAAACAAAATCGACAACATTCTGCAGAGAAAGACGAAGAAGATCGACCACCTCAAGTACGAGCTGGCGAGGGTGTGCAAGGCGCACGACGATCTCCTAGCGACGTACGAGGCGAAGTTGGTCCAGTTCGGCATTCCGAAGGAGGAGCTCGGTTTCGAGCCACTGCGAACCGCAGCCAAGGTTAGCTACGGAAGCGGTCCAGCAGGGCTGGTTACCAGAAATCGATAGCCACCAGAACACCAGTGTTTGTCTCTCGTAGTTTTCCGTTGTCTGGTTGTGAAATTATGAATGGAAACGAAGGAGAAGAGTGAAATAAATTTGTGCAGTGGTTTTCTCATTTTTCCTCTTTTCCAGTTCTTTTGTGTGTTTTCTTTGTCTGTACCTTGGCTGGATTTGATTTGATTTAAATGGACGATTATGTTTCCGCAGAACACCACCACCCAGCGTGGATGTGCAGTAAGGCAGTGATGCGTCTGTTGACATTAGAAGTTGAAGCACGAGGGAGGCACTCTTGAATGTTAAAGTGAGTGTGCGTTTCATACTTTCAAGTTTCTCGCAAGAAGCTGGTCACTATTGATAAGAGTTGCTTCACCTTGGCGACGGGGGTTTTGTGCAAAAGTTTCAAGGCCTACAACTCTGAGTCGGGTAGAGTTGATGTCTATGAAGCGACAACCAATTCTACACAGCATTTCTTGAGACTGCCGTTGGAAGCAGGATTTCTGAGCTGGGAGAAGGGATATATTTTTCTCTCTTGCCCAATTAATCGTGCCATTCTGAATTCGTAACTTTCTTTTAAATTTGAAGTGGTTTCTGTAATAAGGTAAACCCTTATGCATCGAAATTAATGAATGTGGACTGCGGGGGTAACTGTTACACATTTAATATTCACCCTATTTGATCACCCCATTGCGATTGCGTAAACGATAAACGATACTTATCAACGAAATTGACGCGTTGGTATTGCGGTTGTCAATTATCAATGAACGATTGATAGTTACCAAATTTGCATTGTGAATGGAGCCAAAATGGTATTGCGAGTGTCAATTGAGATCAATTTGTTTGATTAATGTCAATTTCTTAGTCAATCGCATATTTTTGGACGACAAGGGCCGAGACTTCGAAAAAATGGTCATTACAATACAAATATACATATATATTTAATATATATATAGATTAGTAGTTTATTTATATATTATAAGATGAATTATTTATTTATATATCATACTTTAAAATCCTTCTTTCGAAAAAAAATATACTTTTGCCTGTAGTTTCACATTATTGGAGTTGCATGGTTAAACTTCATCCACTTCGGTCAAATATGTTCTTCGAGTACGTTAAAAACGTCTGTCAGAACCAGAGACAGTTGAATGCGCAAGGCCAATGGAATGTTCATTCCCAACGCTTAACTGGTACGACCCATGTGCACATAATCGCAATGCAGTTGCTTGTTTGATAACGCTTGGGATTGATGTAGATCTTCCAGCCAGTTTTAATTTCCATTCCAATTCAGATAAGAAAATGCTGACTTCGATAAACGGAAGTTCTTTACAAAGCTGAAAAGGACCAGCTATAAAACCTTTTTTTTTATTAAGGAAATTTCTTTTTTCTTCCCCTGCTCAAAATTTCCAAAAATCTCCTGATCGTCGTCATCGAACCACAACTCCACTGAACTCATTTTTACAATTAGATTTCCTTTCTTTATTTTATCTTCTTCTTCTTCTTCTTCTGGTGGCGCTACAGTCCGGGGTGGACCTGGGCCTCAAACAGTAAGTCCCTCCAGCCGTCACGATCTTAAGCCCGCTGTCTCCAACTGCGCACACCTAGTCGATTGAGGTCCTACTCCACCGGTTCCGTGGGCGTCCACTATTCCGTTGTCCCACTGGTTCGGAGTTGATTTCTTCGGGCCGGAGCTAAGTTGTCCATGCGCTCTACATGGCCCAGCCATATTAGGCGTTGAATCCGTAGACGCCTGGCTAGGCTCATGCCGCTGGGCTGTACAGTTCGTGGTTGAATCTCCTTCTCCAATAACCATCAACGCAAACAGGACCAAGATTGAACGCAGAACTCTTCTCTCGAAAAGACCAAGTGCTTCTTCATCCGCTTTTGAGATTGTCCATGCCTACGCATCGTACAGCAGGACAGGGATGATCAAGGTCTTGGCTCCTCGGAACGTTCGGGCATCAAGAATGCTGGAGGAGTGTCTGCCGTCGATCGCAACATGATAAATCTGGTTGACGGTGACCGCCAGTTCCCTTCATGGAATGTGAGGTGTGGGAACCGCGTGCTAGCTACAGAGAGATTATGTCCCGTGACAAAGTCCACCAGCCTGACTCCGTTATCGGATGTGGTGTCGTATGTTACCCGATGACTTTGTTAAAGATGTCCTTCTTACTCAGTTTGCATAAAAAATCCTAGAACGATCTTGGTGTCGAAGCCGGGGCACTGTTCGTAAGTACTTTCTAGGAGATCATAGAAGTCATCCTTGCTGTTGTCATCTTTGTCCTCTGTCGGGGCGTGTGCGCAAATCAGGCTGATGTTCCCGAATTTAGACTTGATGTGGATTGTTATGAGGCGTTCGCTTTTACAGACAAAGCTAAAGACATTTTGCCAAGGTCTGACTCGAACAACAATCACCGTCATAGATGTCGCAGTTTCTGGAAAATGCCCAAGAGATGCAGATCGACACCCACCACCTATTCGTCGATTTCAAGGCCGAATAAGACAGCGTGCATAGGGACGAGCTATACAACGCCATGTCTAGTTTTGACATTCCTGCCAAGCTCGTCAGATTGTACAGGATGACGATGGAGAATTCTCGCTGTTCCATCAACGTCGGTAACCAACTCACCGAGGCCTTCAATGTCAAAAAAGGTTTTAGACAAAGCGACGTGCTGTCATGTGATTTCTTTAACATCATCCTGGAAAAGATCGTGAAAGACTCACACGCCAACACTAGAGGCACGATCTTCCAGAAGTCCGTACAACTATTAGCATACGCGGATGACATTGACGTGATGGGCAGAACACAGCGGATTTGCTGGCATTGAGGCGGAAGCGGCTTAAATGGGTCTAGCGGTGTATGAGGCCAAAACGAAGTATATGCTGCCATCAAGAAAGTACGCACAACATCGACGTCTTGGACAGAGCGTCACAATGGGCAGCTATAACTTCGAGGTAGTCAAGGACTTTGTCTACCTCGGCTCCGCAGTAAACAGTACAAACAACATCAGTACCGAGATCAAAAGCAGAGTAACTCTTGTCAACCGCTGTTTCTATGGGCTCAAGAGGCAAATTGAGTAGTAGAGCTATCTCTCGAAGGACCAAGCTGACTTTATACAAGACCTTGATCATCCCAGTCCTGCTGTACGGCGCGAAGGCATAGACAATCTCAAAAGCGGATGTGGAAGTCCTAGGTCTCTTCGAGAGAAAAGCTCTGCGTGCGATCTTTGGTCCTGTTTTGCGTTGACGGTTTCTGCAGGAGAAGATTCAACCACGAACTGTACGGGCTGTACAGCGACATGAGCCTAGCCAGGCGTCTTCGGATCCAACGCCTAAGATGGCTAGGGCATGTAGAGCGTATGGACAACTCAGCTCCGGCCCGAAGATTCTACGACGTCGAACCCGTGGGACAATGCAACAGAGGACGCCCGAGTTTAAGGTGGCGCACCCAGGTGGAGAAGGACCTCAACCAACTTGGCGTGCGACACTGGAGACAGGTAGCCAGAGACAGTGCTAGCTGGAGAGGCCCAGGTCCACCCCGGACTGTAGGGCCAAATAAGGAAGAAGAAGAAGAGAGGTAGAAGTCGGGCATCTCTGTAATACTTAATTTGTAAGCGTACGGTATTTGTACAGAATTACTAAATACTGGTAAATTTTCAAATATGCCTGTAGGTAAAATGTGTATGTGTTGATTTGTTCTCATTGGAAGCGTTTTGGCGATTCGCTTATTTTGTCTAGAGCTCATTGGAATTTTTTGGTTGAGGATTCAACTGAACTTCCCATCGCCAGGATCGCTGTGTCATCTGCAAATGCAGCCACAAGTGTCTCCTCCGTTTGCGGTATGTCTCTGGTGTGCAACAGATATAATATAGGACCAAGGACACCCCCTTGAGGGACTCCTACTCGGATCTCCTTAAAATCTGAGTATTCTGTTCCGTGCTTAACTCTAAATATCCTATTATCGATATAGGATTATAGGATCTTATATAAGTTGGTCGGTAGAAGCCTGCTTAGCGTGTATTTTAGGGCTTCATGCCGGACGTCGAAAGCCTAGGAAACGTCAAGTAGGGTGGTAGAGCAGATCTTCTTCTCTTCTAATGCTCCTTCAATTTCATTAGTTATTCTGTACACCTGGTCAATAGTCGCGCGTTTCGCTCGAAACCCAAATTCGCGGTCAAGTATTAGTCGCTTCTATTCGATAAATTTTTTCATAAATTTTGGATATTATTGGTAACAGCGTTATAGATCTGTACGACTTTTTGTTGTTTAACGGTTTGCCCGGTTTTGAGACCGTAATCACTTTCGCAACCTTCCATGTGTCTGAAACATATAACAGCGTAAAGAAAGCGTTAATTAAATAGGAGAGTTTAATTATCGCCTTTTGTGGCAAGTTTTTCAGGATTTGTCCAGTTATAAGATTATAGTTAAGTTATGTAGCCAGGAGCCTTGTTGTTTTTTATATTTTTGATTGACTGGCAGAGTTCGTTTAGCGATACTCTTTCGGTTTGCAAGGTCAGATATCTCTTAAGTACTAGATTTCTGTTTTAAATTCAAATTTCATTCCGAATCACAGAATTTAAACATAAGTTAAAATTCTTGTTCCATAACCATTCTGTTTCTGTTCCACACCAGAAAGATTTTTCCCAAGAGATGGCTCTGACACCACTAAAGAGGCATACACCGATTTGACAGCTGACAACTGTGTAGTAGGGGGTGGAAAAAAAAAGTTAAAAAACAAATCACTGTGGAACCGTGGAAAAAGTGCTCGAAAACAAAGCCTGGGATCTATTTTTCAGTCCAATACATTTGGATCTTGATCTGAATTCGCTAGCGAAGCCTCCAACGTAGGAAAGAAAATGTCATCAATATTCGATCCAAACGAAATGAGTCACCATGAGTCGAAGGCGAAGTTCCTCACCAGCACAAATGACCCACCCACGTCAGGATATGTTACTTATCGAATGCAGGAGGAACCTGCAATATTTACCAAACGCAAGATGATCCTCAACATCCCACAAATGTATTCGGATATCGCACACCTCGTTGTCGCCCGTAACTGGCTGTACTGCATTGTTTCGCAGAACGTTCTGCTGAAGTTTCAATTGCCAAAAGCAAATCCTCCAATAGGTAAGCATCGCCTTCAAAGATCAACTTCATTTCATGCAGTACCTCTGCAGAAATTCCATTGGACAAATACACAAGCGGATATGCAATTTCGAAGATTTTCCTTGACCACACCGGTCAACATTTGCTTATTACGCTGGCATCGAAGACACCAGGCCTCACTCCAGAGTTGCTGTACGTCAATGGAAAAGTGAATAAGGTGAAGCGAATTGAAAAACTTAAAGATCACGAAGTAACCGCAGTCGGATTTAATCTGTATCACGGCGATGAGTCTACAACTGGTCCCATTCTAATTGGTACCAGTCGAGGGTTAATCTTTGAAGTGGAACTCACTCAAGATGGGGACAGATCATACAGAAAGCAGGTACGTACAAATCTATGTGTCCGTTGATGCCTTCTTTCATTACATCATTTTCTCACCTGACACCCTAAAACAATCGAAAATTAAATGAATAGCTGCCTTCATACACTCCTTTGTACGGAATGAGGGAATTGGATGGACTGGTAAATCGCTAAGTTTTTCATTTTTCTTTCCCCCCAACACGAGTATTTTCATTTTGATTTGCGTTTATAACACTTGTTCACGTACATTCACGCGCACGGCTTTTTTAAACCCCAAAATGAAACTTTCATTCCGAATGCTCAGTGTTTTTTGTGTTCATTTGCAGATAAACGATCTGGGACTAGGACGCACCAAGTATCCAGTGACTGGTTTGGAGCTGTTCCGAGTGCCACACTCCAACAGGTACGTTGTGATTGCAACGACACCGGATCGTATATGTGGATACTGCGAAACATTCCGTCCGGAAGACAAGTTCTCGCTGCAGGCGCTCTTCAATCCGTATGTGATGGGGCATCGTAGCGAGTTGGAGGAGAAAATCGAAACCGACCTCAAATACTCCGTTCTCAGATTTCACCTTGAGTCCCAGTGGCCAACTAAATACGCCTGGCTCAACGGCAGTGGAATCCGGTTCGGAGAACTGTCCAAAGATCCCGCCCAGGAGACCTTTATCTATGGCAAGGAGAATATACTCTTTTCGAAGGATTCGAAACCACTCACACCTGAAGAATGTGCACAATTGGTACCGACAACTTTTATGTTGACACAATACCATGTGCTGCTGGTGTTTCCCGATCACATAACCGGCATTTGCTTGCTCAACCAAGAGGTCATCTATGAAGAGTACTTCTCCGAGGAGTTTGGAAAGCTCCTTGGCATTGTGAAGGATCCCATCAATGGATCCATCTACGTGTATACTCCCAAGCAAATATTTCACTACAGGGTTACGCATGAAAAGCGCAATCTTTGGCAGTTGTACCTGCAAAAGGGTATGTACGATTTAGCTGAAGAAAATGCCGAAAATCCTGCGCAAATGGACATAGTCCTGGCTCGAAAGGCAGAACTCTTATTCGAACAAAAAGAGTACCTACGCAGTGCGGAAATATACTCCAACACGCAAATCACCTTCGAACAGATTTGCCTGAAATTCCTTTCGCTCGAGGACAAGCGTCCTCTGATGACTTACGTCAAGAATCGCCTAAACAAACTGCGCGACGAAGATCTCACACAGATCACCATGCTGGTAGTGTGGCTGGTCGAACTATACCTCACCGAGATCTCATGGCCGGGCCTGGATGAGGTGAAGAAGCGAGACTGGCAAAGCGAGTTCAATAGTTTCCTGGGCATCCCGCGAGTGGATAAGTGCATTCGAAAGAACAGATCTGTAATATACGATCTGATGGCTTCCCATGGCGACAGTCACAATTTGTCCATGTTGGCTGCTGCGAATTACGACTACGAATCGGTCATTAACCAACACATCAATCAGCGGAAGTTCGCAGAGGCATTGGTCGTGCTGAAGACTCAAAAAACTGTTGATATGTTCTACAAGTACTCTCCAATCCTAATGGAGGAGATTCCGCAGCAAACTGTAGCCCTATTGATTGCCCAAGGAAAGAAGTTGAATTTCGAACGACTAATGCCGACGTTGATCAGCCTGGACAGCCAACAGCACGTGGAGGAAATAATCAAATACCTTGAGTATGCGGTGTATTCACTAAGCGAGCGGAAGCCGGCTGCGCACAACTATCTGCTGCGGTTGTATGCTCAATATAAACCGGAGAAGTTGGATAAATATCTGGAAAATGAGGGTGTCGATATATCCCTGGTGCACTATGATGTGAAATACGCACTTCGGGTGTGTTTGGAACACGATGCGAAGACGGCTTGTGTATTTATTCAGTGCTTGCTTGAGATGTGGGAAGCTGCGGTGGAGTTGGCACTTACTTTCAATATTCAAGTTGCGAAGGAGACAGCCTCGAAGCCGGCGGACGATGAGACACGCAGGAAATTGTGGCTGAGAATTGGTAAATTAGAAAAAAAAAAATGTAGCGCTGTTCTTTTGTAGTTTTGTAAAGAGTAGTGACCGCTCCCTTTATGTTTTAAGTTTTAATTCTCGGTTCTCTTATCAGTTTAAATCTTTCTGTATAAGAGAGCAGCTATTGTGGGAAGCATAGCTTTTGGTACCAAACAACATGTCGCACTTCTTCTTTATTTGGCGCTTCAGTCCGGGTTGGATCTTGGCCTCAACCAACAAGACTTTCTGAGTAGCAAGATGTTGGCTACCTGCTTCCATTGTCGCACGCCAAGTTGGATGAGGTCCATTTAGCAACTTGCTAGGATTGCGTGCGTTATCTGTAGTACCTTAAAAGAAAGGCTATGGAAAGTAACACCATCAGTCTGGATTGGTGTGATATGTAGGATGGGCCATCATTCGATTTGGATGTATTGGTCGGCATGGCTGCTGGCAAGTTGTCTTCAAAATTTCGTTTGAACTTCTGTTGGCTTTTTTATCAAGTCATTAATCCATGGCCTGACCCGGGCGGGCGAACCATTTGTGGCATCTTCAGGCTCATCTTATCCTGAGATCTGAGTTTTAATAAATTACCACATCAAATTTATTTGAGTCCTCATATACTTGTGTGCACCTCCTTAGAGCATGCTGCGCTAACACAGTCTCGAAGTTGAAGACTCTGAAAAAGAGTCACATTATGCACATGCCCTCTAAGTGAGCTTAGACGCTTGAATTCGTTGACTCTGGCTAAACTCATTTCGATGTTACCATCAGCGAAAACATGACCCACATGTGCACGCATTGCATTATCTGTGGACTCTATTCTTTGACCTGGGTACTGATGTTTGTACTACTCACTGTGGAGTTGAGGTAGACAGGGTCTCCGACTATATCGAAGTACTAGCTGGTCATTGTGATGCTTTGTCCAAGACGTCGATGTTGTGTGTCCTTTCTTGCGGATACCACTCTCTTCGTTTTTACTCATTCACCGGCAGTCATTTTAGTTGCTTCCGTAGGGCGACTGGATGGCGCTGTTGCTTAAGTGTCTGCCCCTGGTTATCGGGTTCTGCCTCTGGTTATCCCCGGTTCCAATCCCAGTGAAAACAAAGTTAATACGGTTTTATCTGGTTCAGTCACCATTTACCGTTGGGATCAATTTAACGGCACTATCACTCGAGTGGTCAATCAGTGGTAATAGTTTGACTGTGGTTATCACAATGGAACAACATGGTGTACTGATGAATTCACTAGCACCTCCCCCTACCTACGTACCTAAATGTTTTATTGTTAATGCTTTTGAACACGTCTATGAAGGCTCGCTGCTTTCGGCCAACCAACTATGTCGCGAATTATATCCACCTACAGTGTCTATCTGCACTTCTTAGGTCTTTTCTAACCCTTTTATCTTGATATGCCTAGCAAATGCCATTCTAAGGTCCGCTCATTATTGCTCCTTGGCTGGCAGTGATCGGGGATATCTTCTATCTTCGTCGTAGAAGGCAGTGTGTCACTGAGATGAGGATAATTCAAAATGAAACAATTTGAAATCAATTTTCTCTCGCCTACTTATCTTATTTATAATCCCCTTCCAGCTCAACACGACATTCGAGGAACAAACGATGTAAAAAAAGCTCTGAAGCTATTAAAGGAATGCGATCTGTTGCGCATCGAGGATCTCCTTCCGTTCTTCTCTGACTTCGAAAAAATAGACGATTTTAAGGAAGCAATATGCTTTGCTTTGAAGGTAAGACCATACCATCCTGTGTCCAATCATATGTGCTGACAACCTTTCAATCTAGGAATATAATCAAAAAATCCAAGAGCTCCAACACGACATGGAGGAATCTTCAAAATCAGCAGAACTTGTGCGAAGTGATCTGCAAGGCTTACGCAACCGTTCAGTGCGAATTGCTGCCCAGGAACCCTGCGCCATATGCGAGGCTTACCTCCTTCTCAAACCATTTTTCGTATTCCCCTGTGGGCATAAATTCCACGGTGACTGCCTTGAAAAACAAATCATTCCAATGCTTAGCTCCGAGCAGAGTCGACGTCTCACAAGTCTAAAGCAGCAATTAGAAAATATACTAACGAGTTCCATTGCAATGACTGATCGAAACAATCAACAGCGCATGTCACGTGAGAAGATCAAAGCTGAAATTGAGAATATTTTAGCCTCCGATTGCCTCTATTGCGGTGTGATGATTGATGCAATTGACCAACCGTTCGTCGAAGACTGGGACCAAGTCAACGTCGACTGGGAATAAGTTAAGAAACAAAAAATTATAATTAAGCCTAATTAACAAGATATTTATTTAATCCAAATACAAAAATATAGACAACATATGTACATATTTCTTTCTTAAGAATCCCTGAACAGTTTGACATAATAAGGGCACAGTTACATTTCAATCGACTATTGTCATTCGCATTTCGTTTACCAAAAATGAGGTGACAACTTGAAGTACCTTCTCCTGAATAGCCACTTTTGTAGCCAGTAAGGGAATCAACAAGGCTATATCTGTGACACCAACATCAGCTACAGCAGCGTTTAAATGACGTACCAACTGTTCGGTCTGATCCTCTGTCAACTCGTTCATGAGAATTTCACTAACTGGGACAAAGGAACCTGTGAAAGAGAAAAATAACAATGAAATTCTACCCCTAAGAGAAGGATATTTGTGTGTCTTGTACAATTGGTCACATCTGATGTTGTCTCTTAGAAAAGCAATTGAGAACAAATGTAAAGTCTGGCAATCAGTGTGGCATTAAGCTCGGGCGAAACTGGGTCTCAAGCAATAAGCACCTTCAACTAGCTGCTTTCAATTGCACAAACCATGTTAGTTGAGGTCCTGCTCTGCTCCACCCTCGCTTTTGACAAGGGCGTCTTCTACTTCGTTGTTCTAAAGGATGGGAGTAAAAGACTCATGAGGCGCGACCAAAGTTGGCCACGAGCTCTACTTGTCCCAGCCACTGTAAGCGTTGGTTTCTTAGACGCCTACCTAGACTCATGTCGCTGTGCTGTCCATGCAGTTTATAGTTAATTCTTCTTCTCTACGTGCCATGAAGGCAAATAGGAGCAAGGCAGAGCGCCATGTAACATGACTGAGTTAGTCAATGTCTTGTATAAAATTGTCTTCGAGAGATGGCGCTGCTAAGTACTTAATTACAAATTGAGCTTGAGTGCTTGGCAAGATGTTACACTGGTATAAGTCCTATTCACTGCAGAGCTGCGGTAGTCGAAGTCTTTGACTATCTCGAAGCTATAGCCGCCCAAATTGACGATGTTTCCACCACGTCGATGTTGTGTGACCTTTTTTGAAGACACCTCGTTTTTTCAATCAATCACCGACAGAGCTGTTTAAGCAGCAAATGCCTAATTGACGGCTTCTGGCATTTAGCCAATCACGTGAATATCATCCGCTTATGATTACACCTGAACTGCCGCTAGTGAGTTTTGCATGGTATTCTCAAGAGCAACGCTGAAGAGATCGCGTGGCAGGAAGTCGCCTTGACTGACACCTTCTTTGCCATTACTTGATGAACATGAAGATCTTCTTGAATTCTCCTCCATCATCCTGCAAAACCTCTTGTCTCCATGCACCCTGTCATATGCAGCTTGAAACTTAATGAATATGTACGTAATATTTGCTGATTTGTACCTTACAGTATTACAATCTGGTCTGCACACTGATAAGATATCGGGTTATCGGGGTGATGGCTTCAAGAAAGTACACAAAGTGGAAGAGAGGGACACAATCACGTTCACTGTAATTCAGTTATTCTCCCAGTTCATATACAGTATGTCGAATTGTCACGGGATACTATAATTTGATCGAGTTAGAGAGAAATTCGACTTAGGGAGAGTCCACTGTATTCCGTTTCTTAAAATGATACCACTCATCATATTAGTCATCGCAATTTATATGCCAACTATTTGATTGCATTAAGCAGTCTTCCTTTCCATTTCAGAACACAGTCTTCGATTGTGTTTTGTGACGATTTCTTTCGCTGACAACAATTATTCCTTTGTTTCCGTTAGATTACATTTGCGATATTTCTTTCGCAGCAGATAAAAAAGCTAAATTTACTCTTCCTCGAATTAATTTGAGCTGTTTTCTACAATATATGCAGACTTATGCGAGAAAGAAAAGACAAATAGCATTCGACCATGTGGCCGGTGTCGAAATCCGCAAACAAGGTAGGGGCTCGTGTGATTTGACCGAGGTACAGCCTAAACATCTCCCTTGCAAAGACATAACAATATCGAATTGTTTGCAATTGATGAAACGGTACATCGCATTATAGGATAGAAAACCCAAAGACATCAAAATACATAGACAAGCTGTTTGTCAAGGCGCTAGAGAGCTGCACATTCAACTCTACAGCAGTCTGCGAATCTCACGCGACACTAAATACGCTACCAGGAACTAACAGACTTTAGCTGATTTCGATGCAAGGTCACGGAGACGAGGAAGGTAATGAAAAGGCTGACATACAAGCCAAGGCAGGTGCTCGGCTACGCTTTATTAGGCCCTCCTGCCTTCATGAATTCAACTGCGGACGATAATATTCACCTACACAAATTGGTTATTGAACAAATGAACCAATTCTGGAACAGTACGGTGGGTATCAAGAACTCAAGAATGTTCATGAAACAAAACTACAAACCTAAACGAGCCAAAGAAGTTCTAGAACTTAACAAGACTGCCCTAAGAGTGCTATAAGGACACGGAGCATTTAATTATATAGCTTCACAAAATGGTACTTTGGAGCACATACTATTCGACTGCCTAGAAAATGATTATCAGATCATCCCTAACAGGGAAAGACTTCCATGAAATCCCATCTAGGGAAGTTGTCCAATTTCTGAAGGCATCAGTTAAATCCTTGACCAAAAGACGTGGATACAATATATCTCTATGATTGGAATACTAGTGTCATGTTAGGACACACCCCAAGTTCTTCAATTCAATTCATGCACACGAGAAAAGTAGCTTGGGAATTTGAAATATAAATACTCATCTGCGCTCCAATAAACAACTTTGTATCTCAGCCGATGCTTAGACCTAAAACTCAACTGGAAAACCAACCACAACAAATGGATTGCCAGTGAGTCCAGCGAACAGAATTTGTCAGCACGCCTCCCCAATGGAAAGAATATCCTAGCGTAATTTTATAGTCTGCAGGCTGGAACGATGACCAGCGCGATCAGACTTAGACTCTCGTAGTCTGTAGAGCCATATGGCCACAGCTGCAGATCGATATCGAGTAGTTAATGCGCACACAGATCAAGAATGAATAGCAGAGTTAACACAAACTGTATTTCAGAAAGCGGAAATCCATACCATTGCAAATGCGTGCCGACACCTTCGGTGGACTCACTAGCTATGAAAAGAATATCTAATTTCTAATGAGAGGCAGTGTTGTATAACCTCAAAAACATCACAGGAAAGTCGCAATGTTTCAAGACTGAAATACAAAAATATTCGATATTCGAGTCAAGGCAAGACTTACACCTCATTACCAAAAAATGGCTTAGATGGACTCGCTGAACTTACAGTGCATTATCTAGGATGTCATCACCCGGTTACAACTTATCACGGAGTTACGGTTTTTTTTCTTTAATGAGGGTGCAGTGATACTGCAAAAAGAACAGCGATCAGTTATCAGTCTGGCACATTGGCCGAGAGGGGATCACACAATTATTTTTGAAATTAAATGAAACTGCGAAAACAGCATTAACGGAACTCATCATCACTTTTTTACTTCCATAGCAGAAAAGACATAACCAGAAACATTTCAACCTGGAAATATAGAAGGAAATTTAGCTGTGACCTCATTTTCATAATTAGCTGAGAAAACTCATTGGTCAAGATAACGTATCTACTTCGATTGGGTCAAATCGAACACAAAAAGATTATGGTTTCATAAGCACAAACTAGGAAACTTGATTGCATTGAAATCCTGCATTCTCACGGAATCGAACAAATGATGATACATGAGTATCCAAAAATAGCTTACCCCTTGCAATTTTATAGGCAATTAGTCCTCCAATTGTACCACCAATAGCTAAGCCTATTGGTCCCAATAATAATCCAATCAGGAAGCAAATCACTCCACAGACAATGCCGCCCTTGGCCGATTTTCTCATAGAAGCACGGACATTAGCATTGTCAGTGACTATGGAAATGGCTTTCAGTAACTCGGAAGTATTGACTGGCATATTGATGCACTGTTTACTTGAAAATTATTCTTATTTAAACTAAGGGCTATCCTAGTGCTTCTCTCCAAGATAGTGACAAAGAAAGCATGTCATATTTTGCCCCTTGAAATAGTAAACAATATTAGCTGTTTCACTAGTGGTGGCTTCACAGTTGCAAAAATGTTTATAATTCATTGCTATTTGCGATCTCATTTCAACAAATTATAGAAGACCACGTCAGTCATAAGTATGTGAATACATCTCAAAAAAAATTACCTTTGTTCATTGTATAGGCCGTAAGGCCTCCTAAAGTACCGCCAATAGCTAATCCTACTGGTCCCAATAGAAGTCCACCTGCGCAACATATCGCTCCGCAGATAACTCCGCCAGTTACAGATTTTTTCACAGAAATCCGGATATTAGCATTGTCCATAACAACGGAAACGGCTTTAACTAACTCGTATGTATCTACAGGCATCTTGTTGCACTTTAAACAAAACAAATGAATACAATCACCCGTAGATGGCAACTACTTGAAGGGGTCTACAACTAAACTAAATGTGTTTGTAAACGAAATGAATCATTTGTACCTTAAAAACGTGTGGGAAATATCTTCGATTAATTTTATATCAACAATATCAGCTTGTTCATGTATGGTAGGTTCACAATGACAAAGTAAATATCAGCTGTTATGTGATTTCTGTTAAATACAGTAGTACCCTTGTTTAACTGTGTACTCGAAATGTACAAGTGAACAAAATGAAAAAGTGTAGAGTAAGTGTGTATAAAATTAAGTGTGTTAAAATTGATTAAGTGATTAAAGTAGTCTAGGCTTAAGACCTTCTTTTCCCACCGATATAGCGTGATTTGGATGAAGTTTAACTGAAACCAGAAAATAGAGAGAGATAAAATGAGCAAATGAACACCAAAATGACCAAAATAAACTGAAGTTCAGCTGTAGGCTTGCTCGGTTTGACAACCGCTCACGGACGGATGAACTCGATGGGTTTTCAACTAGATTTCAATGAAATCGATAGGTTTCGAGACCCCGATAATGTGTGATAAATTTGATGAAATTAGCATAAGCAGAAACATTAAATTGTAAACATTTTCAATATACGAAAGTTTGTACACTGTGTTGCCTGCCCATAAATCTGAGAAAGGCGTTAATATCACATTTCCACCGAACGAAAGACTAGAGATTTCATCAAATTTCTCCTAACCTACTAGATTCCACATTCAATACCCAGGTTTCGAAATCGATTGATTGCATTGAAATCTATTTAAACACTCCTGGAATTCAGCTGTCTGCGAGATGTCGTGCAACCGAACAAGCCAGCAGCGTGAATTTCAGTTAATTTTAAGATAGATTTACCAAATTATTAAAACTCGCTATTGTGACCTGAAAAAAACAAATGAACGCAATCTTATTTGTGGAAGGTATTTCTCCTTCAAAATAGAATACCATCCAAAACTTGACATATGACAGTTGAAATGAAAACCACTTTTTTCTAATCCGAAAATTAATGCACAACATCCAACAACAAATATTCCAAAGAAAATAAAAGTGTTTTGGTAGAAAAATTATTTTCATTTGTTGTTTACATAAACCAGTATAACATTTAAATCAATCACATCAAGGGTGTCATTATTCAATTGTAAAACCTCAACAAAAATGTAATATCTATTCTGTAATTGAATATTTTGTGTGGTGACATTTTATATTTCTTTTTGCGTAGTCGTCGCTTCACAGAAAACAAAAAAAAAACAACAGACAAATTAAAAGAAGCAAATAAAAGATTCAAAATCATTCCACCAATATCGAAATAAACTGAAGTAGCATACATTGCTCAAATTCCGGAGAGGATCTATTAATAAATACGAAGGATTTTGCAGTTTTTCACGAGCAAAAAAGAAAAAGCATCAAACTGCCGAACGGAAGAACCATGGTTGAACCTATTTTTGACTATCAATTTCGTCTGATTCTAATCGGCGATAGCACTGTCGGGAAGAGTTCCTTATTAAAGTTTTTCACAGATGGAAAATTCGCCGAGGTAAGGAATATTTTACGTTTCACTTTATTGTACTCAATTCATAAGTGTATGCATCATCGTCAGTACTGAGAATTTTCAAACGCAGGATGGGGTAAGACGAGGCATTCATTTTTTTACGATGAAACACTTATGCAAAATGTACCCTTCATGAGTTTGCATGTACATAATCATCGGTTGTAGATTGATGTTAATGGCAAAATCAATGACACCTTATATAATTTCCAAAAATATACTCAAGACGAACAAAGACGATTATCAAAAGTCTACATTGACTGATAACGTGTTTGTTTTGGCTGCTATACGCTTCATCGTACTGTGTTGCCTTGTGATATAAACAAATCGTACACTGCAAACTGCAGTGAAATTCTCACAGTGAGAACTAACTATCAAAGTTGTTATCAAAATCGAAATCCATGTCATTAGGCTGACACGGAAACTGCATCCGCCGGGCATGCATAGTGGGTGAATAATCATTCGGACGATTGTTGTTTTGCTAAACGCATATGCAATTGCTACTATCAGTCTTGTTACAAATTGATCATGCGTATTCTTAAGTGGAGCATGTATGCTCTGGCTATAATTGCGCCGTTTTCTCTGGAACCTCTTAACCAGGATTTATTGCAATCGTTTTCAGCCAGCCACCACTTTCAATACCTAGTCGGTATTGCTGTAGTTACATTTCGTTCGGGCTCCGTTTTCTGATACAGCATTGCTTAGAAATAGATTTACTACTAACCCATGGAATTAACTTTTAGCTTTTTAGAGGGCATGAATGTGATAAAGTGCAAGCAATAGGCGGACAGCGACGGTTGCAGTACTTTTGTACGGCTAAGAGGGTTGTCCGTAATCGGAGCTTTCACTGTAGTTCTGTTGTAAAGATCCATTCAACTTGTTCTTAAGATCTGACGATTCGATGTTGGTGGTCTTGGTAGTAGTGACATTTCCCTGGGTCATCTTTGAAGATTTAATTGGCAGCTTTTTCTTAAACATTTCTAGCACCCTACAGTCTACAGTGAACATGATTATTAAGCAAAAGGCGATCGCTTGCTGTCCACAACTTCCATACCATGTTTGATAATGTAACCACGATGAGCGGCCTCAATCGTAGTCGTTTTCTTTCTTTTGTTGGTGCTTTTATTTTCTGACTTGGAATCTTTTCAAGCTGGAGATGTGTGGTTAAATTGATCTGTTTCTAGTCTTTTTCAACGCTGCTTCCGCAATTTATTCCCTCTACTCATCCAACCCATTAAACTGACAAAACCGGTTTTGTTGCCACCTTGATACTTTGTTGTACAATCTGTAGCAAATGGAGTATCGCAATTCTGCCAATTTTAATATCGAATGTATCATTACAAACAACACTTAACATTGACCCACTCACTCAACGAAATGTCTCCCTAAATCATAATTCATGTCACGAAGATGATAAGATGATAAGACATCGAAATGTCTAGTCTCACAGTACGAATTATTGCAAGACATTTCATTTGATGCGCCCCTCTTCAAGGTTCCACATAAGCACATAACTGTCAAATGTGTATACATTCGATTTTAATCAATTAAATTAAGACGACATTGAGGTTGAACAAAGGCATTCATTTGAAGTTACTAATCAAATTAAAAACTATGTCAAGCTTTGTTCAAAACACGGCATCTATACAAAGCAAGTCACAGTTGATATGGTTGTCATCATAAATTTGTATTACATTGCAAATTCGCAATGTTGAACCAATCAACGAATTCTGGCATCCATTATCGAACAAAAGATCAGCGACACCCAATGTCATCGAGATGTGTCAATTGAGTTTTGACACAAACGAATGCATGTTCATCTTGTTTTTTATAAAATTTTCTCGAAACGTGCATACTTGGAGGCAGTTGCTGAAGGTCATGCCAGCTAGGAAGGCTTGTTGATTGTGGTCCAGGTCCAACCCGGGCTGTAGCGCCAACAAATTGCCATAAATGTCTCCCGCCTCCGCCTGGTTAATTGCCTACAACTTCCATGCTTAGGATTATTCCTTAAGATCGCATAAACATTCTCCGGACTGTAGATACATACATTGTCCAAGTTCCTAGCTTGCTTACCATCCTCCTATTGATAGTCTAATTTAAACTATTTTGTGATACCATTACCAATTTACATATAAACATACATAATTTCAGCTTTCCGACCCGACAGTTGGGGTCGACTTCTTTGCCCGGTTGATTGAGATGAAAGACGGCACACAAATAAAACTCCAACTGTGGGATACAGCCGGACAGGAACGTTTTCGATCAATAACAAAGTCATATTATCGCAACTCAGTTGGCGTATTGCTCGTTTATGACATAACGAATCACGCTAGTTTCGAGCATATTCCATTGTGGATGATGGAAGCGCAACGACATATCGAACCCCATCGGCCAGTGTTTGCTCTGGTCGGCTGTAAGCTCGATCTAGTGAATGCCGGCAGTCATCGTGAGGTCAGCACAGAGGAAGCGCAAGCGTTTGCCAAACAGCACGGTTTACATTTTGTTGAAACGTCCGCACGCAGTGGAGTTAATGTTGAGGAAGCATTTCGCATGGTCACACAGGAAGTTTACTCGCGCATTCGCTCTGGCGAATATAAAGTCGAAGATGGATGGGATGGGATCAAGACTGGTTTTGCAAGGCCCAGCAGTTTGGATTTCAACTTAGTTGTTGCGGAGCCGGAAAAGTCTTCGTGTTGTTGATATGTTTTTTAGGTTATTCATTTAAAAAAAAAGTTTATCGATAAAGATTATTTCATAAAAAAAAACCAAACAAAAAAATACGAAGTATTCATTTTATATTGAAAAATTGTTACTGTCAATTTTATTGCTGTGCGGTACTAAGTCAAGATTTGGTCAAAAATTGTCGCAGCAATGACAAATTTGTTTTTGTTTTTTTTTTTATTATTTTAGTTCTAGATTTTATTGATTTAATGTTTTTAGTGTCACACTACATACAACTCAATTGGCTCAATGAGGCAAAACCGACCCTTTACAGTTCAAAAAGTTCGTTTTTTTTTTTGTAGAATTCTTGTTTTAAACTCCTAATGTAGCCTAGTAGTGGAAAACAGAGGTCATAGTAAGTTTATAGTTAAGTCTTCTAGATTTTGTGTGCTGTTTATTTGTACATATTCACAACAGGATAATCCATAACGTAATAACAATATTTTTATTATCTTTATTGGTTTATTTAAATATTTGTAATATATAAAAACAAAATCAAAATTATAAGTGTTGTTATTTTCTGGCTGACTAAAACATTTTATTGCAGCTTTTGGTTACCCATGCATTATAGACTAGATTCAATACTACCTGCCAGGAATAAACAACTGTACCGCATAAAACATAAATAGAAGCACCGATTCGAAGTTCACTCAATACCCATGTGGTTTTTTTGTGCGGCATTGGAATCGGAGTTAATCTGAACCCCAAGCTTTCAGAGCTTACAATTCCTCAACTTCTGTGCGTTATCTTCTGCAGAAAGTTCAGAAGGATACACGTCACAGTTCACCATATAACTGTGTTATTAGGCCCTTCTCCTATGTCTTATTCAAGATCAATTTTTTGCACGTTGAGCAGTCTGGTTTTTCAACAAGAGCTTTGCGCTGACCAACGTGTTTCTCCATGAAAAACGATACTCTAAGTTGAAAAACGGACTGCTTATCTGAGGGTGAATAAATCGAATCTTTCTTCCTAATTTTATCGAATACAAAATGTATTGGCACTATTTTTATACAAAAATTAATTTAATGTGAAGTTGGCTTATGATTCATTATAGAAGCCTGAAGACAAAGTCTGTAAACCAGCTGCATTGAAAATTTACACTGGCGGGTCTAAATCGGACGAAGGCACGCGATCAGGCATATACGCCAGTTCGCCAATGTGTATGGCAATCCGGCTATCGAACCACTGCAGTGTATTACAGCTGCATTCCAAGCGGAAGTAACAGCTGTTCAAAGGACAGCCATCCGACTATTAATGAGACTATTAGACGGTCGATCTATTGTTTTATACATAAAAGTCTGGCTATATCAAAAATTAATTTAATGTGAAGTTGGCTTATGATTCATTATAGAAGCCTGAAGACAAAGTCTGTAAACCAGCTGCATTGAAAATTTACACTGGCGGGTCTAAATCGGACGAAGGCACGCGATCAGGCATATACGCCAGTTCGCCAATGTGTATGGCAATCCGGCTATCGAACCACTGCAGTGTATTACAGCTGCATTCCAAGCGGAAGTAACAGCTGTTCAAAGGACAGCCATCCGACTATTAATGAGACTATTAGACGGTCGATCTATTGTTTTATACATAAAAGTCTGGCTATATCAAAAATTAATTTAATGTGAAGTTGGCTTATGATTCATTATAGAAGCCTGAAGACAAAGTCTGTAAACCAGCTGCATTGAAAATTTACACTGGCGGGTCTAAATCGGACGAAGGCACGCGATCAGGCATATACGCCAGTTCGCCAATGTGTATGGCAATCCGGCTATCGAACCACTGCAGTGTATTACAGCTGCATTCCAAGCGGAAGTAACAGCTGTTCAAAGGACAGCCATCCGACTATTAATGAGACCATTAGACGGTCGATCTATTGTTTTATACATAAAAGTCTGGATATATCAACTCCAAGATGGTAAAACTCTGCCGGCTGGTTATGGTGGGTCTCCAGCCACAAAGATATTCCGCGCAATGAAAGAGCTGATGACCTAGTAAGAAAAGGGTCGGGTATGCCAATGGTACTAGGTCAGGAGATGTCCCACTCCAATGAAAACAATAATATTAAATCGATGGTTTGACAACGTCGTCGAAGTCAACAGTCCATTTCAAAGCACGATAAATTTCATCAAAGGATAATGTCCGAATGAGCATTTGAATATTCCACTTGACGAGTACTCCTAAAGATCGGCAATAGTTTTACTCTTTTTACAGTGTGTATAGTTCACAATCCTCTTCTGTGCTAATCTGATCATCCGCTGGGTTTGTTCCCGCTGTAGTCTTTTGTATTATTGCCGTTTTTTCGAAAGCCTCTATTGCCCCGAAAGTGTATTCGACATATATGTCCTTTTCCAAATTTCATATGTGTGCTATTAGAATTATCTTTATCAGTATTCAACTGTGTTCAATAAGGAAGGGTACACTCATTTCCCAAGCAGGACAGGAAATTTGCCATTTAAAGGCAAATTCACTGTTTGCAAAGTACAGGATGAATCTTTCGTTAAGTAACTACCTCTGCAACCGGACAAATAGGTGGCGTTGTCAAAATTGAATGATCAGCTGTGTACAATTTGAAAATTGGCTTTCTTTGTACAATTCATTTACCAAACTCTTTGTTTATATAAAACAATAATAGAAAAATTAACCAATTTTTTTAATAAGCTCAAATAAATAAAATTCAACTTGACATTTCCAGCTCATCTGCTGCATTCTACTCCACTGAACGTGGCAATTGTTTTTGTAAACGCGCATGAATTTGACGTAATCTATATATGTGGTATTTTTCAACTACATCGATTGAATCAGTACTTCTTCGCTGGTGGATAAGGTGTAGCAATTACAAATTTATTAAATAAAATACATCACCTTCGTGCAATCGAAAGAAATTATAAACTCAGTATTAATACAGACCACCAATTGTCAACACCGGTTTCAAGAAAATTCATTTCAAAATCAGTGTAAACTAAAAAGAAGAAGGACAACCAACCCCCTTTGCATTTACTTGGCAAGTTCTTGCTGGTAAAGCATTATCGATTTTTATTGGAATAAGATTCGAAGAAAAATCCATAATTCTTTAAATAAGCTTCCATCATGTCATATGTAAGTTTTCCGAATTCACCGAGTCATAATGTAATACAAAATTGTATGATGTGTACTTTATTTGCAATCACAGCGTCTAAAAGCAACCAAATGCCCAACGGATGAGTTATCGCTGACTAATAAGGCCATAGTGAATATTAATGACTTTCCCGATGAAATCAAGTTTGTGAATATTTCGTACACCAAAGACATTGGTTAACAAAAGTATTTTTCTTTAATAGATATGCAGACATATCGACTGGTCCCGGGCAGCACTTTATATTTGCCTTAGAGAAAACATCAGAAGTGCCAAGAGGGCATGTGGGCTTCTCCTTAGTACAACGTAAATGGGCTACCTTGTCGATTAATCAAGACATCGATGTACGCCCATATCGATTTGATGCTAATGCAGATGTTATCTGCACTGTCGTATTGGAAACTGATTTCTTGCAAAAGAAAACGTAAACAATAATTTTTTTCTTAATTTATGATATGTTAATCTGTTCATACACAACAATGTGCATGTAGGACATCTCAAGAGCCCTATGATTCTGATCAAATGGCGAAGGAGTTTCTGTTACAATTCTCTGGGTTAGCGTTGACGGTTGGACAAACTTTGGTCTTCAATTTCCAAGATAAGAAGCTGCTTGGTCTTGCTGTTAAGACATTAGAAGGTAAATGATTGAGTTTTGGAATATTCTGTGGAATTTTTGAGGCAACGCCAGTTGTCTTTTGCAGCTGTGGACTCAAGTGCACTTAAAGAGAACAAAGAAGTGGCCACAAAGCAAGTTCGTTTTGGTCGACTGCTTGGGAATACAGTTGTACAATTTGAAAAAGCTGAGAATTCTTCATTGAATCTAGTTGGAAAAGCCAAAGGGTACGTATATTATATTCTCTATCTTGACCACTATCACAAACGGCATCAGTCGAAATTCAATCAATTTGATTTACCCACATTGAAGCATTAGAGATATTCATAATTTCCATGTCATCACATTTCCATAAATATTTCACAGAAAAATAGTCCGGCAATCGATCATAAACCCCGATTGGGATTTCGGTAAAATGGGAATTGGTGGTCTTGACAAGGAATTCAATGCAATCTTCCGTCGAGCATTTGCCTCTCGAGTCTTCCCCCCGGAAATTGTTGAACAATTGGGCTGCAAGCACGTGAAAGGTATCCTCCTGTACGGTCCTCCCGGTACTGGTAAAACTCTGATGGCACGACAAATCGGCAACATGCTGAACGCTCGTGAACCTAAGATTGTAAATGGTCCCCAAATTCTGGACAAGTATGTAGGAGAATCAGAAGCAAATATTCGTCGGTTATTCGCCGATGCTGAAGAAGAAGAAAAGAGGGTAAGCTGCGCTGATTTATTTTTTATTCCCAATAGAACTGACTGATTGATTCTCCGTTTCCAGCTTGGTCCAAACAGCGGTCTGCATATAATCATCTTCGATGAAATCGATGCTATTTGCAAGGCTCGTGGCTCAGTTGCCGGCAACAGCGGAGTCCATGATACCGTAGTCAATCAATTGCTTGCCAAAATCGATGGCGTTGAGCAGCTTAACAACATCCTGGTCATCGGTATGACAAATCGACGTGACATGATCGACGAGGCTCTAATGCGACCAGGTCGATTAGAAGTGCAAATGGAGATCAGTTTGCCCAATGAAGAAGGACGAGTGCAGATTCTGAACATTCACACAAAACGTATGAGAGAGTTCAAAAAAATCGCTTCCGATGTAGACAGTAAGGTACAGTCATTTAAAAGATTTCCAGCGTTGAACGATTGACACTGAGGATGTGACATTTTAGGAAATCGCGTCAATGACTAAGAACTTCAGTGGTGCTGAATTGGAAGGTTTGGTGCGAGCGGCTCAATCAACAGCAATGAACCGGTTAATCAAAGCTGCTTCGAAAGTCGAAGTGGACCCAGAGGCTATGGAGAAGTTGATGGTCAATCGTGGAGATTTCCTGCACGCATTGGAGAACGATATCAAACCTGTAAGATAACATTAGGAGTGAGAAAGATGTGATGGTAACATTTTAACTTCTTTCATTCCAGGCTTTCGGAACAGCTCAAGAAATTCTCGATAATATGCTTTCACGAGGTATAATTAATTGGGGAACACCGGTTTCGAATCTGCTCGAAGACGGCATGCTGTACGTACAGCAGGCTAAGGCTACAGAGAGTTCAGGATTGGTATCAGTCCTAATTGAAGGCTCACCAAATTCAGGGAAAACAGCCCTTGCCGCTAAATTGGCAAAAATGTCAGATTTTCCGTTCGTTAAAGTTTGCTCACCAGAAGACATGGTTGGATTCACAGAATCTGCCAAGTGCCTTCACATTCGAAAGGTACGTTTCCGTGTAGAGGACTGGGAGACTGATTTCATTTGTCGCTTATTTATTGAGTGTAGATCTTTGATGATGCATATCGTTCAACACTGAGTTGTATTGTGGTTGACAATGTTGAGCGATTGTTGGACTATGGTCCCATTGGTCCAAGGTACTCGAATTTAACACTACAAGCGCTGTTGGTGTTGCTGAAGAAGCAGCCACCAAAGGGTCGTAAATTACTCATTTTATGCACCAGCAGTAGACGGTGAGTGATGTTACATGTGCATGACAGGATTAGTTCTGAAAGTGGTTTTTTTTTTTAGACAAGTTCTTGAAGACATGGAGATGCTATCCGCATTCACATCAATTTTACATGTACCCAATCTGTCACACCCAGATCATGTGTCAGCCGTCCTCGAGGATGTAGATCTGTTCAACAAGGGTGAACTGCAGTCCATCGGCAAGAAAATGAACGGAAAGAGGTTTGGACAAATTTTCTTATCACAACGATCACGACTGACCTTTGTAAACGATTTGATTTCAGAGTGTTCATTGGTATCAAGAAACTACTCGGCCTGGTTGATATGGCTCGTCAAACCGAACATCAGTATCGTGCTATCAAATTCCTCTCAAAGATGGAAGAAGAGGGTGGTCTCGATATGAAGTAACTACTCGGGAAAGATCTTAATATGTCTGTAGTTGTGCTTAACGACGTTTTTTAGATGAGACATGCAAAAATTAACGGAAAATATCTCAAGTAATCAAGTCAATATAAAGATTTTAATCTATGATACTAATATTCTATTCTAAAGTAAAAACAAAGAGCAACAAACAAAACAAAAATACGGCAAATGTTTACTTATAGTCGAATACAAGCATACTTACATAAGTATTTATTAATTTTTAAATGTTAAATGTTCGTACATCGGCAACGATTCAATTGTTTATTTGACCCTTTTTGTCTCCTTTAATTCCGTCATCAAATTATTAATTTTTGAAACAAAAAAAAACAGAGTTGATGAAATGAAAATGTTAAGCATGACTTTGGATATGTGCGTGTGCGTGTGTTTGTTAATAGGGCGTGAAGTGTGAGTTCTTTTGTTTGCACTTAGCCAGTGAGGTTTTATTTTATAAAATTGCATATATTCCCTTTCAAGGGGAAACAGCGATTGTATATAAATATGATAAACTATATGTGTTATTAGAAAATCCCCTAATTTACAAACTGGACAAGGACATTTCGTGGTTGTCATCACGACTTAACATTCCAATTGGGGAGGATTATGAAAGTACATGGCAATCCTGTCAGTAGTCATTCATTAACTGAATACATAAAGAAGAGTGAGAGTCCAGTTTCGTTAAAAAATTAATCCAATTCTTTTCCAGCAATGTCCGAAGAAGTACTTTTTATTCTTTCAAAGCTTTCCCTGTCAATCCACGAAGAATTACATACGTTTTTCCTTCTTGATGATCCATTTCTTCTGCCCTACTTGAAAACATTCCACTTCCCCCAAGTACTTGATTCATACGTGCAGATTTCAAAACCCTTAATCTTGTGTGAACTCATGCAATGTTTTCCATCGGATTATAAATCTCCTCAATCCTTCCAATTTTTACGTTTTATAATTTTCAAAAGACCTTGCATTCAAAGGAGTGCATAACTTCTGAATTTTATAAAACGCATACATAAATTAGACAATTTAATTAGTTCCGTAGTTAAATAGATTATAGTTTAATTCGAAAGAAAAGTTACTACATACATTAATTAAATAATTAATTTAAGAGTGAATTTAGGAACGATATACATTCAATTACTAACGATAAGGAGCCATGTGTTTGAGTAAAGTTTCGTTTATCCGAATGTTTTTATTTGATAACCAAGGTCTTACGCTGCCTAGTCAAATCATTGATAATTCATGACAAACTCTTACACCATTTGCAAAATTGATTGAAATAACATTAACTGTGAATATTTATTCAAGAACGAAACAATGAATAGTAAAATTTATTGATTTTTAACGAGTAACCATGAAAGCCTATGTAAACTTTGTTAGGTTAGAAAACAAAAAAAAAACTTTGGGGTTACATTACAAATTAAATCTAATGAATTACGAGTTGTTACTTGCAAGTGTTGATTAAATAAAATAAAAATGAAATTGTTATTGGATAGTATTGACCGAAGTAAAACAAGTTGTTATTTATTCTAATATATACACAAAATTGAACATTAATAAAACACATATATTATATGAATAAACCAGCTATCGCTAAAACTAAAGGCAATACAATGTTTTATTTGGGTGTAGTTCAATTGCGGTGAATGCTCTGCAAAGTCATATCAGGTCCCCAAGACCAAGGATGGAAATGTAGTTGATGTAGTGGAAATCCAGTAGAGATTGATTGGCGCTAATCTGCTGATGTCCAGTGATTCTAATCTTTCTACACGTCAATTGTGATTGTACGGTAATTGCTACAGGCAACAAAAGCAACGCTTGTTTGAACGTGGATTCTTTGCAGACTTGGGCCAGAAGTCATATCGATCAGGTATGTGAACGAGCGCCTTACGAGCAGTGGCCTAGATATGTCCCAGGCGAATTTAAATCACAAGGAGCCGGCAATGACGCGTTTGCTGATATAGAAACGGAGGCAGCCAAAATGGGTTTAGCTTTGAACGAGGGTAACAACGACCACTCGGCCAAAATGTCACCGTAGATAGCTATAACTTCGAGGTAGTGAAGGACTTCGTCTACTTCGGCTCCCAAGTAAACAGTAAGAACAACATCAGTACCAAGATTAATCGCAGAATAACTCTTACCAATTGCTGTTTTTTTGGGCTCAAGAGGCAATTGAGTAGTAGAGCTTTAAGATCGTGCCAGCTGGAGAAGCATGTTGATTGAGGCCCAGGTCTACCCCGGACCGTATCAATGGCCACCAGCCAATGGTATTTGGATCTATATTTCTTGTCTTTGATCTAAACTTGCGACAGGTGCTCTGCAGGAACGTGGGCACATCGTTTTGCTGGTCATGCTCCAAGACCATCTGCAGTCTAGACATTACTATCTTGAACTGGCCTAGATAGGGAAGATGATAGTATTTTTTGACCAGAAAAAAGACACAAGTTAACCACGTCGTTCGTCGATAACGAAGTCAATCACCCGTGTGTCACGCATTTGTATATCTAATCTCCATTTTCGTATTGCAAGTATAAACTCTACTTGATTTAAACTTTAGTTCAACAATTTATTCAGAGTTCAATTTGTAGTTAAAGATAAACGGGAGACTCCCGTACCAAAGGCATTTTGAAACCACAAAGTAGGTATAGCAAATACATAAAAAAATCCTGTAGAAAGTATACATTCCAATGGGAAGATAAATGGAATGGGAATGTGTAATAGTTTTTGTTTTTTTTTTTGTGAAATCGCACTAGTCAAACCAAAAATTTGAATTCGGTTTAAGTTTGGTGAATTTAAGTTTAAACCTTCACTGTGAACCTCCAAGCCAGTCGCAAGCTAGCCGTGAGGAGCTCAAGGTTGGTTCTTGGGACATAACCGGCAATGAGGGCCCGAAAGAGACCCATTCCAGGCAATCACATGGCTTGATCCACCTCTAGCTGATATCTAGAGGAAAGTGGACAGCAAAATCATGGAGTTGGCAAATGAAAGGAGGAGTTTTCTTCCCGCATGTGAGACCTCTCGGACGTTATGACCTAAGTTCAATAGCGCAAGGACAAACATACTTCTTCAATACAGCAAGATGCTGCTGATGGAAGTCGGAGAATATGAACACAAAATGGGATTTACCCATGAAACCATATGCAGAAGCTGTGGGGACGATGAGGAAATTGAGGATACTCCTCACTATCTTTGTCTATACCCCAGTCTCTGCCTATGGAGGCAAAGAACATTGGGAGAATTGTTCTTCCATCATCTCCAAGGAATAGCAGATATCCCACTAACGTCTATTTGCAGGTTTGTCAGATTCTCTGGATGGATGGACGGGACACGCCCAAGGATGTTTGTAGAACACGAGTACGACATGGGCATCACAATGGATCTAACTGGACCTACCTGAGACGTGGCCCCCTCACGTCTACCCACCGACATAACCCTAACCTACCCTTGACTGTACAACTGGGCTTAAATGTACCTGCAGTCGTATCGCATCTGTTTTGCGATTTCATAAATTTATTTCGAATGCGATTAAACCATCATCACTTAATTCCAACACATTTGATCGCATTGTTTAATTCGAAGTTATTGTTGCATATTGGGGGATACTCTTTTATCGCTACTCATTTTGGCAGCTACCATTTAAATGCTAACTTCATGCTGCCTCATTAGCAACGGGTTGCAGTCAACCAAACACCAACTTGGTTAAATCGGACTTTAGTCCCTAGTATTTTATCTTGAGCTCATCTAGATTGTATTGAGAGAGCCGTTTCCAGCACCGGCCAGTTAATATAGGACTGTCTGACAACGACATTTCTCCTAATTGCCATGCAACATTCAGCAGAAATGATTGTTTGAGATCCTGAAGGCTCCTGTCCGATCGTTATTCGTTTGTCAACTGTTTCTTCTTTGAAAACTCCAACCCCTCACAACTTTTAACCCTTAACATTCCGCAGACGTAGCTGTCGTCTATCAAAAGAACCATAATCCATTTTAAGCACAAATAAAAGTCGAACAAATTTTACCTCTGTGACACATACAGTCTTTTCATAATTTAATAAAGTATTCAAAACATAATAAAAAAAAGTTAAAATTCCTCCTTCTGAAACGTAAACGCTTTATGGTGCCCTAAACCATTTAGGAGCATCTGCCGGCTTTCGATCTTCTTTTGTTGACCTTGAATGATCGTTTCTTGGCCGCTTGGGTATAGCACCAGTTGATGGCCCGGGTGCAGTGCGCTCTTTACTGATTTGCATCCCTTCCTCCTCCTCTTCGTTTCCAGTTATTGCATTCTCCGGGATTCTTGAGGATTGTGAACTGGAAAAAACAACAATTAATGCAATCAGAAGACCATTAATTGTGAAAAGAGTACATGACTTACCGCGATTTAGATGCAAGATAATACGCGCCTTCCGCTGTTGTGAGGTTGTTCAGAAATTCCTCTTTAAGATAGGGCAGCACAGGCGACGGAGCGTCTTCTTCATCTACCCCAAAATGCAGCACGGCCGTTGGAACGCAATTCAATTCGAGCAAAGTCTTGTCATTGGGCATGAGTGTCTTGGGTGGAATTGTAACTAAAACAAAAATTGATATGTTACCCCATTCCAGCATGATCCGTTGTGGAACTCACACAAATAAAAGTCAATGTCTCGATTTGTGATGAAACCTTTTACAAAACTAATGACATCTTCGATTTTCTCAGTTGGTTTGAAGATGCCTTGCAGAACATGCCTATCGGGAAACTGAACTCGAATCACACAATTTTTGTACATGGCTATTTTTCTCAGAATTGTTTTGCTCTCCTCCAACTCTCTCAGCTTGGCTGTAAGCAGAGGCGTGTCTTCGTTGCCCTCTACCACCCTCTTCAAGTCTCTCAGCACCAGTTTTAAGTCGTTCACAGTTAAATCGTAGAAAGAATCCGGCAAATCTTCCATTTGTTTCTGAGCGGAGTCCATGGAGTAAAGAACCGCTTCACGTTCACCTATCTGTGAACATTTTTGTTTAATCGATAATTAAATGAGATCATCAAGTGTGTTACAAACCACATTCACAGTCGGTTCAACCTCCATGGTCTCAGGTACAGAGGTGTCTTCCGTATCGAGTTCAGTCATCGATTTAATGGTTCTACCAGCTCCTGGACCCCAATCATACACCACATCAGGCTTGCAAACGTCGGGCTTATTTTCATCCGCTTTTGACGGAAGAATTTGTTCGTCAGAAACTTTTTCCGACAGAGCTTCCTTGTTTTTCAATGTTTGCACTAGCTCAGATGTGATGGCAAACTCTTTTTTTGGTTGCTTATTCGACGGTTTACTTACATCTGTGACAGCAGGTTTTGTGTCTTCCTTGATAACGGGTGCAACATATACGCCAGCCTGACTGCAAGTGGGTAATTGGAATAATTTTATAAAATCTAGGGACTATCAAACTTGATTAAGATACGCACGTATTCATTTCTTCGGGCTTTTTGTTCACCAATCGAAGCATTGTTCTGCCACCAGTAATGCCCAGCGATTTAAGACTTGTTGACTCCAGCTGCATTCCGTAAATCTCTTTTCGCATGTAAACAAATACCGGACTTTTGTCCGATCCCGAGTACTCAGGACAAATTCCAATCAGAACATCCCACAAACTTGAATTGGGAGCGTACTGACCCGTACGACGTGAACCATCCTCCAATTGGACACAGATATCTGCTGCCGATTCAACTCTCTTCTTTGCGCATTCAAACATTTCCACAACGCAATTGTTAGGCAGTCCACTAAAGCGGAACATTTGTGATAAATCCACTTCTTTGTTATGATTTTTAAGTCCATATTCATCGCTGGCAAATCCATGTTTTTGACAAGCTTCCTCCAGAATCTATAGATGGAATTAATTAACTACTAATTCACGAGCAAACAAAAAAAATCGTCATGGGTCTTTTACATGAAGGAGCGTGGTGCTCGGTGTTATTTTAACATTTTGACGCCTTCCATTTGGCAAGAGAACAGTAACTTTCTTGTTTAAATCCATTTGGTTCTTCTGAAACACCACGAAATAACTTACAATTTCTTTGAAAGCAAAATCATCGGTTTTGACAGATGCCGTAAAAAAAACATTGTAGTCATTTGACGTTGGCTTGCCGGTTTCAGAAAAGTGCATCCAGGATTACCTTGAATTTCTTACCAGACTGACAAACATGTTATGCCAAATTTAGGGATATGCTTCTGGATATGGTACTTTTTATTTATTCATCCTCTTCTTTTCTATGACTGAAGGATATGCGAGAAGGGAGTTGTTTAAATTTTATCAACAAACGTTAAGCTCAGCTGGATGCACTCATTGCATTCATTCCTTTGTGATTGCTCCAATAACCTTGAAATTGAGTAATGAACATTTTGCAGCTGATTTGTTGTGAAAATTTACGGCAGCAAAATAGAGCGTATATATAGAAAACAATATTTAATCCTGCTATTCACCGTCATAATAGCAGCGATCAATCTGAAATTTGTCCGGGCTATCGTTAAAGCCAGCCAACTTCCATCAACCCGCAGCATGGCTTGGAGATCTAATGGGGCAAACAATGAAGACTTGATCCGTCAGCTAAGAGGTACTTCATAGTATTTCGTAAGGACACATAATATCGATCACGTTTACATTTCATGTCTGCCAACAATTAGAGTACGGTGTTATAGCCACGGATGAAGTTGCTCGAGCTATGACAGCAACTGATCGAAAATTCTACAGCGAATTAAATCCTTACGTAGATAGACCACAGAGTATTGGAGGTGGAGTGACAATCAGCGCTCCACACATGGTAATTTAAATTGTATCTTTTTACACCATCAATGAAACAATCATTTCCTCAAGCACGCTTTTGCATTGGAATATCTCCGAGATCAATTGAAACCCGGTGCCCATGTTCTAGACGTTGGTTCCGGTTCGGGATACTTAACGGCTTGTTTTCTGAGGTATATCAACGCCCAGGGTGATGATCCTGAGACTAAAGTCGTTGGTATTGAACATCAATCAATGTTGGTAGAAAAAAGCAAGCAAAACCTAAACAACGACGATCCATCACTACTGAGCTCCGGAAAACTGGTTATTGTTAGTAAGTATGTGAAACGCATCGCTTTAAGGTCTCTGCTCACTTCGTTTTCCTATAGAGGGCGATGGTCGTCTTGGATATCCGAATCTTGCACCTTACGATGCCATACACGTTGGAGCTGCAGCTCCAGAAACACCAACGGAACTGGTCAATCAGCTCAAAAATGGAGGAAGGTTGATAGTGCCTGTTGGACCTGAAGGCGGTTCTCAGTATATGGAACAGGTTTGTAAACTCAGATCAATGGAACAAAATCAGAATGGATGATGACACATGATTTCTTTTAGTATGACAAAGATGAACATGGAGAGGTGAAGAAAACACGATTAATGGGCGTCATGTATGTTCCTCTAACCGACCTGAATCAATCCTGATTGGTTTTGATCCTGAAAATTGTCCTAGTATTGGGTCTCTTGATCTTGATTGCATACCGAATTGGTCGCATGATGGATCTGCTTTAGACCGCTCCACTGAAAATTATTTTCCAGTATATTACACACAAATTTTTTGAGTCTCAATAAATTATTTGTTTAATCGGTAGTGAACGGTTGTTGTCTTTTTTCCTGACATTTGTAAAGTGAATTCAATACAGTCGGGATCAACTCAAACAGATGAGAACAAGTTGGATAGTATAGGTTAGGTGCAAGGAACTGTGCAAGAGAGTGCTCCATCTTTGACTCGTTGTGCTAATACGTATATTAGGTAACTGCAAGTCTGAAATCAACTTTGTGCTATTGGAAAAGTGGTTTATATGACTTACGCAAGCAATGGGTACCTCACCCAGGTTGTCGACAAGGTAGTGGATTTTTTTCGAAAGGAGGAGGCGTTGCAGGATGAAAACGATACAATGGTCCGGTAATTAAAAGGATATATGTATGTATATCTAGAGCCATAGATTAGAACTAGACGCCTTTTCATACTCACTCGCTGCACTGCGTGCGATCAAGTAAGACATCTCCGCAGTCTTAAGGAGGTAAGTTGAAAATTCAAACTCTCAACTCGTTCAAAGCTTGGTTTTCCACAATTTAGTCACAACCGCCAACTGATTTATTTTGAATTGCAAGTACAAGTAGTGTCTGGCTAGGCCTTGTAGAGCACATGGACAACATTGCTCCAGCCTGTAGAGTCTTCGAACCAGTGATGCAATAGAGGTCGCCCACGGAATCGAGGGGAAACACAAATGCACAAGGACCTCAAACAACATTGCGAAATGGGAGGAAGCTGCCTAAGGATCGAGGTAGCTGGAGAGAGTTGCTTGCTGAGGCCCAGGTTCACCCTGGACTCTAGCGCGCTTAGAAGAAGAAAACTGCAAGTGCTGATGTATTGTATATGTCGAATACTCTGTTAAGATTTTCTTTTTCATCTTTGATGCATAATTGGAAGCATTGCCTTGCTGCGAAACCAACTTCTTCTTACATTCTTTGGCTGGCACTAAAGTAAGGGGTGGACCTGGACTTCTGAATTGCTAGCTTGCTTGTGCTAGTTGCTTCCAGTTACGCACGTTCAGCTGGTTGAGGTCTCTTTCCAGGATCCAGCTATGTACGCTACCGGAATCGTGGTCTTTCTTTACAGTATTGACCCTCAGGGTTGGAGTCGAAGACATTTCGAAAAACTTCGAAAGTTTCCTTTCGATAACACAAATGAAATTACACAAAAAAGTCACATCTCTATGAAAATATATTCGCATGTCATCTTTTGTGAGCAGTTTTGATGTCAGAATGAAACAACCATACATTAGTCGTAGCTCAGTCTGGCATTTCGTTTTCTTTGAGTCTGACATCGAGTACAATTATAGGTTTTTAATTTTAATTTGTAAGTTTTTTAACCATACAGCATTTAATGTCCACAATGACTACAGTGAATATAAACTCGAGAAAAAGTCCGAATATACTAAAAAAACAAGGCACCGATCAATGGGTGAAATTAAATGTCGGGGGAACTCATTTCCTGACTACGAAAACGACATTATCCCGTGATCCAAATTCGTTCCTATCCCGTTTAATTCAAGAGGATTGTGATTTAATATCGGATCGGGTATGTGCCAGTGTTTTGTTGAATATTTTTATTTTTGTTCATTTAAAATTTTTTGATTTTGGAATTACCCATGAGTTTTCAGTGAATACTATGTCATTCTCATTGAAATTCCCTCGAAATTGTTTATTTGTTTTCAATTCCCCTAACAACGAAGAAAAGGTGGTTGTTTTATTGTTTCTCATCCGTCGTGCATTGAAGATGAATGTATATAGTGGGAGCGTTAAATGACATACAGTTGGTCAAATGCTTGTGTCTGTATAATCAAAGAGTTCATACAAGAAGTTTAATAATATTTGGAATGCATTAAATTAAATTAAATTAAATGCGTTTATTGTTTTCTAAATGCATCAAATTATTTCAGACGTGTTACAGTGCTTATCTACATAGTTGAACTGTGGGCGATTTTTCATGAATTTATATTTTCCCGTATGATGTATGATATTCAAAGGCTGTCATAACTCTTATCAATCAGTTGATTATTAGAAACTGGTTCAGATTATAATTTGTGTTAATTTTTATTAGTTAAAAATTTACAAACAGTAATTTTGCACGTATGCGATCTGTCGATCATCAATTGGTATGGCCAAGATATGTCTAAGGAGGACTTGTTTTTATTTGTCTCAGCGAATTTAGGTTTTAGTTCGATTTAATGTTGTCTGCTAAACTAAATACCTACTGAAGACTCTCGGTATCTAGGTTTAACTTAAAATTCAACAAAAACTTAAAAGAAAGATTTGTACGGCATGTGCGACGTTCTGTTTGGAATCGCTTATCTGCCGTCTGTGGACAGACCAGTTTAAGCAAAACGCACAACTTGGTACTACTTTTTGCAACTTTAGTTTTCGCTTCATGTGTAATGAGGTGACTGTTCCATCCCGAGTTCAATGTCTGATATGTTGAGAGCTACAATTTTTCTACTCAATCTGAGATTACAATCTAAAGTAGAACTAATGGATAGACTGACGGGTCAACAAACATGATTACATTTTGGTGATTTTTTTTTTCATATCCGACAAAGCCTGTGCTTACATCGAGCTGCTGAGATCTGCGTTTTTTTCTTTTTATTACTGCTGCAGCTTACGCTCACGCTGTTGTGTGCTGTACCATCCTTCGCTGCTACATCTGGTCGTTGGGGAAGGCGGTACAGTTGTATCCTACGATGTTAGCGAGTATCTCAAAAGTTGGCATAACACTGTAAAGTCTCCTCTTCTCATGAGAGAAGAGTAGGAAGTACAACAATTTTCTCCAGTTCCACCATTGTATATAAACCCCTGCAGAAGAATTTTAAATTATTATTAATTTTTTTACCTTGAAAGCTCCTATTAAACGGATAGCACTCAACTCTCACGACCATGCATCTTGAATTGAAGTTCAATATTAACTCCCATAGATGGACAAGTCCCTTAACTGGACAAAAATGCTGCGACTGTCGCTGTCCTGCTATGGAAGCTTTTACTGTAGAGCCAGAGCCTCGCTAAAAACAAATAATAATGCCGAAAGTCTCCGCGATGTCTCAACATGTTACCAAGTTTTTTTGCTGGTTGTTTATTGACAACTGAAACTCGAATTGAAACTAAATAGTTCATTCCAAAGAAACTACTAACTGTATCTTGATTTGATTTCTACTATTAGATTTGATTTCTACTATAGGCATTACACAGTGGATTGTTGAATTATTCAGACTTGAAGATAATTGTGTTCAGACTTTCTTTCGAATATACCGACAGATGCGACTGCGCTGCTCAATTCCTACGTTCGTATTTTGGCTGCACAATACAAAACATAACCTCAAACGAAAACAAGATTGTTTATTTATGTGTAGCGCAGCCAAATATCTATTTGGACACCAGATCTTATTGGCTGCAGAAACCAGCAAGGAATTTTTTGCAGATGGGATGCTGCATAATACTTGACTTAATTCGGAAATTGCCAACAAATTTCAAAGACATGCAATTTGTTTCATACACGTTATTTTAATCCACTAAAATATTCTTCGTCTTAATTTAGTACTGCAGTCCGGAGTGGACCTGGCTAGCTGCCTTCAGTTTCGAATGCCAAATTGCAAGTCCTTCCTGACCTTAAGGAAGGGCGACTGCATAGATCACTGCAATCTGTAATCATGCTCCAATGAGACCATTTGGTCCGACTTCGCAGCCTGTTTTTTCCTGCTTACGATCGGTTGGTCATTAAGGATGTCTCTTGCACAATCATATTGAAGGATATCCTAAATCTGTATGCTTGACAGGTCTTCAAGTCCGTTGAAGTAATAACAGCCTAGCAATCGTTTTCTTGTTTCTGCAAGTGCGGGACATGTTCCAACGTAATGCAATGGTGTTCCCTCTTCTTCCTCACATCTGCAGCTTCTACAGAAATCATTGTATGGCGCTCCAATGTTTCCTTGCTGGTAGCCTATACTCCACGTGGGGGAGTCAGTAAAGAGTCAGACTCTGGAGCAGTGTTGTTCAAGCTCTGTATGGGTTAGCCATGTTATGCCATGTTCCCACCGAACCGAAATCGCGAGGTCTGAATGAACTTTTACAGAAACCTCCTCGGCGCGTCCCACCGAAGTTGAAGTTGAAGTGTTTTCAAATCTCATTAGCTGTCCATTTTGCAGTGATTGTTAACATAAAATAATAGTGTTGAGACCACAAGAAAAGTGAGAGAGGAAATGAAAAGTGAACACTGAAACTCACGCTGAATGCATGCTCGGTTGGAAAACCTCTTACGTACGGGTGAACTAGATTTTGCCTTCTCCGTGTCCTCGAAAATGAACGACGAAACCTCGGCTGTTTGGAGAAATTTGATGAAACCTTGGTGGGAACATTGCATTGGACGTTGTACCCACAGACGCCTGGCTAGGCTCATGTGCCTGTACAGCCTTAACAGTTCGTAGGTTAATCTTCTCCTCCAAACACCGTCAACACAACTCACATAACTAAAATGTTACCATTGATCAACTCCATTTAAACTTGAATTTGTCACGTTTTGTCACGCCCGTTTAAACACAGTGTTCCCACTAAACGGTTCGCATTCAAATGAATTCAATTACTAGCATTTTCTTTTTCTAATGTTATATTACATGTGAAGGATGAAACTGGAGCGTACTTGATTGACAGAGATCCTAGATATTTCGCTCCAGTGTTAAACTACTTGCGCCATGGCAAATTGGTGCTCGATGGTGTCTCAGAGGAAGGCGTACTAGAGGAAGCCGAATTTTACAATGTGACTCAACTGATAGCTTTACTAAAAGAATGCATTAATCATAGAGATCAGGTATGACAACATTATAATTTATGTTCTACTCAAGTGTTTTCTAAATGAATTGTTTTCCGTTCTTGCAGAGACCGCACATGGATAAGAAGCGAGTTTATCGAGTATTGCAGTGCCGCGAACACGAATTGACGCAGGTGATTTACAAACTTTTATTCTTCCATTTGAAATATGCAAATTTTACCACAATAATTTATAAATGCCCTATGCGAATAAGAATAGTGGAAGAAGAATAGCAGGTATCACTGTTTGCTTGGCAAACATGTTTATTCATTATTTTTATTAGCTGCCACTTCCTTTTTGAGGGCAAAGAATTGATTATTAGTTATTTGATTTTTTGTCTCTCCACATTATTCAATTTCAATCGAAGCATGCATGCGAATAAATTATCATCTGAGTCACGTTCTTTAATTAATAACGCGGTAGAGATAATGAAGAGAACGAGAGAGATAAAACCTTTACTTATTCACTTTTGCCTATAGGTATATTCATATCTAAGTAAGTGTGTCAACAGATAATGATTTGTCGCCAATTTTACAATTTCTCTATCTTCGCTCATATATGATGGTTGCTCATTGTTAATTTCTTTTGTTTTACCATCGGCCCTTGTTTAATTCAACAATGTTGGCATTTGATGACAAAAAGTGTACAATTTGTCATATTCAGTGCATTTAAACATATATTCAAACATATATCACAATATTTTGAATATGAGCAAAACAATAATAACAGACAATGCTGAAGACTCATCAGAAATTCCGTGCAATCACTTTATCTTTTCGTTTTATTATACGCCTAAGGATAGGCACTGACTTCTTCTTCTTCTGGTGGCTAGTCCGGGTTGGACCTGGGCCTCAATCAGTAAGCCTCTCCAGCCGGCACGATCTTTAGCCAGCTGTCTCCAACAGCGCATACCAAGTCGATTGATGTCCTTCTTCCTTTGGGTGCGCGATCGATTCCGTGGGCGTCCTCTATTGCGTTGTCCCACTGGTTCGGAGTTGAAGGCTCTTCGGACTGGAGCAGTGTTGTTTATGCGCTCTACATGGCTCAGCCATCTTAGACGTTGAATTCGTACACACCTGACTAGGCTCATGTCGCTGTACAGCCCGTACCGTTCGTGGTTGAATCTTCTTCTCCAATAACCATCAACACAGACAGGACCAAATATTGAACGCAGAACTTTTCTCTCTTTTTGAGGTTGAAATATTGGATTGTTAGAACTGGACCAATGAGAACCTGACCTGAGAAGTCTGGTACGGTCCACAGACGAATCGAAGAGAGAAGAAGACTCTGGAGTTGGGGCCGGAGTCTTTGCATCTAACACAAGGAGTTCCGTACCAATCCACATCATTTATATCTGCGGTAAACAAAATCTCCTCAAAGGTATTAAGGGCCACTAAAGGCACTATCGTCTAACCTACTGAAACCTACAACAATCAAATCTTGATACGACGGCCTACAATCTCTTGCCAGACACAAAAAAGGTGTAGCTCGACAGGGTCCCTGAGCACAGTGTAGCACGTCCCCCATTGCAAGCAATGAATCCGCAGAGAACTGGCTCGGAACTACTCGTACTGTAATGTCAACTGCGCAGCAGCTACAACGCTGATTAACGGATGGGAAAGCAAACTTCGCTTTGACCAATGGACCAACAGTGATGGTCTAAGATAATCCAAACCCGTAAGGAAATACTCTGTCTCAAGAAAGAAAGTATAATATTGTTATATCATATTTCATATGTTACTTCAGGCCACAGTGGGCAGTAAGAAAGTTATCATTCTTATACTTTCCTTGTTGAGGCAGAGGATTTCGTTGTAGGAATAAGGCCTGATTAATCCTCTGGAATGCCTAAAACCAAACTTATTTGTCCAGTGGCCTAGGCGAAGTTTCTATGAGAAGCCGCCTTAGGCGTTGTATCTATGGAAGTCTTGCTAGACTCATGTCGCTGTATTTACACACGTTTCAGGCCTAGTTCTCACGGTCAAACGGTTCTCTTTTTGTGTATAGGACAGGCGATCCTTCTACGATGATTTCCTCCGATGCCCAGGGCTGACTACTCATTAATATGGGTGACGTAGCCCTCGAGGCCTTTCGAGGCTTCATGAGCCATGTGTAAGATCAATCCCCTTTCCGTAGTAGAAAACTACTGGCCGTCTATCAGTACGGCGACTTATACATGTATGTGATTTCCTTTTGTCTCATCTCCCTTACCGAAAACATTATTAAATCAATTTTAAGCGCGTATAGCCTACATGCGTACCCATGCAGCTTCGAAGTCGGTATCCTCCTATGATATCTGTCACTGCACTGATATTTGGACAAAGCTCTCCTGTGCCGCGATGGAGTTGGACACGATAAGATATGATGATATAATGTCCTAAAATTGTGATCTATTAAGCGTGTAGACAAAATTATAATTCTCATGTGTCTGTACAGGGCGTGTCAAACCACTTTATAGGATACAAAAACAAGTGTTAATACTATGAGGTGAGATACACTTAACGAATTCTTCGACTTCTTGAAAGGCTTTCCATAGAGGGCCCTCCTCTTAAATAGTTCAACTATAATACCGACATTTGAATAATGAGTCCATTTTCGAACGTACCGTGCTGTATTCCACGGTTCATTCATTAACCGAACTTTACGGTTGTCAAGCAGACTACTACATGAGGATCTCTACATTACAGTCCTGAACAGTTTACAGCCACAATCCACTGGTATTTCTTCCTCTCACTATTGTGATCCTTCTCGTTCCCGAAAAATAAAAATCATGAACCATGCTCTATCTGAACTATGTACTTTGGGACTGCAAAGGTACGTTATACGTAGGTTAGTTGGTAGTGTCTCACTGCTTTTATTTCGCAACCCAATTATTGATTTTGATAAAGCATTGGAGATGACTGACACTAATTCTACTTAGTTCAGCCAGTAGTAGTCTTCGAAATGACCTCTTCGGGAGGAGAGCGGTGCAATTGCAATTGCAATTGGTTTTATCCTCCTCCTCGTTTTTGCAGCATCTGCAAAAGTCATTGTTAGAAAGGCTTAATATAGAGTTCAAGTTGCATAGTGCCCATTAAGAGAGAGAGAGAGAGAGAGAGTGATTCGGCCTACATTCTGATCAGGCTGAGTGAACGTTTTAGATCCAGAGTTGTTTAGTTATGAGACATCATTTGGCAGTAGACCATGTACGACTTACATGAGCATGCGCTTCAAGCTTCAGTAGATGTTTTGCAGTAGCGATTGGCATGAATAATATTATTAATTAAAAATTAAAAATAAATAAATGGAAAAAAATTAAAATGAATGGCAGCTCTCCATTCGGAAAAATAATATAGCCTGTATTAGTCCACTTCACCACAATTCTCTAGAATGTCCGTGTCCAACCACATAATTGGTTATAATCTGTATTCTGAAAGCGACTAACAAAATTATTTAAAGAGCTTACGTTGAGCAAACTTGGTGCTGCGATCGAACTCATGAATAATTCAAACGAGAGTAATAAACTCAAACGACAATCCCCACAGAACCGAGCTAACCTTGAGTCCTTTATTTACTTAAAGGAGAAATCTTGCAACGGAGACGGATTTCTCTCACTATCCCTCCGTTGATCGTAGATAAGAACAACGCAAATAAATAATATTATATAAATATAAATAAATATCACCCCTTGTTTGGGTAGGAACCCGTTTAACACTCTTGTATGTCTGAATCACCGGAAAGGACTGTACAATTTTGCTATTAACTTATTTATATATTTAGTACATCTTATCGATTATCCATACGAAATTGTATGTTGTTTTTTTTTTTGCAGATGATATCAACACTGTCTGATGGGTGGCGATTCGAACAATTGATCAATGTTGGCATGCAATATCCCAATTATGGTCCATTCGAAAACAATGAATACCTTTGTGTTGTTTCGAAGGATTGCGTCTCACCAGCTGGACGCGAATTGGAATTAAACGATAGAGCTAAAGTTTTGCAGCAGAAGGGCTCTAGAATGTAAGACATGACTATAAATATAACATTTTTTGTTTATATATACATACATTGTAGGTTAATTTATCGAACAAATTAACAAATCGATACAATAATGAAAGTATTTTTAAAGCAAAAAAAAAAAATCATTTTTACATGAATGTTTCTAAAGCGTGGTTTGAAAGGTTTTGTTTCTTTATTCGACTAACACTCATAAATGAATGTACAGAAATATCTTGATATCAAAAAAACAAAAAAACATTACGCAAATAAATGATTAGAAATAAATTCGAATTTGAAACTAACAGACGAATAATGATAAATGGTGGAGTTGTTGATTGTTTCCCAAATGAACAAATATGATTTCAAAACCAGTGTATGCTTTTTGAATGGTTGTGAAGTGTTGTGTTTCGTTACTGTTTAAGAGTTAAGGGTAGGGAACCTAGTGAATGATGGTAACGCGTAATGAGGCAATACCTTGGGCAGCTAACAGAGTGCTTGTGTGTCTGCTGTGTAAGATGTATACGCTATAAGCGCTGTTTCCTTACCCAAGGACACTGAGTTTGATAATGTATATATTCTGCTTTAAATCATGGAACTAATAGGCATATTTATTTATTTATGTTGATTACTTTGTACCTACATATACGGCGTATTCAAGAATCCAGTCTGCTGTGCCAGACCTTGCAGTCTTCCGCAGTTGGCTTGTCAAATATACGAATTTGAAGACAACTGCGTGTAGACATGCGTTCAAATACTCAGGCAGATTTATTTCTCGGCTGCCACAACAGTACAACATTGCTTTTTTTCGTTTAACGCAGTCTAGGCTGTCTCGACACGATGGCACGGGAAGAGAATTATGATGGCAAGTAGTTGAGACGCCCTAGTCGTGTTTAGGGGTCTCATCTCCCTGGCATATGCATTACTCTTGCCGTTGTGATATTCTTCCATCGAGTAGAAACTGACCTACCCACAGAGTACAAATAATCAGTGGTCTTATTGGCTTTAAACGTTAAAAACTTGCTTGCAGACGGTCTGTTGCCTCAGTGTAGTCGACTGAATTCTTGAAAGCAGCCATATATCCAGTCACAAAAATTGTTTATATTTCTAAATTATACAAAAATTACGTGTGTACACATAATACGTGATAAATTTGAACCAAGAAAATCAAGGTATTACTGTACGACGGTGTTTTTAATTTATTACTCGTCGTAGACTATCCAAACGATTTAATAAGTCAAACTGGAATTGAATATATCATCCCAATCCCCACCGACAAACAATAAATGAAAAAACAAAAAAACCAATGTCGTTGATGGTGGGATAACTTGTGAAAATAACATTCGTGTTTAATAAAATAAAATGTCGTATTGAATTACAATAAAAGTGAAATACACACTGATATATATTTAATAGGGAAATTATAATAAATTGTACAACAAAAATGAATGTCAAAATATAGACATGTGAAAAACGCGCACAAATCGATGTAGTGTATTGTGTTTCACAAACCGTTTATCCATCTATATTTACTGAATCATATCGTCATCAGAAGAATTGGCTCAAAACATACAGCTGAGTAGTTGTCATACTTTTCCCAGTAGGTTCATGTTATTTAAAAAAAAAATCGAATCCCAAAAAATAACATGTATTACTTTGTTCCTACACACAAAGGAGAAACAAGCGATGCAAGCTATTTATTTGTTATATTTTAAAATGGTGCACTTAGGCCATTATTTTTTAGTTTCATAGCGACATTTTTAGTCAATTAAAGTAGATAAATTGTGTTAAACAGACAATCAATTGACTTACATGATATTTGATGATCTGTGGTCATTAAGAAGCACCAGTGCTCTAACACGGTATTGATTTCAATTGACAAGTCACAAATAAATTGTGAGAATTCTTAGAATTAGATTTCCACATGCATTTAGTTTTCGTTTAATTTGTGGTGTATGCAGTGAACCTTTCGCGGGCAGCTTTCAATTCATACCGACTGTTCGTTATCTTAGTGAAACGCCTAGAAATCACTGACAAAACTAGCTGCCTGTCATAATCACCACTTCGACCCAATCCCGTGTTGTGTAAACCCAATTGGCAGCATCTCAGTGCATCTTTAAAGTCACTTAATACCTACCTACCTACCTGTACAATAGTTTCTTACTCCTAGTCTCTGCGGCTTCTGCACAATTCATTGGACTAATCTAGAGGAGTGAGTTCATATGGCACAGTATCCGGTTACAACGTCGATTGCAGAGTGGTTGTACATGCTCAACCTGTGACTTGGCAGCGGCGGATGTCGCAAACTTATTCACGTGCGGAACTTTTGTTGGTCTCAGGTAGTCGCGAGTTCTCCTCCTCACTCTACCGTGGGTGGAGATCACATTAAAGATTGTGATTACACATGCGTCTCTAGATTGCCGTCTATGTTTGACAAGACTCCAAGGATATGCATAGGGCATAAGTTATTTAACCGAGTTTGGTAGCAATATCTCCGCTTTGAAGTTATGGATGAATCTCTTATCTTAATTCAAAATTATCTTCCAAGTGTGTTTGGGTGGGTTCATGTCTGATATAAATCTAGTGGGTTCATGTCTGATATAAATCTAGTGTCCTCCAAGGCTTTGTTCTGTCTGCTACTTCTAATCCAAGTTACTTCTTCCCCTGAGGGCAGCATCCTCAGCTTCTCGATTTTGTTTAAGACTCACAATCCTATCCCGCTAGAGTTTTTCGTATTCGTTCAAAGACCCACGAAACTCGAGACACTCGGTCGAAGAATTGGAACGGCAGCGTGCATTATTTCGAGCTTGACAGCATAATCAAATCGGGTAACAACAAGATAATATAGTCCATTGCTTCTAATACTTAATGTTGTCTCTCGTCACTAAATCATGGATAGCAATTGTGTTGTGTAACCGATAGACACTTCGGTACACCACTTTCAAGAATTCCTCAAACGATGCATAAAATATTTCACCCCCTCAGTCGCATTGCATGTGTACCTATAGCAGTGTCTTTTAAGGACTCCTTTTAGCGTACGTACGTCACTGCGAATAAAACCGATCAATGATGTGGCAACAGTGTTGGCAGGTTGAGGCAGTGAATACTAACTCAATCCAGGACTTCGTCTTCTAGCTTAATCTTTATGGAGCTGAGTGGCGTATGGGCCTACGGGATTGCCAGAGATTCCCCCAGCTTCGAGCCATTCTTCATGAGACTCTCCGCCCTTTCATTACTTTGGATTCCAATGTGTCCCAGTACCCAACAGAGGTACTCCAACGGCGCTTTGCCTGCACAGTAACCAGCTTCGATTTTAGAACGTCCGATGCTATGGTTTTTATTGCCGCTTGGCTATCAGAAAAGATGGAGATCAATTCGCCGGTAACGCTATGGTCTTTCAGCGTGAGCGCCGCCTCATGTATGGCAGCCACATCGGCTTGAATAACGCTGCAGTCGTCCTTTAGTGTCAAGGATTTTTCGAAGAGGTCGCAGAAGATCACAGCCTCTGTACCAACGTTCGTCTTTGAGTCATCATCGTCACTATGATCCACAGTAATTTAAGATCAAATGGGTGTCTTCTGCCTCTCCCTTTCTCCATCGGCATGTGGACATTTAAGGGGATTATTAAATCCATTTAAAAAAATATTGATGGACAGTGGTGGTTGTCCTCTTAAGGGCGACTTCACATTACCACTGTGGCATTGGTTTAGTTGACTGTGAAGGTGTCTTTTATGTTAGCTAACGTTTTCCCCATTTATCTGTCATGTATTTTGCAAAGCTTTTGTTTGCCAAGTTGGTTGCCCACATTTGCTTTAGCCGAACTAATCTTAATTACTTGCAGCTTTTATGCTACGAATTCATTCTGTAAAATCAGAAAACGTGTAGAACTATACAAAAACAAAACGTTTTACATGTTTTCTGGCTTTGAAAACAAGAAAAAAAGAAAAAAAAAAAAACAAGACAAAAATATGATACTCACTACAATTAGCTTAAATGTTTGCTTATCACCAACAAACACAACAATAACGCATAATATTCGCATAAACATATTCATGAATCACTGCATGCAATTCACATATAATGTAATAAAATAAAAAAAAATCTTTTGACTAAAATCATTCTCTTGTTTATTGTTTTTAACTGTTCTCTTTGTTTTTTGCAGTCTCGGAATTTGAACATTAACAAAATGTTATTCAAAATATTTTTTTTGTAACCACACAAAAACACATGCATTAGAGTTTACTATTATTATAATTATTATATTATTAGTTAATAAATTTATAAAAAATACAATATGCGACAACATCTAATATACTGACTTCATAATGTTGTTTTCTCATTAATAAGGTAAATTTTGTGTTTACCCATAAGTACAGGTTAATTAATTGTGAAATGTATTTAGTGATAATGTCAGTTCAGTTTATACTTAATTTTTTTTTTGTCTTCAGTTATCCTATTCAATAAGATCTAACTCATTTTATATAAAAGAACAAAACACACACGTACACATTATGTAATGAACACAAAAAGAAAAGTAAGTAACCAAAAAAAAAAACAAAACTGAAGTAACAATGGATATTAATTGAAAGTAGATTTTGTTCTGCTTATCTATAAACAAACACAAAACAAAAAGTACATACTACTATAAATATTAACTCGTGAGGAAAAAAAAACCCGCATTTTTATGAACTACAGGAATATATTAAAAAAAAATATAAACATCTACAGTTAAAAGAAGTGTTGAACGTTTCGCACGGATTCAAATGTTAGACAACATCTTATTTATGCAAGAAACAAAATATATATAAATAAACTAAAGTAATTCATAGTTATTGTAAAGGGTGATAATATTGTATTCATGGATCCACCAACTACCAATTTGTTCACTTCCTCTCTCTCTCTCTCTCTCTCCCATCCACAAATACAAAAAAACAAACCTACTCACTTCCCACAACTCATCACACATACATACACCACTTTTCATGCATCTTTATTGTATAACTAAGTGAAACGTAAAAATAAATAATCTAATAAAAACAACATAAAAATAAAATAACTATACTTGTACACATACGATTTGTCAAATGTGAATGAAAAAAAAAAAAACACAACCAACACAGATACAGAAATATCTAGCGAGAATAGAAATTAAGAAAATTACTGTTGTTGAAAAAAACAAACACAAGAAAATAAAAGTAAGAAGAAAAAAACATTTTAAACTTATAACAATCGAACCTGGTGCTCCAAGCTTTCGATCATTCGCCGCTGATTGAAATATGTTGTGGCGCAAGCGTTGTATTTCTTTTAACCATCGCGACTTAACCACTGAATATTAAAATTTACAACAAAAAAAATTATATATATACAACTTTTTCCTACGGAATTAACCCAAAAACAAAATAAAAAATGGAAACATTTTCAAATGAGAGCAAGTGTCCCTACGAAAATATAATATATATATAATTAGAAAGAACAAAAGTAAAACAGAACAGAACTTTAAACTAGTTTATGAGCTTGTAACACAAACAGAAAAAGATGTGACATTAATAAATGAAAATTTTCTAAAAAAAAAACAAACAGAAGATGTGGTTTTATTCACTGAATGAAGGTGGTCTAGAAACGGCATTAGATGAACTAAGGTTGGTTATGTAGGTGTTGTACCCATTCTGTTATTTGGTCTGCTGAATTACCACTCGGATCTCTTGGGTGTGATCTATAAGCAACTGGTGAGGAACCTTTCACAGCTGAGGATTAAACGATATTCAAAGGTCCGGAGAATCATATCGTCAAGTGAAAAAAGTGAGCTCTCAGGAATTCTTATCGGTGAGACATCAGAGCCGCAGGTGTCCCAACTTAGCTATCTCTTTGTCATCCATGAAGCTTCTGCAGAAGTCATAAGAGGCAGTGTTCTGGAGTCATCTTCCAGGTGACAATGTCCTGTAATACAAGATTTATATGTAATCTGTTTCAAGGAAATCAGAAACTGCTTCAAGCCATCGGGGTCACGTTTGGGCCGGATAATTTTAAAGCTTTGACATGTGATGCTAGTCAATCATCTCGGGTAGGTTAGTTTAGGTTAGTCGGTGGCGGCTCATCCTCACATAGACCTGTTGGTCCATAGTGCTACCACTAAACAGGGTAAACCTAGTTGCAGTCCACTGTAGCTTTATTCAAGCAGAATATTTATGATGGCCACATCACCGACCACCGCCGATTCAGCTGTTTCGTTTTCCTGGATTCGCATGTGTCCAGGAACCCATAGGAAAGAGACTGCGCTGTTACTACAGAGGTCCTGCAGCGCATCGAAGCAATTGAGTACCCTTTTGGACTTATGTCCTTTTCTATGTTTTGAGCGTCGCCTGACTACCTATAAAGATATTAATTGGAGTGCGGTTTGCGCAACATTTCAGGTTATCTGCTGCTTTCTGGATGGCTACCAGCTCTGCTTGAAAAATCTGCTAAAGACTGGACGAAAGAAGTAGCATCTTCTTTCGCGACCAAGGGCGTTCATATCCACCGCTTAAGATTACTAGGCCACGAACAAATAAGCCCTGGTCACAGGAATCTTCTATTCGGCTTTGTTGGAAAACGCAAGATGACCATCTTCAAGGTTGGCTCCGCTTTAGGGACCTCTACCAAATTGCTGTGCATCATTGTGCATAGTGATCAAATCATAATGGCTTCTTGGTGGAAGTAACCCGTACTGTAGCTGCATAATAAGAACAAGAATGCAGAATGCTTACCTTAAATTTTCTGTTAGATTGTCTGGAATTGTTCACAATGATACTGATTTTGTTTTGGCAGACAATGTCCACTATCTTCTCAAAATTGAAATTGAAGCTTAACATGAATGCATGTCGCCTTTTAACCTTTTCTGACATTGAACGTTTTGCAGAGTTCGTTACTGTTCCTGCCGTAGTAAGTGTTTTTTGAAAAAAAAAAAAGATCCTGCGTAAGAAGGAAAGGGCCTACGCAGTCTCGCAACTCACAAGTCTCGCAATAGAAACAACATCCGAATGTTTTTTAGAAGAGCGAAGAAGCTGGCCAAGTATGGATGGACGAAGCCATGTCCGTGCTCTATATAATATAATATAATATGGGTGGCGCGACAGTCCGAAACGGACCTGGGCTTAGCTTCTCAGCAACCACTCGTGTTGTGCGCGAGCTATTGTTCTTTCACAAGTGGAAGTGACCTACAGTTTAATGCCGACTCCGAACGGCTAAGTTGAGAAGCTTTTTCTAGACAGAAATACTCTTTGAATCATTATCAGTGACTCGAAAGAGGTAGAGCCGCGAATTATCTAAGGTGGTAAATTCGGGTATCGAATCTGGCACCCTCTGCGTAGGCGTCGACGCACTTACCCACTACGCCACGGCGACCCCCGAGCTCTATATGCCCCATCCTTAAGAAAGGGGATTCTGTATTGCAGGAACTACCGGGGCATAACCATGAACCATGTGGGACTTCTTCAACCTTGTACTAGAACAGTGCACACAAGGTAGGCTTTAATACGGAAGATACTATCTTCAACAAATCCGTCCAGTTGCTAGGCTACGCAGAGGACATTGACACGGCCATCGAAGAATAGGCGAAACGAGTTGGTTTTGACGTAAATAAGGACAAGACCAAATATTTGTTGTCAACAAACAAATAATCATTGGTCCAACGCCTAGAATAGAAGGTCGCTGTTGGCAACAAGAGCTTACACATCTCGGAGTAAACACGTGTGACACTCTAGTGGAGATTCGACGAAGTCGTATTCTAGGAAGAACGAGGACTACGCTGGCTTGGCCACAAGGAGCGAATGGACAATGACGTTCCAGCAAAGAGGAGGTTTCGAGGACCAATCTATCGCGGATGCCAGAGCGCTTGGTCTGGGACCACAGGGCAGAGAAGGTTGCCGTGTCACAGACAGAGACCCTCCACAAGTCGGGAGTGCGTTAAGTAAGCGAGTAAGTTTTTTGGTTGAGATCAGTTAATGTTGCCAAGAGTGATGCCATTTTTAATTGCAAAAACTAGAAAAATTTAATGTAGCGACCTTATCTGTGGTTAGCGAAGTATTTAAGCAGTTAGGTGGCGTACTATCGACTGGATCACATTCATCGCATGCATAGGCACCACAGGCTCCCTGATGACTCAGATGCTCTTACGGTGATGCTACAATACCTTCTGCCGTTGGATCTACTTATTTAAACCACTACAGCACATAGCGCCATCAGGCTCAGAGTGTCTGGATGCTGGAAATCAAAACCCAGTGGTCATACAGCCCTATACTTGATCTTATACCAAGAGATCTGGTCTCATCCCCTGCGGACTATGCGGTTCCTAGAACTTATATATCAAAAGACTTTGATGTTCTAATGCCAGAAAGAGCGGAATGGCATAATGGAAAGATGTGCAAGGATTTTAACTGGAGAATCTACATTGACGGCTCTAAGATGGGCGGAGTCGGTGCGGGTGTGTTCTCCGAATCCCTGAACATCCGTAAAGCCGTAAGACTGCACGACAATTCCAGCGTGTTCCAAACGGAACTATTTGCAATCCAGCAAGAATGTCATCAAATCGAAATACACACCATTATTTTGTCAAGACAGAAGGTTCCCATATGCATTGATAGTTAAGCAGCCATATTGCCTCCTTTGCCTCACATTCAAAATTAGTACAACAATGCCGAGCTGAGATAGCTTCGGTAGATGGCCTGCTCATTTCCCTTATATGAGTTCCAGGTCACAGTGACATCTCGGGTAATGGACTCTATCTTCCTCAATCTCTTGCTGGGGAGGTGTTCATCTCACTACAAGCAGTCAAGGCACGGTTCCTAGAAACAGCAAACCTTAGTTGGCCAGACTGACGAACTGTGCAACATCAAGCAAAACAGGGCCTGAATACAAACACTCCAAAACTAAAGACTTCCGCAAACTCGTCATGATATTTCTAGACTAGTGGCGGTCGGTACAGGACACTGGCCGATCGGATATCATGCCGTACACAACACTCACATTGTCGCAGCTGCAACAACACAGCTGAGAGGGAGACCCTAACATATTTCTTTTGCGCCTGTCCTGCTCTTGCTAGAGCCAGACAGCGAGCGCTTGATAGATCCATCTTTAACTCTCTTGATGAAATTCCTGTGAAGGATATTAAGGAGCTAATGTCCTTCCTAAATACCTCAGGTTAGATTTATAGACTGCACTAGTACACACAGTATCGAAGATTCTATGGCTGCAATGTCGTTAACCGACAATAGACCACTTTACAGTATAAACCGCTTCGGTGATCATTCTGTAACCATTTCCAGTTTAAATATTAGCAACTAAAAGTAGGCATTCGTTTTGTTCACGTGCCGTATACCTTGAGGATATGGGATAAACGCAAAGATTGTCGCAAATTAATATAGTTTTCATTTTATCAAACATGTCTTGTAAAAACCTTATACCAGCCATGTCAAAGAATGAATTTTTAAACATGTAGTGTACCTTACAAGACTCTTCAAATCTTTTGTTCAACGTAACAGTGAAGAACCGTGTCTAAGATGACTCATCCAAGTGAAGAAAGACCTCAACCAACATAGTGAATGCAACTGGAGTCAACTAGCCAGTGGTTGCGTAAGCTGCACTTGTTGATTGAGAAGCTGGTCCACACCGGACTGTGGACACGAAAAATAAAGAATGTACTTAAAAATGCAACAACCATAACTTTATCTTTCTGAATGCACCCATGTAAGGTCACCCTATAATCCATCCTCAACTTTCTGTTCTGATTGTAATTTGACAGATGCAGTTTTACTTTGACTTCAGCCAATAGCATTTTGTCATGTACGCATCAGAAATGAAGTAATCAAAAGATATGCAACTTCTTCACCTCTTCCCCATCCATTTCATTTGACAGGGGTTTTTATAATATTTTCACAGACGGGAGCTGAAATGGAGTAAAAGCAGATTTCTACCTCCCATGCCGCTTAAAAAGGTGACATCGTTTTCTCAAATCAAACTGCCCTATCAATGAATGTCATACGTAACCAACGGTCAAATTTTCATGAATTCAACATTTCAAAAAGTCTCTCAAATCTCCTTGTCGATGGACAGGAGCTTATGAAAACGTGTGACCGAACTAACCCCTCCTAAAGTCATCGAGGTGAATTTGGTTGTGCTTGACTTGTTGTTGTCCAGAAGTTTGCGTGCAATCAATTTTGATTTATTTCAAAGGACGACAAGGACATTCAACTTGAGTACAGCAGTAAATTTAGATTATTTTGTATGATGAATTCTCCGTACCTTATAATAAGTATTATTTTAAAAAGGTATAAACATAACGAACATCGTCTCGATTCTCGCTAATTTTTGACACAAATGTGGGCAAATACATATAAATAACACCACGGTTCTGCTCTAAAGCCCTAACAAGTGTCCGTGAAAATAAAGAAGTATGCGTGACTTTAGAGTACGAACGTCAAAATCTGTGATTGACAAGGGATTTTCCATTGGAAAGATAAATAACTTGGTATATGTGTTTTCTGGAACGCACTTGTTAATTAATTTCTGTTGAACGTAGAGAGACGTCAGTTTTTGCGATTGTAGTGAAAAGAAAATTTTAATTTAATTACAAGAATTCTAAAAATCCTCCCATGAAAATCTCTGTGTAGTTTTATTTTCATTTTTACCACATTTCGAAAGTAAGTGAAATTCTGTTCGAAGAGTGGTTTTACAACTATGCATACGATCTCTGATAGTGCGAGTAATTTTTCAGAACAACTTTTTTATCTTCAACATCGCAATAAAATGCACGAGTTATTACGAATTGTGGCTAAACGAATACAAGAATACTATGATAATATCGAAGGACACGTAGACCCAATGTTTTTCAGTTTTTTCACATTAACGTAGCTTAGTGAAGGATGTATACGTGCACATATTTCCGGATAGATATATGAAATTAAACATAATTTAATGTTTTCGTACGTAATTTTTATTAAATTGTGTTATTTTGTCTTATTTGAAGGTCATAAAGTAAGTGGAATTACAAAACATCGAGTTGAATTGCAAAGGTGAAAATGTCAGCTGATTTTCCATTACCTTCGGCACCTGACTTGCCGTCGTCAGAGTACACGATTGGTGCGTCAACTTCATCCAGTTCAACGAGCCAACAAGCAGCACCTATCGGTTTTACAGCAATGGGCTCTACAGAAAAAGAGTTTACACCAACAGCTGACGAAGCGAGTAATAAAAACTCAACAGACGATAAGACAGAGGAAAAGCGAGACGATTCAATGTTTGAATGCAATATATGTTTGGATACGGCAAAAGACGCTGTAGTTAGTATGTGTGGGCATTTGTTTTGCTGGCCTTGCCTGCATCAATGGTTGGAAACACGGCCAACGCGAAAATTGTGTCCAGTATGTAAAGCTGCCATTAGCAAGGAAAAAGTTATACCATTATACGGTCGTGGTAGTACGAAGCAAGAGGATCCAAGGTGAGATTGTTGTTTAATGCATTAGGTTTAGTCAGCGCTTGAATGCATGTTTTTATTTTGATTGAATTAATTGTAATTACAAATTGTGTGCAACATTACTATTGCTTGTTTCTATATGTACATACCTATATGAAATTCTCGATACTGAAACGAATACAAGCGAGTTGATAAATTTTGTTTTCTCATTAGGTGAATGCCCAATGCAGTAATGGTCAGAAAACGGGATTTTTTAATAATATGAATATGCTCCACTATATGGGTCGAAAGGTTGAATCACGCAGCAGAGACCTCCAGGCCACTCGATTCTACGCAATTGACTCTAACTCATCAGGAGTTATGTCCTAGCGCGCAAGATTTTGGACTTGTTCCAACCACCTCGCCAAGCAGTTACTTAGCTGATGGCATCGCATTCAAGGCACGCCTCGGAAGTCGTGATAATGGGCGATAGTAACATTATATTGATTTAAACCTACCGTGACATCAAAACCCGAAACTTTATAATATCGGCGTGCCCGTCCGTATGTCTGTCAGGCATTTAAAGCTTCTGCATTTGATTCATAATTTCAATTCTTTACTGGAAAATCACATTGATCGTATGCAGTGACGGTATTGCTTAATTTGATTTGTAAACAAAATTGTTAATATTATTTATACATATTGATATTTATTATAATTTATGGTAGTAAGTTAGGCACGCAGAGTTTTAAATTGCATGGCCATTACTTCGTGATGCTCAGTCGTCTCATGTTTTCCTTACATGGAGAAAGAATTAATCTCCAAGAGCTCTATATGTCTATATCTACTGATGTTTTTATGTGTCATTTTTACTAGTAGATTTTGAATATTATCGGTTCGCTCTTTTAATTAATAGGTAACGAAAACAATTTACTTAATATTCCATTACGTTGGTCGGTAGGAGGGCTGCTAGTGAATTCACCAGCACACATAGATTCCATTACCTCCTTGTCAGTGAATATCAGAATTAATCGCCTTATTATTTGTTTTTCAATTAATTTATTTACGCGCATAAGTGCACCAGGTTAAATTACAGAAGCGAAGTAAAGAGCAGAGGAATGTTTATTTTTGTTAGACAACTTTTCATGAATCATCTAAATTGTCTAGAAATTGCTCCAATAGACTTTGAAAACCTGGTCGGGTATTAATATGATTAATATTAACATACCGCCGAACAGTTCAATATTCACCTCACACGCCATAGAGACACCCCGCGAAACTTCAAACTCGCTAAACGCGGCTCTAGACTGCCAATTGATGGACTCTCTTGTAACATAGGTACCCCAATAGCTACATTCAAGTTGCAGCTCAGTCATTTATGTACAAAGGTAACCAATGACAGATGATTGACAAGCATCACTTGTCAAATCTCAAAGCAGATCTGGCCACATCTTGATCCACAAGATCAAATAGTCTGATCTCTCTAAAGAGAACCAAAATTTGCACCGCAAAGGCAATAATCTCTGGACACTGCCTACTAGGTCTTCGCGCAAAGAGACTAGGCTTACGACTTTTGCAGGATCTGCTTAGGGGAAGAGCAGGTAGAAAGCATCCAACATCCTCCTCTGCATTTGTCGCGCTCTTGCCCCAACTAGGAAAGCCACTACAGGCTTCTACCTCAGCAATATACCGATCAACGCACTACTTAAGTTTGTTGAGAGAAATGACTGGCTGTCATAATTCTTGGCAACCTGTCTGATTTGAAACACCCACGTGGCGGTAGAATGGGCCTATTTTGGCCTAGGTGCCTTAAAGTCACTTTCTACCTACCTGCCTACATACGGGCATGTTTTCTTCTCCATCGTGGCATACGATGTGATTAACTCATTTATTAAAATTATCTGACCAAGCATTTCCCTTGTTAATTAAAATGTGTGCAATGTTCTAAGAAAAAACTCATTAGTTTAGTTTAGCTTAGTTTTCTGTAAAAAAGCACCGCAAACTATCAATATATCCATACAAAATGAAAGGATATGCTACATTAAGCTGTGTTATCCTGTAAATCGATCAAAGGACGAAAAGAAAAATCAGGAATACATTCTATTCAACCGTGTCAAATGAGATACAAATTATAATCCATGAGTTTGCAAAAGTAAGATCTAGTTCTTAATCTAATCAGAGATTACGTTATAAGATTAGATTGGCGGACTCACACAGGCTATTTAATGTAAGTCCACAGTATCACCCTATGCTACTCTGAAAACAAAAATACTATCTACATCAATACAGTAAAACCTTTCTAAGTTGGCCGGCCGCGGCGCAAACTCGAATTCTAGTGAAAGCAAAGTAAATACGCTTTTATCTGGTTTTCAAATCTTGTCCAGTCACCATTTGCCGTTGGGATCAAATTAACGGCACTATCACTCGATTGGTCAATCAGGGGTAGTAGTCTGACTGGGTATCACAATGGACCAACATGGTCTAAGTATGGTGGTGAATGCACTAGTAGCCCGCCTACCTATCATGTAAAGTAGGAATGAATGTAGAAGCGTAATAATCGTCATAGCGTCATATGAATATGAATACAAATGATGAAATACTTGTGCGTTGTTGTACCGCTACTCCCGAGAATTGCTGTGGTATGAATATGTATGTGCATCGTCAGTTGTCAGTTAGCGTTCTCTGTGACTAACGCAGTTTTTTGCATCTGTGCGCTGACAAATAAGGGGAAATTGACGACCAAGTTCCATGATAGACAGTTTTTGAACATATACACATACAGTGGACTCTCCCTAAGTAAAATTGTATTGGATACCATAATCTATTCGAGTTAGAGAGAAGGTGACCGACTTAGAGAGAGGGTTTTGTATGGAAATTTGAGGGAAGTGTATGTAAAATATGGCGATAAAGTTAGAGAGAGTTTCGACTTACGGAGAGTCCACTGTAATTCTATTTTAAACGGTAGATTAGATACGTTCCACACAACCTTGTTAAAGATGTCATGAAGTACAAACATATACAAAAAGGGTATTGGTTCCATATCCTTAAACCCCATAAAATGTACTTAAAGTAAACAAGATTAGGATTTCCTCTTTCCGACTGTTGGGTAGCACTGGATTTAACAACAAAATCAAAATAAAATGCCACACAAGACTTCAGATCACATTGAAACAGTGCAGCCCTTTCGCCAATAGAATCGATTGTGTCGAAATGATTTCCTAGTTTATTACCAAGTTGAATACCCTCTAGAATTAAACTTGTAGTTATTTGAACCAGTTTATCACTTCTGTTTTCTGTAGAATCTAGAGTGTCTAAGCCAATCAAAAAGCCGAAATAGAAACGGAATCCATTTGCGTTAATTGCGTTAAAAATAATTAAAATTCAAGTCAAGTTGCATGATGTTATATTATTTACATACAAAATATAATAGGTTCCAGCCAGGCAGCATGTGTCCGTACGAAAGTGTCTTTTTCTTTAAATTTGTTTGCCCTCTTCTAGGAATTCATTAAAATGGGGTTTTCCTTAAATCAATATGCTTAAGAATTAAATGTGTCAGACGCGGGTGTCCGACGGTCAGTTAGATGAAAAAATATCCAAAGAAACATTTTTGGAACGTTCGGCAACATTACTGATAATCTAGATCATATGCCTGCACGTCAAGCTCTCAACACAAATTTTGAGACACTGCTACCAGATGGGCTATCTGGCAACAGCATATAGGTACTTCATACATTTGTATACGGACGCTTTGAACACAGAAACATGAGCTGGAAGCGTCGTTTTTTGCTTATATCCCTCAGCAGTACTTATGGACTATACCCAGTGATCGAATTAGTGCCACCTAGTTCTAAATGCATACTAAAACCCCACCTTAAACTAACCTAATACGAAGGAACCACAAGACAACCAAAAATTATTGTGTGATAACAAACTTGATTCGCAGCCAGTCTAATCGTTTTAATTGACGGCTCGCTGCTTTGTTGTACTGTCCTTACGACTGGAAAATCGTCTGTTTATTGTTTCATGTATTTGTTTTGTGTGCGGGTCCAATCTTGTCTCAGGGCAGATGTGGTCTGACTACCCGCAAGTGCAGACGCACCGGTGAGTAGGAGGGGGACCGTAAACCTTCTTGATTTTATGCAGGGAATCGAACCTAGGCACCATATGTTCAAGTGCTAGTCTGAGCTGCATTATCATATGTTCTTACTCATAACAATCCGAATAAACAGCAACATATAAAATAATATTTTGTAATAATTCTATTTTTAGAAATAAGGTGCCACCACGACCCGCAGGTCAAAGGACTGAACCTGAGCAACAGCAAGGCTTTCAAGGGTTTGGATTTGGTGACGGTTTTCACATGTCATTTGGAATCGGCGCATTTCCGTTTGGCTACTTCGCATCATCTTTCAACATTGGCGAGCAAAGACCAGCAGGTATTGGCGATTGCATTGAAATTCTATTTTACAAAACTACAGAAATGTCTTTATGATTTCAGCTAATCGCGGAACAACACAGTATGAAGATGAACAACAGCTATCCAAGTTATTCTTATATTTAGCATTCTTGTGTATTGCATGGCTTCTGTTTGCCTAGCGTGGTTATATAAACATTCAAAACTTAATATTGATATTCACATTAAAATGATAATAATTAAAAATGAAAAAAATATACACATTAGAAATGGGTAAAAACGTAAGCAATGTTCACTTTTAAATTTCCATGGATTAATAATAAATAAAAAAAGTCCACTGACTACGTAACTTTCGTAAACATCGATAGTCAAAAAACAGAGAATTCCTTCTTTCGTTTGTATTTTCATGCCCAGTTATCAAAATTGTTTATTTTATTTCTGGAATTATCTCTTGATGAAATTACCAATAACAGCAAGGATACCAAGCCAAGATTGTTTTTCCAACACTTTCTCATTTTTCACTTCTATGATTGAGTGGTATTAATTATTGATTAATTAATTATCTGATTATTAAAAGCTTATGTTAAAATTAATCTTTCGTTAGCACATCAATAAGGATAATGTGGGAAATATTTTACATGTGATTGTGATCGTACATATAACTTAAATTTATTATACATATTTTTATCTCCAAATTATTACCTCTGTACCCAATATGTACTTTAAGAACGCAAATGAGTTAAGCGTTTATTTTAATAAACCAATAAATATGAATGGTGTTTGAGAAGCTCATTTTCTTAGTATTGCTTCCCAGGGATGTGGATGCAGATTCATTGATCTTTGGCCTTTTCTGGGTCTGATTTAGCAAAGGGTCATAAATTAGTCCCGCACCACTGGAATACTGGCTGGGGGATGAGAAATGCATCTGTTCTATGGCAGATAACATCTTAAACTATTTATTCGCCCCTATTTCGCCTGTCGTTTTATTTATTCGACTCGAGGTTTTGAGAGTCATGTCATTTTGTTGTCGTTTAAGTATCAGCATTAAGAAACTTAAACGACTCGACTTCGTCTACGTTTATGTGTGGAATACATTCCACACCAAAAGCTAAATGAAAATGAAAAATAAAATGAAAATATGAGAACAGCCTAATAGCGGTTTTGGTGACACAAAATAATGTTTAGCGGCGTTCACACTCAACAATTTGTCGCGACAATTTGCTTGAAACCGTGGTTGATGGGCCAAATCGTCTATGTGAACGCTCGTTGCAACAAAACGGCAAACATGTTCTGCGGTACACAAAGCATTTTGACTTTTCAGCTTCAGTAAATTCAGTAACGATTTTACTAAAATAAAACTAATTATTGTTCACATTTACGATGGTTTTATTTTTTTATCAATAGATTTTAAATAAATATGTATGTGTTTAGTTTTTGTTCGATCTATAATAATAATATGGGTGGCGCGACAGTCCGAGGTGGACCTGGGCCTAGCTTCTCAGCAACCACGTGTGCTGCGCGTGCTATTGTTCTTTCACGAGTGGAAGGGACCTACAGTTTAATGCCGACTCCGAAATGAGAATTTGAGAAGCTTTTTCTAGACAGGAATACTCTTTGAGCATTGTCAGTGACTCGAAAGAGGTGGAGCCGTTAATTATGATAGGTGGTAAATTCGGCTATCGAACTCTGAATTCCCTTCTGGCGATAAATCAACTTTGTCCTGAGAACAGACCGCGCTTTCTAAATGGCTTAAGTCATCTCTTCAATTCATATGTGCATTATTTGCACTTGATGTTGATGCAACCGAATGAAGTTCTGACATCTGATACATCTTGTTTACAGCCAAACACTTTTTCTTCAGGGCTATTGCTGCATGTAGTGAAAGAATTCTCGCCACCGCTTCGTCGATCTCACTACGGAATTTTCTCTTAAACGACCATCCTATATAAAATAGTTAAATAGTGTAATCACACCAAACAAGTAAAAATAAAATCAAAGCAAAAGTTACATTTTAAGTTAACCTTCACTTGGAGTAGTTAAAAAAAACCTAAACGCCTGATTCTGTCGTTTTGACACTTAATCGACAACCGTAATACCCAATCATGCCAAGACAAGGAGACAAATTACGTTCCACAGGACTAAAATGACTATTATCGCATATGCCCGATTTCACAGTGTGGGCTTATGTGTCGATCCATCAGTTTAGCTATGAATCAGAATTGCCGTGGGAAATTTCAATTCCCATTCCACACAATTGTTAAAAAGATATTTTCAAGATATTACAAATAAGGTAAATTCCTTATGAAAAAACTATCCTTTCATTTGGTTGTATTTTCTAACATTTCGTGATGATAATTTCATAGAATAGTTTGAAGTGCTCCTTCATGAAACTCATTCACAGAAACTGTTTCCCGTGTGCTAAATTCCACTTCAAAATACTGGCAGCATTGGTATCAGTTCATAAAAAAGGTAAAAAAATTCATTCGAATGATTTTCATGACAGACATATATCGAGTTCTCGAGTGTTAGTTGTAAGTAATTAGATAGTAGTCATTCGAATGATTTTGATAATATAATCGAGATGTTGTATTAATCGATGATCACTCGTATTATCATCACTAATTGACCTGAGTGAGTTTTGCACGATCTTCTTAAGATAACAATATAAAACCTCTCCGGACCTCCTATGGCTTGCAAATCTAATCAATTTATTAACAAATTGTGCCGTGACTGTCACTTTAAACTCAAACAACAATAAACACAAATCTCAATCTGCTGCGTATCACGGCGTTATACCCTGAAGATTGCTCTAATAAATATTGCAAAATCCAGTGTCACCGGCTATCACTTATTATTGTCTTTTTTTCATTCCAAAATTTAGTGGTAAGCTTATTTAAATTACACAAAGTGTGTACTGATCGACAAAAGACAAGGTAATCTAGCCGATGACTAATGCTGATAGACAGTCCGAGAAATCAAAAAAAAATCAATGGAAAATTATGTTCGATTGGCGTACTAAGAAATTAATAATATGAAATACATTTTATTATCCTTTTTGATTGATTAATGATTAAAACAAAAGAAATTACGTCAAGACCCCAAGTGACGCAGAATGAAATACAATAACGTAAACGACGCCATGAAACGCTTACCGTTGACGTTAATAATCTACTGATTTAAAGAAAGTACGTTATCATGCGTTACGCAATTAAAAGAAAGAAAATCAATATACAGTGGGTTTTGATTTTAGAATAGGATTCGAAATCGATGAATGACAATGGAACTAATTTAATGTAAGCACATGCAAACACAGGAAGTAATCGACTAAGCGCTATCCAACAGATACCTGAGGGAGATTACAAACTGAAGGGTCCTTTCGGAATCGTCCCTAGTCCATAGGTACATAGAATCGTTGCCATGACTTTCTGGTTCTGGAATCTGGAATTCCAGAAAAACGAAATGGACACGGTTTAGGGACGAGCTAAACAATCGTATCGAACCTCACCTTAGGCTCACAACGAGACGGCCGGTTGAGAATGCAGTTCAAGATCTAAACAATGCCCTCACCAAAATGTTTTGAACTGGCATGTCCCTCCAGAAACACCTCTTGTTGCACGGCCGAGTGCAGGGAAATACGCAAGGAGACCAGAAAACTTCGACCCAATTCTGATGAGCCCTCGAACCTGTACCGATCAAAACAAAGACAACGAGACGAAAATTGTCTCTTACAGAGATTTGTGGAAAGTCGACTGGTTAGAGTTCTCAAAAAGGACGAACCGACCAGGTTGAAAAGACTTGGACACCCGACGGTATCTATACTGAGTCAAAAACGTGGACCCATAGCCTCGTGCTTGAAACTCATTTTCCAGGTATCATGTCACGACCGGCTCCGATCCCTGAATGTTAAGTTGAGCTAATAAATGTAACACGCTGAAGCTGGTGTGTTTCATCACTCATGGTGATGGATGAAGACGATGGTCTTAATTAATGTACCGACAGTATGTAGTCAGCTCTGCTGCAAAAAGACATAGATCAATTACTGCACGTTCTAAAAAGCATTTTCACCGTAAGTCTTGTACTGACCTATATCCCCACCACCTGGCACACATTTCTAGAATACCGAAACTCCGTATGGGGTACTAGCCACTCGATAGACAATAATCAGAGGAGACGTTCTCAGGACCTGAATCTGCGTTGCGACTGCCTGCGTCCTTGGTTAGGGCTTCCATCAATGGGCCTCTCGAGACCACAATCAGAGAAGGCATGACTCTCCAGGTTGCAGATAGATCAAGCGAATGCACCAAATGTCTGTAAGAAGTTCACAGCTTTCTTGTTTTCTCTTGGCAAAAAAGACTGCCTTGGTCCTTTCACCTTCATGAAACACTTAAGTGTGCTAGGACTAAATGACGATCGTCCTCTCCAATGCCTGTGGAGAAGACGATGACACTGCAGAGCACTTCCTTTGGCACTATTCTTCCTTTGCTCGGATTCGGAGTTGGTGCTGATGTGGTGAGAGCTGATGATGGCATTCGGAAGACCAAGAATTTAAAGTTTCTTGGCAGTACGATGAACCAGTTGTTGAGTCTGAGTGCTCGCCTAGAAACCTCCGCGAAAAAACAAATCTGACTTTGACACAAGCGAATAAAGCGTGACCATAGAACATTGAATACAGCACCCATTAAAAATACGGTTCAGAGTTTATTAAGATTTTATCTCTATGACGTACATGGGGGATTGTTAACTACAAAGAACGTATTCATTTCCATTAATGTAGCGAACACCAAAAAGCTCGCATACAGAACTAAACATATGAAGCCAGCATATTTTCCCAGCGTAAAATTCGATACACAGAATGCCAGGTAAAGCATCCCTACCGTGGCCAACAGTGTCACCGTTGCATATCTGATGCCAGCGGAATGTATGCTTAGACACTGTTCACCTGGCACAGAGGAAAAGAATGCTGCCTTAATCAGCCAGGGTATACCGAGGCAAATAAGAATATCGAATGTATTCGAACCCACGGAATTGCATATTGCCATTGACCCATGACCTGGAATGAGGAAATTCGAATTAAAATACTAAGTTCTATAAATGAGTTTTACCTCGGTTTGCAACGTTTATGCTAGATACTGCTTCGGGGACGCTGGTTCCAATAGCTAGGACAGTTATTCCCATGACGGTATCGGGAATTTGAAATGTGTCACCTATAGAAGGAAAGTTAATTTTGATAAATAGGGGCAAGTGGGGGTTTTTTTTACAACTAAGTGAAGCATTAAACCATTTGTTTGTATTTAATGATTCCTGATATCCAGTGAAAGTTCCTGTTAACACCGCAACCATGCGCGGGTGTAGACTATCGCACGAGATCAAGAGGCTAGTCCTTTGAAGTCGGCGCAAGACATTAGTTTCATAAAGAATCGGGTAAACTACAGAGTTTGTATGCTCGTCCAGGCGGCGCTTAGGTTTGTAAGCAACGTTCTTAGCTTCATCTTGAAGTGGTAATATTCCAAAATCTCTGTGGATATCGTTGTTTCTGTTATACCATGGTGAATTAAAGATAGTTCCAAGCACCTTATTTTGAAAAGTCTGTCTTATGTTCAAAATACTTGCCTTGGTACAACCCCAAACATGCACACCATACGTCCAAACAAGTTTTAGGATTTGCTTGTATGCAAGCAATTTGTTGTCAATACTTAGCTTGGAATGTTTACCAATAAGCCAGTACACATCTTTGTATTTCATTTCACGTTCTGCACGTTTCTTCTTAACCTGCTGCTTCAAGAGTCATCCCGAAGTATTTCGCTTCATTGGCAAAAGGTGTTTGGAAACGATTTAGGAAGACTGGCAAGTTATTAACGTCATTATTGACGATTCGCCAAATGTTCACCCATTCGTGTATCTGATCTAGTGCACGCTGTAATTTAGCCGTAAACTCTTCAACCGTTTTGACTGTAAGTGGGTACAAATAACATGCGGTAATCCCACATATTTCGTGGTGACTAATCAAGGATGTCGACGAATGAAACACAATTTACCTGAGACTCTTAAAATTCAAATGTTACTGAAAAAATTACAGAATTACCGGTCGGCGCAGCCCTAAGACTCAAAACAATTCAACCACTGTTGAGTGGTTGTTGGAATTAACGAATTCAGCTTCTCACCAATGACACGGATCGCCTACTACTCCAAGCTAACGTACTGCCATGAACGAAGCACCGTGAAGTTCAGTTAATGGCCTTCCGTTGATACCTAAACCGGATTTCGGCAAAGAAATGGGTGGTCTTGTGATTTTCTCTGCAAGGTTTGATAGACTGACATCAGTGTTTCGAACTCAACCAACAATCTGCGTTTCCAACAGACAGGAAGCAGTCCTGTCAAATCTATTTGCCTGTTCTTACATCAATAGTGCACAGCCTAGGCTCTCATTGCGTAACTTTTCAGACGAATATCGTCCTTTTGATTCACTTCGATGATATCGTCGATGATTTGCTTGACGTAAGACACTCACTATCGTCTCGCCTATCGTTACAGTTTGAGTGCTCTGATAATAATATCTCTCACGTTAAACTGACACCTGTGCTCTTATTCCTCTCAAATTTCACTAACCCATTCTCATTTCAGTTTGCGAACAAAACTAATACAAATGCGACTTATCACTCTAAAAATGTCTCAAAAGTATACAACAAGATCTGTATACATAATTTGTTCTCATTAAAATAGGAGACGATACTGAAATAGGTATCGCCAAAAATCAGTCTTCGAGACTATAGTTACTGACAGTTCTTAGCTTACGCGAAGCAGGCAAAACGATATCTCTTAGACGCTATCGTTTTGTTATGCTAACATGTAGCGAAACTTTCGTCGAAACGCTAGCACGAGACGATTGTCGCCTTACGCGATTAGAGTCCTGTTCGATGTGCACTACCCTACTGTGTTTGACAATCCCCATCAGTGTCTTTACACTAAGCGACCTTCTCCGAAGTAAATGAAGGCTCTCCTCCTGTGGTTGTTACGAATAAAATGAATCCCCGAAAAGTAATGATTTCTTTTTCAATCAAACGTTTTAAGTGCTCAGCGATATGGCAGGGGATAATTTATGCTTAGTGCAAATGGAGCGTTCATAGTAATAATAATAATAATATAATATGCGTGGTGCTACAGCCCATAGAGGGCCAGGGCCTAGCTTCTCAGCAACCACTCGTGTTGTGCGTGCTATTATTCTCTCACGAGTGGAAGGGAAGCATTTTCTAGACAGTTATTACTCTTTGAGCATTGTCAGTGACTCGAAAGAGGTAAGACCGTGAAAATAGTTTTTGGTCGTACTGGCCGGGAATCAAATCCAGGCAGCGAGTTTAAGTTGCCTGGGTTCGATTCGCGGCCACTTCCCGGAAAATAGAGCGTTCATAACGTGACACTACATATTTGTTGCGGATTTATGCCTGAAACACAATAGTGCGTTGCGCCTGCCGACTTCATGTTACGAAGACAGTGCGATGACGGACTGCGTTGAAATAATTACTCAATTTATCAACTGTTCTCTCTTTCATCTGCGAGATGAAAAATATTGTCGCCTTTCTGCATACACTCATTTGAAATGACTTTTGTCGTTTAATTATTTTTAATCAGCTGTTTTTATTTCTCAAATGACAATTGACACAAAATACTCTCAATTTGGAAGAAAACTCTCAATTTGGGAGAAAGAATCTCTGACAGCGCACCCCTCTATCAAAAAATATTCAACATATTGAATAATGACGTGCGATGGACTACGTTTTACGTTTTATTACGATCCTCTCATCTCTCTCATTTTTCACTAACGTAGGCCAACGCTGTATTTTGTGCATGGCCATTGAATTGTGTGCGTTGAAAGCCAACGGCAGCGCAAACGCACTATTGTGTTCCAGGCATTAGGGATGGATGCGTTATAGGATGCAGTGACATACAGTGACTGCTATTGGAGCTCGATATAGTGACTTAATATCGCAATTATTTCTAACGAAATGGGATGATGTTGATGATCACTAGTGGTTGCAAAAAGACGGTGCCACATGCCATGCAGCTCGTGATTTAATAACTGCCTGAGACATTTTATTGTCGTGGGCGTAGCTTAAACCGCCATCCACCCGCAATCTATGTCTTTCGTGTTACAAAGCTGCCTTATTTTGGGCATCCATCGCAGATTAAATTAAAAAGAACATTAAAGATGTTACCCCAAAAGATATGGAAAATACAAAAAAATTTCTTTTTTCAGGGAAGGAATATTTCTCCTCTTCAATGAGTGAGGTATACTGTCCTGTTGGCTTCTTCTTTTTACACCTATTACTAATGGCCCTACTCAACCTACCCATTAATTATTTATATCATTTTGTTATTTTCGAATTTTTCGAATTTTCACGGGATACCATAATTTGTTCGAGATGGAGGAAGTTTAATTTAGAGAGAGGTTTTGTGTGGAGAAGGTACTTAAAATATGGCTTAAAACTTCAAATTAGGGAGAGCCCATTGTAGTTTGATATACAAAACAAAATTTGTCAACGTGTTATGTTACCAATTATTGTTAGTGTCCACGAAACTAAATAAGTTAAAACAGCCATCCAAATGCAACACATGACAAAAGATACGCAAATGCACTTAGCTAGTCTTGATACACGGCAATTGGGAATTGTTAGAAAAAATATAACATGCAGTGGCCATTTAATGCTCCAAGAAATCTTCTCGAAGCAAGTCTCTTTCGAAGGAAAGACGGTTAAGTGGGATAATGCGTTTTCATTTTCCTCGGACTTTCCAATTTCTTCTTTATCAATGTCACTGGTATTCTTGAAGCATGGAACTCTTGCGCAAATTTGACTTTCTGTAAAAAAAGAATATTAATCGAATCAATAAAAACAATTTCAGTACAACGACAGGCTTTCTGTCTTATTCCGAGGTCTACGAAAGTACGAAGGCACGGAAATGAAAAACATCCGATAAGCTGCAGAAAAGGTATCTCGCAACATCCCACCTCAAGGATATGGAGGAGTCTATGGGCAAGTACATAATAGGGGCCTTTTATAATGAAGCCAAGCATGCTGAAAATAATTACAGAATTTAAGCAGTCGACGACTGGAGTTTCAACTCCATATATCGCATCCACAAAAAAGGCGATCCTACCTCTTGTAACAACTATAGGGATATATCCCTGACCAACACCGCCTACAAGATCCTGTCCAGCGTACTGTGTGAACATCTGAAGCCGTTTGGAGCCGCACTAATCGGCACGTACCAGTGCGGCTTCAGCCCGGCAAATCAAGTATAGACCAAATCTTCACACTAGCAAATCCTGGAGAAGACCAGCGAGTTTCAAATCGATACGAACCACCATTTTATCGATATTAAAGCCGCATACGACAGCATTCTCAATATCGTTTGCCCCATCCATAAGAAAGGACACTTCTTTGACTGTGCCAACTATAGACGGATAAGTCTCCTGAACATCGCTTACAAGATCTTCTCTGCCGTTTTGTCTATTCGCCTGAAGCCGTTTATAAGTAACCTGATAGGTTCATATCAGTGTGGCTTCAGGCCATGGGAAGTTCACCATCGACCTACTACAGATCCTGGAAACCAAGAGATGCAGATCAACACCCACCACCTTTTTGTCGATTTCAAGGCCGCATATGACAGCGTGCATAGGGACGAGCCATACAACGCCATGTCTAGTTTTGACATTCCTGCCAAACTCGTCAGGTTGTGCAGGATGACGATGGAGAATTCTCGCTGCTCCATCAAGGTCCGTAACGAACTCACCGAGACCTTCAATGTCAAAAAAGGATTTAGACAAGGCGACGCGCTGTCATGTGATTTCTTTCACATCATCCTGGAGAAGATCGTGCAAGACTCACACGCCAACACTAGAGGCACGATCTTCCAGAAGTCCGTACAACTGCTAGCATACGCGGATGACATTGACGTGATTGGCAGAACACAGCGAGCCGTCAATGAGGCGTTTGCTGGCATTGAGGCGGAGGCGGCTAAAATGGGTCTAGCGGTGAATGAGGGAAAAACGAAGTATATGCTGTCATCAAGAAAGGACACACAACATCGACGTCTTGGACAGAGCGTCACAATGGGCAGCTATAACTTCGAGGTAGTCAAGGACTTCGTCCACCTAGGCTCCGCAGTAAACTGTACAAACAACATCAGTACCGAGATCAAAAGCAGAGTAACTCTTGTCAACCGCTGTTTCTATGGGCTCAATCGTCCCATAGAATACATACAAAATCGTCCATCTCTCGAAGGACCAAGCTGACTTTATACAAGACCTTGATTATCCCAGTCCTGCTGTACGGCGCGGAGGCATGGACAATCTCAAAAGCTGACGAGGAAGTCCTTGGTCCTTGGTCTTCGAGAGAAAAGCTCTGCGTGCAATCATTGGCCTTGTTTGCGTTGACGGTTTCTGGAGAAGAAGATTCATCCACGAACTGTACGGGCTGTACAGCGACATGAGTCTAGTCAAGCGTCTTCGGATCCAACGCCTAAGATGGCTAGGCCATGTAGAGCGTATGGACAACTCAGCTCCGGTCCAAGGAGTCTTCGACTCCTAAGCCGTGGGACAACGTAACACAGGACGCCCGTGTTTAAGGTGGCGCACCCAGGTGGAGAAGGACCTCAACCAACTTGGCGTGTGACACTGGAGACAGCTAACCAGAGACCGTGCCAAATAAAGAAGAAGATACGACAGCATTCATCGCAATAAGCTATTCCATGCGATGACCGAATTCGGGATTCCGGGAAAAAATTTATCTGGTTGTGTCGCACAACGTTAACACATACGGGATGTGGCATGCAACTCGACTCAAGGACTTCTGAGTCGTTTGAAACCAGAGCCGGATTTCAGCAAGGAGATGCGCTGTCGTGTGATTTCTTCAATTTGGTACTGGAGAGAAGAAGGGTAGCTGTAAACACTGAAGGCACTATCTTCCACAAGTCAGTCCAACTGTTGGGGTACGCAGATGATATCGTCGCGCGTTCCCAACGTGCCGTAGTGGAATCAATTGAAGAAGAGGCGAAGCGAGCTGGTCTTAAGGTGAACTAGGATAAAACTAAGTGTATGGTGTCGACCAAATGACGATCCGTCACGCACCTCCTAGGACAAAATATTACGATCGATAGCTACAATTACGAGGTAGTAAAGGAGTTTGTCTACATCGGGGCATTTGCCCGCGCTCCACAGACAACATAAGAGTGGAGATCCGCCGTAGAAACGCCTTTGGCAACCGGTGTTACTTCGGTTTGTCAAAACAACTGGCGTCAAAACTCCTGACTATAAGGACTAAGGTCATGCTCTACAAAAACCCTTATTTTGTCAGTTCTGGAGCGATAAGCAAAACTGCCGAGCTCATTCTTGCTGCCTTCGAAAGAAAAATTCTGCGTCGGAAGTATGGTCCCGTCTGCGAGGAAGGCGAATGGAGGAGTAGACACAACCGCGAACTCTACGAGCTGTACCAGGATGTGGATGTAATCCGGAAGGCAAAGATCCGTCGACTGCACTGGCTCGGTCACATCCTGGTTCGAGAAGGAGAGGAAGGCCGAATCTCCGGTATAAAGACCAAGTAATCGCGTATGCAAGACAACTTGGTCTTGATGACTGGAAGCAGCGTGCCCAGGACCACTAAGAAGGGAAAGCAGTTAAGTAAGTGAGCAAGCTATATGGGAACGAAAGCTGGAGAAGAAGCGAGACAGCAGAGCTGAAGTCAAATATGACCCGTCTGCGAGGAAGGTGAAGGAAGGAGAAAACATGACCGCGAACTCTAGAAGCTGTACCAGAATGTGTATGTAGTCCGGAAGCCAAAAATCCGTCGAGTGCACTGACTCGGCCACATCGATCTCATGAACACCAATTGAGCGTATTCGAATCCAAGCCAAAATTATTGAGGACGCCAGACAGCTTGATCGTGATGAATGAAACCAACTTCGTCAAGACTGTCAGTGATGGAAAACAGCTGGGATATATTTGAAAAGTTTGTTGTAATAAATACAAGTTTTTGGACTCAGGCCACACACACAGTACTGAGGTATACTTTCTTATTCTACACGCGAATTCCATCTATTCGAACTTAACCAGTCAAGACAGCAGGGACTAAAATCTAACAGGACAGATGGTGTGCACGAGCTGTCTCGAGAAATTTAACAACACGTTGGTCTAAGAGGCAGGGTTCATTAGACCGTTAAGAGCGTCGCAGTACCGATTGCCCGATCCACAAGAAAGACTGAGCCAACTATAGAAGAATAAGACTCCTTAATATATCGTACACGTACAAGTCTGCCATTTCAGACCTGCGGGAAAACTACGCCGAAGACCTCGGTTCTAGGGTGGCGCACAGATATCAAACCTGGCACTGGAGTGACTTGCAAATGGTCAGGACCATCCCGACTTCCAAGTCATGATAGAGACAGAACATGTCAAGTCAATTATTCAAAATCAATTTACATACCTCGCGCACATGTGCTCAGTCTTCTGTTGTTGTACATGAGCATCAAATAAAAGACATACAAGACACAGAGGTACGCCGCTTCATACCAATAAATCCGCGCATCTTCTAGTATTACAATGAGTGAAGTGATTGTCAGAAAGTAGACGAAGCAGTCTCTAGTCACCGCCCACCAATCCAATTGTACTGTCTGAAAGAAGAACTCAGACGTACATCAAATGGCATAACACAGAGTTATGTATACCACTTACCACGCGTGAAAATATCCCGCAAATCGCAGTCACACCCAGCATATTGAACACAGCCGATCCGACAATCGTGCCAATTCCAATGTCACCTTCCGTTATGAAGGTTCCAATCAGGTTTATAAAGAATTCCGGGGAAGATGTTGCCACAGCCATCAGAGTAGCCCCCGCAACGTCAGTGGACATGTTTAAAACTGACAAATTAATTAGTCTCGGTTTGTTAAATCGGAACTTATCTTACCACGGCTTATCCTCTCAACGGCGGGTACAAAGTAGTCATCACACACAATCGACAGAGCTACGAAAATGTACCAGCTGATGAAAATGTGAACGAGAATCCATCCTTGTGAGCGTTGTTCCTTCGAAAGTCCATCTGCTGGAAACTCCTCAATAGCAGGACGTATGCAATCTGGGATTCAAATTAGAAAACTATTTAAGATTTCAAGATGATTTAATCATTTCACCTGTCTCGTTGGTCATTTTGATTTGTAGTTGATTACTCGACTTAAATTTCAAAGCAATATTGAATAGTTTTAGTTTTCAACCTTTTTTTTTGAGTACACACAGCCAGTCGCAAAAGTCAGGATACAGCATAAAAGTGCTAGGATTCTCCAGAAAAACTAGATTCATGGGTCTCCCCATAGACTTGGATGCAGTTTTCGAAAGTAATTAGTAAGGGCCTGCGATCCTTGGGCAGACTCTTCGAGGGTGAGCGAGATCGGCTTTCCATCGGTATTGGGCGCGCTACTTCCATTCATCAGGACCAATGTGTCTTGCGTCTGCGATATCTTACTGGCTTCGTTCTTCCTCCTTCTCGAACCAAGAGAGCCAGCTGCGAAGGCACTCTTAGCTTGATCATTGATGTCCATGCCATGAGGCCACTTTATTTGGCTCTACATCTAGGGGTGGACCTGTGCCTCAACGAACAAGCCCCTCTAGCCAGCTGCCTTCAATTTCATATACCAAGTTGGTTGAGGTCCTTTTCCACCATGGTGCTCCACCTTCGACACTATTGCTTTGCCACAGGTTAGGAATTGAAGACTCTTTCGGGCCGGAGCTGTGTTGTTCATACGCTCTACATGCACCAGCTACCTTAGGCGTCTAGTAGAGTGACACTGACTAGACTCATGTAACTCTAGAGCCCAAACAGTTCGTGTTTGAATCTTCTCCTCCAACCAAACCATCAACTCAAACAGGACCGATGATCACACGCAAGACTTTTCTCTCAAAAAAACCAAAGACTTCATCATCCCCTTTTGACATTCTACATACCTCCGCCACATAGAGCAGGATTGGGATGAATAATATACATACAGAGTCAACTTGGTCTTCCGAGAAAAGGCTCTATTACTGAATAGCCATTTGAGGCTGAAGAAACCAGCTATTGGGAAGATAAGAGTTATTCTGTGTGATCTCGGCACTGATGTTGTTTGTTCTGTTTACGGCGGAGCCGAAGTAGACCAAGTCTTTCACCACCTCGAAGATATATTGCCCATTGTGAAGCTCTGTCCAGGACTTCGTATTATAGGCGAATTTCTACCACGAGTAGACCAACAGCCGTACGCTTTCGCGATGCAATCCATGTCCTCTCTGATTCACCCTCAAGAGAGTCTCTCTCACTCAAGAGAGTAGTTTGTTTTCTGGTTGAGTCGATTGACGAAAGCGATCATTTTTATTACTCGTGCAATATCGCTCAACATTCGTCTTGACCTCATTCACTGCTAGATCTATTTCTTCCGTCTCTATGCCAACAAACGCCTCATTGATTGTACGCTGATAACGACACGCAGGGCTTCAATAGAACTGTCCAGCACACCTTATTATCCTTACATCATGGCTGTGTTTTACAAAGTGAGTGAGTCGGTGAGTTCGTTTCCGAACTTGATGGAGCAGAGACAACCTTGCGTACTTCGCAGGAATGTCACAACTAGAATTGACGTTACATGGCCCGTCTCTAAGCACGCTGTCATATGCGGCCTTTAAATCGACGAATACGTGGTGGGTGTCGATCTGTTTGTCGACCTATCAGATTGTTTATGAACGACTTCAGGTACACAAATCGACAGAGCATCATTTAAGCGATATTCAGGAGACTTATCACTCTATAGTTGGCGCAGTCAAAGTGGTCTCCTTTCTTGTGAATCGAGCAACCGATACTGAGATTCCACTCGTCGGGCAGGCCTACCTCCGACCATATCTTATAGATGAGCTGGTGCATGCGCCCAACCAGATCATCTCCGGCTGCATTTAAGATATCAGCGGACAGCTCATCCGCACTTGCAGCTTTGTCAGACTTCAGTCATGATATTGCCATCTTGACCTTGTCTAAGTCGGATCGACAGAATTCTCCACTGTGTCTATTGTGTAAAGTAAAAAGGAACATTCTGCCTGATGGAGATATTTGGGTCCTCATCGCCGTTTAACAGTCTTCAGTAGTGATCTTTATCGACTGTGCCCCTACTACGTGTTGCCCCTCTTTGTCCAGACAGTCTTCTGCCCGATCCGTATATCCAATGGATAACAGTTTCACCTAGTAGTAACACTTTTGAACATCCTTCCTGTCGTAGCACCTCTCGATCTCCTCAATCACGCCCTTCTCGTGCTCTTTCTTTTTGGGAATCCAGTACTCTTCCTTCTTTTAAGTTCATAGAGCTCAAGAACAGCTGTCGCCCTTGTGTCCAGCGTCGCCTGCATGGACTCGTTGTCAAACCATGGGTTTTTCTTATGCTTCTTTGATGGCTTCTTCACAACGAATACAATCTTCTTCGACTGTTTGTGGAGGCCTCGACGAACTTAGAGGGAGATTCCGGGAGACTTGATCGTCAAAGATCCTAGCAGTCCTTTTCGATTGTAGCTTTCCAACGTCAAACCGCGGTATTCTGCCTCGACTCCGCTGTTGTCTTGATATCCGAGTTACCTTGGCTACAATAAGTTCCGAGTTTATGCTTCCTCCTCGGCATGTTTGAACATCAAGCAAGCTGGAGGATGTCCTGACATCGAACGCAATGTGATCAATCTGGTATGACGGTTGATCGATCTGAGGATCGCTAAGTTCATTTATGAATGTTAAGGTGTGGGAACTGCGTATTAGCTGTGAGAGATTACGTCCCGTGATAAATTCCAACAGCCTGAGTCCGTTATCGGTTGTGGTGTCGGGGAGGCTGTGTTTACCCAATAAATCTAGCAAAGATGTCTTCCTTACCCATCCGGGAATGATCTTGGTGTCGAAGCTAGAGCATTGATCATCTTCATCTTGCTATTGTCATCTTTGTCTTGCATTACGGCGTGGGCGCAGATTTGGTTGCTATATGATATATGCTACACGTTAGGTGACATATACAAGAAGAAAAGCTTTGCATTAAAGCATCTTAGATGCACATACATTGGCTTGTTCAACCAAGGCCTTGTTATAAAATATTGCCAATAAAACATTCTACACATGAGAATGAGAAAAGCTCTTTAAAAAAACTTCACAGCGTGCCTTAACTAGCTTTCCATGCAATACGCCAAGATTTTATTGGCACATTAAGTACCCTTAATACTCGTATCGAAACGACGCATTCGCGCATTCTATCTTTGACAGCTTAAGCAGGATACATCATCATCACTTGATAAGTCGGAATAGCAGCGTCCAGACACAACAATTTGTCGTGACGATTTGCTTGGTTTCAATGAAGCTAAAAAGTCAAAATGTTTTGTCTAACGCAAAAAAGGACGATTTGGCCTATCAATCACAATAGTCAAGCAAACACGACAATTTGCTGTGTCTGAACGCCGCTAATTTGGCGGTCGCATAATGCAATCTCACAGACCGTGATATCGTAAGCCGGAGCACAACGTTTTAGGTAGAGTTACTCTCTGCTCACTCTGGCGTTTTGAAAGTTGTGAAACAATTTTTCAGATTTATTTCTCTGTTACAATGCAAGTAATATATTTTTTAATAATAATTTCTAATCTTTCTCTTGGAAATTGTATTTCAGAACATTTGACCTGTCAAACGCGCACGTTCTATTTCGATGTGAAAAATTTAGGGTCCCGCGTTCTGACACAACATTCTCGTAAGCTCAATAATATCGTCGGAGACCGTCTGCGTGATTTTAAGAAAAACTAAATATTTAATTTGTAACGCTTAGTGCCAACAAACAATATAAACCCTCTACGGTATCTTTGGTATTTCCATTCGAGGACATTAACCCCAACAAAGTCCAAATCACAACAATAAGATAAGATAAATGTTTTTTTCAAATGCAACTTCATTATGTTTTCGCAAACACACGAAGTAACAAACTGTCCATCACAGAGTGACTCGGGTTCATATTGCGAGCGCGATGAACTCGGCCATTAACCTGATCGTGGCGGATTATATACATACATAGTGTATCCAATCCAATGATAATCAACCATTATCCATGAATGGCGCTTGTGTCGAAGAAACCGGAAAACTTTCCATCCTGGGTATGTGTATCAACACAGAAATTAGTTGAAACGATCACATATTTGAGGTCGCCCAAAATGCTGCGAAATGTTGTAGTTTCCTTAATCGATGCAAGAAATATTTCACCCTTTCTGATTTGCCTTTAACGTATAAGGCTTACATCCGCCTCGAGTTTGAGTGCAACGCTCGTATCTGGTCTGGTGCCCCCAAGACCACCCTGCACCTACGTGAATGCAAAAGCGAGCGATAAAACGATAAAACGATAGGAGGCAATAATATCGCAAAGTTATTAGACTCGCTCGAACATCGACGTACCTTCTTTGTCCGTGTTTTATCGTTATTTCAACAAACGATGCTCAAGTGAGCTAGCCAACTGCATTCCTCCTCTCCATGAATTCACCCGCAATACTCGTCTCACCAGGAATGCCTATCAGTACACCCTTAAGCTTACTTTCAGACGGACCGTTAAATTCAAAAGACTGGTTCTTCAGCCGCACTACACTAATGTGGAATGCTCTTCCGAGCCTAATACTTCCCACAGACTACAATCCGCAGATATTTAAGGCCTATGTGCACAGGTACCTCTCCCTTTCTCCCTCTATACCTTCGGCCCGTGCTGTTTCTTGACCCCAAACACATAAGGGTATTAGCAATCCCTTGAGGACGTGCAAATTATAAAAGAGAAATTAAAATAAATAAAGAAAAATGCCGTTAGATTGGAATATAGGTTGAAATTAGTTATACCTATGCCCTATGCGACCCCAGTTACAATTCCACTCTTCTTTGATGCCCAGAGACCATCACACGATTGGTAGCCATCAGAGTCTGCGGCTTTGATATTCTTCTGCCTTTTAATGGCTGTGTCGACTTGTTCAAATCTAAGGGAAGACTACTTCATCGACTGGAGCTGCGATTTTTTCATTTCCTATCACTTTCTCCTGATCGGTCGCTAAGCAGCTGTTGGAAGTACTGCTTAAACATATCCAATATAGTCACAGTTTCGAAGAGCATGAATGCCTTTTTCTGCTTGTCTCTAGACTCTTCTATATCCTTGAGCTGAGAGACCTTTTCTTCAGGCATAGAAGTTTCTTCTAGCCCGGTACTCCTCTTGCGCTGCTTTTGTTTTCCATTGCAGCGCTTTTTGATATGCATCGTCAGTTGCACGTTTCTTCTTCTCAGACTCGCCACCATACTACGGGTTTTCTCGTCGGAGGTGGTAGGAAGCCTAGAGTGGTTTCGGCTGCCTCTTTGATGGCCGATGATAGGCACCGTCCAAGAGGTCATAATAGTTATCTTTGACAGAGGCTTCAGCCTCGTCGGTAGGGGCGTGTGCACATAAAAGGCTGATGTTGTAAAATCTGCCTTAGATGAGGATCACAACCAGGCGATCATTTATCGGTTTAAATTTGATAACCTTCGACCTTAACCGTTTTCATCATTTTCTCTCTCTTTTCCAGTGTTCTAATTTCCATTAATTTTTGTCAACAAAACGCTGCCTGCCACTTCAAAATTTAGAGCTTATGACATTTGAAAACACTCAAACTCGGTGGCCACGATCTATTTAGGTTTCAGTAAGAATTCATCCAAATCACGCGATTTCGTTCTGTGAAAACATGGTATTCAATTTTTTTTTTCCTAGTTTTTCACTATTTATGTCATAAAACGAGAAATAAAATATAAAATATAATTAAAATCACTTCAAAACTAAATTAAAGTCAAAGATAAACAACAACCTGCAGATAAGCACCTGGCTTTGCGGGTAATCATTATAAATGTATCTTATTTTTGTAAATAATAAACACACAAACATAAATAAAAAAATGAAACAAAAATAATGGACTTCACCGGTATCCGCTCGCAATCAGCTTCAGTCTTTGACATTTTCATTGGGTCTTATTTATACATCCTCATCGTCATTCATTTATTATCTATGTGCGTCGGACTTATGCCGCAATTCTGATTTTATATTTACTCTGACGTAAAACTACCGTAGATTCCGAAGACAAGATAATTCAATCGAATCTGGCTGTGATAATATTATTTTCTTTGTTTTTTTTTTTAACTTGTTGTTCATCTATCACGTGCGTAAGAATCTGGCATTATTTTGAGTTTAATGAATCAAACTTAATTCTTGCAGCTTTACTATTGGAACATGATGATCTCTGGCTATCGTAATTGCAACAGCTGTCAAACATGTCACGGTATAAAGATAACATTTGCACTGCGATTACGACATGGACGTACGACAATGGCGTGTGTTCACTCTCGGGAGTTTATATGACTCTTTTCGTTTGACTTGGTAAAGATTATTTGAAATCAGTAAATTCAGGATAAATTGGTGAAACGACTTCGTTTGGGACAATGTAGGACTGTCGTTACATGTGAAGTTCCATACGACACACGACTTAGAGGAGTATCTTTTGAATATTTTCGAGAGTATCGATCGCAGGAATATCTGCTTTGGTGAATGTACTTAATTGGTTTGAGTAAAGCTAATCGAGCTTCGATTTGTGGTTGGCCCCTAAGGCACGGTAAGTGCCTGAGGGTTGACGGTTCGATTCCGTACACACCATTTTTAATTTTTACGTCACCACCCCTCTAGAGTCAATGGCAGTGAATTAAATTCTCTAGCTAGTTCGGTTTCCTTCAACGCTAAGTGAACATCTCAGTCATGGACGTTTGCTAGTTAATAGCAGGACGCAAGATCGGGGACCGAGGATCAATTCAGAAAAAACGGGGCTGCTACTCTTTACAAACAAGAGAATAATTCCTGAGTTTAACTTTCTGCGTGTCAAACTTGATTCCAATCTCATCTGGAAGATCAACTCAGAGCTAAAGAAGGCGTATGTGGGGTTTTAGACGTACAAACGTGGGTTTAGAAAAACCAAGGGTCTCAAACCACGGGTGATACTGGCTATATACCATGATTGTAAGACATATCCTGTCTGGTGGAAAGGAAGACGAAATATTTCCTAAAGCAGCATATCCCTCTGCAGCAACGGTGCAGCCTCATCGACTCTGAAGGGCGACATCAGAAGGGCGGGTTCCACAAGTTTGCAACAGTGCACATTGACATCATCAGGAGAACTCAACGGTCTGTCAGTGGGGCTTGTGAGCATCGAGAAGGAAGCGGCTATGCTGGGTCTTGTGGTGAATGAGGGACAGACAATGTACATGCTGTACCATCAACACCCACATCATGGAGAATGAAGACAGATACTCTTTCAATGTAGTTAAGGACTTTGTCTATCTACGCGCCGAAATAAATCCCGGGAATGACATCGCCGCGGATATAAGACGAAAAATCGTTGCCCAATCGCTGGGCTTAGACGTTACCACATCTCAATTGCAATTGAAAAATAAAGCTCCATCTCGAAGAAATAAGGTATCTCTATATACGACCTTGAGCGTCCGATTCCTGCTTTATGGAGCAGAAGCATGGAGCATCGAAGAGATTCTTTGTCGTTTCGAGAGGCAAATCTTTCGACTTGTATTCGATCCCGTTTGCGAGGCGAAGACTGAACGACGAACTGTACGAGGTGTACAACGACATGGGCCTAGTCAAACGGATTGGATTGTCTCGACTCAGATGGCTAGGCACTGTATAGAGAATGAACACTAACGAGGAAGACCACGCCTCCGGTGGTGCACGCAGTTGGAAAAGGACCTCAATCAGCTGAACGTGCGTGGCTGGTAGCAACTAGCACAAGACTGTGCTAGATGGAGAAGCATATAGGTTGAGGCCAAAGTCCACCCCGGACTGTCGTGCCAGCCAAAGAAAGAAGAAGAAGAGGACCCTGTAACTGCTTCGCTAGTCAGATTACATTAATTTAAGAAAACACTAATTTTACTATCGTTAAGAAAACATTAATTTTACTTACTTTATTTATCCTTGATTTATTTTATATCTTCTTGTTTTTATCTAAAGCTATGTTTTTGCTTAAATTATCGCAGAGCCCATCCGTAAACTCGTTGAAGGACCGACCACTGCCGATTTATGCATGGAAAACAATAATGTCGTTGTAAAATGTACTGAATGTGATGCAAGTTTACTTCTGTACAAAAGCATAGGCGATTGTATCGAAAACAGTACAGTTGTACCGACTTTTTCATCCCTGATCTCTACACAACTCAGAAAAGAACTGTATGTGAGCAGAACTTTTAAGAAAGCAAAGGAGGGCACAAAAGATCTCAAGGTCGCGGTGCATTATACCCTAGATAACAATGATAATAGAGGATAGCCTCAGCTCGAGCACAGACCGCTCTTCAGAGGTCGTTGACTTAACAATGAAAAACAATATTGTCGCCGATGTAAGTGATTAAATCTTTAATTAGAACTACAAGATTTTCCCCGCGTCATATTTTCAGTGCTTATTAATGCTAAACAAAATAAGAACGAATCTCGATCGGTGGGACCTGAATGAACATTCGTTCACGTGTTTTCACTGCCTTAAGGGCTGCCTACCAATCTGGGTGCCCTTGTTTACACTGCAAACAAATACAGCATTATTGCACTTTAATCAATAAATAAATACTGTCTTTCACAACAACTGAACAGTTCAATCTTCGTTTGCAAGCACCTTCATCCCATCAAAAGTCAGAATAATGAAGCAGGGACATCACGACGTCAAGCTAAAGTTCGCTTAACTGCACCTTGGTTCACCGAGTGTTGTAAGTTGTCTCGGCCGAGTAAAACGAAAATATTTTCGTGAATGTTGAGTCACGACACTCTTATCACATCGCTTCAAGTGTTCAAGTGTAATCTTCGGTGTACCACTTCGCAGGTCTATCAATATCAAAGTATTTAAACAAGGATAATGCTGATTTACTGTACTGTCTCTGGAGCAGATTTCAGTTCATTGCTGTTAGTTCCGAACAAGATTTGGAACGAGCAGTCGTTTGTGCGGGTTCCATTTCGCTGAAAACAAACTCACGTTTTTGGACACTTTTCGAGAGGGAGAATGTACAAAGTTCCAACAAAATCGAGCGTAACGTTGCAACAGCGTCGAACAGCGATTGCACTGTGGATTCGTTTGGGGGTTTTCTTGAGTGTGGTTAGCATCTATTCGTTGGCAGTGATTTTAAACGGCAGCAGTTCCGGAATTCCCGATCGTAAGTAATTTACGTAACGTAATTGTTCTCTATTAAATTATATTATTTCGTGATCAATGGAAGAGTGTTCTTGGAAGAGATATTTTTCTGCATCGTAAGGGGTTGGTTGGACTTCATGGGTTAAGCATTCTTTGAGTTTATGGATGTATGTAGGTTCCGAGTTTGAGAAAATGCTGTTTTCAATTTTTGACGGTTTCGAGTGCGCTGCTCTGAAACATGGATACCAAGTTGTCTAGCACAAGTGATTAGTTGACCAGCATTGCGAAGTTAGGGAAGTAGGTAGAGGTCGCCGCAGCGCACTGGATATTGGCGTCGTGTAGCACCCACTTAAGCCTACGGTCTCACGGTTCGATTCCTGGTAAGACAGAATAATTTTCTCGGCGCCACGTCTTTCGAGTTACTGACTATGTTCAAAGAGTATAAATCTAGAAACTCTAAAATAAAGATAACTCTGCAAAAATGTTTTCAAACTTGGCCCTTCTATGTCGGCATAAAACTGTCATGACTGCCGTTACGTATTCGGGGGTCTCGTTAGCAATTTTCGCTGTAAATTAAACCCCTTGGCGCAAATTCACAATCATTTAATGTCGATCTTAAGAGAAATTATTCACCCACTTAACTTAAAGTAGACGTTTTGTTATTCATAGTCGTCTCATAGTAGACTCTAAAGATAAAGTCGACTTTAAATTTAATATGAGCGGAACGTAATTCTAAAAAAATAAAGTTAGTTTTAAGAGATTGTCAGATTCGATTTCTTTCGTTGTTTGCATATTTTTTTTTCGCTGTACAGGTTCGATAAAATTACAGTACAATTTTTGGTTGAAGTGCTGGATGGGGAAGAACCGCACACGAATTCTGGACTGCCGATTTCAACAAATCTACTATTGATGATAGCTTTGTATATATTTTTTTTTTTGAAGAAATGTCCATCAGTGTGATGTTACTTACTAACAAATCAACTGGTACCATTTTATTGCCAAGTACCACTGCACTGCATTGCAGCAATTTTATAAGATTGCTTACTTTCCAAAGGCTATTGGAGTGCGAATTAAACGTCCCACTAAAGATGTGGAGGAAATATCGAGTATGGTGTTGCTGTCGATGAGGATGTTATCATCTTCCAGATCATCAGCAATCATGGCTTGTACAAGGGCATCTGAAGCATCAACAGCTGGTATGGTAACGCGATTTCCAGTAGCCCTTAATAACAATTTCTGAAGCCCTCTTTGTGTGTGGATATTGTGGATTAACCACTCTTCCTCTGGTAGCCTCAAATAATCTTAAATAAAAAACCGGTAATACCTTCAATTTATTTTTTGAATCCATTATTTTGGTTTAAATGTTTGCTTTGAAAACTTAAACAGACAAACAGAAACATAATAAATTTCTCGTGAAATATTTTGACATTTGGGTTTGTGTGGTAAGAAATAACGCTTATAAGCAGATAAGCATACATATGTCTAGAAATGAATTATGCCCGATTGCCCCCTAGTCCAACGACGAATTTGAGTGCTTTTTTGACAGATATTCATGAATTTTTGACGGTTATTCACGAAATAACGTGAATGCCGTTCTCTGATTCAATATGTCCATATGGTTTATGAACACGTTATAAAAAACAGTTATCAAAAGTCTTAAGGGCAAGAGAGGTAGAAGTCGGACATATCTGTGATACTTCATTTCTGGTAGAAATTCGACAAAGTTAACTATTGATTAACATTTTTTTTATAACTCTGTCCGAAGGACAGTTAGGACATTTTTTGTTGTTGAGTTGAGTTTGTTCTGCATTTTTGTCCATTCAATTTGTAATTCCATTAGTTGTTGTATTGAGGCCCTTCGCCACTTGTGGGCGCCATCGGTTTCGTGTGCGTCCTCTAATGCGTTGTCCCACTGGTTCGAAATCGAAGACTCTTCGGGGTGGAGCAGTGTTATCATTGCGCTGTACATGGCCTTGTCATTTTAAGCGTGGACTCTGTAGACGCCTGGGCTCATGTCACTATACAGATCACAATAACGCAAACAGGATCAAAGATTGTGATTTTTTCTCGAAAAGAGAGACTCTTCATCCGCTTTTGTTATAATCCCTGCTTCTGGGCTGTAGGGCGGGGGTGATCAAGGTTTTATACAGAGTCAAGTCGGTCTTTCATTTCCATTGCATTTTCATTTATTTCCTTCCTTTCATTTACTCCAATGGAAATTCCTTTAGAAGTTCAGGGCTTAGGTTAGGTAGAGAGGCTGCTAGTGAATTCACCAACGCAATTACATCATTTTGGTCCATTGTGATACCCACAGTCGGACTAATTTGATCCTAACGGCAAATGGTGACTGGGCCAGGTTTGAAAACCAGATCAAAATCGTATTAACTTTGCTTTCGATGGGATTCGAACCGAGGACCCCGCTAACCAGGGGCAGGCACTCTACCAAGTGCGCCATGCAGTCGTATAAGTGCTTACACAGGGCTTAAAATATAACATTTTCTAAGTTAACGTAATAATAGGGATAATAAATAATAGTGATAAGCTCGAAGCTTGGTGATACCACGATCCGCAAATCTGTGAACAGAGGCACACCGCAGGGTGGTGTACTCTCCCCTTTACTGTGGATCATAGTGGTCAACGAACTACTTGTGAAACTAGATGCGACTGGGTGTAAGGTCATTGCAAATGCAGGTGATATTGCTCAAAAGAACTGCAGTCTGGACAGGCTGAAATTATCCTGTCCTGGCGAAAAAACAATGGAACATCGCGCACAGATCAAATCTCTGAATTCAGTCACTTTTAATTCCAAGACTTCCCTTAATTGCCGCCTATCTCTTAAAGAGATGGCCAAGTATCCTTACATCCAATTTATGTGGGTGCCGGGACACTGTGACATTACAGAGAATTGCGAAGCCGACGAACTCGCTAGAAAGGGCACAAACTCTGTACTCTTTCCGTGTGGTGACTTACCCTCCACGCCTATCGCTACTATAAAACATCTGCTAAAGCTTGAAACGCTTGCTCAAACAAACAGCGGATGGATATCTGTCACAGGATGCCTCATTACCAAACAATTATGGCCTATTATCGATCCCAAGCGATCGCTTAGCTTGATCAGATTAAGCAGGCAAAACCTCAGATCTCTTATTGGCATTTTAACAGGGCATTGTGCCATCGGAACTCACGCCTCTGGACTAGGCCTTCCCTATAATGATTTCTTTCGAAGCTGCGTGGACGAGGATAAGGAAGAAACCATCGAACACTTGCCAGTGCTCTCTCATCCCGTAGATTAAGACTTCTTGGGCCCCCATTTCTTTGTTAATCTGGCAGAACTGAGCAGCATCAGAATCAGCCCTCTTCTTCGCTTTATCAAAAGCACAAATTGGTTTGCGGAATAGGTACCCTTGATCCGCGTGGTACTACAATGGGCCTTTGCTTGGCCTATGCCTATGCACCTCAACCTAACCTAGTTGACATGTGAGTATTGCACGAGTGAATGATGTAAATGAAGTCACATGACAGTACGTCGCCTTGTCTAAAATATTTTTTGACATTGCGAGAGTTCTCCATCGTCATCCTGCTCAGTCTGACGAATTTCGCAGGAATTTCAAAACAAGACATGGCGTTGTATAGATCGAATCTATGCACGGTGTCATATCGACGAATAAGTGGTGGGTGTCGATCTGCATCTCTTAGGTTTTTTCTGGATCTGCCATAGTGTGAAGATTTGGTCGATTGTGGCTCTATCGGCTTGAAACCTCACTAATAAGGACATATCAGGTTATTCACGAATGATTTCAGGCGCTTACACAAAACGGCAGAGAAGATCTTCTAACGATGTTAGAAGACCAACCCCTGGAAGTTGACGCAGTTGAGAGGGTCTCTTTTTTTGTGGATCGACCGATTCATCATTTAACATTTAGACCACTTCGCACCTGCCTCTGAAATCTCTTTTAAAACTTTCTTATAATCGCACCTGTTTCCTTTCCAGCGACTTCATTTCGACATGGTAGAAAAATCTTAAGCTCCACCGATGATTACCAAACTAGCACAGTTCCCGAACGATTTGCACATTCAACTACTCAGACTGTCTTCAGCCGGTCGACGAACGATAATGCCACACGAACGACAGGAGATTCTCCTGAAAGACACGAGAACTGCACTCCACCGGCGATTGATGAGTTTCCCTCGGATGGATTAACCAGGTCGCAACGACGAAGTGGGTTCATCGTGATCCACATTCTGTTGGCTTGCTACTGCTTCTGGTTCCTAGCGGTGGTGTGCGACGATTACTTTGTGCCCGCCATCGAACAGATCTGCTTGAGTAAGTTGTCAAAAACGTCAAGAACGTATGTGTAGACGCAAATAACGTGTATTTTCAAGGACTCCAAATGCCGGAAGATGTGGCCGGTGCGACATTCATGGCCGCCGCCACCTCAAGTGCGGAACTATTCATCAATTGCGTTGGAACATTTGTGACAAAGGGTGACATCGGCGTTGGCACAATAGTCGGATCGGCTGTGTTCAATATCCTGGCGGTTCCAGCTTGCTGCGGACTCTTTGCTGGGCAGGTGAGTAGCTCGTCAACAGCACTCGCATTTGTACTGTCGAACTGTTCAATGTGCAGGTGATACAATTAGACTGGTGGCCAGTTTCGCGGGACTGTTTGATGTACTGTGTGGCTGTTCTGGGACTAATAGGCACCCTCTACGACGGCATCGTGATGTGGTATGAGGCACTGATACTGGTCATGGCCTATTTCTTCTACATAACTGGTAAGAGAGAGGACGAAGGCAATGTTAATGAAATTGAATGTGAAACCATTTCAGCGATGTACTGGAACGATGTGATGGCGTGCAAAGCCCGGAAACTTATCTCGAAGGTCAGACGGAGGTCTACAGTGCGTCCATTTCGACAAGTTGCCGAAATGACACCGCTTCTGGGGGAAACGTCAAACTCCAAAAACGCCTCGTATAATCCCACAGTGAACGGTGCGTCGTCGGGCGGTGGTTACCAACCGAAACCATTCGAGTCGGAGTGTGACGAGAGTGGTAAGCTGATTGTTAAGATAAATTATCTACGGGCGTAAAGAAAATTCTTCTTAGACTATGCCGATGATCCCTGCAGTCGAAATAGTAGCTGCCTCGTGATGCACTTGCTCAGATGGCCGATGACACTATTGCTGTGGCTGTCAGTGCCCGACAGTAGACGACACCCAAAGTGCAGGTTCCTTACTTTTGCCATGTCCATCGCGTGGATTGGAGGTGTATCATACGTCGTGGCGTATCTGATCACTGCAGTTGGTAAGTAGCAAAGAGATCCAATACATACCTTTCCTGGCCTGGTGTTGCTAAGATGTGTCAACACAAGTTATTTACTATTTATATATTTATTTAACAAAAAATTGTTAAAAATTACAAGTTAGCTGTTAAGCCAGAGCGATGAAGCCGTAGGCTATAGCACAAGTTATGTGTGTTTACTAAGGCTCATGAATTAAATTATATTATGTTAAATGTGGTTTAGTTCAATGGCAAGCGTGGTGTCGTCGTCCGGGAGGCGCCGCCGTATTGTTTAAATTTTAAAGACTCTAGGGCGTAGGTAAGGCTTTCTTTGAGCTATAGCACATGTTGCCTTTGAAGGTACCTGTCGATTGTAGCTTATGGGCATAGGTTTGCAGCGGAAGGATGCCACGCAACAATAAGTCGACCAGCTCAAATTGGTGCAGGGAACTAAGTGCACTGTGGGACTTACAACGTGGGAATTTATTTCCAAAAAATGTGAAACAAATTCTAAAACACCGAATGAAATAAGGCCTGACACTTAGCTTGTAAGGAAATCTGATGTATATGCCAAGATTATACGTCGGGACATGCCAAAACCCTATTAGAACAAGGCCTTGCCTAAACTAATCTGGATTACAAATCACCTCATATAATTCTCAGAGAAAAACTTCAAAACCCTTCGAAATTCCAGAAAGAGACCTGTGATATTGCGGCAATATACCATTCGGTAACGCCATACATTTGTACACAGACGAATACAAAACGGAAGACGGTGTAGGCAGTGGAATTGTCTCTGAACATCTTAATCTCAACGAATCAATCCATCTACCGAATCACTGCAGTGTTTTCCAAGCGAAAATAATGGCGATCAGCGAAGTCTGAGGGGGGAAGTTATATCCTCCCGTGATATTTGCATCTTTACGGATAGCCAGGCAGCAATTAAATCCCTAACATCTCAAAACTATAACTCAAAAATATCAATAAACTCAAAAATAGTCAACCAAGACCACCAGTGGACTTAGTTCCCTGCACCGAGGTGTACCCCGGTTCACTGATTTGGTAACTTTGCAGTTACTCAGTTGCAACTGGATGATGATGGTTTCTAGCTTTGCCCAAATCCACTTGTGGACGAAACTCTCTATTCCTAGCGCCGCGAGGAAATTATTGAAGGAGTTAGGTAGAATGTTGTTATTTCAGTAGTAATTTTTCGCAAGCTTGTAACGTGTAGGGATTGTTAAACTGTCCACATTCTGAAATGACGAGCCGTTCGGATGACAGTTCGGTTTGAGGTATGTGATTGGAACAGGAATGTCAAGTCTGCATCTCGCATCTCTATCACCCGCACCCTCGCTGGATTGCTTAAAGATCAATTCATACAAAATGCTCATCAATCGCAGCAAACTGGTTTGGATAAAACTAAAAAGACAGTGTCTATATGACAAAAAATATAATGTTCGCTATACCTACTCTCTGTACGGTTCGAAGAAAATCTAATCACAAAACGGCGAACCACTGTTGATACAATATCACGAGATCAAGATTAGCATATTTGCAGACATTCGATGAGTTCGCCAGTTGATTGATGTGTGATAAGTAATCAATTGATTGAAAAGATATAAACGAGTGATAAGTCTTAAGAGATAGTATTCGAATTGGTCTCACTTAACAAGTTTAAGAGTGTGACAAGCGTAAATGAACGTCTCAAGAACCAGGAGACACATGTACGTCTGCGAAGGTTGCTTGATTGATTGTTTGCACAATCAATTGGCGTATTTTTGCTATCATCGTTTGAAGACAAACTTATTTCCTTTATTTGTAATAATTTTGAATTTAATGTCGCGTGGAAGTGAAATCGTTGAGGGGTTTTATTTGTGATAACAGCACACTTTACAATGCACTATATACTATAAAAATACCGTTGGAGAGCAGGATTACAAGTTATTTTTAACAATAAATGATTGCGCGGTGACGCTGCAGCGATTTCGACGCAAAAGTGAAGGCAGTAAGAGGAAAAATGTCTACGCGAAAATTGAAGACAACGAGAAGTCTATTGACAAACAGAAAAATGCCAACCCGATTGAGATAAAAGAGCGTCCAATGCATCCCGAAAAATCTACTGGATTTTGGACATTGATTCATATTACTTACACTTTTAGGTCGATGACTACCAACATTTTTTGGCCAGGTCTGGCGATTCAACTTACGGTTGAACTGGTTCCTATAGATACTGCATAGCAGTGCACAGACTCGCACTCGATTGCAGAGACAGCAGGTGGTGGCTTGTTAGTCTTTATTTTGTTGTTCTAAAAATCGTAGTTGAAACAAACCTGCTTCGCCATCACTTGTTACGTTAGAGGAACATTCAACAAAGTTCTAAGGTTGGCATGCCCTTGTATTACAAGGGCTATGAGAACCTGCCCAACTGCTGCCACGGAGGTGCTTTTGGGGCTGACTCCCTTGCATCTAGTTGTGGCAGAATGTGCAAATAAAACAATCATGAGGATGGCACAAGAAGCGATATGAAAAGACAGATGAATTACATCGAGACAATTCGGTGCACTAGTCAAAGAACTACCACTCTTGGTCATTCCGAAGGATGACGTGATTAGGAAATTCAATTTCCAAAAGAAGCTTACCACTAAGTTCAGCACCAGAAAGGACTGGAGCGCTATCCTGATAATAGACTCCTATATCATCTAATCCAGGCTTGTGTGGGAATGTCTACAGGAGTAATAGAGTAAAACTCTGCTTGATACCTGGCCATACAGGGATAGAAGGCAATGAATTGGGCGACTCCTTCGCTAGGAAACGAGCATCGGAACCTTTTATAGGCCCCGAACCATTCTGCGCTGAGGTTACGTGATCAACCTGAGGGAAAAGTTCAGGGAACTAGAGAGAATGAATCGGACAGAAGCCTGGAACAACGCTCATGGCATGAGGCAGGCAAAGAAACTCTTGGGTCAACATAACCGGAAGGGGTTTAAGGCGTGTATCAGAACGAGTAAAAATAACCTACGTATCCTGTAAGCTCAGGGAGCACCTAGGATGAAACTAGGATAAACTAGGAGTATGTATCAGAAGAAGGTCTCTGTATATTCTGCGGAGCAAAAGATCTGCTAGGGAGGGGAGCTCTTGAGAAAGCAAAAGGTCGCGGTGCAGTTTACCCTCAACCATAATTATATATATACCCATATTATATTATATGTAGGTGTAGATCGCCCCTTGCGGCTTAATCATCGTAGCGCAGCGCAGCTCTGCAAAAGAAATGGTCAACAGGAAATGAAATGTTTACACTTGGCGGTATCTGTCTTGGACTCTGTGTTTTTTTTTTTGAATTCATTTTTGTTTTGAAAATTACTAGTTGGGCGTACATTTGTCAAAGATGTTATGGTAGATACATATAACTTTATTTATTAAGAATCATAATATTACTAAACACAAACAAGTTAATAATGAACACGAATTAAAGGAATAGTTTACATATAATAGAAAAGAAATCAACAGATAGGAATTATAATATATAAAGGACTGTGAAGCAGAATGCGATCCGCGTCCGTCTACCTTGACTGCTGGACACCAATTACCCTTTTTCTGTCGTTATGACGTTGACACATTGTTGCTACTTCTAACTTACTGGCCCTAGGCGGGCACTCTAAGCTAAACTTAATCTTATTCTATGTCTTTCGACATAACCTAACAATGAATATATATAAATAAATTAATGTTCACATGTACAGATTAATATTAAGAAAACTATGGAAAAAACTTAATAACCGAGCCTTGGGCTCTGTTGACCATGGTTGGATGTTTATTTCTGTGAAGATTTCATGTTGCCTTTTAAGATACAGCCTAAAGACTTGCCACGACTTAGTCCTTTCCGTGTCCCATCGCCTCGACGTGGAAGTACCCTTAGCTGTTGCTTCCCAACAAATGTGAGTGGACTATTATTATTTTTTATTTTTTTTTATATTTCGAGTTCTCCTCACGTACAGTTCTTATCAGAGTCATGTTGCTAATTTATTCTAGATTGATTTTTTTTTTATGCTGGAGTACTCAGGCTCAAAAACAGAGCCATTATACTGCCAGGCAACAATTGCAGGCGCTTCTGGAATGACGAGCCTACACTATTAGCTCTCACCACAGCAGCGTCGAAAACCTGCCACCAGATTCGACCAAAGGCGGGACAATGGAAGAGGAAGTGCTCTACTATTGACATCGTCTTTCCCACAGGCTTTTCAAGATTTGATCGCTTATCAAGTAGCAAGCAAGCACATTAATGTGTTTGGCGAAAATGTAGTGGCCCCTTCGTGCCGGAAAGTTGTCTGCTGTATTTTCTGAATTCCGAGGACATCTTATAGACGTTAGGGAACATGCACTTGGTCCGTCTGCAACCCGGAGAGTCATGCCACCTTCGATTGTGTTCTCGAGAGGCCCAACCATCGATGAAAGCCCTAACCAAGGACGCATGTGGTCCTGATACAGGGTTCAGGTAATGAGAATGTCTCCTCTGATCCTTGTCTAGCAAGTCCACCGACGATCTCATTTCCAGCAATCCCGTAAAATGGCTCAGATTTCAGCATTTCCTGTATTGGGTATTGGTGTGTATCCACCCAGGCTTATGGTGGATTGATGGGTTAGGGTATATGCCTATCACTGACCACATTTGGTTATTGGTCCAAAACACTTTATAGAGCCAAATTCATACTACCGCCGAACAAAATAAACCATAATGTGTCGATAGTACGTCGATCCCAAGCGCAAACGGAATAAATTTCCGGTAGATTCGCAAAATTACACACTGCGACGTGTGGTTTCAAAAGCACGTCGCTACGTGCCACACCGCTCACACCACTTTGTAAATTCTGCACAAGTGATTTTCTAGGGCACGATTATCTCACGTGGAGGTTATATGAACTGGCCACTGAGATCGTGCGATCATGTCGAAAGCGCTTAATGTAGAACCCTTTCTATTAAGAACCTTAACACTTTCCAAAAAACATTGAAGACGGTATCGCAGCCATTTTCTTCTTTCGCAGTTTCTATACCGAATGAAGTCAACTATATGAAATGGAAGGCTTGTTGTTTGAAATGTTGTTGCTCGGGGTATATGTACTTTATAGCGGACCTTTGATATTGGATGTTAATTTGCTTACAGTCAGCACCAAATGTAAGTGTTTTGACCCTGACTGTATATGCTGATCAATTCGTTCAGTGGAGGTTACACTCTCAATCCCAGATTAGTGATTATGATTTGGTCTGTTTAAATACAATTTGAATCGATTCCAATCGGCGAAACATGGCAAAGATTATGAATTCGGGAGACTTGACGTTGTAGGGTAAATCGAGTCGACAAGGAGCGATCGCTTTTGATAAGTTACATTGTTATCCGTTTACTTTAAATTTCTATTTTCCTTTTTCTTTTTCAGGTGATACGTTGAGCATCCCAGACTCGGTTATGGGTCTGACGATTCTTGCAGCAGGAATGAGCGTTCCCGAGGCTGTTTCCGGTGTGATAGTCACAAGCCAAGGACACGGAGCAATGGGCATCAGTAATTCAATTGGATCAAACACATTCGACATTCTGCTGTGCCTGGGACTGCCATGGTTCATAAAATCATTTTTCCTCCCAACAACTGCTGGAGAACACTGGGTTGTCCTCAACTCATCGGGTCTCACATACTCGGCCATATCGCTTTTAACCACGCTCTTTGGACTGTACATTGCTTTCGCTGCTAACAAGTTTAATCTGGACTGGAAAGTGGGGGTTGCTTGTTCGGTCATGTACATTGGATTCCTGATTCTTGCGTCAATGATAGAACTGAATGTGTTCTTTGCTGTCAACAACCCAATTTGTGAACATTAATTAAAGTGTCCTTAAATATTATGTTTAATTAGATGAAAGAAAATGAAAAAAAACATCGAATATGATTGGGTTGTTTAATTTTTCATTAATTGGCTGAAGAGAGAATTCAACACAAATCGCTGTAAAATAGGCGCAGAGATAGTAGCTAAGGATAGCTTATTCGTACAATTGCTCTTTTTTCATTCTGAAAGTGTTGGTTCTGTGGAAGCATGTTTTACATTTGTAAAAACGAGATAATGCATGTGTGAGAAAAGGGAAACAAAAAACGTATGACTCAAGTTGATGGATGACTATATTGCCCGTGTTCTTGGGCCTTTATTGTATGCAGCCTTTAAAAAGCAGAAAAAAAACCCATAAATGAAAACAATTGTAATGGATAAAGTAGGAATGTCTGATCACCTACTGTTAAGCAGTGTTAATGCTGGTAAACTTTGTAAATAAATTCGTTGGACTGAAAAAAGAATAATCATCATCATCATCTTCTGACACGCATGGGGTCATAGTAAAGAGGTAGTGGGGGAAAGCACGCACGAGAGATCTCCAGGCAAGTCGATCATCCGCCATCGATTTTAACTCATTAGGCCCAAGCCCAAGCGTATCCAGAAGAGTTTATGGACTACAGTGAATAGTAGATGAATTTGTATTGCTGTACAGTTCAATGCTGCTTCAGTAAGCATACAGTCCCACTGGTTGTCTTCCAGCAAGCCTAGTGCAAGGCATGCATCTTTATACGTTGGATACTGTTGTCCATTTACTTTACGCATACATTAAATCCCAAAAATGCTTCTAGTTAGAACTAATAAATATGAAAGTTGCACTGAGAAAGTAAAATGATAAGTTAAAAAACCCCAGCCGAAAACGATTTATGCCCTTAGCTTTAGTGAGTGAGAGAAAGACATGAGACCGGTTTGGTTCTCATCACTACTCTGTGCTGTTTAAGGGCTGAGAAGTGACACCGGTAAACACCTAGCTGGTATAACTGCTCGAGTTCTAACTGATATGATTTTTAAAATTATTAAAGTAGTAATATCACTTTTCAAAAATAGGGGTTGGTGACAGAATTGTGAAAAAAAAATTGATGGTTGTCGTGGCGTAGTCGGTAAGTGCTTCGACTCCTACGCAGAGGGTGCCAGGTTCGAATCCCCAATTTACCACCTTTCATAATTCACGGCTCCACCTCTTTCGAGTCGCTGACAATGCTCAAAGAGTATTCCTGTCTAGAAAAAGCTTCTCAAATTCGCCGTTCGGAGTCGGCATTAAATTGTATGTCCCTTCCACGCGTGAAAGAACAATAGCACGCACAATACGAGTGGTTGCTGAGAAGCTAGGCCCAGGTCCGCCTCGGACTGTCGCGCCACCCATATTATATTATATTATATATATATATATTATGTATTTAATGCCGAATTATAATGAAAACAAGAAATTGTTTGGTTAGAAACACCATTATCACTTAGGGCTAAGAAAAACCCTTCAAGTCCTATTCTCAGACCTATTGAATATACACACACAATTTCATAAGAATCTGTCAAGCCGTTTCGGTGGAGTTTGGTTACAAACACTGTGACACGAGAATTTTATATATTAGATTATAATAGTATTTCTTCTTTTATCTTGAATATTAAGGATGTGAATATTTTCTAAAAACGAAAACTATGCAGACCATACCGAAGCCAGTTTATCCTTCCACAATCTGCTCAAGTTATAAATATATAAATGCATCAAGCGAAATCTACAGCACCTTTGATATTAAAAATAAATTATGTGTATAGTCGAAGTAGGAGTCGTTGACGCAGCAATCGTTGAACTTTATCAGCTAGGATTAGAAAAATGTTCCGCCATCGACTGTAGCTCTTCAATCGTAACTAGGCGAGTTTATGGACTGGGTCCAATCACCTCATCCTGGGTCTAACAAGTGGTCGCCTACCTGATGGAATTACATTCAACGAAGTCATGAAGTGGGGACATTCGTGCCACATGACCAAACCATCGAAGCATAGCACTTTCCATTCGGAGTTCCTCACGTACTGCCACGGCAGTCTCACCCTATCCCGGCGAGTAATTCCGACAATAGCACTCAGGAATCTCATCTCAGCAGCTTGTATTCGCGATCTTATTCTTTCGGTCATTACCCAAATTTCGTGACCATGGGTAAGAGTTGGAACAAATACTGAGTTGAAAACTGCTAACTTGGCTTTCACACTAAAGTCGGCCTTCCTGATTACAGACCTCCCAAGCCATGTTAAAACTGGTCCAGCTAGGCCGATCCTAGAGGAAAGTTCAGCATTACTCCTCCCATCACTCGTGAATAAGACGAGATACTTGAACTTTTCCACCGGTTTCAATGGGACTCCACTAACATGTAGGGTGCATTCCTTATCCGTTTTGTAAATTTTATATATATGTATTCAAGAAAATCTAACCGCTTCAAATTGCCGCCTCTAGCAGCCACTGGACATAGGATGTTTTCATAAATGGCTGACTTGAGGCCCAAACCCATAGAATCCGTTGCGTGAGTTTCGTACTGTCAAAAAATGTACGACTCACAAAACCTTATGAGGGGGAGACAGACAGCAAATACAGCCCAAAAGTGAAACTCTCCACGGCGGATGGTTTGATTCGGGTGCTCCTTATGTGATTGTTCTTACGATATTTTATGAATGAAAAAAAATACTTTTTATTTTATTTAAAATTGTTTTTGAATAATCCTTAATAATTCAGGAACTTTCGAATTTCTAAGATTTATTTGCGCACGCAACGTACACATTTGGCACCTCTTTGCAATCCGGTAACTACGATTTTTGTGGATTCCAAACGCAACACACGTGACGAATTCTATGGCCTTGGGCCTTTACAAATGGCTGCGTTATCCATGTTGATTAATGCCGATTTACGATAGTACTAACTTCGGCGAAATGCAGTACCTACTGCTCTATGAGCTGTAAGGTACTTCAGTGCTATCGGACTTCAGTACATTTTAAGTTCAAGCCTCAAGTTGTGATTCAAGTACGACGGTACTTGGAAAAAATAAATCCAGTGGTGCTTTGTAGTATATTGTAACACATAATATCATTCATCGATGTCGAGCATATTGTGCTGTCATTATTGGAAGAATATATCTTGACTTGTCAAAAATTTTAGTTTTAGCTATCATGATTTTTTTTGTTTTTCTGTCAATAGCTCAAAAATCGAATTTCGACCAAATTCAAGTTGCTAAGTGAAACGTGGCCCATGAGGAATCATGTTTACTAAAAACTGATATCTTAATGGCGACTGGTGAGGGTCAATTGCAAAATGTCATATTTTTAGAATCCACAATCTCGATTTGCTTGTGGTAATGGCATTTCTTGTGTTGTCAAGTAGATTTCATGCCGAATCTAATCGTTGACACCCACATCAAACGTCGCTTTTGTGCAAGCAATTAGACCGTGCAATTAAACAACGTGGAAAAAAAAAACACTCCCTTGAACTCAATGCAAAAGTTGTTCAAGGGAAGATAAGGAACAAAATAACCAACATTTTATTCATGATAATGTCTTTAGGAACTTAATCGGAAAACAATTGATTCATTGTTATCACGGTTCTACACGCATTCGAATAATCTGAAAGAATGGTATTTTCGATTTGGTTATTTTAAGAAGTCTATAGTCCAATATCCATATGCCGCTAATCTGTTAAGGAAACGATCTCAAGATTGGTTTCCTGAGGATTGTTGAAATTGTGAATGGGACCAAAGATTGCTCGCAAACTTATCTTACAATCTTGATATAATTAATTATAGAAATTCCACCAAGTGTTCAATCACTTATGACTTACTAATGACGTATGTATCCTGAAATTTGATTTCAATAAAATAAATATAGTGTTATCATTTTTGTTATAAGAATCTTACCCAGTTTAGAAAATTCTTTCTTGGCATCTGAGCGATAGCAGCGATATTCTTGTTGAAAAATTAACATTTTATTTCTAAATTTTTAAAATATAAATTTTAAAAAATAACTAAAGGAATATATATTGAAGACAAAATTCGTTTTTATTTTATTTTCCCTTTATGAGGGACTTTATTTAAATTCAAATCCGATCTTGCTTCGATCACTGCTTTCTTAAAACTAAACTACTTTCCTTAACCTATCCTAATTGCTCGATGTCGATGAGCAATGGCCTTGACACGATTGTGTCCCACGATGGATGATCGGCTTCGCATCGCTGTGCCTGGTTTGCTTGGCTTGAATCGCTGACCTAGCGTGTGGCTATTTGCGCACATTTTGTTGTCTGGCTGCTCTCATACCTTCCGGCGTCTGGCTGTTCGCTCACATTTGTAATATGAGAGCGTGTTAGCTTATATAAAAAATGTTCGTCTCAAAAAACTTGTTCAATCAAATTGAGACCATGCATAATACAGGTTGGTAACCAAAACTGCTTATACTCGCTTTATTGATATCGGTTTAGCAACACCTGATATCAAAAAACCAAATGCAACTGACTATATTATCCTCGAGGACTTTTAACGGGATACAATATAGAATTTTGGCACGGCACTGCACATATATATAGTGGCGGTGCCAGTCGTAGCGTAGGGGGTTTCTGCATCGATTCCTACGCACTTGAACTCGGCACGACAAAAGAGAGAAAGTAAAATAAAAATGATTTTCACTCCCTTCTAGAATAGGTTTATGAACCTTGTAATAAAACTGTAGGTCTCGAGAGAACACCACCACAAATAACACGAGTGGTTACTTTAGTGCCACTCATAAGTTTTATGTATTATATTTAACTAAAAAACAAAATAAAACATAAGTCAATAAAAAATATAAACAGTCGGTAACGCTGAAATGTAAGAATATTATACCAAAAGAGGTAAGCAAATATAAGAAAATGTTCATAACATTTCTGTACATTATCCGCGAAAGCACAGCTGTCCATAAATTTTGTTTTCAGTATTTGAATTCTCTACGAGATTGATTCAACACCCCTCATGCGGGTTAAATATCATCATTCTTCTCTCTTTTCTTCCATTATCGTAGTTGCCTGCCTGCGTGTATACCAGACAGGGATGATTGTGATTTCATTTATCGTTTTCCTCTCTCAAAGCGGGCAAAAATAATGGTGATCGAACTAATACAGGACATATCATTGCCGTCAAACGAGAAAAAATACGGTCCCTTTCGATTTGTTTTGAAATAATGAAGTATTTGATAGATTCAATTTCATTTGTTAACAGACCCCGTTACACTCACCAATTGTCAATATTATTCGCTCGGATCAATTGAATAGGCAGACTTTATTAGTGTAAACATTACAAATGTGAAAGTCGCTTGTGCTGTTCTCCATAACACAGCTGACAGTAACTGAAAACCAGAGACAATGCCGGATAGAGATATCCCACCATAATCTCTGCTGAAAACGTTCGTTCTTAATTCTCCTTTTCATAGCGCACATTGAAAAGTTGAAAAAGCAAGTAATTTGAACATTATACAGACTTTTCAAAGTAAGGTGCTTAGAACTATCGTTAATGCACCATGGTATATCAGAAACGATGATATCCACAGAGATCTTGGAATACTACCACTCCAAGAGGAAGTTAAGAACTTTGCTTATAAACATAAGCGCCGCCTAGAAGAGCACATAAACTCTGCAGTTTACCCCATCCTTGAGGAAACTAACGTCTTCCGCCGACTACAAGGGACTAGACCCCTTGATCTCGTGCGATAGTCTACACCCGCGCATGGTTGCGGTGTTAGCAGGAACTTTTATTGGAGGGTAACCTGCCTATCATTATATATGCAAACTACTGGTTAACACTGGTGCTTCACTTAGTTGTAGTCTTAAAAAATACAGGGAGGTGGTTTTAGTGAGTAAAAATTGTACACACTTCTATGTGCGAACGTTCGCCATAGAGTCTTGTCGAAGATTTCCACCAACCCACGGAAAAAAAAAATATCCCACGAGAAATTTAAGAACTGGAAGTTGAACAACTTCTTGATTTTAAATTGCAGGCTGAGTTGAAATAGTGAACAAAACCAATTTTCAAACCTCGATTTGAGACCAACTCCCCAGTTTCCGTCGAGTTGAGCAATAATTCTCTGATGAACGATAGGCTCACCTTGACCAGGATACACTTAGATCACAGAAACCGGACGGAGATATAATCGCTCCGAACAAATCAAAGAAACCAGGCACACGTCCTAGATAGCAACTAATTTATGAGCAAATAAAGTAAGTCCAGATACATTTCGAAACTAGAGACAGGTAGCCAGAGATCGCGCTAGTTGGAAAGGCTTGTTGATTGAGGTCCAGGTCCACCCTGGAAATTACCTAGGCGTTATTTTAGATCCCAAAATCAGCTGGAAGCTAAACGTGAATAGCTTTTACGCCTTCAGTAGAACTCATGGTAAGAACTGGGGTCACCAAACAAAGTTGATTCTAAAGACGTATACGGCTGTGGTTCGCCTAAGTTTAACATACGGATCATTAATATGGTGGCCGTCCCTTAGAAAAAAATACAATATCAGAAAATTAAACAGGGTACAGAGAACAGCATGCGTAGGCACTACAGGCGCTCTACGATCGACTTCGTTAGATGCTAGACTTACATATTAAAATACTACAACACACAGCCATCAGGCTCAGTGAGTATGGATGCTGGAAATCAAAACCAGCACTATCCTTGATGTTTTACCAAGAGATGTGGTATCATCCCCAACAGACTACACGATCCCTAGAACTAATCAATGAAATGACTTTGACGTTATAATCCCAGAAAGAGCGGAATGGCATAGTGGACAGATGTGTAGCCATTTTAACTGGACATTCTACACTGACGGCTCTAAGATGGGCGGCGGAATCGGTGAGGGTGTGTTATCTGTCCGACAATTCCAGCGTGTTCCAAGTGTAACTATTTGCAATCATGGAAGCATGTTGTCAAATCAAAATACGCCCAAATATCTTGCCACGACAGAAGGTTTCCATGTGCATTGCTAGCCAAGCAGCCATCAAGGCTATTGCCTCCTTTACCTCACATGCAAAATGGGTACAACAATGGCGACCTGGGATAACTTTGTTAGAAGCCCTGCTCTTTTCCTTTGTATGGGTTCCAGGTCACAGTGACATCCCAGGTAATGAAAGGGTAGATGAACTTGCCAGTCAGGGATCCGTCCTTTAATTGTGAGGAGGTTTTCATCTCACTACAAGCAGTTAAGAGTAGTATATCTTCGCACTTCTAGTATATCTCCACTCCAGCAAACCTTGGATGGACTGACTGACGAACTGTGCAACATCAAGGAAAATATGGCCAGAGTACAAACAATCCAAAACTAAAGACCTCCTATTTTTAGACTAGTGGTGCTCGGTAGAAGACACTGGCCGATCACACATCACTCATACTGTCGCAGCTGCAACAACACAGCTAAGAGGGACCCTAACATATTTCTTTTGCGCCTGTCCTGCTCTTTCTAGAGCCAGACAGCGAGAGCTTGGTAGATCCTTCTTTAACTCTCTTGATTAAATTCCTGTGAAGGATATTAAGGAGTATAAGACTGGTCATTTAAAGAAAAAATGTCTGCGTTTGGTCTCTGGTCATGTACATCATCTGGTATCTGGATGTACAGCTCACCTTCGGCGGTGTCAAAACAAAAAAAAAATGCTAGCGTATCTATCATATTCATTACATGTAACGATGTGCCAGTTATTGTTGCTACGGAATTTTACCAAATGTGACAATAATCAACGAATAACCAATTAAGTGACTAAAGGGATGCACTCGATCCATTGTACTCCTGAACAACCAATTAAGTAAAATAATTCATTGTCATACAATTGAGGAATTAAATATTTATGAACAATGGTTGAGTATATAAATAAAACACATTTAATTTCTGTAATTTTATTTCAAAACAATTAACTGAACTTTCCGACTAAGCACTTGTGTTTGATGTGCACTTTAATCGCGTAAGATGACGCAAATACAAACCACTTCAGCTAAGGCCCAGGAAACAGTATTTTAAGATAGATACAAGTAGTTTATCAGCAGTGAAAGTATTGCAACTGATAAAATATTGTAGAAAATCATCTCAAGATAAAAATAAACGGAACGTGAGCAATGGTTGTTGTTGTTTTACTCATGTGTAGGGTTGTCCAACTCGTGGCACCGATTTCAATCGCACACTGAAGTGTCGTCCGACCAAAAAACATGTGTTTAGTTTGAGAAATGAATGCGCCAGGAGGTATGCAAAGATCATACTACAGTACAAACCCGATTTACACAATTTTCGATTCGCGCAACTCCTCGATTTTCCAAACATAAAAATATTCAATTTCCTTAGAAAAAAACACTTGCTTTGCTGGGCTTAAAGGAAAAGGTGTTAATGTGGCAAAGCAAATTAGTACATAATGTAGCCATGAACACAGTATTCATGCGTTGAATAAAGAAGGTATAAAAATATTTAATGTTTCCATGCGTTTTTAATTAATCTTTGTATATAATTCAAGTCCAGATTACCCATTGAGAATTTACTAATTCGAGGCATTACATTCTTAAATCCGCAAACCGTATATCCTTAGGAAAAAAATTGTTAAAATGTCCAACAAGATCGGCAAATGAACTTTGATAAATAATATGCATGACATTTTTTGATATAGGGTTTTAACAAAGATGACAACAGCAAGGATGACTTCTATGATCTCCTAGAAAGGACTTACGATCAGTGCTCAGCTTCGAAACCAAGATCGTTCTAGGAGATTTTAATGCAAAGCTGGGTAAGGAAGACACCTTTACCAAATTCATCGGGAAACACAGCCTGCACGACACCACATCCGATAACGGACTCAGGCAGGTGGACTTTGTCACGGGACGTAATCTCTATGTAGTTAGCACGCGTTTATCACACCTCAACATACATAAAGGGACCTAGCGGTCCCCTGATCAAATAACCGTCAACCAGATTGATCATGTTGCGATCGACGTCAGGCACTCCTCCAGCATTCTTGATGTCCGAATGTTCCGAGGAGCCAACATCGACTCGGACCATTTCCTTGTTGTAGCCAAGGTAAGAACTCGGATATCAAGAGATCAACGGAGTCGAGAAAGGACACCACGGTTTGACGTCGGAAAGCTACAATCGCAACGGACTGCTAGGATCTTTGCCGATCGAGTCTCCCGGAATCTCTCTCTAAGTTCGTTGCCACCTGCGCAAACAATCGAAGAAGATTGGAGCCGTTGTCAAGAAGCCATCAAAGAAGCTGCCACTGATGTGCTTGGTTTTACGGCACCACCTAGAAAAAACCCATGGTTTGACAATGAGTGTAGGCTGGCACATGCAGCGAAGCTGGAAGCCCACAAAGCAACGCTGCAACGAACAACGATAGCTCTTCGTGAGCTCTATTAACAGAGACGAAGGGACGAGACCCGGTTTCTCAGGAGAAAGAAGGAAGAGCACGAGAAGCTCGCGATCGAGGAGATGGAGAGGTGCTACGGTAGGACCGATGTCCGAAAGTTTTACCAGACGGTGATCCAGTGGATATAAGGTTCGGACAGAAGCCTGGCGGGACGAAAATGGACAACTAGTAGTAGAGTCGCAGTCGGTACTGAGAATTTGGAAGAACCATTTCTGCAGACTGCTAAACGGCGATGATGACATCAATACCGCTGTCAGGCAGAATGTTCCACTCAATATGGACGATGATCGACGAGAATTCCATCCCCCCGACTTAGACGAGGTCGAGATAGCAATATATTAGACGAGGTCGAGATAGCAATATGTTAGACTGAAGTCTAACAAAGCTGCCGGTGCGGATGGACTGTCCGCTGAAATCTTTAAGGCAGATGGAGATGGCGTGGTTGGGCGCTTGCACCAGCTCATCTGTAAGATATGGTCGGAGGAAAGCATATCCGATGAGTGGAATCTCAGTATCGTTTGCCCGATCAACAAGAAAGGAGACCCTTTGACTGCGCCAACTACAGGGGGATAAGTCTACTGAACATCGCTTACAAGATCTTCTCTGCCGTTTTGTGTACTCGCCTGAAGCCGTTTATAAATAACCTGATAGGTCCATATCAGTGTGGCTTCAGGCCAGGGAAGTCCACCATCGACCAGATTTTCACATCACGGATTTCAAGGCCGCATATGACAGCGTGCATAGGAGCTATACAACGCCATGTCTAGTTTTGACATTCCTGCCAAACTCGTCAGGTTGTGCAGGATGACGATGAAGAATTCTCGCTGCTCCATCAAGGTCCGTAACGAACTCACCGAGACCTTCGATGTCAAAAAAGGTTTTATGCAAGGTGACGCGCTGTCATGTGATTTCTTTAACATCATCCTGGAGAAGATCGTGCAAGACTCACACGCCAACACTAGAGGCACGTTCTTCCAGAAGTCCGTACAACAGTTAGCATGCGCGGATGACATTGACGTGATTGGCAGAACATAGCGAGCCGTCAATGAAGCGTTTGTTGGCATTGAGGCGGAGGCGGCTAAAATGGGTCTAGCGGTGAATGAGGGAAAAACTAAGTATATGCTGTCATCAAGAAAGGACACACAACATCGACGTCTTGGACAGAGCGTCACAATGGGCAGCTATAACTTCGAGGTAGTCAAGGACTTCGTCCACCTAGGCTCCGCAGTAAACTGTACAAACAACATCAGTACCGAGATCAAACGCAGAGTAACTCTTGCCAATCGCTGTTTCTATGGGCTCAACAGACAATTGAGTAGTAGAGCCATCTCTCGAAGGACCAAGCTGACTTTATACAAGACCTTGATCATCCCAGTCCTGCTGTACGGCGCGGCGGCATGGACAATCTCAAAAGCGGATGAGGAAGTCCTTGGTCTCTTCAAGAGAAAAGCTCTGTGTGCGATCTTTGGTCCTGTTTGCGTTGACGGTTTCTGGAGAGGAAGATTTAACCACGAACTGTACGGGCTGTACAGGGACATGAGTCTGGTCAGGCGTCTTCGGATCCAACGCCTAAGATGGCTAGGCCATGTGGACAACTCAGCTCCGGCCCAAAGAGTCTTCGACTCCGAAGCCGTGGGACAACGTAACAGAGGACGCCTGGAGAAGGACCTCAACCAACTTGGCGTGCGACTTCTTCTAAAGAAGAAGAAGAAGAAGAGGGTTTTAACAACAATGAGATTCAGGCAGTTGAACAAAAATTATTTTCACATGTAACTTAGTTTTAAACTTACTAATTTGATTTGAAACCGTAATCACTTTAGTAACGAAAATGTTGTCTCAATTTTGCAAGTAATTCAGGAGTAAAGAAAGTAAAAGTGTTACAACTTCATTCCCTCAAATCAAATGTCATCTTTAATGAATTCGATTCAGAATAATTGCAAGCAATAACTTTGTAAATATATAAATTAAGAAATGATCATCCTTTATAAATTAGCATCTTCTATGACAGTAATTATTTATCACTAACAAAAAATGCATAATACCTACTGTTTTATGCCGACCCCGAAGGGCCAACTTTTTAAAGCTTTTCCTAGGCAGTTATTACTCTTTGAGCATTATCAGTGCTTCGAAATAGGTGAGGTAGTTCGTGGCAATTATTTTGGTGGTACCGGAAATCGAACCCAGACAGCTAGGTTCAGTTGCTTAGAAGTCGACGAACAGACCCACAACCCTACACAACCCTTTATCTATTCCTTTTCTGGTGCTGCAAGAAACGAACATTAAAACTTGTGAACGATGCAATTATAAGATGGCCAATGAAGACTTTTTGGGTGTTGCACTTACTGAACATTCGCAATATTTGTAAATTTTGAGCGTTGGTTGCATGAGTCGAGTTCCCTCTCAGTGATGGTACAGTGATGAGCTCACAGTAGATGATTTCAACGAAACTCCATGCAAGATCTTCCTGGCTATCAACCCTGGCTTGGTCAGCATTTGCGACCGCTTTCGCTTGACATAGTTCTTCGGCTTGAACTCCTCTCGCGCCGATACATCGAGCATCTTTTTTTGTTTTTCAAATATTTCCAAACTGTTTGTGACGGTCAGCCTCACCGATTTCAATGATTTAATCGATGTTTTCGCAAGTTGGTGTTCCAGAGTGAGGCGCCTCTTTGACATCGGCATCGACGGAATAAAAATTGCTCTGATTTACCATTACAGTATCATGATCATAAATATTATTCATATTTTTCAACCACCCGGATTGCGTCTTCGCCTTTATCAAAAAAAAACTATAAAATATGGTATTTTCACTTTGCTGGTGCCAATCTTTGACGCGCGCCCAAACACTACTGAAACAATCAATCACAAGCATGGCCATAAAGTTTTTAGTACGAGATCTTATCTTTCCAACGACATTTAGTTTGATCCAATGGGCCGTATACAATGCGAGATATAGATTAATACACCTAAGTGAAGGGTGTTTTTTTTAGAGGCGGAGAATCTTAAATTTGCTACATTGTTTTCTGTGGCAGCTGATTTGAAAGTTCTCTCTAGATTCTCGCCGGAGCAACGTTTGCAAAATGTTAAGATTTGATTAAAAAAAACGCGCATCAATTCGAGAATGGAGCAACGTTCGCAAAATGTTAAAAAAATGCTGTCCAATTCGAGAGCCAAAAAACTAACGCCATTTTCGAAACACCATTACGTCAAGAAAAAGTCAACGTTTGGTACGTTTTAAAAAATGGTAGGGCAGACAGGGGCACTCAAAGGTACCTTACATTCAAAGGTGCCCCGCTCTCCCCTAATGATCAAACCGTTATAGCCAGCGGTGAGCGGTACAAAGATATGATTATCAACTGTATCGCGCAGTACTTGGACTTGGAAGTTAATACTCGAGGCGGTGGCGTAGTATATTCATACACCAAATTATCGGTCAAATATATATTAAAGGTCAAAATGCTTTGATTTTAAAATAATTTGTCTGAGTTTAAGATCAATGGTATCAAAGGTGGTGGCTGTGAATTTGTGGATATTCACACACTTCAACCTGAGTGTCTATTTTCGATGCCCGATACGACACAAATAATTTCGCGAAGCCAACTCTTTTGAGTTACTGACAATGGTGAAAGAGTATTCCTGTCTAGAAAAGGCTTCTCAAACTTGGCACAAATAAATCTGAGAATCAATTTGTTATCTACTACTTTATATCCCGGCTCTACAAAGAAGTTTTTACTAGAAACTACATTCTCTTCCTTTGCTTTCTGTGAGTACGCAAGGTGCGGACAAATTCTGATTCTTGGTCTCAAATGTCACTTTGCCACAATGCACGTGGCAATATGTAGCGTCTGGAAAACTATACTTTTAAACGATATCTAATCTTGTAGTATGCATGTAAATTGAATCCAAACACAAGTGTGTGCAAATGTTGCAGTATCCGGTAATGACGCCCGACTGAAACTCCCCGTTGATGATGATCTCGTCTTGATCTCCGCTGTCTCTACGTCCCTAGCCATTGAACCAAGTCCAAGTCGACGTTAAGCCATTTGGCTTTGTTCAAAGCCTCAAACTTGTATCATTGTAAACCTTAGCGACGTTGGGGCATAAGTAGAGTGATCACTTGTACCGATTTGACCGGTACAGTACCGATGTAAAGCCTCGGTGCACACAAATATACATTTATATTAAATTATTATACCGAAATCTAAAATGAAAATGGTATTCTGAATAGTGTAGAAGCATCCTTTAAAATTGATTTCTGTGTGTTTGCCACTTCAGCATCAACATGATGAATCTTTTTTTTCCTCTTATACAACCCATGCCGTGTAGGCAACGACACGGCGACAAGAGTAGATCTATTGTACCGAAAGGTAGTAGTTAAGACAAAAGAAAAACCACTTACCTACAAAAATATAAACAATTCTTGTGCAAGGCCGAACATAAAAACACTTACAATTTTCGGGGGTTTAAATGGACAGTAATGCAGTTGCCGTGCAGTGCACCCAAAATACCAAGAAGCAAAAACGATTTTTGAGAACTCCGAACAATCTTCAATGACATGTCTTGCTCTTGAGTGCACCAAGTTGAAATTTTCTTTTGGACTTCTTTCTTGTGTTGATTTATAAAGGGTTATTAGATACGTTTCAAGTGTTGACTTGGAGTAAGGCTCCTTATTTGTGTATAATCCGCTGTTGCGGGCTACGATTTCAAATGCACTGCTATCGACTCGAGCACTGGCTGAAAGCATTCCTTTGATAATTGAAAATAAAGCATAAGCGCGTTATTAAATAATGGGTAGTCGAAAAAGTCTTTTCGTATTTTGTCAATAGATGTCGTTGCAGTCGTCTATCTCCAGTGCTACCAATCACATTGTGTTATATATATGGTGTATTATACATATGGTGTTGGAAAGGTGACATCTTAAGCTTGCTCCTGAAAAAAAGTTACAGCTGTTCAAATATGAGTGAAAATAATGAAGAAATTCGCTATGTTTTAAATTTTTGTATAAAAAAGGGAAGAATGCGCCGCAAGCCACCAATGATATTTGTGAAGCTTACGGGGACGATGCTGTATCATTTCGTGTAGCATAACAACGCTCGCTTCCCTTTTGGAAATTTCGATGTGAAAGATGCACCTTGCTCTGAGCGACCTGTCGTTGAAAAAGTCGTTGAAATTATGGAAAAGATTGACCAGGACCAGATCACATAAGCTGCCATGACATCGCCAAGGAACTAAATATTCATCATCAAACGGTTTTGAACCATTTAAAAAAGGCTGGATACAAAAAGAAGCTCAATGTTTGGGTACCAAATGAATTGTCTGTGAAAAAAGTTTGATTAGAAATACGAAAAGACCTTTTCGACTACCCATTATAAGAAAATTAAGATGGTATCAAACAAAAAAAAATTGTTTGCATTTACTTTGAATTGGGCAAATAAAATGGATGTGTTTACAAATCCAATGTTGCATCTCTTCATCTGATGACGATGCTAAAAACATTATATAATCACTTAATTCTCCTTAACGATCAACTTGGTCAAATATTTTGTCTCTGCTTTGAAATTTTATTTTCAAATTTGTAAAATCATTAGTATTTTTGAGATTTTTTGACATTCTCGATGTCGGTTTTAGCTTGGCTGTGGCGTCCTTCATGCAGCAGCCTAACGTGAGTTCTTGAACGAGACTTGGTAGCGTGCTTGGAAGCGTGCTTGGACAATCGCAAGCAAATGGCTTTGGCTTGGTTGTACCGTTCTTCATCCAACGCACAGTTAAATCACATGTGAGCTTGGGCTGCACCAAATTCTGGTCATGTTACTCATATTATTTTAATAAATTTTTAAAAATAATTTTTAACTTATAAATTTTTAATAAAAATAATTATTTTAATGTAAGTATAAGTTTAATTAAATAATTTTATTCATTTTTATATTTAAATAAAAACACGTCACAGGAATCCTCCGTGCCAGTTTGGAACTATATTTGTTTCGAGCTGTCAGAGTTCCTCCTGTAAGCAAGTATTATGGGTTCGGGAATCATACATATAATGTGTCTTTCGGAGGCCTCTCTGAGCATCAGGGCTTGTGGATCCACGCCGCTGTTGCAGGGGATGCCAAGGATCATGAGGATCAGAAAAGCTTCGATCTATCTAAAACCATTTTTATCACATAAGCAAATCTTCTTCTTTATAAACCCCTACTATAATAATAATAATATGGGTGGCACGACAGTCCGAGGGGGACCTGGGCCTAGCTTCTCGGCAACCAAATTGTTCTTTCACGAGTGGAAGGGACCTACAGTTTAATGCCGACTCCGAACGGCGAAGTGGAGAAGCTTTTTCTAGACAGGAATACTCTTTGAGCATTGTCAGTTACTCGAAAGAGGGGGAGCCGTGAATTATCAAAGGTGGTAAATTCGGGTATCCAACCTCTGCGTAGGAGTCGACGCACTCTAACCCACTACGCCACGGCGACCCACCTACAACTAGGGGTAAATCTGGGCCTCAACCACCAAATCTCTCCAACTAACGCCCTCACTGGCTAAATCCCCTGATATTCTGTTCCACTTGTGTGCGCCAAATTAGACGCGAATGTCTTCTGTTGCATTGTCCAACACACGCGTGCCATCGCAGAACAACTCATAAATGCTTCAATCAGCAATGAAGACACCCGATGGCCTTAACAATAATCATTGATATAAAACAAATATAAATCAAAACCCTTAAGAGCTGGGGGGGTTTTATTTATTTCCAAATGGCAGAGGATTCACACAAATAATCTACCAGTCCTATGCACTTGCGATAACATTAATAAATAATTCATTTCATTTCCTTGATTAACCCTTCATCGTCCGTGGGTGTTTTTTTTTCTTTGCGTCAAGGTAGTTGCCTTGATGTTTGACTTAGCGGACATCGTCCTCCCCGCTCTCAGCCAACAAATAGAGGCATTTGAGTCAATGGTCATACCGCCTAAAGTATCAACGTCAATTTGGCAAACACGGGGAATCAAATAGAAGATCTGTCCATTCCTATAAAACCAACCAATTTAAACAGCAACAGAGATAAGACATGTTAAGTCTTAACTGTTAAGAGCCACTGTGTATCTAATCAGATGTGAAACCTCTCCCCACCGCCACCCACCCCCCAGCGAGCGATTTTTTGCAAAGAAAACCCAGCACCCACCATTTTACCACCTCGATGGTGCGAATAGAACTAAGTGTCAGTTACTGCTGAAGGGGGGCGATAAAGTGATTACCCGGTTGACTTGATTGAAACAACTGCCTTACTGATACACATTCAAAAATTATCATAAATCAACACGGCAGAGTATAGATACAGTATAAACAAAATCAAGTGCTAGGAAAACCTACACGCAGAGCATTATCAATCTCTCGCCGCTAAAGTGAGATTTCTTATCAAATTATTAAACCAATGTTATAACAAAATAACATAAATACAGATATAAATAATATAGCAGAAAAAAGAACAAAAACAGACATACTCCGGTGTATAGATATTATTAAGACCGTTGTCGATTGCCTCCAGTTAGTAAACGAAACTCATTCTTCGTGTTCGGACGGATTTTCCTATTTGCTCCTTTATTTTGTTTTTTTTTTCTTTCTTCTTTTTCGGTTGTTATTTATTATCCTTCTTTGAAACGATCCACACTCACGGGCGATTGAATGCAAACGAAGGAAGTGCTTGATATTAATGGCTGCATCGATTCCAGCTGAAATATAAGTGAAAAGAATATTTTTTGTGCGTGTTTTTGTTTTCGTTTTCGACTTATAAGTATTTCCGGCGGCTGCAGTTTCGAGAGAGCATTATGGTGACAAAAAAATTGGCTTTTTGTGTGTTCTTCATTTTGGCAATCACACAATCGGCGAATAGCGACATCGACGTAGATGGTAAATATTTCAGTCATATTTGTTTTTATTCAGTGTGACCGTCAGTTACACGGTTTAGGAAATGTTCGCTTGGATTTATTACAAGGCACTATAAAATCGGGTATCAGTGAAATTCAGTTACAGTTTAGTTGTGGCAGATAACAGTTTAATCTATCAAGTGAATAACCGTGAAAATTCAAGTATAGCTACAAACTACGGCAAGGTTGTGCCTTCTTGCAGATATAGTGAATTAAATGAAATTGACAAATACAAGGGCTGAAAAGAGGGCTAAATGCATCTCATGCCAGAACTGCTGTCCTTGAAAGTTCAATTTGTAGTAGTGAGTAATTTCAAGGCCAGAGAGTGTGCTACTTTTTCTTCTTATGTCCTGTATCCCCTTGTGGGTCCTAGCGCCTCGACGATGCCTACGCGCCATCGAGTGCGGTTTCGGGAAATGTGCCTCAGCTCTTCCCAACTTTATCCCAGTTGTCGTGCTTCCTTCTCAACTGTTCTTCGCCACGTACTCCTAGGACCGCCGAGCATTCTGTCATCCTGAATAAGCGGGTTCCATTAAATCGCTATGGACATATCACCATTTCGGACATTGAGACCAATCCACTACCACTTTCATCGTCGTATAGTTCTGCCTATAGATTCATGGTCGTTGACAAAGCTGTTCGTTAGAGAAATGGCTTGGGCAGAATATCCTTACGATGTAGTGTAGGCAACTATTTACAAACGTTTTCAGCTTCCTCGTAATAGTGGTGGTCAACCTCCACGGATTCAACGTTGAAACGGAACAGTCCAACAGTGTTTAATCTAATTGCATTACATCGCCGAGCTGTGGATATCATCCCAAAACAGATTCTGTTTTGCCTCCTTCGGGATGCATTTCAAACACAAATGCCTTTTGTTATCAACCCCCTTTTTTAGGCTACTAAGTCTCAAGAGCATGATAACATCAAAAATGTACTCTTGAAAGCCCTACTTTTTTTTGGTAGCAGTTAAGGGCTTGACCATAGTTTTAACCCATCCTTGAATGTTTCTTATTCTCCTTCTGTGTAGAAAACTGCTACGATTGTTCCAATCAGTAAGCTTATTTACTTACTTAGCAGACCGTTGACCCTTGGGGTGTTAATTTACCCAATATACCGTTTTTTTCATAAAACTTTTATTGAACGAAAGTCGTTGACTCCACCAAGAGCTCACTGCACCTCGGAGACTGCAAGATTACGGAAAATCATATCCAAAAGCCCTACGGTCCCTGTCATCATTTACAGTAACGAATGGACAGAGTCGTCTGGTGAGACTCTACGTCTCCTTGTAGACACCCACTTCCCGGGATCCACACAAGTACATCTACCGATGACTGAAACGTTTACAGATATCGAACATAACGTTCCAGACAGAATTGTAAGTGGAAACAGAATTAAAAGGATTATTGACTACTTCGATCCGTTCAAACTCTCTGGAGTTGATGGCATTATTTCCATCATGCTACAGAAGACTAAGGAGATTGTCACTCCTGTTCTAAAAGACCTCTTCATATGCAGCCCAACTCACGGTTATATACGGTCCACCTGGAAGGAAGTTAAGCTAGTTTTCATCTCCAAAGGAAGTAAAAATACCTTTATATCAATAGGCCTTACATCATTCGCCCTAAAGACGTTTGAAGAGCTCATCAGTGCATACATACGTAGCAATTTCAGGCACGACACCATCTGTTGTGCACAGCATGCGTATATGAAAGGCAAAGGCGTAGAGACTGCACTACACGATGTTGTGAGTGAAGTTGAGATGAACCTTAGTGTCAAGTAGTATGCCCTCGATGCAGTTCAGAACCGGCTCTTGTAGAATAGTTAGGCAAAGTTTCGACAAAAGTATGCGTATACGTCAGCAAAGCTGTAGAAGTCATAAATAACTCTATCCTTTGTACATACATACTTTATTATTCAATGAAAAGGTGACAATCTAATGACTTAAAATGACTGTGATATCTATTCGATTAAAATCTTGCATTAATTTTGAGACACCCTTTATAAGACCAAACACTTAGTTTCGACCCTCTTTCAAGTCGTCCCCAGGTATGCTATATTTGAGCTACATAATGCTCTGACGTATTTGACGACCTCGTCTTTCGACGACAGTCATTGTCCTTCAAATGAAACGTTAGCAAACAGGAAAAGTCTGATAAATACATCGAGTAGTAAAGCAATTCAAATTATATTTGTTCCGTTTATTTTTTGCAGTTGTAGATATCTGATTTCAAGTATCGTTGCGAAGAATGTTGTTTTGCTTTCTTTTTTCAAGATTTGTGACTCATTCAACAAAATGTGCTATAAATGATAGAAAAGTCGTCGGTCGGGCAGCGTAAATTCGGACTGGTGTCGTATTCTACAAGGGTAAATCAATAAGTACCCGATTTCGATAACAGGTGGCGTTATTGTGGGAAGTCGGCATTAGCGTCCTGCACTTCCGTCTTTCAAAGCTCTTACAGAATTTCTAACTGATTCGTGGCTTATGTTGGGTGAGGTTAGAGGGGCTGGTTGACGGTGAGAAGTAGGACCAATGCGATATCACGCTGATCTGTTTGGTTTTTTTCCGCAAACCAGTTAGAGCTTTTAGATCGAGTTCCAACGACGTAGTGCCCGGCTATCACGACTATGACCATTTCGAGAATCAGTCTGCTCATTCTAATCAGGCTGAGTGCCCGCTTAGGATCGAGAGTAAGCCATAACTGATTAGTGATCAGGAACCCAGTGCCAGTAGATAATCTACGATTTGTGTCAGCGTTTGCTTCAGTAGATTGATCGGTAGCGATTGGCATGAAGGGCTGGTCTCTATCCGCAGAGAGTACAGAGCCTTTCCCATTTCTACCGAGTTCGACCGCGTCACAATTCTCTGGAATATCAAAGAGTCACGGTACCCACACAAGTCAGATACCAAAAAACTTGGCTATCTCGTTGAGAGAGAGGTTTCAATTCAAGGAAGTTTTTGATTTGAATGTGATCAAAGATTAAATTGCAGCCTGGCTGTCAGACGTGACGATATCTGTGATTCATATTTCATTGTTTATGAACCATGGCAGAGCTTCCTTTAACACTACAGTCAAAGACGTTACAGAGATTTGGCTGTCGGAATGTCAGTTGAACATTTAGATCCTTGGAATAGATATCTACGAAGATTTCAGAGGACCATCCAGCATCCAGTCGTCGTTCAGACTCTCAATATGATATCGGGTGATGATGGTTGGAAACTCCTTCTCATCATCAGTGTATTCAGATCAGTGTATTTTGTGATGGATCTAGATCTGCCTAGGTAAGTGATTCCTGTGTTAACTCTGTTCTGGTCACGACCTGTCTGCCGAATATTTCTCTCGGCGGACGATTAAAGAGGATGTTCAGGACAGCGGGGAGGGTTGTCCTTAACTCTCCGCTGATAAATAGGCCATTCACCCGCGGTAACAGCGGCTTGCAGTAGATTTTCTTTTCGAAAGCTGTACACCAAGTCGTGACTTCATACAGAAGTATGAGTCTGACTACTGATGTGAATAGTCAGGGGCTGTAGTTCCCTTTTGCATCCTATATCCCTTTTACGGCATGGGGGCCTCTTTGAGACGCTTCTGAATGTTGAATTTCCAGCTTAATTTCGTGTGACGTAGAACTTCCGCTCTGTTATTCTGTTTTAAATTGATTCCTCATATAGTGCAGCGGATTAACGCTTAAGCGGAATTCAACTGGATAACGTCCCTGAGGGGGTATGTATATTTCCCAGAGGCCGTGGTGGCAACGTCATCCGCATAGACATATCTTGCACCCAGTCCTTTTCACCGTCAATAGAAGTCCATTCCATACTACGTTCTTCAAGAGAGGAGATAGCACTCCAACCTTTGGGTCTCTATTAATCGCTTTGAAGATCGTAGAGTTTCCAATCTTGGAGCTTATTCTTAAGAAGTTTTTAAGCTCCACTCCGGATACCAAGCCAGATAAGTGCTAAGCCGACTGTTCTACCTCTGTACAAAATAAATACATGTAAAAACACATAAATTTATTCACATCAGTTATATTTTTGCTATTAAAAAAATATTTGTTCGCGAATAAATTATAATTTATTCTGTGCCATACCTTGTACTGTATTAAACAAAAGAAAATATTCGAAAAACATTGCTTGTCTCTACATTCCTCCCTTACTCTAACCGTTTTAAGTTGAATGGTCTCTTGAAAGGGATCCTTGAAATCAAAACGTCTTCGTCTTCGTCCTTCGTTTTCAAAATATAGGCTTCTATGACATGTCTCATTAATGTCGCCGTGCGAACTGTGTCCCACACAATGTGTGCCAAAGTAGAAGACTTCTGTCAATTTCAAAATAATTAATAGAAAATGCTATTACTTTAAAAAAAAACAGCTGTTCACTAAATCGACATTCATCAAACTCGTGAATTTTCTTAATTCTTCTTTCCGTAAGAGCCTCCTTCAAAGTACTAGAAAACTTAAAAAATTAATGATTCTCAAGATATACACCAAGGAAACAGAGATTCAGTTTTATACATATAGTAACCACTCACTACAAAAGCCCTTTTTAGCAACATTGCCTCTAATATCTACAGTCTTTGGGTGCCCAGTCAAACTCATACACTCCCGAGTGTTTCCGAAAAATTAAATAATTTAAGAGAAAATAAACCATCTGGTTAGTCCATCTGAATTTACCGCAAAATATGTGGAGCAGATGTGTACACCACCCCTCATACATAATTCATTTCGAACACTTGTAGAATATTAATTTCGAATGAGTGTACATCTTTAAACGGGGAACATCTGAGTAAATCCACAATTGTAGCAATTAATTCTTCACAAATGAAAAAAAAAACACAAATCACGAAAGAAAAACCCTCTTATTGCCGGGATTTCACATTAAAAAACCAAAGGTCGTACGCCAAGAATCTGACAGTGAATAATAATTCTGGAATGAGCTTCTAAGAATCAACTGAAGTGAGTATTGTTTTTTGTGCTGTATGCTAGTTCATTAGTCTTCACAAAATAAGAAGTGGAAAATCCAATTTGCTGCTCACGTAGGGCACCCCCCCGGGGCCTTTGGGTAATGGATACAATTATCTACTTCTAATTCTATAATTCATTTCGACTGAAACTATTTTTGTCCACTTTGTGGCATGTAGGACCATCTATTAACGGATGCTAACTCCGTCTTACCTTCGTCATAATACGTACTCCGAGACTTCACTAAATGGGTTTTCTTGTTTTTGATTTAATGATGTTTATCTTGTTTTGGGAATATGGACAAGCTGGAGCTAAGACGATAATAATTGCACGCTACAGCTGAATATGTTTGTGTCGCGTGGTTGTCTACTTCCACTGCCAGTCACACACATGCCTGTACAATTTCGTCGTGATTCTGTTGGCTGAGTTCGCAATCGTGGTACTGCAACGTCATTTGTTCGCAGTGCAATGCGTTCCACTAGATTACAGAAGCCACTGGTTTTACAAAAACAAACAACGCGTCATAAATTAATGTGATGCCATGAAAACTGACTTTAATTCAGATCAATGCCAAAAGAATAAGGGCCACATCAAGTGCTTACGGCTGGCCAGAGCGGTACACTTACAGAGGAGATGATGTGCGGTTCCTACCTCCTCTTTATCCATGCTGCTTCGGCAAGTTATACGCATCCTGCGGGTGTGTCCGATTGTGACGCCGACGGGCGTCATGATTGAAACTCTGCTTAGTTTAAACAGACAGAGTGTTCCTTTGAGATTTCCCGGCGATATTTCCTTTGATGTAAAGCGGGTAGTGCCTCATAGCCAATTGTGGTTGGTTGAATTCATACTGTGTTTCTTAAGAAGATGTAGCACTCGGGATGGAAGGTAGATCTCCTCCTGGTGTTAGAGATGATGCTGTGCCACACCTAGCGAGTTCATCGGCTTTGCAATTGCCCTGTATTTCATTGTGTCCATGCTTCCACATGAGGTGTATATTGACTTGCTCAACTATCTCGTTAAGAAGCAGCCTGTAATAAAGGGATTTTTTTAAGTTGTTACTTTGTAACTTAAGACTGTCCGAACAGTAATAATATATAATATCCCTATAATATCCCTCTTCTCTTGAATATGACATTGTTCTTGAGCCAGGACATATTTTTCCTCTTTTATCGTAATGGTTTCTGCCTGGAAGATGCTATAGTGATCAGGGAGCCTCAAGGAGAGGGCAATATTGAGTTCTTTGTAATAGGAACCCCTTCGCCCGTCTTCAACCCATCTGTGAACATTCATAGTTGATTGGCCAACGTTTGGTTCTAAGACATCCAATCCGACCTGGAAGTAGTGCTGCTGCAGTATTTCTTCTCGAAGAAAGCATGGTAGTAGGCGATCGATCTCGTTGAATTCCTCTTCAAGTTGAATTCGTTAAGAATGGTTGAGTAACTGATAGTGAGTTCGGACAGTCGGAGTGTATTAAATCTCAGGGCTGTGCTGGCTGCTGCTTGGATTAAGTAGGAGCTGGAAGGATTAAGTAGCCACGTGACGGTTATGTGCTTGCTTGATATTAATGGAACTGCATGGGAGGTTAGGAGAAGAGATACGTCTTGGTAAAATTGAACAGCAGTAGCTAATAGGGTTATATGAAATGCAACCATTTCATTTCAAGTGATTTTAAGGTTGAAATACTGTTATGAAAGAACTGTGTTTGTTGACTAGTGCAAAGACTTCTTCTTCGTGTTGCACTACAGCCCGGGGTCGAATTGGTCCTCAACCGACAAGCCTCTTCAACTAGGGCGATCTCCGGCTAGCTGTCTCCAGGTGCTTATGCCAAATAGGTTGAAGTCCTCCTGCGTGTGCCACCATAGATGCGGACCTCCTTTGTAGAGTTGCCCAACTGGTTTGGAATCGAAAATTCTTCTGGCCGGGGCTAAGTAGTCCATAAGCTCTACACGACCTAGCCCTCTTAGGCGTTGGATTCGAAACTTGGCTAGACTCATGTGGCTGTACAGCCCATCGAGGTAGTGTTTGAATCTACTTCTCCAAAAATCGCCGCCGCATTAGAACCATAGATCGCGCGCAGATCTTTTCTCTCATAGAAACCAAAGACTTCTTCATCCGCTTTAGAAATTGTCCATGCCTCTGCTCCGTATAGCAGGACTGAGATGATCAGTATCTTATATAAAGTCGATTTGTTCCTTCCAGAGACGGCTCTATGACTCAATTGACTCTATAGCCCATAGAAACAGCGGCTGGCAAGATTTACTCTGAGCTTGATCGCGGTACTGATGTTGTTTGTACTGTTTACTGCGGAGCCGAAGTAGACGAAAATCACCGCTTGACCTATTTTTTTATAATGCCAGGCAGTCGCGAATGCTTACAGTTGCACGGACTTCTGAAGGATCGTGCTCCTAGTGATGGAATCTGAGCCCCACACTTCTCCAGGATGATGTGAAAGAAGTCAAATGGCCCATGTGTCGCCTTGTCCAAATCATTTTTTGACATTGAATGCCTCGGTGAGATCGTTACCGTAATGTAAAAATCTAGTCGATGGTGGACTTCCTCGGCCAGAAGCCACACTGAAATGGACCTCTCGGATTCAAGACTTCTGGCGAGCACTCAAACCGAAAAAGACGATCTTATATACGATGTTAAAGAGATTTATCCACCTATACCAACCCAGTGGAAGGAGTCTCCTTTATTGTGAATCAAACACTCAACACTGGTTCTCTTGCGTGTTTGAGACACAATAAAACAAGAGGAATCATGATCTGCAAAGATGAAGGGACTTAAATCCATCCGATGAATCTTGTCACTTTGATCGAACTTTATGTTGTTATAAGTGTTACTATGCAAAACTTAGACAACGACATATCATTCATCATAAGCCAATGTCTTGAATGGGATATACCTCTCCATATTCACTATCATGCTATCATGCACATTCCATACACGTGATCTCCGCAGAAGTCATTAAGTGTCAGTAAATTGTCCATAATCGACATCAATCCGCCAAGGGATGACTATGTTACCATAGACACATCTGATATGGTATCAAGAATTAAGCGTCTTATCGAGTCGCATTTCCTCTGATAAAGGCATGAGTTTTTAATGGTGGGATTCGGTTTGTTGGCACCAGATAAATTTGTCTACATCTGCGCTTAATTTGTTTACCTATTTTTTTTTCTCGCTACGGGTTATGATAGATAAAGTAAACTTTGCGAAATGACGTGACCAGTGACGTGACCAATTTTAAAAATATCAATCAAGAGCTGAAGCACACGCAGAGACTTGTCTAGTTTCTACAGCAAACACTCATGTTGTACGTGTTATTGTTTTCCCATGAGTGGGTGAAACCTAGAAGATATATGTATGAACTTCGGATGGAGAAGAATGACATATGGCAGTCATACACTGGAAGAAGTGCGAGGAGGTAGTCCATTCAACCAAAATGTTTTGTTGTTTAACGGTATGATTATCTCTGCTTCTGGCGAGATTCCCCCTTTCTGAGAAAAAAATTTTTGCTGTTTTTCTATCAAAAGTTCAAGTAGGTTAAACAAAAACCATCATGTCCTTGTTTTATTCATGGATTTTAGTAAGGCTGGATTTTAGTTAGGCTTTCGATAGCAGCTTTAAAACGTATTGGCATCGGAGGAAGATTAGCGGATTGGTTGCAGGACTACCTAAGTGAAAGGTCGTTCAGAGTGAAGGTAGGAGACAAATACAGTAATGACACACCAGTTATTTCTAGAGTACCAATATTGTTCATCCTATTTACAAATGAACTACTTCGCATATGACACAGCAGTCGTCCAACATAAATGTCTTATTACTGCTACGAAAATATTACAAGATGTGTTCGACAAAGCTGTTGAATGGCGTCATGACAATGGACTTGTATTAAACCCTTCCACAACCAAAATTATGCATATTCGTGGACCACATCACAAGCTATCTCAACATAAAATTACTTTTCGGAGCATTATCTGACAAAATACATTGCCAAACCAGACCATAGAAATTGTTGAAAACTACAATTACTTGGGAATGACTATAGACAGCAACTTCATTTGGGATAAACACATTGACAAACTTCGCTTAAATATCAAGAAGTTGATTTTTGCTGTGCATCCTCATCATACTCCACTATGAATACACGGGTATCATAGTGTCTTATTGAAGATTCACACCAACCCACGAAAAAAAAAGAAATATATATCCCTACACACTCGAATTTATATTTCTTAGCTGCTGGTGAATTCTTTTGCACTGAAAAGTAGTTAATTTTATATTACCCATCAGCAAACGAGCTTTCTCAGGATTAGCTTTATTATTATGCTTTTCTGACTTGATCGAGATTTGTTCAGATTGGTAGCACCTGTAGGTGAACTAGAAGCAACGACATTACCTTTTGATTTACTGCATCTCTCTTGCCACTTAAAGACACTCTTGCGGCAATAGCAACTTTAATAGTCGTTTTAGTGCATATATTCCATTCCTTAAATGTGCTCGAATGTCTTTATTATTTCCCGATTGGGGATATTTTAAAGTCACAGTGTACAAAAAAATAAATGATCCAATTAAGGTCTTCAAACTAAACAATGAATACACTATATGCTAAGGTCACACTTTCAGGTTCAAACTTACGTAAAAGATTCCGGAAATAGCAGGCAAGAAATTAAAATTATTTAATAATTAAAAATCGTTTGCTGTTTGTGAAGTCACGGTCAAGTTTCCAGTGTTTTTGTTTTTTTTTTTTTTGAAAACATTAAGACCAGCTGTTTTAGTTGTCGTTTAATACTAAAATTTTGCATTCTGATGGCATTGATTTGTGAATAAAGTTCCGCTAGAAATGCGAAATAACACATTGTACGTCGCAGGCAAGCCAACGACTTTTCCAAATGATCTTCGCATTGCATCTCCCGATCCCTGGACCTCGTGGGTGACATAAAACTTGGTATCCAACTATCTGAAATCTAAGCAAGAGATAAGACTAATCAACAAGACCTAGCGAATACTTCTCAGCTTGGGAAGGCAAAAGCCACTACTGAAATCAACATGAATCTACTAATTAAATCATTTTTGGGTCTTCAGTGATCTTCGATGCATTTATAATACCCAAGGCTTCAAAATAATAGATTGGTTTGTAATGGAGTACAAATAGGTGACCTGATCGAAACCTAGTCGGAATCTGAAGCAATATCAACGCTCCTCTTTTCCGTAGGTTTTCGACGTCTTAAAGAAAACATCTGATAACAGAACGTCGACTCTTTCTTAAAGTATTTCATTCTGAACTACAATCTGACTTAGGTGTGCTGTATGAGTTGTTAAGAATTTATAGAACGGTAATCAATTATTTCATTGTCACTTCACTAGAAGACTCGTTCACAAAATAACAACAAGTTGTTTCGTATTTTTATTGCGATCATTTCCTTGGCAAAGACAATGTGTAATAAACATTCTACCTAGTTCAACAAGACAAGACGCCTTTCAGCAAAGTCTCCTGTTTTCACCCAAATGTCTCGCAGAAGCTCACCAACCAAGTTGTTTCCAGATGTTATCACATTTCTTTCATTCACAAGAATTACTTCCCCCGTGATAAGTTTAATTGAATCACCTAGCCTTAAGTTAACAGAGCGATAGATAAATGTCAAGGGAAACAATTAAAGTCACTTGCTCCGGCAACCGATATGCCATATCGTAAGAACCCAACGCAACAAGCCCCGATTAACCACATTAATCAGCACTAAGCGATTTTAATTACCCTTAAATCTGAAAAATGTGCCAATTGCTATTTTCGTTTCGGTTTCTATTTTTTAATATTTTTTTTTTCGACTGCCTTTTACCACTTATAATGTTTACTTCCCCTGGCTGGGGAGTCTACGGCTGGGTTGTTTGGCGGTTTTATGTTTACGGCCTGATAAGCGCTGTGGAGTGATAACGATCTGTCTGAGAGAGGAGGATATTTCCATATGTGATTTATATCAGTCACTCTTGATAAATGCGACTTTTTGCTTATGTACATTTATGAAATTGCTTCAATAAACGAATAAATACCTGTTTATGAACAAGTGAATGGGGGTCTACAAAGTTCCGATTCTTATCATGAGAGCAAAATAGAGACTGACAAGACAAATGCAGTTCTTATTAAGCGTGTGTGGGAAGTTAATAAGTGATTGCATTCTTCCCGAGAACTACTAACTGTAAGACTAAGACTAAGTGGAGATTGGAAACTCAATGTCTGTCTCAATGATAATTCAACGACTGAATGGCGCAGTTGGTAAAGTACATGCCCTTGGTTAGTGTGGTCGCCGGTTCGAATCCCAGTGAGAGCAAAGTTAATACGGTTTTATCTGGTTTTTAAATCTGGTCCAATATCCATTCGCCGTGGTCAATCAGTGGTCTGACTATGGCTTTCACAATGGAGCAATATTGTCTAAGTGTGCTGGTGACTTCACTAGCTGTCTCTTGTATCCACCTACCTAGAGCAGTCCTGCTGGTATACATAGTGATTGCCGTACTCATTCCGAGGTATAAATCATCCACCACAAATATCTTATTTTCCCAGACCTAATATATGGAGTCGCAAGTTCGACGATAAGCATAACCAAAGAGCTAATTCTTGATGCCTTCGAGAAACAAATTCTAAGTTAGAGTAGATGTAGTCCCAAAGGCACTAGCTAGGGGACATCAATCGCTTGAGCAACAATGGTCCAGCTTAAGACGGTGTTCGAATTCGAGTCTCCTGGTTTGAGGAGGAAAGGAAAGGGTTGGGAACATCTGGTATAATTGCCAAGTCATCGCGGACGCAAAAAACAGCTTGGTCTTGACGGCTAGTAGAAGCTTGCTTAGGATCGATTGGAAGCCAGCTATTGCTCAATATGCCTAATACGGTGCCTACGTCTTGTAAAATATCAATGCTATAAGTCAGGTAAAGGAGAGGACCAAGAACACTTCCTTGCGGTTCTCCAGCTTGTATAGATTTAAATAGGGGATATTTTCGGTTCTGTAAGACTTTATTTCTCATAGGGGTTTAATCGGTTTCAGTTTGATTATCTTCTTATATGGCGAAGTCCAAACCAGAGCCTTATTCAAATCTTCTTTAAGGTATTTCAGAAGTAGCATTTCTTGTAGCATACTTGTCAATATTAATGACTTCAATTAACATATGGCCCATTGCTGACTCGCAGTGGACGTTCATGTGACTATTGATGCAACTTCATCAGAAAACATATAAATTACCTATAATTTCATAGGGCGCACAACCTCAACGACTGCGGATCTGTCCAATTCTGACTGTAATGATTCAACGACTCACCACTTCAGCGCTAACCTCGTCAACGCAATGTTTCGAATAAGTCTGCGATTTTGGCTGAGTAGGCTAGTGTCCTAGTCTGTACGAACTCATTTTATTTTTTAGAGTTAAGCAACGACCAAGTAAAGAGGACGAATTCGGCAATATTTATCAAACTTTTGGGCTAAATTCTATGACTGCTCCAAACTAAGCAATTATCATATGTGAGCGTTGACTGACTCAAGAGAGATGGTGCGATGAAAATGGTCTGTCCGGTGTCGATCTGTCCGGAGTCGAACCTGACCTTCAGTGAAGAAGAAGGCTTGGAAAAGCCCTGTGGATATTTTGTTTTTGGTCGGACGTCCTTAAAAGTGGAAGGCAGCTACTGCTCAGGCTCAAACCCTCCGTGCGTTGAAGGCTTAAGATATAGCCATTCTGACGTATGGCATCTTAGGCTGTTGTCTAAACCTTAAAGACAAGCGTCAACATAAAGATATTTTCAGGTTTGGAATCAAAAGTTCAAATAGCAAATCCGACAACAGCTAGCTTGGGCGTGACAACGCACTTTCTACCACACAGACCTCTGCCGAATCTGAACTCGAGTACATCTCGAGACCACGCAAGTATTTATAATAACCTACCTATTGTTGAGGTCTATAGCAAAAACAAGACAAATAAATATTCGTGGGTTTTCCAAGCGGAAACCACTGTGATCCTCATGGCCCCGAGCTATATTGTAAAGAGCAGATGGACGGGGCGAAGTATTTGTGTTTATAGTGGCAGCCAAGCTGTGCTTAAGGTCTTTATCAACCCTTTAATCACTTAATCCAGATAAGTTTACGAATGCTCTGAATTTGATCGGCATTCAAAATTCACTTAGACTTGTCTGGGTCCCGGCTCACCATGGGATCGCTGGGAATGAGATCGCCGATGTACTTGCTATACAAGGATCAGAGGAGACACTTTGCGTCCTTGGTTAGGATTGCCCTCAAGGATTGGGCCACTAGAGACCACAATCGGAGGTGGCATGACTCTCCAGACAAACCAAACGCATGCTCCCAAAAGTCTGTAAAAAATCCCCGGCATTCTTGGCATCTCTTGACAGAAAAGACTGCAGACGTCTAACAGGCGTACTAACGATATACTACACGTTCGCCGAACATCTAAGTGTGTTTGGCCTAAGCGACGAAATCCTCTACGCACAACACACAAGAGCACTTCCTCTCTCACTGTCCCGCCTTCGCTCGGTTCCGGAGGCAGGTTTTCGGTGTTGATCTGGTGAGAACTGATCAAGTAGGCTCTCATTGACGGCAAGCTGTGTTCTGCCAATCACGTGAATGTTGTTCGAGTATACTTACAGTTGTACGGACTTCTGGAGGACTTCGGGATAGGTGCCACTAGTGTTGGCGTGTGAGTCTGGCACGATCTTCTCCAGGATGATTTTGAAGAAGTCATCAACTCTCCTTCTCTCCTGACATTGATGGTCTCGGTGAATTCGCTGCCGACCTTGATAGAGCAGCGAGAATTTTTCATCGCTATCCCGCACAACCTGACCAGTTTGCCAGGAATGACAATATTAGACATGGCATTCTATAGCTTGTCTCGTGTCATATGTGGCCTTGAAATCAACGAAATCGAAGGTATGTGTCGATTTCCATCTCTTGGGTCTTTTCACAGATGTGCAGTAGTGTGAAGATTTGGTCGATGGTGGACTTCCCCGGCCACACTGATATGAAGTATTCTACATACGCCGTGTGGTCTGAGTATGCTCCACATACGCCGTGTGGTCTCAGAATATTCCACATACGCCCTGTGATCTCAGAATATTCCACATACGGCGTGTAGTCTCAAAATATTCCACATGTGCCGTGTGGTCTCAGAATAATCCACATACGCCGTGAGGTCTGAGTATACTCCACAAACGCCGTGTGGTCTGATTATACTCCACATACGCCGTGTGGTCTCAGTATACTCCACATACACCGTGTGGTCTCAGAATATTCCACATACGCCGTGTGGTCTGAGTATACTCCACAAACGCCGTGTGGTCTGATTATACTCCACATACGCCGTGTGGTCTCAGTATGCTCCACATACACCGTGTGGTCTCAGAATATTCCACATACGCCGTGCAGTCTTACAATATTCCACATACGCCGTGTGGTCTGAGTATACTGCACATACGCCGTGTGGTCGGTCTCAGAATATTCCACATACGCCGTGTGGTCTGAGTATACTCCACATGCGCCGTGTGGTCTCAGATTATTCCACATACGCCGTGTGGGATGAGTATACTCCACGTGCGCCGTGTGGTCTCAGAATATTCCACATACGCCGTGAGTTCTGAGTGCACTCCACATACGCCATGTGGTCATAGAATATTCTTCATACGCCGTGTGGTCTGAGTATACTGCACATACGCCGTGTAGTCTCATAATATTCCACATACGCCGTGTGGTCTGAGTACACTCCACATACGCCGTGTTGTCTGAGTATACTTCACATACGCCGTGTGGTCTCAGAATATTCCACATACTCCGTGTGGTCTCAGTATACTCCACTTACACCGTGTGGTCTCAGAATATTCCACATACGCCGTGTGGTCTGAGTATACTCCACATACGCCGTGAGGTCTGAGTACACTCCACATACGCCGTGTGGTCTGAGTATACTCCACATACGCCGTGTAGTCTCATAATATTCCACATACGCCGTGTGGTCTGAGTACACTCCACATACGCCGTGTTGTCTGAGTATACTCCACATACACCGTGTGGTCTCAGAATATTCCACATACGCCGTGTGGTCTGAGTATACTCCACATACGCCGTGAGGTCTGAGTACACTCCACATACGCCGTGTGGTCTGAGTATACTTCACATACGCCGTGTGGTCTCAGAATATTCCACATACGCCGTGTGGTCGCAGAATATTCCACATACGCCGTGTGGTCTGAGTATACTCCACATACGCCGCGAGGTCTAAGTATACTCCACATACTCCGTGTGGTCTCAGAATATTCCACATACGCCGTGTGGTCTGAGTACACTCCACATACGCCGTGTGGTCTGAGTATACTCCACATACGCCGTGTAGTCTCAGACTATTCCACATACGCCGTGTGGTCTCAGAATATTCCACATACGCCGTGTGGTCTGAGTATACTCCGCATACGCCGTGTGGTCTCAGAATATTCCACATACGCCGTCTGGTCTCAGAATACTCCACTTACGCCGTGTGGTCTGAGTATACTTCACATACGCCGTGTTGTCTGAGTATACTTCACATACGCCGTGTGGTCTCAGAATATTCCACATACGCCGTGTGGTTTGAGTACACTCCACATACGCCGTGTTGTCTGAGTATACTTCACATACGCCGTGTGGTCTCAGAATATTCCACATACGCCGTGTGGTCTGAGTACACTCCACATACGCCGTGTGGTCTGAGTATACTCCACATACGCCGTGTAGTCTCAGATTATTCCACATACGCCGTGTAGTCTCAGAATATTCCACATGCGCCGTGTGGTCATAGTATGCTCCACATACGCCGTCTGGTCTCAGAATATTCCACATACGCCGTGTGGTCTGAGTATACTCCTCATGCGCCGTGGGTCTCAGATTATTCCACATACGCCGTGTGGTCTGAGTATACTCCACATACGCCGTGTGGTCCGAGTATACTCCACATACGCCGTGTGGTCTCGGAATATTCCACATACGCCGTGTGGTCTGAATATACTTCACATACGCCGTGTGGTCTCAGAATATTCCACATACGCCGTGTGGTCTGAGTACACTCCACATACGCCATGTGGTCATAGAATATTCTACATACGCCGTGTGGTCTGAGTATACTTCACATACGCCGTGTGGTCTCAGAATATTCCACATACGCCGTGTGGTCTGAGTATACTTCACATACGCCGTGTAGTCTCAGAATATTCCACATACGCCGTGTGGTCTGAGTACACTCCACATACGCCGTGTGGTCTGAGTATACTTCACATACGCCGTGTGGTCTCAGAATATTCCACATACGCCGTGTGGTCTGAGTACACTCCACATACGCCGTGAGGTCTGAGTATACTCTACATACGCCGTCTGGTCTCAGAATATTCCACATACGCCGTGTGGTCTGAGTATACTCCTCATGCGCCGTGGGGTCTCAGATTATTCCACATACGCCGTGTGGTCTGAGTATACTCCACATACGCCGTGTGGTCCGAGTATACTCCACATACGCCGTGTGGTCTCAGAATATTCCACATACGCCGTGTGGTCTGAGTATACTTCACATACGCCGTGTGGTCTCAGAATATTCCACATACGCCGTGTGGTCTGAGTACACTCCACATACGCCGTGTTGTCTGAGTATACTTCACATACGCCGTGTGGTCTCAGAATATTCCACATACGCCGTGTGGTCTGAGTACACTCCACATACGCCATGTGGTCATAGAATATTCTACATACGCCGTGTGGTCTGAGTATACTCCACATACGACATGTGGTGTGTGGTCTCAGAATATTCCACATACGCCGTGAGGTCTGAGTACACTCCACAAACGCCGTGTGGTCTGAGTATACTCCACATACGCCGTGTAGTCTCATAATATTCCACATACGCCGTGAGGTCTGAGTATACTCTACATACGCCGTCTGGTCTCAGAATATTCCACATACGCCATGTGGTCTGAGTACACTCCACATACGCCATGTGGTCATAGAATATTCTACATACGCCGTGTGGTCTGAGTATACTCCACATACGACATGTGGTGTGTGGTCTCAGAATATTCCACATACGCCGTGAGGTCTGAGTACACTCCACAAACGCCGTGTGGTCTGAGTATACTCCACATACGCCGTGTAGTCTCATAATATTCCACATACGCCGTGAGGTCTGAGTATACTCTACATACGCCGTCTGGTCTCAGAATATTCCACATACGCCATGTGGCCTGAGTATACTCCACATACTCCGTGTGGTCTCAGATTATTCCACAAACGCCGTGTGGTATGAGTATACTCCACATGCGCCGTGTGGTCTCAGAATATTCCGCATGCGCCGTGTGGTCTCAGAATATTCCACATACGCCGTGAGGTCTGAGTATACTCCACAAACGCCGTGTGGTCTGAGTATACTCCACATACGCCGTGTAGTCTCAGATTATTCCACATACGCCGTGTGGTCTCAGAATATTCCACATACGCCGTGTGGTCTGAGTACACTCCACATGCGCCGTGTGGTCTCAGATTATTCCACATACGCCGTGTAGTCTCAGAACATTCCACATGCGCCGTGTGGTCATAGTATGCTCCACATACGCCGTGTGGTCTCAGAATATTCCACATACGCCGTGAGGTCTGAGTATACTCTACATACGCCGTCTGGTCTCAGAATATTCCACATACGCCATGTGGCCTGAGTATACTCCACATACTCCGTGTGGTCTCAGAATATTCCACATACGCCGTGTGGTCTCAGAATATTCCACATACGCCGTGTGGTCTGAGTATACTCCGCATACGCCGTGTGGTCTCAGAATATTCCACATACGCCGTGTGGTCTGAGTATACTCCACATACGCCGTGTGGTCTAAGTATACTCCACATACTCCGTGTGGTCTCAGAATATTCCACATACGCCGTGTGGTCTCAGAATATTCCACACACGCCGTGAGGTCTGGGTATACTCTACATACGCCGTCTGGTCTCAGAATACTCCACTTACGCCGTGTGGTCTGAGTATACTTCACATACGCCGTGTTGTCTGAGTATACTTCACATACGCCGTGTGGTCTCAGAATATTCCACATACGCCGTGTGGTCTGAGTACACTCCACATACGCCGTGTTGTCTGAGTATACTTCACATACGCCGTGTGGTCTCAGAATATTCCACATACGCCGTGTGGTCTGAGTACACTCCACATACGCCGTGTGGTCTGAGTATACTCCACATACGCCGTGTAGTCTCAGATTATTCCACATACGCCGTGTAGTCTCAGAATATTCCACATGCGCCGTGTGGTCATAGTATGCTCCACATACGCCGTGTGGTCTCAGAATATTCCACATACGCCGTGAGGTCTGAGTATACTCTACATACGCCGTCTGGTCTCAGAATATTCCACATACGCCATGTGGCCTGAGTATACTCCACATACGCCGTGTAGTCTCAGAATATTCCACATACGCCGTGTGGTCTGAGTATACTCTACATACGCCGTGTGGTCTGAGTATACTTCACATACGCCGTGTGGTCTCAGAATATTCCACATACGCCGTGTGGTCGCAGAATATTCCACATACGCCGTGTGGTCTGAGTACACTCCACATACGCCGTGTTGTCTGAGTATACTTCACATACGCCGTGTGGTCTCAGAATATTCCACATACGCCGTGTGGTCTGGGTATACTTCACATACGCCGTGTTGTCTGAGTATACTTCACATACGCCGTGTGGTCTCAGAATATTCCACATACGCCGTGTGGTCTGAGTACACTCCACATACGCCGTGTTGTCTGAGTATACTTCACATACGCCGTGTGGTCTCAGAATATTCCACATACGCCGTGTGGTCTGAGTACACTCCACATGCGCCGTGTGGTCTCAGATTATTCCACATACGCCGTGTAGTCTCAGAATATTCCACATGCGCCGTGTGGTCATAGTATGCTCCACATACGCCGTGTGGTCTCAGAATATTCCACATACGCCGTGAGGTCTGAGTATACTCTACATACGCCGTCTGGTCTCAGAATATTCCACATACGCCATGTGGCCTGAGTATACTCCACATACTCCGTGTGGTCTCAGAATATTCCACATACGCCGTGTGGTCTCAGAATATTCCACATACGCCGTGTGGTCTGAGTATACTCCACATACGCCGTGTGGTCTAAGTATACTCCACATACTCCGTGTGGTCTCAGAATATTCCACATACGCCGTGTGGTCTCAGAATATTCCACACACGCCGTGAGGTCTGGGTATACTCTACATACGCCGTCTGGTCTCAGAATACTCCACTTACGCCGTGTGGTCTGGGTATACTTCACATACGCCGTGTTTTCTGAGTATACTTCACATACGCCGTGTGGTCTCAGAATATTCCACATACGCCGTGTGGTCTGAGTACACTCCACATACGCCGTGTTGTCTGAGTATACTTCACATACGCCGTGTGGTCTCAGAATATTCCACATACGCCGTGTGGTCTGAGTACACTCCACATACGCCGTGTGGTCTGAGTACACTCCACATACGCCGTGTTGTCTGAGTACACTCCACATACGCCGTGTGGTCTGAGTATACTCCACATACGCCGTGTAGTCTCAGATTATTCCACATACGCCGTGTAGTCTCAGAATATTCCACATGCGCCGTGTGGTCATAGTATGCTCCACATACACCGTGTGGTCTCAGAATATTCCACATACGCCGTGAGGTCTGAGTATACTCTACATACGCCGTCTGGTCTCAGAATATTCCACATACGCCATGTGGCCTGAGTATACTCCACATACGCCGTGTAGTCTCAGAATATTCCACATACGCCGTGTGGTCTGAGTATACTCTACATACGCCGTCTGGTCTCAGAATATTCCACATACGCCGTGTGGTCTGAGTATACTCCTCATGCGCCGTGGGGTCTCAGATTATTCCACATACGCCGTGTGGTCTGAGTATACTCCACATATGCCGTGTGGTCCGAGTATACTCCACATACGCCGTGTGGTCTCAGAATATTCCACATACACATACCATATGTCAGATTCTTTAGAAACGGCGGGCAAATACACAAAACAGAAGAGAAGATCTTGTATGCGATTTCCAGTAGACTTATCCCTCGATAATTAGCACAGCAAAAGATGACTCCTTCCTTGTGGAGCAGGGAAACGATACTTAGATTCCACCAGCTCATGTCCAGCTGCCTTAAAGCGTTTTGCAGATAGTCCGTCTACACCAGCAGTTTAATTCGACCTTAGTCTCTATATCGCTATCTTTACCTCGTCCTGGTCGGGGGAACTGAATTCTCGTCGATTATTGTCCATTGTCTGGAGTCTGGCGGAAAATTCTGCGTGACAGCGGTATAGAGTTAGCAATATCCTTTGCTGACGAAAAATCTAGGAGATGTAGTTTCTGTAACAGTTTAAGTGTTTGAAACTTGAAAGAGAAATGTTGGATGTTCAACTACTTCAGCTACCCATAGCCCCCCTTCGTACTGTAGAGTTGAATCACCCCGTGCAGCGACTCATCATCTCTAAGTTCGGTAGTCTGCAATAAAGTTTATGAAATAAAATATAATATGACCTTAAATATAGATTTTCTTTCAAAATTAGATTGTCTTACAATTTTGGGCATAACTCGGTAAGTTTTAATTACTTGCAAAAACCAAAATGGGATGTCAGACGCCTCCGGATTTCATAAATGATAGCCTTGGCCAGAAATGAAGTATTATATTAGAGCCCCCTAATCCATCGACGAATTTGAGTACAGTTTTGACAGATATTCATGAATTTTTGACGGTTATTTACGAAATAACGTAAATGCCGTCCTCTGATTGCTCAATTTGGTTTATGAACACGTTATAAAAAACAGTTGTCAAAAATCATAAGGGGTTAAGGGCGATGCCAACGGGTCAATAAACAAAGTACTACAGTTCAAAAAAATTCTTAGCCGAATAGCTGCGAACTCGATATTATCTATTAATTAACTGTGATTTCATATTGATTCGAAGTATGCGTTTTTGCGACGCCAATTTTAATAACGCCGTCAAGAGAGTTAATAAAAAAAAAATCCCCGGGAAGTAACAGACAATAATAGGTTTCGATAACGGTTTTAAAACTCATTTACAACATCAATATAAGCCCGCCTGCTTACTCATAGTAAATTCATCATAAGTGATAATTGCGGTTTCTGCGAATACAATCGCAAGCTGAACTCTTTTCGAATAAAGCACGTAGTGCCTTAATGGGCATTTATGTTCGTTTGCAATTTAAACTCTAAACGACAAGTTCAACATCCATTTAGCCGAGTTGGGGCAATTCCAAAGCCATGTTTCTCCGTGTACGGTTGTATTGACAAATTTCCCATCTTTTACTCACGCTTATCTACAAATTCTGTTATTTCGTTGGAGGGGAGTTTTCTGATCTACATTTCCACAAAATATTTTCTTGTTTTTTTGCTTGCTGTAGTATATTTTATATCTGGCTTGTTTTTGGATTTTGTTCTTGCAAGTCAAGCAATTTGTTTCATGACGAAGTCATTCGAATATTCATCGCTGAACAAATTGGAGAAGAATATTCAATCACGAACTGTAGAAACTGTACAGCGACATGAGTTTAGCCAGACGTCTACGAATTCAGGACGAACTACCGCCGCACAGATTCACAAAAGGAGACACTGTGTGACGTATACATCGTTAGAATCAAATTGGGTAAAAGACCACGCTTTTTACCAAAAGGTCTGCTGCAGGCGTTAAAAGCTATTCATGATTTCTTAGCTCACTGGTCTACTTCAAGCTTGCAGCTGAGTTCGGGATCGTAGGGAAGTTTGATGATACTCAACTTAGCGATTTAAGACAAGTTAGGATGGACTTTTAGGCTTGCGCAAATTAAAAAGTAGATCCTAAGGTCAGCTTAGTATAACTTAAGCTAAGTGGAATAATTAGTGGATCATAAGACTATAAGCTGCACTTTAATACTGACAATGACATGAAATCGTGGAGAAATTTTGTGAATAAAAAAGGAATACAGAATTTGAAAATTACTAAATGGAGTACGAATTATTTGAAGATAAATTGTGAGGGATAGATATTTTTATAAAATTAATTAAATTTTATGTTTTTGAGGAACTTTTGTTTTACAAACGTTTTCGGCAGTTTTCCAGTCGTGAAAGAACAATAGCACGTACAACACGAGTGGTTGCTGAGAAGCTAGGCCCAGGTACGCCTCGGACTGTCGCGCCACCAATATTATATTATATTATTATAGAATGTCCCTTCAACGGGTACGGTTTTCCTTATTGACTTCCTAATTCAAGAAATTACTCGATTGAACCAATCAATCAACTATTTTCACATTGATGCTTTATGTGATAACAATTTATTTACAAAGAATTGCTGTCATCGAGTCCTTAATGATGTGTCATCGAACCCTTAATGTTATTTGAAAAGTACAGCTATTTTAAAAATGCCAAAAAAGGTTTTAGGCATGCATGCATCGTGTTCTATGGAAAAAAAGAAGGTTATGTGGAGCAGCCGTTTCTATCAAAATTAAAGTTTGATATTTGATACTTAAACCTACTTTGTCTCTATAAAAAATATAAAATTTGTTATTTCGTTGCCCAGTTGTTTAAGGAAAACACTAATTGCAAGAATTTATTTCTGTGCACATATGTATCTATTATTAACTATTCAGAATAACAGGAAATAAAATTAAGTTGGTATTCTGAAGAATTGTTCTTCGTTCTGTTGTACGCTTTGATATTCAAGAATTTTGGGATTTGCAGAAACACTTACATTTCGAAGGAGTGCATGTATCGAGTGAATCCAGGATCGTTTTGAAGTCACCGTACAAAATTACCAAAGACAGCTATGGCAAATGCCAAGAAATATTTCTTTCGAATAGCGTCGTTTCAATTAGTGATTGGCGCCATCTATGAATAAAATTCTCATTTACTTGCAAAAATAAAGAATTTGACGTTTAAAATCGAAGTTAGGTTGGTTGGATTTAAAAAACAGCGTATCTTAGCTAAGGAGGCTTAAATATTTACGAGCAACGCAGAATAGGTAAAGTTTAACTCAAGGTTTAAGTGTAACTTCGCTATGAAGTAGATTTAAGTCTTGTATCAGCAAACGGCCCTAAGTGCCTGAAGTAAGTCTTCTCTTTTTATACGACTGGTTGACGCAGTTGGCAGAGTGCCTGCCCCTGGTTAGCGAGATCCTCGGTAATAATCTCAGTGAAAGCAAAGTTAATACGCTTTTACCAGATAAAAGCAAATCTGGCCCAATCACCGTTTGCAGTTGGGATCAAATTCACGGCGCTATCACTGGAGCAGTCAATCAGTGGTAGTAATCTGACTATGGGTATCACAATGGACTAATTTGGTCTAAGTGTGCTCGTGGATGCACTCCTAACCTAACCTAAGTCTGCTGTTGATGAAATGATCTGCTGTTGACTGCGTTCATATCATAAAATTATATTCCTACAAACTTTTACAAACATTCATAACGAACAAATCATTTCATTCCCCGTGTTGTGTATCAGTTGTTTGTTTAATCCGTAATCAGATGAAAAGGTACTCATCACCGATTTGTTTACATCAATAATGTCAATGCCTTGATTAATTCCAAAGTCGAGACAATGAAATTCTCTCCCTATCGGTCATATCGCTTACAATGTCTACCGATAAGCATTTACGTTACTCACGAGGGATACTCTTGGACACAGCAACGAGTTTGTATTTACAAGACACCACAAAGTTGAAAAAAATGCGAATATTCAACAAAGCACAACCAAGCATACATGGGAATTTGCTACCATCCAACGACTAGTAAACACTGATTCCATTTAATGGATAAACCGCATTTTGCACGTGTTATTGAAAGTCACCGCACATAGTGTGTACTTTTACAGGCGTGTGCCAAAAACCGGATTGCGCGATGCGTTTGTTTTCATCTTTTTTTTTTTGTTTTCAGTGGAAGTGAACAAACACTTGTGTGAACTGTGTTCTCAATGTTTTCAGGTTGAAAACAAAAACTTTTGCTATTTTCCATACGATAAAAAACAGAAATGAAGTATTACAGAAATGCTCGACTTCTACCTCACTTGCCCCCTTTTCTATAACGTGTTCTTACGCCAAATTGGCCAACCAGAGGACGTCATTCACGTTATTTTGTGAATAACAGTCAAAAATTCATGAATATCTGTCAAAAAAGGCACTCAAATTCATCGAGGGACAAGGGGGCAATCAGCTGTGAAGTCGGCTATCTCTGTAATACTTAATTTCTGATGGAATTACATGCTCGGGTATGTACAAGGGGCTTTTTTCAGATGCTTGCAGTGATTCGTTTACGAGTAGACTAATGAGGTGCCTATTAGGTGACGCGCATTTGAGGTGAATGAGCATCGTGACTACTTATCTCTATGATGCAATGAAAATTTCCAAAATTAAGGATGTAATCATAATGTAAACACAGTGACATAACCCACAACTGTCATTTTCTATGGGGCTATAAATAATTCTCCATTGAAGGCAACCACTCACACAAGCCAATGCGCATTTCTTGATGTGGTTATAAGCATTGAACCATGCTCTGACTAGTCATGTGGAAATCCAGATCCAAAGTCTTTAAATTGTATGGTTTTTTTTTGCTCTGAAGGATTATGAAAGAATATTGTCCATCATGTATCTTGTTCTATTCAACATGAATATATGGGTTGCGTGACAGTCCGAGGTGGACCTAGACCTTTTTTCTCAGCAACGTCTCGTATTGTGGGTGCTAATGTTCTCTCACGAGTGACACGGATCTACAGTTTTATGCGAATTCCGAGCGGCGAAGTTGAGAAGATTTTTGTCAGTGACTCGAAGGAGATGGAGCCGTGAATTATGAAAGTTTATAAATTGGGGATTCGAACTTGGTACGCTCTACGTGGGAGTCGACGCACAAACCCACAACCCCACGGAAACCCACAACATGAAACTGAGTTCAAGAAGACCAAAATACATGAGCCAATTTTTGAGCATAATAACTTTCGGGCTTAGGCCTCAACCAACAAGTGTCTCCAGCAAGTTTGATCCTTAGCTTGCTGCCTGTAGTTTGGCACGCATAGTTGTTGATTGAAGTCCCTTTCGAGTTCTGAATCGCGGTCTTCTTCTATTGCGCCATCCATCGCATTGGTTTTCATTCACTTTACGCCACCTAGCCATCTCAATCGTTGTACCTTCACTCAGCTGGCTAAGTCGATATGGCTGAACAGCTCGTACACTTCGTTGTTACATCTCCTCCTGCATTTTGTTGCTCTCAAAGCATATAGCAGGATTGGGACGATTAAGATCTGGATTAACCCTGGATTGTTACACTATCGATTTTTTTTTAGCGTCGACGAACACCATATTTTCTGTGCTTATACTGGTAATAAAATTAAATTCTTTATAGTATATAAACACATTAAATTAAAAATCATAGGCTCATGGCTAACACGGGGAAAAAAGATGATGAGTTCAAAATAGGAAGCAGAGCAATATATCCCAGCTATCTAGGATAAAACAGCGTTGGTTGGTCGAGCGAGGGCTAAGACTATCAACTAATTTTCAAGTCCATAGAAGCAGAATTTCAAAAAATTGTACTTCGTTTGATTTTAACTTTGATGTCGTTGTCTGAGTTTATAGCGGTAGACAACCGCGACATCGGTGTTGGTCCTCCCTTTCTCATAGACACCACACACATATTTGCCCCCATTTAACGTTAAGCCCAATTTAGCGGACATCATGGCAATACTCACAAAAGTGCCATTAACGTCACGCATTCTTCCGATTACAGTCATATCATCGGCATATGCGAATAGTTGGACGGGCTTCTGAAAGATTGTTCCTCTAGTATTGGCATTTGACTTTACCACCTCACCTTGTCAGAATTATTTTGAACATCAAAAGTCCACGGTATTATATAACAGATTAGTTGGTCATGTAAGAAATGTTTCTCCAGCGTTCTATGCCTTAACTGGCAGAGACTGGGACAGTGACAGAGGTTGTGAGGAGTGTCATATTATTACTCCGTGTCGGGACAGCGGACTCTGCACTTAAAGTCGTTAGCAATTCAGTTGATTATGGGCAGTTACTGCTCCAACCACCATCGCTTGGATCAGAGCATCGGAGTGGTCTCACAGATTGCTAGATAACTACTTGCTTAACCTTTTATTAGCTTCCTCTTTAATCGTGTCATTCACCTTTTCCTTGACATACGCGAGGCGTTGTTTTATACATAGGATTACCTGGGACGAGCCATCGCGGCCTTTTTCCTGCCAAGTTCATCCGCTGCTTCATTGCTGGTTATGTCCCTGTGACCTGGAACCCAGCATAAAGTAATCGAGTGCTGCGTGCTGAGAGCCTTGAGCGTGGACTCACTTTCTGTTGCCGATATTGCTTTTGACTGTCCTGTCTCTGAATTTGAATGATAAGACTGCTTCCAACATTGGCTGCCACGAACTCCGATTGAAAAACACTGGTATAGTCAGGTGTTCTGATGGAGAAGTGCATTTATAATAATTCGGAGAAAATGCCCGCGCTTGAACCTTTTAGCATCTTCGATCCATCCGTATAGACGTTCATGGTCGAAGTGTTGATGTGGTCATTTGTGGTCCACTCCTCCTTTGTTGGGAAATAGCACCGGAATTTTTTTTTTCGAAGACAGGGCACTGAGTAGTATAGCCGCTTTCAACTTGGTCAATTAGTAGTGGAATTTAGACAATTCTTGGAATTTTCTTTCATTAGTTATCAGGCTGACGACCCATGTAGGGTCCGCGCCTTAGCGATAGCTGCTTTCCATTGTTGACCATTGTCAGGATGCTGCTTAAAGTCATTAAGACCATGCTGTCTTCAATCCGCGATTACTTCGTCTTTATACCAGAGATTCGGTCTTCCTCTCCTTCTCGAACTAGGAGGCTCGGATTCGAAGACCCTCTTGGCTGCAGCAATGTTGTCAATGCGCTGGATGTGGCCGAGCCAGTGCAGTCGACGGATCTTTGACTTCCGGACTACATCCACAACCTGGTACAGCTTGTAGCGTTCGCGGTTATGTCCACTCCTCCATTCGCCTTCCTCGCAGACGAGACCATATATCCGACGTAGAATTTTTCTTTCGAAGGCACCAAGAATCAGCTCCGCAGTTTTGCTTATCGTCCAGCTTTCGGCTCCATATAGGAGGACTGGCAAAATAAGGGTTTTTGTAGAGCATGACCTTAGTCCTTCGAGTCAGTAGTTTTGACGCCAGTTGTTTTGACAAACCGATGTAACACCGGTTGCCAAAGGCGGTTCTATGTCGGATCTCCACAGTGATGTCGTTTATGGAGTTTACGTTTGCCCCGATGTAGACAAACTCCTTTACTACTTCGTAATTGTAGCTATCGATTGTAATATTTTGTCCTAGGTAGTGTGACGGATCATTTTTTGGTCGAAATCATATACATAGTTTTATCCTCGTTGACCTTAAGACCAGATCGCTTCGCCTCTTCTTCAATTGCCGTAAATGCTTCCATGATCTCAGTAGTAGGCTTAATATTGCCTCCAATCCCATCGAAGGAGTCCTAATTGAGTACTGTTACACCCATGCATGCAAGTCTCCGGATTCTGGTTAATATCTTTAGGTTAGTGGAGACTAAACTGCCATAAGTGAAGATAGGTCTGACGGTTGCTGTGTACATCCAGGTGCTCATCCAGGTGCTCATGAGCAGAACAAAATGGGCAAGAAACTCACTGGAGTCCACACAGCCTGTGTGAGAGGAATGCCTTATTACAGCTTATTTAGTCTTTCGTTGGATAAAAAAATTTGTGTGGATCGCCCTAGCCCACAACATTTCTCCCAACTCAGTACGGTTTTCTCTGCGTTTTCTACTAGCTCTCTTATCACTAAGTCGTCGGCGTTGGCAACTGCTTTGGTGTCCGAATATTTGAACTTCGCCAAGAGGTGATTAATGATTAGTACCCACAGAAGGGGTGCCTCTTGAAGCAATGACTTTTAAGAGCTTGGGCCTAAAGTTGCTTATGACCTCACAATGACGGGCTCTAAGGGGAAGCAGAACTTTTGCCTTTTCAAGAGCAAGTTGGATTCTTTGGTTTCTACGTAGTTAAAGGCTCCCTCGATGCCAAGAAATATAGCAAGTGCAAGTACTTTGACACTAAAGGCCTTTTAAATTACTCTAACTACATATTCCCACTCCGAACCAGTGGGAGAACGCAATAGAGGACGGCTACGAAACCGATGGCGCAAAAAGTGGAGAACGACCTCAACCAATTATGAGTGCGTATTGTTTGTGTGTGTTGTACATTGTTGTGTACATAAGATTTCAAAGGAATTCATTGATCAAGGAATAGGAACTCAATATATTCACTTACTGACCTCATAAGGCTCGCGTAGAAATGGTTCCCCCAAGAACCCTAACTCGTACAGTTCATCATCGCAAATGACGACAGACACTCTGTCCACAAAGAATACAAAGCAAGCAAATCTTTCTAATAGATGTGTCCATCCTACTTCCCATTCCACCCTTCATCATCATTTTGCCTTTTATTCTGTATTATTTGTATTTGTAAATATTGTCTGTAATTTATTACCTCAATTCATAGGCCGTCTCACGTGCACAAAGCTTAACAGCAACGCTTTAGATTGTGTGTAAATTCAGTTCCCACTGCGCAAAGGCAAAAGCAAAAGCAAGTAAGAATGAAAACCTGTTGATTTTGTTTATTTATCCATTAATAAGCTTTCCAGTTCCAACGAACTGGGGATGGTGCAATGCTGCTGCCGGCCTCTCCAAACTCAAACTTTGATCTGTGGTTTTGCGGTTATGTATTCAAACACCGCCTCACCGTCAGCCAACATAATTCAACTCTGGAGTTGGTCTAGAAAATACACACCTGTACTTGGTTCTGTCCGAGTATAATTCCCATCGCTCGATCATTAATTAACCAACATTCAAGACCACCAAGCTAAGCTCTCTAGAGCTGAAGAGAAACAAAAACAAAAAAGGTGTAAATAAATCCAGCCGTGATCGGTGTGATCAGTTCAAAATGTTGGACTATGACGTTGCAACGACATTCGGAATTTCCATCTTTTTGAACACTTCTCCTTTTTTCGTTTTCGTTTTCGGTTTTGTTTTGATTTTTATTTTCTTCCAAAATGGAAAAGCCCCATCGGTCGCACTCGCGATCGGCCAAAAGTGAATTACCCATCGCGCGAAAAGTGCGCGCTGTTCGACTGTCGCACTTGTCCGAGTACTTTCAATTGATCCGACCGACGGCGGATTGATAATCGTAAGATAAAGTTTTCTCGGTGCCTCTGAATTAAATGCATATTTATACGAGAGAGATTAGCTAGAATTTGTGTGTTGGTTTTGTTGTTTTCTTATTTCTAATCATGGTTGCGGGCATTACATGGCAAAAATTCCCCGGCGGCTGCGGCTGTGGCAGCGGCAGCGGCGTCTGGCGATAGGTAATTGGCGTTCGATATTAATTGAATTCAATATATACTTGTTCCTTACTTGGATACTTATCAGTATGCTTCTAATTTCGGTAGAGAAACAAATTCCAAAAGTTTTAAAAAACGGTTGATGTTTTGACCAGCACGGGAATAGTTTTTTTTTCTTGTTTTTGTGTTGAACGATCAGCGGAATGGGTGAGAGATTTTTGCCAATTTTCATTTCCATTTTTTATTTGTGATTTTGTAAGTTTAACTTACAAGAAGAGTGTTGTGCAAGAGATTTTCAATGTTTTCCTAAGTTCCGACTCAATCGCTTATCGATGATTGAAAATAAATGTGTTCTGTTGAAAATAAAACAAGAAATACGTTACAAAAGTGCAGAGTTTAATGACATATCACTTCTCCCAATCAATTAAATCACTTGAAGTGCCTATAATTATAAACATTAGATGTGAATAACAAGTGTATAAAATCAATATAAACACGTAATAAATAGTGATGGCTAATCAAAATTTTGTCGTGAGCCTCACTTATTCATTGTAATCGATTGTTGTGTGGTATAACTCAGCACTAGTGTCTTCATAATCTTCGTACCATTAAGTAAACTCAAAAAACAAATGTTGCTGAAAGTGGATCATCCGCCAAAAGCCCGAGAAAATAACGAAAAATGAATGAAGTCGGTAATATAAACTTTCCTCAGTAATACTCTACTGCTATTTTTTGTTGAGTTTTTGTCCTTAAATAAATATGGTGGATTCATACTAAGTGTCTGAGAAATATTCTGATTTATTCATTGTGATTATCGTGATGGGGGTCACTAGTCTCAAAATATTCAACAAAACACGCAAATAACAACAAGACACTTGTACTGCGACCATAAAGATCTATTGTACCGCCTTCTTTAGTCAGGAAATTCTGCTGCCTTCTGAAATTTGAAACCTAACCCCTTCTGATTTTTTACTACACTTCAAAAGTTAGTTAGTCCCATTTTCTTAACCCTATGAACTAGTGATGGGCGCATTCCAATGATAACTCGAGTGGTAATCGATTAATTCAACATCTTGAGAATATCTCGATTATCAAAATCATTCGAATGACTACTAACGAATTACTAGCTCCTAACACAAGAGGACGGGCCGCCGTGGCGTAGTGGGTAAGTGCGTCGACTCCTACGCAGAGGGTGCCAGGTTCGATACTCGAATTTACCACCTTTGATAATTCACGGCTCCGCCTCTTTCGAGCCACAGAGTATTCCTGTCTAGAAAAAGCTTCTCAACTTCGCCGTTCGGAGTCGGCATTAAACTGTAGGTCCCTTCCACGCGTGAAATAACAATAGTACGCACAACACGAGTGGTTGCATATTATATATATATTATTATAACCCAAGAGGACTCGATAAATGTGCCTCATCTCATTTTCTTCTTAATTTAAACTGATAACTGGATAATACTTGAGTTCCTGATTGTAATTTTTCTTCGAGAACTACTTATTTGTTACTTGTTCTCGCGCTGAAGTGCTACATTTATTGAGTTATCTTGTGTTAGTGGTTAGTAATTAGTTAGTAGCCATTCGAATGATTTTAAGAAACGACTTGTTATCCACTCGAATAACCATTCACTATGTAGAAGAAATTTATTTTTGTGAGGATGAGAGATGGTTTTAGTGACTTATTTTCTGTCTTTTTTTGTGGACAAGTGCCTCACAATATCCCATTACATGTTCTGGAAATTCATTAAGTCTCCACAGAATCTGCCGAGACCTTATTCTGATATTCCTAGTTTCCTTATGTGCTCTCTGATTCAGAAGTGCCGTGTTAGGAACATTGTTAGGGCACAGAGGAACATTGTTCGGGCTTATTTTGATACATGCCTCATACGTCTTTCGATTATATTCACCCAAGAGATTCTTGGCCATTGGCATTATTACACTAATCTGTCCTAATCCTTCTTTCTAGTGCCCTGAATTCCATGTCATCAAAAAAAAAATTGATGACATGGTCTTCAACAGAGCAGAATGGTTCGGCGCTCGTAAGTGGTTCTAATGCTCCTTTCTTTTTTAGCCAGTTATCCATCCGAGTTTTTCTCTGTTTCTCCTCCTCAACTCTTTATGCTTATGTGGGCATTACCAAGCTTGGATTTGGTAGGCATTGGAAGCTTAGCTTTGGTAAAGTAAGAGTCTAGTGTCATAATTGCAACTAGACCGTGCGACCTTATTGCTATGTCGCAGTTGGTACAGTTCCAGTCAAGATTGATTTGAAGACATCCGTCTTTGGCATAGATTACCCCTTGAAAGATGCTGCTGCGTTTGTCCATGGGTTCAATCCAGTCCCATGGACATTTATTGAGATTTATTGCGTTTGTCCATGATCATGATCATTCTTGATCCATCTGTATACCATTTTACCGTATTGCTGTTTAGTCTATAGACTATGGATTCATTACTCCAGTCCTTTTTGGTGCTGAGCTTTGTGGTAAACTTATTTTGGAAATTTAATTACCTAATCACATCATCCTTCGGAATGGCCAAGAGTGGTAGCTTTTTGACTAGTGCATCGCATTGTCCCGATGCAATGCATTTTACTTTTCCTATTTCTTCTTTTGCCATTCTCGTGATTGTTTATTTTGCACATTCTGCAACCACTAGATGTAATAGAATCAATTTCAATAGCACCACCAAGGCAGCAGATGGGCAATGAGACATGACAACGCTCCTCTAATACAGAGTCACGCCAACTGTTGAACTTTATTGATTGTCTCTCTTGCGTTGATCAGGTTGGTTCTTTTGGACCATGCTACTTCCTTTTGATACTGATGATACTCGGCGCTACTACGCTGGAAAAAACTGTCTCTTTTGCAATTTTGTTAGCTGTCTTTTTAATAGTAGACATTTTCTCAAATGGAGAGGCTATAGGATTTCAAACTTGCACAACCTTACCAGCTTTACTTCAAATCTCTCTCGTGTTAATCCATCAATTCTTTGCCATCTTTGCTCAATTTTGAAATGGGCTGAAGAAAATGCTCTCATGCTCAATCCTGTCAAAGGCAAGGACATTCTATTTTCAAAACACCACCCCTCCATGTCAATCAACTCTGTTGCAGTCAAATATGTAGTCTCTGTCAAAAATCATGGTATAATGTGTTACAGTGAACGAGGATGGACTGATCATACAGATAGCGTAGCGACCAAGGTAAATGCGTCTCAGCAAATGTTTATCAATCAGCAAATGTATATTCCATACCAACGTCAAACTAGAGCTTGCTAAAGCACTCGTACTCCCTCAACTAAGACTACACACTAAGTCTGCCTTGTTTCACAAGCCTCTCCTGAGGCGATCAGCAAAATTGTTTGCAATACACATGAATGGCTGGAAGGAGGACGATAACCAAATAACACCTTGAAGACAGGAATTTTCATCATCAGGCGAGTGAGATGATAGGAAGGTTTTACCCCTTGGGCATCACAATGGGTACAATAGGACCTCAGTGTGGCGGGGCCCCACCGCGTCAATCCACTAACCTAACTCAAGCCTAATATACATGAATCATCGCTTCGTGCTAGATCCAGACTATAATGTGGATGGATAAGGAGCAAGCTCCCGGAGCCTCTGGCGAGTCACTAACGATATGTGGCCTGTGGTTGTCCTGATGGAATAAAATTCCTCTCCTGTGGAAGCTGGACGCTTCTGAGTGATTGCTTCATTCGGACGGTCCAATAGTTGACATTACAAGTCCGAGTCAAGAGTCTTGCCGTAGGACATCAGCTCACAGTAGTTGGATCCGTGCCAAACCTACCAAAAACACAGCAAGACCTTTCTGGACGTCAATCATAGCTTGGCCACAGCTTGTGCCGACTCATGGAGTATGACGTTGTAGCAATTGATCCACTTTTCGTCACTAGTCACCATCGGCTTAGTGTTGTTCTCGCGATTCTGCAGAGATTCGAGATGTGAGCAATGATTGAGATGGGGATTCGATCCATGAGGTTGGCATTAACTCCTATGGTACCCATGCTTAGAACTTCTTTTTGTATCCAGCATTGTTCAAATGGTTCCAATTTGTGCTTACATTACGATTTCCATGATTTTATAGACATTTGCGAATTTGGTCTTCCAGAGCGTCGGGCATATTGACATGGAAACTGTCGTAATGGAGTCGACGGAACCAAAACTGCGCATGATTTACTGTAACGGTATCATGACCATAAGCATTAATCACATTTTCTGTCGGCTGGCTTGCTTCCTCACCTTTATCGAAGAAATCTATGAAATATGGCGTTTTTTCTCGTTACTGGTGCCCATCTTTGACACGTGTTCAAACAATCACAAAGCTGTCCTTGAAGCTTTTTAAGTAGTTAATCTTATCTTTCTAACGGCATTTAGTTTGCTCCGATGTGATGTATACAACACAAGGTATACATTACTAAGGCCATCTGTTGGGACCATTATGGATTTATTTTTACCACACCCAATATTTCGAATCGTGTAACTCGATGGAATTTACACAAGCAATCGGCCCTTGCCCTCAAACCTCTTCCTCACTCTGATTGGACTCTCGTCAAGTGATTCTTCGTTTATTAATTCAAAACGGTTAATCGTTGGCCAACTGTGACAGTGACTATGACTGTCAAGGAGAACATCGGTGGCCCATTATAATTAAACCACTAACATATGTTAATCGTTGTTATTGTGGTGGCTTTCTGCATTTTGTAATGCAATTGAATCAATGAAAAATGTTAATTGACAATTTGTTTCAGCCCACACGCGGTTAGTTCACTCTTTCTTCAGTCCACGTAACCAAAAGAAAACCTTGCCATTAAACGTGACCGAATTTCAAATTAAAAAGCGATTTTCAAAACTGATTGATTGATTGAGGCACGAACGAGTTTATTTTTTTGTTCGTCTTTTGATGGCGGCCAATCGATTGTCAGACACTTGGGGATAGAAACGTCAAAGAACTGTCAAAAATGTGTTTAAAGTTGGAATTAGTTTGAATGATACGCCCTTTTAGGCATATCTTTTCCTTTTCTCTTGGCAATGGCTCGATGATTAAACAAATTACCTTTTAATTAGGATACATCTACAGTCACTCAAAAAAGTATGTAGACTGCTTAAAGTTGCCTGTGTTGAAAAAAAAAAAAATAAAATTCAAGCGGGATTTCAAAAAAAAATATTCTTAAATAGAGTGTCCTCTAGAAATTAGTCATGTACTTAATAATAACAACATGGGCGCCACGACAGCCTAGCTTCTACAACAACTATTCGTGTTCCACGAGTGGATGGGACCTGCATTTGTATGCCGACACCGAATACCGACGTTTGAGAAGCGTTTTCTAGACAGGAATACTCTTTGAGCATTTTCAGTGTCAGTGAATTATGAAAGTTGTTAGATTCGGAAATCGAATCTGGCATCCTCTACGCCAAGACATTCCACAGTAACAAAAGAAATATGAGGATATCCAAGAACTATGTAATATCAGCATATATCAATTATGTAGTCACGTGCATAGCCATCAGTCTCAGAGAAGCGGGAGCTCTGCAACTCCTGCTTGAGCATCTAACCCCACCTCCTATGGACTACATTACGTTCACTATAGACTTCGACAAGTCGGCACAATGCCTGCTAAATCCACAGGTTGGATTTACACAACCTGGGACTACGAAGTGTGACATAAGAACGGAACACAATACGCCAATTGTACCCAGATTGAGCCAATCGGGTTGCCATATGCACAGCGGGTATTAAACCCTAAATTTAAGAAAACTACATCAACCACAAATGGTCCCTTTAAATTTAAATTGTTCCTTTGAGACGGTTCATGTAACCAAACCCATCATTTTATTAATACTAGATTAACCCTGATAGATGTTGTCATTAGTCCCGTATTATGTCTTTTATGTGATTCACATGTGGTGTACTTTAATTTTACTTCATGTTTGGTACCCCTTGTTCCTATAGTTCTTGGACTATTATATAAACTTTTCTATTTTAAGCACAATAAAAATGAAAACTACTTTCAAGACTTCCGTGTGAAATACGGGAAAGAATACTCCCTATTTAAATCTATACAAGCTGGAGTACCACAAGGAAATGTTCTTGGTCCCCTCCTTTACTTATTGTATAGCAGCGATATACCGCAGGACGTAGACACATTTGCTGATGACACCGCCATTTTGGTAACTGCCAAAATGGTCGAAGAATCAACTAGAAAATTGCAATGTGCTTTAGACCAGATACACGAATGGACGAACACTCAGCGAATTGAGCTTAACGAAGCTAAATCCGTTTATATAAATTGTACGTATAAGAACGTGAATAACTTGCCCGTTTCTATAAATAATGTTCAATTACCTACGGCAATGAAGCGAAATACCTCGGAATGACTCTGTGTAGCTTATGGAAGGAAGGAGTACGTCAAAAAGAAATGTGAGGAGCTCCAATTAAGAGCTCCTTGACCTAGCACGGTGAATTCAACCCGCGCTTAACTGCGGTGTAAGCAAGAACTCTCAATGGGGAATCCCCTTGCCAAATGCGTTTTAACCACGAGAGAAAAACTCCTGAATAAGTGTAAAACTTAGTTGTAGTGGAAATATATTTTATTTGAAGGGAGGTGTTTTTACTGGGTAAAAATCCCTTTCGATATGTGGGAACGGTCCCCATAGTATCTTTTGAAGATTTTCACCTACCCTCACAAAAAAAACTTCCAACACCTTTTCTTATTGGTGTCCTGTTTGAATTTAATTTTTGTTGAGAGCAGAGACAATTTCGTAGCTTCTTTTGTGAGCGACTGTATAAACACTTAGTGTTTATATTTTACAATATTTTATGTCGATGTCTATCTCTGTCTATAGAATACCCGCCTCATTATCTACATATTCCTAATTTGTTTTTCTTATCCCCCACCATTAAACTTTTACGACGTTTTTGACAAACATTTATGTTTTGATACAGCAGACATCCATTGAATGTTTATTATTGGATAATGCATTGTTAATGTCTTTAATTAGCCACGGAGACAAATCACTACAATAATCCTTCTGTTAAGTTCAACAATCAACATCGTAAAATGTTATCTCAGCTTATCTGAGAATAGAGCGTATGCTTTATTTCTAACCCAGACACCGTAATAATCGCGACCTATCCTAATCGGAATTTATTTGGTTTACTATGTTATTCCCATTAAGCGATTTCGGTGGGAATTTTTCGAAATTGTAGAAGGATATCTCTCAGCTTCAGGAGATTTTGTGGATGTACAATTTGGAAGATATTTGAATTTCTTGTACCATTTACATTTACTTCCAAGAACTTTCCTTGGATTTTCGAGTTTTAGACGCAGAGGTTAGGTTAGTTTAAGGGCGTCTCCGACTCACACAGGCCTGTTGGTCCATAGTGCTACCACTAAACAGAGAAAACCTTGTTGTTAAGCTAGTTATTTAAACAGAATTTTCCAGGTTTCGTAATTCATAATATTTTTGTTGATATTTGTGTGTTTCCTACCTACCTGCACATGAAAGGGACAATCTCTACGAACACACAAGCCCACTGTATGCCATTCTTTGTCATATCGTTCTACTGCTCTACGTAAACATACACTATACACATTGCATACCTCTTGTCAAAATCAGATGATACATACTCCATAGCCCATAAGAGAATAACCGCAAAGCGACCGCAAAATTTAGAGCGCAAATCATAGTAATCCGAAAAATCTCGGGTTATACAATATCTGGGTGGTTAGAACAAATTCGTTCTCTGCCCTTGTTTTGCCTTCGTTCGCTATGGTTGACTCCTCTCAGTTTAACACACGCTTTCTTATGCACAAAAATAACTTGCTTTTTATCGACTTATTCCTGATTTTGAATTGTTTTCTCTTAGATTTTTCCCTTTTCCTTTCTCTTTTTATTTCTGTTTGAAAAATGACTTGAAGTATACAAAATTGGCATGGATCACTTTACTTGTATGTGATTAGCAAAATAGCAATACACAATATAATTTCAGTAAGCGTTTGCAGATGAATATTTTTACCGACTTACTTTTTCAAATTGTCCACGCCACTGCCAGGTAGGGACCTGTAAGGATCCCTACTCTTTGTGGCGAGGTTCGAAGTTTGCTTGTGGCGATGTTGTATTCAGGCTAAAAGATGTTGGCTTTGAGGCATGAATGAGTACTCTTCCACGCACTGTTTGCTGTTATTGCAATTATCGAGTTCATTGAAGAAACATTTTATCGGAGCTGCGATGGCATTGTAACGCCACCCTCAGCTATGCAATTCGTGTAAATTAATGAATATTGGCAATATTTCTAAAGTTACAATGTCCGAAAGTTCTAAATTTAAAATTATTGGACTCTTAAAGTCTTAGTGGCGACATAGTCGCAATGCCTTTGTCAAATAGGCTAATGGCAAATAGGTGTAAAGTTATGTTAAGCAAAGTTGTAGATGTTGTTGAAGCCTTTCCAGCTTTGTCTCAGTGGATCTTTTTTCCAGGCCTTTCTATCATACCGGGGTAGTGCTAAGACTTGGCTTACAATGGAGGTGTAAATACAGTGGACTGTAAGCCCCACTTCGATCTGAACATACGTTTGCAGGCGTAGAAGACATTTTGTGCCTTTTTGGTTCTTTGACCTTGGATTTTCAATCAAATTTCCTTTTACCAGGAAACGTAGCCTGATTTGAGATCGGCAGAGCTGTGCATTTGATTTTGATTTATCTAAAAATAGGGTTTTTTTTTTGTGAAAATCGTAGATTATGTACCCAAGTACTAAATGACGACATTCCTCTATCAAATTTTTTTGACATATTTTTTCTCTACATTTTAGGAAGCAACGAAAACGTTTTACGAGAAGTTATTACCTACATCGAAGGACATTTTACATTATTAGCTGTCCCCCGAGAAAACCGTTCAACGGTATGCGAGGACGATGCGGGATCCCCACTGGATGAGTTTCCAGAAATCTTTTCCGGTAAGTGTCATAGATAAGTCCTACATCAAACCTCCGTTCCTCACGCAATCTTCTGGTCAGTGAAAACATCATTTGAAACATGTGTTTTTGAGATATGGCCGACTGTCAAATTTCGACTGACTTGACAAGCACATTCACCTTAAGTTGGTGGTGAATACCTGATGAACTCAACAAGCGAGGCACCATCTATCTCTTTAAATTAATATCTTGATTTTATTTAATCGGTGCTATAATCCGGGTTGAACTGCGCTTCAACTAACAAGCCTCTCAACCTAGCGCGATCTGTGTCTATCTGATGCAGTGCTAAGTTGTTGGCCCTTCTAAGCCTGGGTGCGCCACATTAAACGCGGGCGTCCTCTGTTGCGTTGCAGAGCAGATCTTGCATGCGATGTTTAAGAGACTTATCCCTCGATAGTTGTCAAAGCGGTCTGTCCCTACTGTAGTCCTAAAACCAGCCAGATTCATGGAGGTCTAAGGAGGAGGTTTTTTATTTCAACGCCGCTTAAGTCCTCCAGCTCTGTAAAGAACTTTCATGCGAACGGCCTTCTTTTCCTTGCTAGGGCTAGGTAATCGCAGAGCAGATGTTGGATAGATTATGTTTTTCCTTCTCCTCCGTTGTGCTGTATGTTCAGTCGTTATCTGAATTGATGGCATAATGCCTGATAAGGTCTACTAGCCTGCATTCATCTTTGCGGCTAAAACCTTGAGCTCAGACCTCCCTCCAACTGGCCATCGATCGTTTGGAAGTTCACTGGAAGTTGACGGCAATCGACGGAATGGCTACATATATGCAATATAGAAGAAAGTAAATAAATAAATACCAATTAAAACAAACACTCCGGTATCGTAAAGCGGTCAAGATACAGCTGATTTTAACCTTATTGATCTGAGAGAAACGACTGATAAACATTACAGTGCAATTCCATCTAAGTGGCCATAAATTCGACTGATAGAAGAGCCAGTCACCGCCTTATCGTGCATATAATTCATGTGAAACTCAAAACATTCAATAAATTCGACAATCATAGTGTAAATAAACACCGGCAATAGGAGTTTAGATTGCGACTCAAAGTCAATGTTAACTTGGAGTATTTCCATTGGTAACCTATGTGCAAAAACTGAGCTCGAAAGTTAATTGGATGTGCAATACCTTATCAACTCACCAGATTACCCTTGTCTCATGAACATTTCAAGGTAATCTAGAGTAGCAGGTATTTCCTTTTCGAACACACTTACACGTATGTATTCGGTTTCGGTTATCGTTTCTCTTATCCCCTGTATCTAATTGACACTGAGAGGAACACGTGCATCTTGATAATGGCTTTGTGATAGCTGTAACACCAACGCAAGACCAAAAATCTGATGAACCCCAAAGGCCATAATCAGTCATACTTCAAAATAGGTCTCACTTCAGAGGGCTTATCGATATTATGTAGTCAACAAGTGCGCACAAATCTGATTTGTGGCCATACTCTTATCAAAAAAATAACTATATTTATGGTACGAGTTAGCATGTACTACTACTGGCATTGCTGGTAATCGATTGATTTATTTCCTATTGCGAAAAGTACGCAACGTAATTGAAAGTAATGGAAATGAGATATCCGTTATTCTAACATGTGCGATACCTAAGAGGACAATTTCACAAGTATGATCGATGAATTGTTGTAATGGCATTCCTTCGATTGACTATAGTGCTAAGGGGTCCTTGCAAAGAGTGGCTTTATTAACAGCAAATACCTCATACAACAGAACTATAACAATTTACTCTAATCTCCTTGGCACTGACTGCTTTTATACAAATTTCATTAGATTCTATCGTATTCGCTGGGAGGTATGTACATAGGCAAGGGAAGCAAGAAGTTCGGGAGGCTCTCGTCACGCACGGGTGCAGATATCGTATCAGCTTTCGATTGAGCTTTCGCACATTTTCTTTGTTTTTAGTATTTTTATTCTCAGCGTTGGGTATCGGAACACGTAATGCTATGTTCCTACCAAACGAAGCCGGGAGATTTCATCAAATTTCTCCAAGACTCTGAGGTTTCGACGAACGTCTAAAAAAGGCTACGACGTGAAATGCAGTTTATTTTGCTAATTGTGGTGTTTATTTCTCAATTTTTACTCTCTCTCTCTCTCTTTCTCTCTCTCTCTTCTCCTCCTCCCAAACCCGCTCTCTCTCTCTCTTTTCTGACGTTCTTCTTCTTCTGCGGCTGGCGCCGGGGTGGACCTCAGCCTCAGCCAACATGCCTCTCCATTTAGCACGGTCTTGTGCTAGTTGCTTCCAGCTATGCACTTTGTGCTCATTAGGGTCCCTTATTATGTCCCTCGGGGTCGAGGGTCGAAGACTTTCCGGGCCGTAGAATTGGTGTCCATTCGCTCTTCATGACCTAGCCATCTGAGACGAGAGACTCGAACTCGGTTGACCAGATCGATGTCGCTGTCCAATTACCATCAGTTCTAACCTGGCGTTCTAAGCACTATTGATTCCTGTTTGCGTTTTTATTTTGGCGCAACTTCAAAATTGAGAACTAATGACATTTGAAAACACCTCAAACTCGGTGGGAAATGCGTTAGGTTGCGAGGTTTGGATGAACTATATCCACTACTATATCAATAATAGTAAAAGTTCCTCCAAAACTCGCGGTTTCGTTTCAGTGGGAACATAGCATAACGCATGCATGGGAAAAAGGAAGAAACCCAGAACAGTATGCTATCGAAATTTGATAATTTAACGGTGTGAGCATAAAATGACGTCAATGGGAAAAAATGCATAAAAACTAGTAAATGCTGGAGTAAGTGCTGGAGAACAAGTATGTACAAGGAGACAAAGATACAAGTTTCGGATAAACAAATTTGCTAGTAGAGGCGACTCTCCCTTAGTTAGAGTTAGAGAGAGTTTCGATTGTTGGTTGCAAAGCTTATAACCGATAAAGCATCGCATTCGATAAGGTTTCCTCCCAATTCTGTGGAACGCTTGAAAGCGAAACACTCGTTCGTTCTTTCATAGTACAAACTTTTTTGTTTTAGAATATTGAGATTAATTTGCTCAAGCTTGCACAGACATATGGTTATTAAAACCTTGCTACTGAGAATACAAATTTTAATTAATTTTAATTAATTGCTAATACATTTTTGAGAAAATAAAGAAAGCAATACAATTTAGTGTCTATTCGGAGGTAAACTATGGGAAAAAAACCTCCATCTTGAAAGCGAAACATGATTGGCTTAGCAAATACAGATTCCCATTATGTATAGCAGTCTTGGAATGCACTCATGTAAAAATAATGTCAATAAAATCACTTCCCTTCGGAAGAGTATATTTATCGCGTCCATCAATATTCAAGCAACATGTGATGCAATAGAATGCTTTACAAGTGTGGATTGCCAATGGTCAATGTCAGTTTACGATTCTAGAACTTGGAGGAACAGTTTTTTTGAACCTGTAATGCGAAATTCCACCAAAAGTGTTTTGTTGGGAGATGAAGGGTATGGAATTACAGCTTAGTTAATGCCGCCTTTCAAGAATCGAACAATGAATCAAGAAAAGGCATATTTTTTGCAAAGCAATTGGGCAATTATACAAAATTAATTTATATATAACAATTATAAAAAATATTAAAAAAAAAGTATTAACTACCAATTATTCGACGAACTTTTGTATTCACTTGAATGAATTCAGTATTTACTAGAAGTGTTTGCTGCCAAGTCAAAGCTCACGCTAATGCATACCAAATTTAGTAAATACTAACAATATAAGCTTCTACTAGTAGTACTAGTACTTACTTAGACCTTTTACTACTAGTTTAATTTTTAATTTTTATACATACGGCCCAATGGATCGATGTGACGAAATCCGATCGTGTAAAAAAGCGGTCAAAAACTAAACCCTTCTTCACATCACTCGATGAGATTTCTGCGAAGGATATTAGAGAACGAATGTCCTTCTTGAAAAAGGTCGATACTTCTTCATGAGGGTCAATCCCAGAAGAACCCAGGAGTCCCTAAATCTGAACGAGCCTGACCTACGAAAAAGTCACATATAAAATAAGCTTCACAATGAGCAAATATAACTTTGAAGTGTTTAGGGCATTAATCTCGTGAACTAGAGTCGAGTAGTATGATAGCACATAATTATACCCGTCCGGGTGATTCCCAGACAAGCAGACTGCATCGGTCTTTGGTCTCCTTTCAATCATTACTCCTCTACACACTTGCCTTGAGGAACTTGAAGTGGTTCGAAGGTTTGTCCACTTACTCATCTGATGCACATCAATTGACCCAAAACACTTAAGAAGTTGGCAGACAAGACAGATAAATAAAAGGCAATTCAAAAACAAAATACATGAGTTGTTTTGAAAGTCCCTTCATAAGTTACAAGTGTCACAGACCATTTAGTTGCTTCGCAATTGTTTCAAGTGGCAATTGAGGTCGGGAAAGCCCCTTTATATGACAAAGCTAACTTTGTTTAAGTCCTTAATCGCCTCAGTGCCGTGTAGGGGTCTAATACCTTCAACTACACAATAAATAACTTCTCGTAAATGCAATTAATTACTAGTTTACCAAAAATGAAAGTGAAGACTTCACAACTGATTGCCCCATAGCCCATCGACGTATTTAAGTGCCTTTTTGACATTTTTGGCTTTGGTCAATTTGGCTTGAGAATACGGGATAAAAAACGATTCTCAAACATTTTTAGGGGCAAGGAACGTAGAAGTCGACCATCTCGGTTCATTTCTCCTAGATCACGTACATATTTGATATAAAAAAAATCACGTCTACATAATAACAAAAACAAATTCATTAAATTCAGAGTTCACTCATTTCTCCACTCTCCTTTTTTTCTTCGATAAGGCTAAAGTTCATTTAATTTTTTTTGCAAATGCGTCAACCAAATGAAAAAAATAAAGAGTTTAGCGCTAAGCGCAATCAGTTTGGCTGAGATTAAATCACTAGATAAAGATCACGGGATCATGTAGATTGCGTTGAAGTACATATTTTTTTAAATCTGATAAAACTAAAATTAAAATTGCGACTTGCTACAATTGTGTCTATTTTTTTCGGTGACGTTGGGTCGAACGCGGCTCTCGCATTGTGATTTTCAAAGATTTTAAATCGAAAGAAAGATACGAGTTTAAGAGGGATTTGAAGTGACTTCAAATATTAATCTTTGCGCCTAGGGATTTCTTCTGCATAATTAACACACAGAGTCGCTTTTCTTAAATACAGTGGACTCCTCATAAATCGAATGTTTCTCTAACTCTCTACATTTTAATCAAATTTTCTATACGAAAACGTCTCTCTAAGTCAAACTCCCTCTAACTCGAACAAATTATGGTATCTCGTAACAACTCGACTTAGGGGACTGTACTTGGAAACCGTGCTCGATAATGAAGCCAGTCCTTCCATAGAGATTGAGGGGAGGACAGAACTCGCGAGATCAGTTTTTTTCTACTCCTTTTTTCGACATGGTCATGATCTGAGTTATGGGGTTCATAACCGTCGCACCTTACTGGATCCCTGATGGTCCGCCTGTGGGGTTCGCGAATGTGGTGGTGGTACTTGTGATAGTGCCGTTAATTTGTTCCCAATGGCAAATGGTGACTGAACCAGATTTGAAAACTGGGATTCGAACCGGGGACCCCTCTAATGACGGAAAGGCACTTAACCAAATGCACCATCCAGTCGTCAGGACATCTTACTCTCGCCTTTGGTTTCTGGAATTCATATTTTTTTTAACGCCACCCATATCAGATCTCTTCGTTTCAAAGGTTTCTATTTCAAAATCAACCAATATCTTATGCATCTCTTTATGCAAACCCGAACTGGTCATCAGATAACGGTATTATATTTCGCAATCGGCTTAATAGAACGCTAATTATCACAGTTTCGCGTATTGCCCTTTCCTTTGTACAAAGAAATAAGATGGCTTCCCCCCACTGGTCAGATCAACTCTCATAAGTTAGGAGATGAGCCACTTGCAACCGATGTCTCCCATCTTTTTCCAGAACTCAGAGGCTTCAGTTCAGACGCGAAATCAGTTCAGATGGTGTTTTGTTGCGGAGATATAAATGTCCGTATTAAAATTGGTTCAGATTTTCCTTTTTTATCGAGTACTTTGAACAGTGGAGCACTCAACCTCATAATCTGGTCGATTGTCGGGGCTGAGGTTACTTACTCTACCACTGAAAGTGCTATACATCGGTCTCGTGAGAAAAGTGTTCTCAATATTTTTTGATGCCAAAAGTAAAATTGTATATTTAACTTTTCACTTAAAGCCAGGTAAATTGGAGTTAAAAATAGAAAGAAAATTAAAATAAGAAATAGTTACGACTGCTGAAGTAAATAAAGGTCGAATATACGTTGATTCAACTTTTTCGGTGTACCTAGGACCTTGAAAGCCATGTGTGACCAGTTCGTCGGCTTTCCGTTACCAAACCCATAACATGACAATTTTGAACTTTCCCGCTGCTTAAGTATTCTCATTGCGGTATTGAAACTAATTTTTATGATTGAAGACAAAGCTCAACTTTATAATCTGATTTTCTGCCAGCAAAGGGGGTTTTTTGGCCTGTAGTATATTGACAACACTACGCTAGAGCGGTAGAGGTGAGAGCTCTTCGATGTGCTCTTCGATATGTCAAAATACATAATACTTGCATGTCATGGCAACTGAGCTCTTATCCTTGTTGTCTTGTGTGCGAGTCCAATCTTGTATCAGGTTAGTTGTGGTCTGACCATCGACAAGTGCTGAGTCGACACTCCATGCCCCATTGTGCAAGGTCTTCTGTCAGTTCTTGAAATCACATTCCTTTCTTCAAAAATTCTTCCGTTCAGAGGCTCTTTTTTATCCATATAACACGAAATAACCAACTATCACATCCCATTCTTCCTCTATACCTCTGGCTGTCCAGTCTAATGATTTTGAAACAGTAAATAATGAACAAAAATCTAACCCCTAATTTTCTAATCCTTATATTTATTTTATTTTCAGAGGATCAGCTCAAGCAAGGTTACGTTGCGTTGCACGTCTTTGCGACAATTTACTTTTTCGTCCTCCTGGCTACGGTTTGCAATAGTTATTTCTTACCCACCGTCGAGTGCATTTGCGAAGATCTGCATGTTTCCAAGGATGTCGCGGCAGCTACGTTCATGGCAACAGCCACGTCCATGCCTGAATTCTTCACCAACACGATCAGTACCTTGATCACACAATCTGACATGGGTCTAGGAACAATTATCGGTTCACTTATGTTCAACACCCTTGGAGTTGCAGGTTTAGCAGCGCTTGCTATTAATAAGGTAACCAAGTCCTTAACACAACCATCTTCTGTATAACTGCTAATTTAAAATTTAATCTTGTTCAGCCAATTCAACTAGATTGGTGGCCAATCGCAAGGGACTGTTTCATCTATATGTTCAACACAATCATTTTGATTATCGTCGCATGGGGCGGAAAAATCACATTTGTGGACACTTGCATTATGGTGTTCTTCTTAATTGTGTACTATTTGCTCACATTCAACAACAACAAATTCATGCCACACATAAGAGTGTTCGTTGAGGATAAGCTGAACTGCTGCTTCTCAACGCGCTACGGTAAGAGGCTTTATGAACAAATTCGAACTGGCGTTGATGTGTGTTGTTAATTTCCCTAGATCTCACACTCCCACCGGAAAATAGTGCCAAAGCGAAACTCCCCCTGAAAAAGGAAGACATCAACGGAAAAGGCGTCTTTGTGGTCAATGTTCCCGACAATACATCGTCAATTGCTTCTAACATCAATCTGACCCACTCTAAGAGCTGTAAGTTCACAAACCATTTCTGTTCTGTTCCAAATCGCAACTAATTCTCACTTTGTTCAATTTCAGGGAATGAAGACGACGAGAAGACTATTGAAATGCCGGATAAATTATTTTCACTACCACGTGGTCGTTCAGTTGGCATGAAGATCTGGTGGGCGTACACATGGCCAATTAACTGCCTCTTGTCTTGCATCATCCCGAATCCAATAACGCAGAGAAAATTCTATCCACTGACGTTCATAATGTGCATTCTCGTAATCGGAGCCAATGCGTACATGATTGTCTGGATGTTGACTGCCATAGGTAAGAGGTCTTTTCAATAAACCCGTGGTTCTGCGATCAGAAACAAATACACGGTCATCCAATTTGTCGTCCTGATTTGACATTTCTGATTCAAGTTTTGTTCTGATTCAGTTTAGTTTAAGTATTACAGAGATGCCCGACTTCTACCTCTATTACCCTTTGAAATTGTTGACAACTGTTTTTTATAACGTTTTCTTAAACCAAATTGACCAATCAATATACGGCACTTACGTTATTTCGTGAATAACCGTCAAAAATTCATGAATATCTGTCAAAAAAAGTACTCAAATTCGCCGATGGACTAGGGGGCAATCGGCTATGCAATCGGCCATCTCTGTAAAACTTGATTTCTGGAATCATTCAACAAATCAAGATGATTCTATAGTATCAGATTATGGTCGACATAATCAGTAAGACCCTCCCACTCTGTGTGGCACGACTGTACAACTTACCGCCTGCGTGCATTTCCTAAAGTCTGTGGGCAGGCCTTTGGCTTTTTTATAAATTCACCGTATTTTTTGCTTATCTCTAGGCTCTCGCTATCCTTGGGCGCAGAAGCTTTTGCTCGTCTCGTCTTCTAGACCGCTACTGCTCTTGCGCTGCTCCTTTGCAGTTCCTTTTGGTCTGTCTAGTCGGTTACACGTTTTTTTCTGCACAGTCGCCATAAAACAACGGGTTCCTTGTCGTTGGTCGTGGATAGCCTTCGATTACCTCTTTGGTGGCCGAGCGGAAATGCAACCACAATTCTATGGCGTTGGTGTTCGTCGAAAGCGTACCGGAGAGTCTCTCACTAAGTTGATCTTCGTAGACTCTGGCAATCACCGGTGTGCTCAGGAGTCCAATGCCAAAACTCCTCTTTGTTCGCTGGTGCAGCTTTCTGTCATTGGATAGTCGAGCTGCCACGTCTCGACCATCGACCATCCGATTTCGTCAGGTTGCTGTGTGGATTCGTTTGTAAAAGACCCTCCTGCTAGTCGTCGCAAAGTCAGTGAGTCGTAAGTCGTTGTATATTGTCGTGTCGTGGAGGCTGTGCTTTCCAAAGATGTACCGATTTTGACGAGCACTATTCTTGCATCATAACCCGTCCAGGCTCGGTAGACACCGTTCAAGGGGTGGACACGCTACCAAAAAAGTGAAAATACACTTGGTTTGGTGGTGTCATGATACACAGAGCATGAGCATGAGCATGAATGTGTTATATTTAAACTTACTTTTGAAACAACAAAATGGATGACCCTGCAAACCAAATCACAACTAAAATCGCAAGTGAAATTGAAATTAACAATCCTTATGGGATATTTCAGGTGTTACACTGGGAGTTCCAGAAATTGTGATGGGTCTCACATTCCTTGCCGCTGGATCGACCACCCCAGAAGCAGTTTCCAGTTTGATCTCGCTGCGAAAAGGTTTGTCCCCCATCTCAGGTGATCATTGAGATCAATTATATTAAAGTTCTCCCTTTTTTTCAGGTGAAAGTGGAATCGGTGTGTCAAACTCTCTCGGTGCCAATTCACTTGCCATTCTCCTTTCACTCGGCGTCCCATGGTTCATCAAGAACTGCATGAACTTCAGCAAAACCGACGGGACCAATGCAATCTATCTAACATCACAGGGCATCGAATACACGATATTCATCCTAATGGCATCAACAATTGGTCTATTCATCGTTTTGACATTCAGCGGATACAGACTAACAAAACGAGCTGGTATCGCCTTGTTCAGTGTCTATGGCGTTTTCATTGTGCTGCAAATTTTGATCGAGATGAATGTGTTCTTCCCAAAGACGTGTTGATTGCAGTTGCCAAACCTAAGACTGTTTAGTTTCTAAGATTACAAAACGAAAACAATGATATTGTTTGTGGTAGCAGTATTGTTAGATATTAACTAAAGAAAAGTGCTAATGCAGTCAATGCGCAAAATGTTCGAAGATACCTTCGCTGTTCACTGTGTGCCAAACACCAACAGGATTTTTCTTTTTTCGTATACACGGTAAATCATTGATATTATTAAGAATGTACAGTTAAAAAAAAAAAACATATTTTGTCAAATTTGACTGCATTGGACGGACAGTGGTGTACACAAGTTTATGTTCAATAATTAACTCCTTACAGGAAAGGCGATCTTTGTAATTTGAATAAGTATACTCTGTGCAGTGATGTGAGTGATGATTATTAAGCGATTGTGATTTTCGTATGCCTTTTGATCATGTTATAATGAGCACTTTAAGGTTCTAGTGTCCTCCCTCGAAACAAAATTAGATAAATATTTTGTTCAATTTAAGATTTTTCTATTACTTGTACATACACGTATCAACGTAGGCATTTTTTTTATCTATTTTACTTAATTTATGTAGTTAAGTAAAACGAGAGTTATGTAATAAATGTATTACGATAGCATTAAGTTGTTTTGTTTTAATTTATTTCCGGAAGGGAACATTAACCTGATCTTATTCTTCTTTAAGGGCGCTACAGTCCGGGGTGGACCTGGGCCTCAGTCAACATGGACCAAATCATGTGCAGAATTTGGGAAGACGAAAGCATTTCCCCTGACATGTATATATGCTTCATTCACAAACTGGGCTTGATCAAATCACTAAAGTCGATGTTGCTTAACTGGCTCACCAACCGAAAGCTTTTTTTTGAAAAATGACAACTCGACATCTTGGTCTTCTGAAATAGGAAGGAATTGATACTTTTTTAATATTCACACAGCATCTCTGATAGGATCGCTTCAGGATGTGGTAGCGTATGCCGACGATCAAGTTGCGTACCCATCAGGACCAAAGATCGAGGATATTATAGCTAGGCTTGTGTAGTGTACGAACGAACTTGTTCAAAAGGGAGCTCCAACAAGTGAACTTAAGTGAACTAGTTCATGTCATTTAATTTTATTTCATTTAGTTCCGCAGAATTGGCGAAAGTTCTCAATTTAGCAAATTTCTCAAATTTTCACCACAGTGGCACAAAGACCTGTAGTCAAACACCTCAGAAATGCATAAATATTAAATTCAAGTCAGGTGAAGAACATTGCATTTAAAGTTGTGAACTCCATACCAGAGATAAGGGATTAAATTATTATCCCTCATCTCTGCTCCATACATGCAAGATAATTCGTCAGTTTCGGGCGTTATTGGTGTGAAGTTACGCACAAATGTTAGATGCCTAAGCTGTGCGTATAAGCGATTCAGAGACCTTTTACCCGAGATAAAGCACTTGCTAGGGACGAAAGGGCATTTAAAACCTCAACTTTAGCATAATAACTGCCTTGTTAACCATGCTTTTTTTTGTGACATTACGGAGAAATTGAATGAAGAAATTGACAATTACAAGGAAGGGGAAAAACTATAATCGATATGATTAGCGTCGCAAAGCCATTCAAGAAAAACTGCCTACTTGTGTCAACCAGTTAAAACGAAGTGCATTAAAACATTTTAAAAATATGACAGGGAGGACATGAGCACAACGGCAAAGTTTTACCATGTAAATGCACTGGCAGCGCCTCTGGATAGCTTTTACAGCAACCACTTAGAGGTGAACCAATGTATACAGCCCCCTTGTTCAGAGGTCTAAACCAGAACCCGGTCCGGAGTAGCGCGTGAGGGTTACTTCCCCACAGTATAAACAAGGCATAATTCAGAACTAACGATAAGCCTCGGATACAGATGACCCTACTACGACCATGGACAATGGAACAGCGAAGCAGACGAGGCAGACAAGAGCAAAAAGTGTTAAGGTTTAAATGCACAAGCGAGAGCCTCATAACAATTCACGTCAAGTCTACATTCAGCAATATCAACCTAATTTCCGCCCATGCCCCGACGGAGGATAAAGATGACGATAGCAAGGAACACCAAGATCGTTCTAGGATTTCAACGCAAAGTTGGACAAGGAAGACATCTTCATCTAGAGTCATCGGAGAGCACAGCCTGCATGTCGTTGTACGGCCCGTACAGTTCATGGTTGAATCTTCCTCTCGATCAACCAAACAGGATCAAAGATTGAACGCAGAAATTTTCTCTCGAAAAGACCAAGGGCTTCTTCATCTGCTGTGATTGTCGATGTTTCCGCGCCATAGAACAGGACAGGGATGATCAAGGTGTTAAAAATGATAGCTTGGTCCTTCGAGAAAGAGTTCTACAACTCAATTGCCACTTGAGCCCAAAAAAACAGCGATTAACAAGAGTTATTCTGGGTTTAATCTCGGTACTGGTGTTGTTCGTACTGTTTACTTGGGAGCCGAGGTGCACGAAGTCATTCACTTCCTCGAAGTTATAGCTGCTCATTGTGACACTCTGGCCAAGACGTCGATGATGTATGTCCTCTCTGGAAGACAGCATATATTTCCCTTTGCCCTTGTTCATCGCTAGACCCATTGTAATCGATTCCGTCTTAATGCTAGCAAACGGCTCATTGAAGGCTAGCTGTGTTCTGTCAATCATGTAAATGTCATTCGCGTAATCATATCAAACGGACTTCTGGAATATCGTGCATCTTGTGTTGGTGAGTGAGTTTTAGACGACATTCTCAAGAATGATGTTAAAAATCACATGTCGCTTTGTCTAAATCCTTGTATAACATTGAAGCTCTCGGTGATTTCGATTCCGATTGTGATGGAGCAGCGAGAGTTCTCCAACGTCATCCTGCTCAATCTAAAGAATTTGGCAAGAATGTCAAAACTAGACATGGCGTTGTATAGCTCGTCTTTATGCACGCTATCATATGCGGTCTAGAATTCTACGAATATGTGGTGGGTGTCGATCTGCATCTCTTGGATTTTTTCCAGGATAAGGACCTGTCAGGTTATTCACGAATGATCTCTGGGGCTCGCACAAAATGGCAGAGAGGAGCTTAGTTGAAGGGGTAAACTATACTGAGGTTCCACTATTCGAGCACGCTTTCCTCCGTCGATATCTTACAGATGAGTTGGTGCATGTACCCTACAAGCTCTATCCAGCTGCCTTAACAATCCGTCTGCACCAGCAGCTTTATTATTAGCTTTTTTTTCGGTCGAGGTCGGGGCGGAATTCTCTTCGATCTGCCTGACATCGGTATTAGGGTCTTCCTCGCTAGAAAAGTGATCTTTCAGGATTCTCAGTATCGACTTCGAATCTACAACGAGTCACGACAGGCTGAATTATGTATCAAATGGATAGTTTTTTTACCCGTTGGTAGAACTCTCGGACATCATATTGCCGCTTCTCTTCTTTTAAGTTCGTAGAGCTGACGAACCGCTCTCGCCCTTCTGTCCAGCGTCGGGAGGGAACCGCGTACTGGCTACAGAGAGGCTTAGCCCAGTCAATATGTCCAACAGCCTGATATCTAGTGCTAGAACCATGCACTTTCGTTGGCATGTGTGAGGCTACGGCCGCAATGAAATCTGCTGTTCGGTGGATAGATGGGAAATAAGAAAGAAAAAAGACAAATGGATATCATCGTACATTTGAGCAATAACCAGACATCGCATGAAAAATCCTTCGCAAGGTGAAGGATCGTTACGTCGAGCTATCGCAGAAATCGGGTCATTTTGAATGCAGTGGAATATCTTTATCTTTATTTTGTCTATACTAACACACATTAATAATGATAGTAAGTGGCAATACGTCTCATATTACACATAGATTCGTTGAAACGCGCTTTCGTTCAGATCCCCTGCAACAGAAGCAATTTAATGTCGAACCAGAACATCACAATTAAACATTCAAACAAAAATACTAATGTTTGTCTAAATCAATCGAAATGCTGTTAATTTTAATAACTGTTAAAGCCTTTAATTGATTTTGTAAGTGACATAGAAATGTAAATGTATGTAACATAGAAATTAAACAAAAATCACACAACACCCCTGTTACACTTGATTTGACATAAGCACACTGAAAAACATTTTTTGTATTAAAACATTGCTTTTCTATTAATTTTATTCAATAAAATCAAATTGAGAAAAAATTCTTAATCTTAGGACTGAAAAAATGTATTCAAAATATAAACAAGCCGAAAAAACATTGTCAAGCGTTTCACTAAAAGAAAATGGAAAATAACAATACAAATTTCATTTTTACGGTATAATACTGATTCGAATATTCTTCTTATTTGAAAATGTATAGATATAGGTATGTATAATATATACATGTAGAAAACAAACTTATCTCCAGAGTAAGTAATACATTATAAGATCGATCGATTTATTGTTTCTAGTGTTACATTTAAGGTATTCCAAGAAGATTAAAATGTGTTATTCGTGAAGTGTAAAGTAGTGTATTGAGAATATCTGTCTTTATGTTGGTTTTTTAAACCATTGCTTGGTTTTGATTTCACACACAAACTTTGCAATATTAAGTCTTCAAACATTGGGTGATTCATTTTTTCTTTCTTTTGCATCATTTAATACCACTATATACATTGGTTTTGTTTTCAATTGTTTTATAACTATGAAGTACAAAAATATTAATATGTACATATAAATATATAAATTTATGCTTCCTTTACATACAGTGTTTAACGTAAGAGGTCTTCAATTCATGTACTTGTATTTTGTATACATCAGTGTATTGATTTGTATTACACATATTGTTAGTTAATTTTACAAATTGGCTCTCTCTACACTCTCGCTCTCGCTTTATTGATGATCATATGCCCTCATCACCTCATTCGTAATAATTTACAAAAAATTTGAGCAACAAACTATTACATATCATTGCTTTTTCCTTACATTAAATTAATCATAGAGTTTCATTAGGTTTATAAATATTATCAGTCAGCAAATTAATACAAATTTCTTATATGTGTAGATTTTATTTTATGAGATTTACATTCAATAAGCTTCAAATATAAAATTTTTATACGATTCAATAATGGTTTGTGTGTGTGTGTATATATGTAGGACTAACTGTTAAAATTACTTTGGTTTTCCGATATATAAAATGTCAATGTCAATGTCAAATAAAATCGAACTCTAGTATAAATTCATAAACAGTTTTGTTTTGCCTTTACGGTAATAGAAAGAGTGAGAGGATAAAGAGTTAGAATTAGGTACAACAATGGTACGAGTGTCCATTTTTTAGATTATAGTTATTATGAGCCGAAGAGGTTTTGCTATAATTATTGTGCACTTGACCAGTTGCCAATGAATGCTGATTCGATTTACACGAGAATTGTCTGTGGTTATTTGTATCCTGAAATTAAAAAACAAATAGAAATTACATTTTATTTTATGAAAATGTTTAGTCTAGGCCGGATAAAATTTAAACTAAAGGGTGACCAGTTGCAATGAGTTTTTCCAATCACAAACTCTTTACGGACCCGTACAAGGGACGCCTCTCTTTACGGACAATTCATGGTCGCCGCAGAACAGGGCTTGTCGTGTACTTCCCCTCTACAACTGACACCCTCTATACGGGACACGGACATGCAGTTCAATATCTTTTGAGTACACCTAATAACGGACATTTTCATCATCATCACCTGACCCGCATGATCTACTAAAGGGGTCGCGGGGATAATGCACGTAAAGAGATCTCCAGGCAATTGGATCCTTCGCCATCGACTCTAACCCGTCATGATTTATGCCCCAGCCTAACCAGCCGTCAAAAAGACTTCGAGATACTTGAACTTCTCCACCTGCTTCAGTGGGCCTCCAATTTGACACCATTTGAGTGTAACGCTGTTCAGTTTGTCATAAAATATAGAGTTCACGTTTTTATTTCATTGGCTAGTAAAGTTGGTCACTTTAAAACAAAAAAATTAAAGAGAATTTTATTTGCCAATTCTTAGAAATAGCTTACGTTATCGCATAGAACGGACACCACAGGTTGCCGCTTTAGAGAAGTGAAGAAACTTCTTTGGACATTATTACAAGCAAACAGACGATTGGTGTGAAATGAAGAAAACAGTCGTCGTAGCTGCCATTATTGAAGAAGGCGAATTGGTAAATTCCGCTCATTTTGCAATTGGATTTCACACGTATAAAATTATGCTGAAGCAAAAATTGAAAACAACAATTGCCAAAAAAAAAATTGATTTATAACAAAAAATTGGCCAATGTGGCAAAGTGCCATAGGTTGAAAGTTGTAATTACACCAAGATTTAACATATAGAACAATAGACACATAAACTATAAAATATATAGTATATAGGCAAGTATACCAGAAAAACACTAAATCCTGCTCTTTACTAGAAAGAATGTATTCCAGAGTTCATACGTCCAAATTAGGCCGCTTTCACACACAAAAATTTCGTCTGCGATTTTTCCATCTTAACAAGGGAGGTGGGACGTGATAGGGGTAGCGCGCGTCTCGTGTGCTTGGAGTTTGCCTTTGGATTTTCTATTCTCTTTTATCTCTCTTCGTTTTTTCTTTGAGTTGCTTTATTCTTATGTTCTTAATGTTGGGTATTGAATGCATGCTGTACATGTGTGAGAAAGAGATGACACATGTGTGAGAGGGGGTAGGAAATAGAAAAAGTTTAGCATTGAGATCTCAATCGCAGATTTCCTGTGTGAAAGTGGCTTGCGATCGCAAAAGGAAATTTGAAAGAATCGGCGACGAATCTTAACGAGTGTGAAAGCAGCCTTATATGAGGACAACCTCAACTAACTAAACACAATATTTAGAATGTTAAGCTCGATACCAAACATAACAGAAAGTAAAACACCGAGGATCACATAAAAAAGCATACGTTTTCTGCTTCGTTTCCTTGCTTCTTACGTTTGCATACGTTTGCTTCATCACACACCTGATAAGGATTCAAAGATCGGCCAGTCACTTATGTAGGTCAAAACTCACGACAGTACTCGAAGTTATTTCTTTTCCTCATGCCCTTGCATCCTCTGTAGTAGCAAAGCTAAATACATATATTGATTTACTTACGGCAATCGGAACCGTATCGTCGAATATACGAACTTCGAAACTTGTCAGGTTATGCAGAATACCTATGATGAGTATGGAGACATACTTGTAACTAGAAAATGAAAGAGCCTATCGGTCTTACGAATGAGGGCTCTGAACTGCAAAACTCTATAAGGAAGAAACTAGAGGACGCTAAATTTAGAAATCCTTGGCTGAATCTGGATTTAATAATAATGGTAAGGGGATCACAAGGATTTATAAATGTAGCCCTTCACATGCACTGCGTCTTGGCATCGAAGTCATATTTGTAGAAGTTGCAGAGATGACGAAGCAATCGATTCTGTTTGTCATCTGTGCTTAAAGTGCCAAACCCTAGCAAGGAAGCCGATACATTTTCTGGCAGAGAGCTTGTTTGTTGATTGTATGGCTGCAAGATTTAAGGAGCATGTGTCAACTACTCAACTACACAACTCGTTGACCTAAGTGAGCCCCTTGGATCAAAGAGCCCTAGGTCACCATAATTTTAATTCAGGATCTGCCTGGGGTTTCAATATTGAATGGAATATCAAGCAACACGCATGCTGACGTTATGAAAATTACGATTGATAGTGCAATGCATATCGGTTTATTTTGTACATGTACGGATGTTAAGTTGAAACGAAGGTACTTTGCTTTAAAAGGAAAACAAAGAAAGATTTATGCAAATTGACACGTTAAGTGTGTGTGATTTCCTTGGCTCATTTTGCACCACACTACTATCGTGGTACACGAATTGATAGTGACTTTTATTGGCAGGAAACCATTGGGTTTTTCCAGGTCATTTCCATATCACCGGTCCTCATTCCAAATTCGTTGTACTATTGCTTCTTTTTATTCCTACCCCAGCACACATTTTTTACACCATATTTCTATTCGTACTCCTCACTAGGCTATCATGCTTCAAAGTGAAAGGACCACTTGTGATCTTTTTACTGCAGAAGCGCCAGTATTAAAAATCTAAAATGACCACAAAGTTACCATCGTAATGTAACTGGCCGTTGCACAAGATATGTACTGTGGTTTGTCAGTTATAAGAATCAAATGCTCGTTGCTTCAATTTGTCTAACGTTAAATGCACTTGCATTAAAATAAAATTATAAAAATCTGTGCACACATTTCCTTACCTTCGGCTGAATTGGAAAACAACACCATAATATAAACGCCACAAATGCCACCAAAGTCCCAACCAGGAGGATAAAATCCTCAATAGTCTAAAAAGTTCAGAAAAAAATTTGTTTTTTCAAAACAAAAAAGCAAACATTTGATCACACTTACCGGCTCCTCTCCTAAAAGAACATGATTTATTAAATAAGCAAAATCATCGAAAGGAGTCATCTTGGAGAGAGACTTGTACCAGTGCAGTACTTAAATGTTCCTCGATAGAACCGACTACTGTGTGAAAAATAAGTTTTCCAATTGATTAGAATTGTCTGCCCAATGATAGGGCTCCCCACTACATGGTAATTGAATTCATGTGACCAGTGACTTCTCAGCTTCCAACGTCGGGGCACGATTTAAAGCAAATATTCGAAATTTAGTTCGTCTACAATACAATGCAAAGGACGTTAAATGAAAATCTAATCGGCATTTCAATGTAAAAATGAAAAATGACATCCACAAGGATGAAAAAAGGATCGATTTTGACAGCACAAGTTCGTGTGAAGTATTTTTGACAGCAAGAAAAGGACTTTAAATAGGGTGAGCGAGAAAAAGTAATGCACGAATTATATCAGGGATGTTTTTTGAGGTAAGCGCATATTGTTCTTGTGATGACTCGGTATTGCATTAAAATGTTAATTTTTGACACTTATTTTTCTGAATGTCTCCTTTGTATAATTTGTTAAGAAAATTAAATTTAATTTTGGGCACTTTTAAGAATTCAGTCAATTGAGCTTCTATACTCAGCATCTATACTCAGCAGTTCTAACATAATTTGACCATGTTATTTTGTAGATATCAGATATATAGTTGGAGAGATAGATTTCTACTAGAGTCGTGGGTGAGGTAGCTTGGTATTGATGAAGGAGCGTGCTCTGGACCATCTACGATTGAAAGCAGAAATTGTTCAAACTCAGGAGTCATATAGAATAGCCTTCGACTAATTTTCACATGGAAAAAACTGCAAGGCTTACTTACCTATCTAAAGTAGGCTGTACACGCTCTGGGCTGCCTTATTATGGCAATAATCTATTTCGGTATAATAAAAAACACCTACTATCAGCTTTCAATTTATTGTCCTAGAATGTCATTCTATACCATTTCAGTTCAGGCTATACACTATCATATAAGGAATTTAATATTTTCTCACACATTTGCACACGTTATCAGTTCATATCCAACATTTCCATGTTCCTTGTCATTGTTTCTTTTCCTTGTCATTGTAGTGAAGTGCACGAACAATTTCGACTTTCATCAGTTTTGTCGCCATCTTTAATTTCAAGCTACACACTATCATTTTTTTTATTATCTTCCAAGAATGACATTAGAAAACGTTAAGTTCTATTGTCTCCGATTTTTCAATTTTTACATCAAAAATTGTCAAAACTCCAAGGTGGTCATACTGCAACGCATAGCATCTGCCAATGAAACTTGCCTTTTTGTATGTTGTATTCTGTAGGTCCATTGTCCTTCAATGCCAAAGGATTCAATTCTTACTTCCTTTAAGTCAGAATTATGCTTTTTTCTTTTAGAATGAAACACACAATTTGTTCGTCATTTTCTTGGATTGAAACATTTGGGCTTTAAAAAGAGGCTATTTCAAACTACCTACTTCTTTAACAGAATCAAAATACACTTTTAAAAAGTCTGTCTACAAGTAACTTATTTTCATATTTGAATTTCCCATTGTGAATGACCAGATTCCTATTGTAACGCCTAAGTGTGCGCTACAAAAAATAATACCTAGTTCATTCCAACATGCATCAGCCGGTTCGTCTCAACAACTCAATCAATCGAATAAGGAATTCACACCCTCCCCATACAAACCATTGAACAAAAATACATACATATGTATATAGATCCGCATATGTACTATCCTTCCTTAACATCATTTCGCCTACAAATCTACGCAAGTGTGTACATACATATCATACGGTTTGGAACATTCTGATGTACGTACATACATCAATATGGACATACTTATCGAGACATATATATGTACATGCATATACAACATTTGTAAGTAGCTTGCTCTGAGAATGTGATCCCAATCCACTGCCTCATGCCACACCAGTCAACATCACCACTCGACACTCACCACACTCACTCGCCTTCAACAACCCCAAAATAATGAGTGAGGCGACTGGCAATGGCAAAGAACATTTTCGGTAAAATTTTGTGTTGCTATGCGCTCGAAAGATTACGCGACAGAATATACACTTTTTCCGTATGGGAATTGTTTGATGGAATATAGCAGAGTGCTGCGCTTGTATAAACACGCGTTTGTTAGAACGAGATAACTACAGGGTGTGGACGGCTTTGGAGAGTGTTCAATCAAAATAGCGCCACATTGTCAACTGGTGTGCGATGGAAGAAGCTAATTGTGAAGTATATCAAAACCGTTTCGGTTAATTTCCCGACTGGAGAGGGACATTTCTTCTCATAAACATAAACCCATGGTGAGTTTGGAAATGAGAACCCTCTTAAACGGTTTTCGGAACATTTGTAGCTGATTGACATCTATTGCCACTTAAATTGAATCGGTCAACTTCCCATTCATTGCAGGGTCTGTGCATACGTGGGTGCAGCTGAAAAGAAAAAGGTCTTCAGTCAGAAAATGAAAAACAGAAGGCAAAAACTTAAGACGTTAATACCAAGTCACATATACATTTGTCTGACTTATCCTAAAGCCTAAATTATCACGATGGGCAGCTGTTGTGCTAGTATTAAGTTGTTAATACAAAAATAACAAATTTGAGTTTAAATTAATGAATTTCTTGACTTCAAACCATTTTGCTTAACGTCAAAGAATTAATAGTGCTTTGTTCATTCCCGGGTCCGGGTCACCATGGGATCACGATGATTGAGATTACCGATAAAATTCCTAGACAAAGATCAGAGGAGACTCTCTGACCTGAACCTGCGTTGGGACTACCTGCCTCCTTGGTTATGGATTCCACTGATGGTTGGGCCTCTCTGAGCAAAACTCGAGATGGAATGTCTCTCCAAGATCCAGACATACCTTTCATCTTTAAGAATCCCGCTGCATTCTTGTTATTGCCTGACAGAAAAGACTGCAGACGACCTATTTAAGTGTGCTTGAACTAAGCTACGAAACCATCTGCGACGTCTTTGGAGAAGACGACAACACTGCAGAGCACTACCTTCTGTTACTGTCCCACCCTCATGAGGTGAGAGATGATGATGAAGGCTCCTTATAAAGGAGAGCGTATTTTTGTCTTTCCTCGGAAGACCAAGAATTACAGCAAACGTCGGAATGTTTTTGATTCTGAACCGCTCCAGTGTAGTGTTAAAACCTCCGACAAAAAAAAGACTCTTCAAACCGAAGCCAAGTTGCCTATTCGTTCTACATGGCACAGCCGTATTACGTACGACTCAATAGGGTTTGTGATGCATCCGGATGGGGAGGGGAGGGGAAAAGACTCAGCTGTGCATCAAGATCAGAGTCAGGTGCACGGAGGATGACCCCTACGCAGCCGAGACAAACCGTTCTTGCTTGTTCGAAGCTTGTTGAAATCAGGAGTTATTTACGGGAAAGCTTTTTCCACCAAACAACCAATGGCTAGGAGAGAAGAGGCATTTTCACAGCCGTGTAGATTCAGATGGATTTTTTTGGTGATAAAATCCAGGACTTACCGAGAATTTCCTCTTTTTTCAATTCGATTCGCTTTTTTTCGGAGAATTTTTCTATCTACAATAACACCCAAATATTTGGCTTCATCGGAAAACGGATGGAGACTCTCTTCAGTTTCAGTTGGGTCACAAGTAAATTTCCTCCTCCTCGTGAAGAGAGCAACCCCTGTCTTGAGGGAGTTAACTGAAAGCCCATTCCTGGTGCATCAGTCGTCGATCACAACTAGAACTGCCTCCGCATTTGTGTCATCTATTAAGCACGGTGTTCAGTGCTCCAGTACAGCTATATCAGCCGCATAGGCATGGGTGTAGATGTTATACCATGATCCCTGCCGAACCGAAATCGCGTGATTTGGATGAATTCTTACGGAAACCTCACCGTTCCTATTTGAAGTGTTTTCAAATGTCATTAGCTCTCAATTTTGAAGTGGCTGGGATAACAGCTGTTTGTTGACTGGAAATAATAATGTTGAGAACATCAGAAAAGAGAGAGAGAGAAGGAAAATGAACACCAAAATTAACTGAAATTCATGCTGTAGGATTGTTCTCACGGCTGATCTCAAGAGGTTTTCGACAATATTTCAACGAAATCGCAAGGTAATCGAAACCCAGATTAATGTATGGACACCTAGGAGAATGGGAAGAATTTTATGAAATCTAGCGATTTCGTTTGGTGGAAACAGACATCAGAGCTGATGATGAAAAGTCTTTAATACCGTCTCTGTGGCAGTGGGATTCGGGACAACCATGAGTCCTTCCTTATCTAAAGCTTACCGAAACCACATACGAGTCTCACATTACCCATAAGGTGGCACTATTAGGAGTATTAAAAAAGGGTATCTTTGGAATGAAAGTTCATCTTGTATGACAAGGAATCTGTTAAACATGGCGTTCATAACGTAGAGTAAGTTCGGGTTATGTGGACCCCCCTTATTGTTTCCAACATTTTGATACTAAAGCTTTTTTTTGAAAAGTTAAAAAGGTTTTATTGTTCCTTGAAATGTTGATAACAGAATTTACTTACCCGGGTGCTTAATTTTGCTAACATGAATCAAACATTTGCAAGAGTTTCAGAATAGTCCAAATCTGACCTTTTACAAAAGTGGCGGGGAATCTGGGCTCGTAGCGCGGTTAAATTAGAGCAGAACTCCACATTACCGGACATAGATTAATTACTCTCGAACTCGAACTCTTTCGCCATATTTAACAAACATTTCGCTCAATTTTCCATGCAAAAACATCTTTCTAAGTCAACAAATTATTGTATCTCGTGACAATTCGACTTAGGGGGAGACCACTGTAAATATAAAAAACACAATATGTCAATTGGGAAATTTAAACACTTCCAGTATCTTAGTCTTTATTTTAAAAAATATAGGCTTTTTAATAGGGACTAAAATTAATATCAACTTGTCACCGAAACTATTTGAGCTACACAAAACCGATCGGTCCTGGAGACACGTGGAGACTTAAGATTTGGCTATCTGCTTGTTAGAATTAACGTGTAGTATAGGTGACATATATCTTATTCTCCCAAGAAAACGAGAATGGGGTTCACATTCCCGACCTACTCCACATTACCCAAACATACTTTAATGGAGAGATTTTCCAAACTAAATATCTCCAACTCGACTCATACGCAGTGTCCTAGTCTAGAATAGAAGCAAGAGCAACGTCAGAAGTCCTATGAGGTGGTGTAGGGGAGAGGGGGCACATTTAAACGTGGGGTACCTTTGAACAGCACATACAATTTTATTACTGCTGTTCAAAGGTACCCCACATCCAAATGTGCCCCTCTCTTCACTATTTTCTGGGTATTAGCAGTTCGTAAAACGCGGCTCATGTACATATACAAAAATACATCATTTAACACCCTTTGTACCGTCCCTGTGTCACCCCAAAAAAACTGTTTTCATGATCAATTCTAATTTTTTAATTTTTTTTTTCTTTTAAAATGTATGACGGTAATAAATCAGTAAAAACTTATTTAAGCAAAAAAATGTTCTCAGTCCAAAAATCCCTTAGTCCATCGTTGATCCGCCAACCGGTTATTGCGCGACACCGAAACCGTACTTATTTCGACCATCACTGTGTAGCAATGCTTGTGAAGTTCCTTCACTTCCTCTATGCAACTGTCGTTCAACTAATTCGAAGTTCTGAACTTCTCCAGTACCGTTTCAAAATTCACCACACGTCACATTTCAAGTTCACAACGCCACCACACACAGAGCGTCGTGCAACGGAACTAGATTCGTTAAAATTCTCCAAACCTTCTCCAGCCGACCGAAACAAACCACATTGTCAGTTGTCCCGCTCACATTCGCTCTGTTTTTGTATCTATCACCGGCCATGTTATTACAGTTCCCATGCAGGTAAGCAGGCCAGCTATAGATGCGCGAAAACAAAATGAAACGATCAATAGTCCTCGGCCGTGTACATCGCTCCTCTTCCAACCACCGCGAAACGGGGCAAGTATACCAAAAGGAATAACCCTCAGTCGCTTAACTCGGTTGTTAGCCTGAAAGTCTGAGCGGTTTATCGAACACGACGGCACCCCGACTAGAGCCTTTTTATTGCGAAAAAATACAAAAAAACACTCAAAGGCCATCGATAGAATTAGTTTAAAGTGTCTGAACCGAAAAAATCGTGAAAAGTGAACATTTTTGTTTGTGATTCGAGTGCAATCACTCGGCGAAAATCGCGTTTATTCGTCTCCGGTTAAGAGTTCTTCAAAAATTAGTATTTTTTTTTTTGATATCAATCTCCTTCTCGTTCGCTCGCATTGCTTCCGAGTTGGTTGATTGCGAAAACGCCTGCTAAATGGTGTGACGGTAGTGGTGGTATTCAGTGACGACAATTCCCACTGAAGGAAAAGAGTGCAAGAGAAAATGTGGTTGAAAATGTAAAGCAACTAGAGGCGTGCTCGCAGCGTATCAATGTTGTGCCCAGTTATCGAAGAAAATACGAAATGTTAGTGGTAAAATTAATTGAAGAAAATTGCAATTTTTCCTTCAGCAGATAGATATCTGCTTTTTTTTTTGGTCTGTTTGTTCGAATTTCATCCTTTTCGTTTTCTATTTTTTTTTTAATTGCATCGTTGAATTGGCCGTCCTTGTCTGACGTGCGGCGTGTGAACGGTTTGTATAGCGCTGCCATCAATTGTCAGTGGTGCATTTTTTGTCTCTGTTGTCTCACCTCTCCCAAGCGTTGTGGAGTGAGTGAGACGAGAATATGGGGGCAAAAAAAATGTAAGAATTTGATGGCAGTAGCAACGGCAGCCTAGCAGCAGCAGACAAAAATTTATCATGGATATTTCAAATTAAAAAAAGTTAATTTTCATCAATTGAAAAGTTTCCTGTGGAATCTAGTTTTGTACGGTAATGGAAAAATAATGTGAAAGAGTTGAAATATCTGAAGTGTGTTGTGTATTTTGTGCGAAATAAGGCAGAGAAGTTTTGAATAATTTTTTCCCAAGTGTGAAATGCGGTCGAGCCGTGGTTTTTGTGGTGGCGGTGTTGTTCTTTTCGGTCGCTTGCAGTGCTGGTGCGCGTATGGTGTGAGGGGGGGCACTCACATCGAGAAGTCATAGATAGGAAAAGGCATGAATCCCCGAAGGAAATTGTTGCAAAAAAAAAAAAAAAACGAACAGAAAGAAAAATGTTAATTTTTGTTTTCAAACTTTTTTTTTTGTGTTGAATATTCGTTTTCATTAAATTTTTCCTTTTGTGGGTGTGAGTGAGAAATGTGGGATGCATTGCGAGTCGACGGGGAACAGACAAGGATGCAAGAGTCCGTTTGACAGATGTGTGAGGATGATGATGATGATGACTTCCTTTCAGCGACATAGTGCAGTACTCAAATTTCATTTAAGAAGACCAGCGCAAAAAACTGAGTGAATACGAACAAGAATTCACCACCTCAACAGAATGCCCCATTTCTGGCTAGGCTACGTACATTCCATAATATCTGAGAGTCTGTATAATTCCGATGCTCGTCATTCGGTTTAATTACGTTTTGTTCGGTTTATTTCATTAACCATTTCCATTTCTTTAATGTTATTTTATTTTTTTTTTTGGTTTTTCGGAAATTCACCTTGCTTCTTGTGTAGTGTTTGCTTCTCGTTTCAATGCAGTCTCAGTAATGCATTTTCTATCTCTTTTTGGCTTTTGACTTTTCACAGTTGTGTGTCGTCGACATATAGAGCCGCTGTCGTAGTTCGTCGTCGTCGTCGTCGTTGTCTTCTTCGTCGTAGCCGTAGTCGTCGTTGTCGGTCGGCTACCGAAATGAAATACCAAAGAAGAGAGGTGAATGTTCGCTTTGGTTGGGGATACATTCATATCCACACATACGCATGTCATTTTTTTTTTCTTTTTTAATTTTATTTTCTTTTTCTTCGTTTTGTTCTGTCTCTTCTCCTGTTATTCCATTATAATTTCTCTTATTGTGTTGGTTATTTTTTCAGTTATTTCAAATTTTTTATTTTGGTTTTTCGAATTTCGGAATTAATTTAAAAATTTTGTTTGTTACATATCCACGAGTGATTTATTAGTTATTTTAGCTTTGCGGTTTGTTATTTGTTGTTAAGATTTATTTAGACGCATTTAACGAATATCTTTATGCATATGCGCGCTGCTGTATACTCGTACACACATCTCCCAATGAATTGATGACTGCTGTTCGATGTAGAAAGTTGAAGCAGATTTGGTAGTAACTTTTTAATGAACTCCCACAATGGTGGGTGTTCCTTTTTTGTTTTTACAAAAAAAAAATGTGAGTTCATATTTTACTTTCGGTTTTAGGAGTTGCGTATGTGTTTGTATGGATTAAACATGATATCACAGATATGTCGAATTGGGTACCGAATAATACGCCTGACGGTTGGGTTAAACGCACAGGAATTTGATTTACAATGTAGGTCGCCTGACATCATTCGCATTCAGAAAGAGGAGAATTAACAATAGTGAGGACAGAATAATCCTGTTAAGGATGTTCATAATGGGGAATGTGTATGGGGCGACTTGAAAATCAAACCTTTCATGAAATGAATATGTATATATGTATTTACTGAGAAAAACAAAAACGATCACCCACCGCAACAGAGTGCTTAGTTTTTTGATTGATGATTTATTTTATTGTATTTTGGGTGACATTTAAATCTAACACCACGTGGTAAACATTATTGTATTACAGTGAAAGGTTCTAATACGGACAACTCTCATAGGGGAATCTCTTGAGTATTTCTCACGACTATGGATCTTGAATTGGAGTTGCAACGCTCCCATGGACGGGAGGATTCCTTAAGCCGAACAGAAGTGCTGCGACAGTCGTTGTCCGCCTATGTAAGCTTTCACTTTATCGCAAAGAATGAACATAACAACCTTGTTTCCTTGAAAATTCTGTGCTTCTATACATTCAATTCGATAAATGTTCACATAAAACCGTTGTAAATTGTTCACGGTGTTCCTCGACTCATAGATCAGTTTTCTTCTTTTTCCAAAAACCGTCAATGCGAACATCACCAAATATCGCACGCAGAATTTTTCTCTCAAACAGACCAGAGACTACCTCATCCGTATTTGAAATTGTCCATGCCTCCGCGCCGAACAGCAGGCCTGGGATGATCAAGGTCTTGTATAAAGTCAGCTTAGTCCTTCGGGAGATGGCTCCACCACTCGATTGCCTCTCGAGCCAATAATTACAGCGGTTGGCAGGAGTTACTCTTCGTTTGATTTCGGTACTGATGTTGTTTTTACTATTTATTGCGGAGACGAGGTAGAACAAGTCCTTGACTAAATCGAAGTCAATGTATAACTGGCATAAAACTGCGCCGTGTTAAACCAGCTTAACACGAGATTCTTGTAGAAGGATGGTCTATGTTCACCTGACGCCACCCTTATTATTACGGATATACAGTGCAGTCTCGATTTCTCCCGATCTGCAACCAATGGGCAACTTCAAAAAATTGTGCGTGTCAAAATATATATCAACATTCATATACATTTGTGTGTATGCTTTACTATGCAATGTGCAGGACATAAATGTTGACATCATAAATCGTGTAGACATAGTTCCGTGCACAATGAAGTATTATAGAGATGCCAACTTCACAGCTGATTGACTCATTGGCTTTCGACGATTTTGAGTGACTTTTTGACTGTTATTTACGAAATACTACTCGTCGCTCCTTTATTTCTTGGAAAGAGTTAAAAGCGAGTACCATCGATTAACGCTGGAAACAAGTTATCAGAACTCGTGATCATTGCGAGGACGAAGACTGTGTTCCTTTGCTCTTAAATCGGGATCAAATTTTGTCAGAAGAAGGATCTGATTGCATGCATAGTGAAATTCCACATAATTGCAAGCATACGTAATTGTAAGATATGGTGAGCATCAAATGCTATCTATGATATTTTGCCATTTATCAGACAGTCTGAGTGGTCTCCCAATAAGTACCATGTGCCAAATACTCGTTCAAGACCATGCTAATATTATATAAGATCTTGATCATCCCTATCGTGCTCTATGGTGCGGAATCATGGACAATGTCAAGAGCAGATCAGAGAAGTTCTACGTTCAGTCTTTGATTCTGTTCCCGTTGATGGTTTGTACGGGTTGTACTACGACATGAGCCTAGATAGTAGGTTTTGTAGTAGCGACAGGCATGTACGGCTGATCCCCGTCTGGAAAGAGTGTTGAGGTGGTGCCCCTTTCTGACTTTCACTGTGTCCCGGCAACCACATAAGTTAGATGCTGAAATTCTCCTTAAGAGAAATTACTTATCTTTAGCACATTTCTATCAAAACAATGTTGACACTTTGCAAACATTGAGGTAGGGCATGTGTGTCCCAACAGATGCGGAAGGGTTGAACAACTTCCTAAAAGAAGAAGCATCATTATGAGGGACACACCAAACCAACATAGACTTGTAGTTCTCAGCCCAATACAGATCAAAATTGACAAAAATTTGTCATGGAAATCATTACTTCGTATTAAATAGGCGCACACTTAATGACAATTCAAGAGACAGACATTTGTATCAAATGAACATCAATAACTCGCTGAGTATACACAAAATGTAGACGACTGGATCGAGGTCTGGTCTGGGTATCGGTTGGAATCCTAGTGAAAGCATACGTTTTTATCTGGTTTTCAGATCTGGTCTAGTCACCATTTGTCGTAGTCAATCAGTGGAGGAGTCTGACTGTGGGTATCATAATGGACCAACATGGTCTAAGTGTGTTGCTGAATTCACTTGCAGCCCCTGGTCATTGGGATACGTTCAAGTTCAAGCACACCTCAACTTGTGCGCCTAATAGATGTGTTTAGGTTCTGTGACTACGATTACCTACCTCCGTAGCTTATCCTTCCATCTTCCGTGTTATTTCTTTTCCAGTCTCATCACTTCATGATTCGTGCGAGATTCATCCTCTGTAAGCAAATCTTTGCAGCGTGTCCTTTCGCCATCATTGTTTAGTTTGAATTTTGACTGAGTGGGCAGGTAGGCTAGGATTTGTACCGTAATAATTTAATTTATTGATGAAAATTTAGGAAGATCGTGTTACCTGAAGATCTTATGCCTGCATTAAGGCTCCGGGAATAAGACATACTTTACTTGCGTAGCGTCAAAACATCCGTTCACGGTGACGTACCTGACGCAAGAGATGACACAATGAACTTTAATGCCTGAAACACAATAGTGCGCTGCGCCAGCCGACTTCATGTTACGATGACGCACTGCGTTGAAATAAATACTCAATTTATCAGCTGTTCTCTTTTTCATCTACTAGATGAAAAATATTGCCGCCTTTCTGCATACACTCCTTTGAAATGACTTTAGTCGTTAAATTATTTTTAATCAGCTGTTTTCGTTTCTTAAATGACAGTTTATACAAAATCCTCTAAATTTGGAAGAAAACTCTCAATTTGAGAGAAAATCTCTCTCACAGCGCACCCTTCTGTCAAAAAATATCCAACATGTTGAATAATGACGTGCGATGGACTACGCTTTACGTTTTATTACGATCCTCTCAATCTCTCTCATTATTCACTGACGCAGGTCGACGCTGTATTTTGTGCTTGGCCATTTTATGTGTGTTGCAAGCCAACGCCAGCGCAAACGCACTATTGTGTTTCAGGCATAACGCACGGCTGATTTCATTTGACAGTTTCAATTAGAATTTTGAAATTTGATGACTGTCAACGCTGAAGGAGCGAGATAACTTAAAAGTTGAGCAACTACATCCGTCGAGTCAGCGTAGGTTTTTAAAGATCTGTCATGAAAGTATCGCCACGCTGACGCAAGTAAAGTATTCTGACCCGCGTCTTCTGTTTTGCGTCGTTGGGATCAGATGATGATGGAAATTAAGAAAAATACCCTGAAAATTGACTTAACCTTTTGTAGGAGCCATCAAGGACCGACATCTATTTTTTTTGCAACACGTTACCTTGACACTTTGCTGACAGTGTAGTCCACAAGTTAAAATGCTAGTGTATCAGGCGACTTCTTCTTCCCAGTTAGGTCTCTTCTCACTAATCAAACATTGCAAGGAAATCCCCATTTTGTTTTACTCATAATACTAGCATTGGTAATTCCCTTAGTTTCTTCGTCAGTCATAATTGTTTTCACTTTTTTCCACTCGCTTTGCGTCGTGGACATTGTTTCCTTTGAATCGCTTTCTATTGTAAATAAGTGTCATTCCGCTCTCCTATGCATAAATTATAGCAATTGTTTGTGTGCATTGGAAATTAACATTAGTTTACCTTTAACCTGTGACATTTGATACCTACACCGGGTCGTTGCGCATTTTTCACATACCTACGCAATTGATTCGAGAAACAAAAAAAAAAGAGAAAAACAAACTCATCTAAACAATGCAATAGTGTCAATGCCACCAAAATCATTTGCAAAATTATTCTGATAACAGCATGTCTGACATGTCTGCGTGGTTCTTTTTTATTTATTTGTGTAAATGAAGCATTTTTTTTTTTTCATTTTTATAAGGCCTTCTGCACGCGTTTGTGTTGTGGATCGCGTTCTGCTTGTGTACATGAATTGAACTTTACTACGTTTCATATTCTATAGTCTGTTGCTGCGGCATATACAATATGATTATACCACATTTTCATGCAATTGTTTTCTTAGAACTTTATTAATACGCAGTTTAGGCGGGAACAACAGTTGGCAGGTTGTTTGGGTGTATTTTTCTTTGCACTGCAAAAATACACTTAGATTATTTTCTTATCACAATTTTGTGTAAATTCCGGTTCGTCATCGATTGCAACTAACAAAATGCCTACGTCAAAGGAACACTCAAAAACCCTCTATTGCCCTATATTTGTTGTCATTATAGTTGCAATCTATTGTCTGATGCATTGAAGGGCTACTGATAGTGGGGAGATAATTGTGGAAATGGCGTGGAAATTTATTGATTAAAAAGTATCCACATGACGCAGCGTTGAATTTTCTTCCACTAATAGCATTAGAAGGGACATTTGTGGTTTCGCGAAAATCACTCCGATTAGTAATTGTTTTGTTTTATTTTGTTTTGTTACATTTCTTCTCATCATTGACACTGCAATTTATGTGCAATTGCAGTTGTGGTAGGTTTGCCAACAGCTACTGTAATCATTACCTAATGCATTTAGAGAATAATAAACAATTAATTGATAGATTATTTGTTTACTTTCAGATTGACATCAGTTATCCACATTTCAACGAATCGTAACTTCAGTCATCATTTCAAAGTTAAGTGAGCACCCTTTTGTGTGTTTTGTTACAAAGTGTGTTGCTATTCAATTGTGTTAAACTCCAGTGGTTTATATGAATAATAATTAATTGCATTCGTTTTTCCGTAATTATTGTGCATAAATGAAAAAGAAAAAAAGTAAAATATAAAAAAGAAAAAAAGAAAAAAAAAAAACGAGAAATTCATCAATCGGAATATTCGATTCGCATTCGTATTTAATTACGTAAAATGTATCGGCATCGTAGTTTCGTGTGTCTATTTCTGAATGTGAAAGATTTCAAAAGAACTTTGGCTCAATCAAATTTGTTTAGTCATTTACTGTGAATTTTTTTTGCCCGAGAGCAGCGACTGCATTCAAATTTGTTCTTCCTGTTCATCAAACGGTTTTTGTCTTGGCCAATTTCACACGCTGCATTTTGCCAATCCATCACCAATAATTGTCGTTATTGTGTACAAAAAAAAAGAGAGAAGAGAATAAGAAAGGGATTCATGATTGTTCTATTCCCCCAGTTATTGTAATTTGTATTGAAAGTATTGAAGTGAGAAAGAATACAAAATTAAACATTTGTAAGATCATACAGGTAACACAGATATACTTTAGGAGAAAAGTATAAGTCGATACCAGTGCTAAAATACAAATAAAATAATCAGGCGAAAGTCAGCCTTCAATTATCAACAAAACTTAAAAAGATTGCATAAATCTTTTTATTCAATAAATACATTTTTCGCGTCGAAGGGGTAATATAAAACGGATTTTATATGTATAGACTGGATGATACAAGCGGTGCCGCTATGGATAAAACAAAGCAAAAATGTAAGTAACGCTATTATTTTATAAAAAAAAACATTTATTTTATTTCAATTTAGCAACAACCTATTATATTATATTAAGAACTATGGGATAATGCTTACACTGAAACAAATTCGTTTGTTTTTAATTTTTTTTTTATTTGAACAACATCTTTCGAGTCACTGACAATTTGTTGGTGCTCTCACTGTGGAACACGCTACGTATAATTATCCGTGAGAAAACCAAGATTCTTCCAAATTCACAAAACATGGTTGAAACGTTCGTCCTTGAGCTTTATTATCGGGCATGGTAAAGGATAAACGCACGCACGTAATTTGAAGAGGTTTGAATTCAAATAACAAATCTGTTGATATTAATGCTATCAGTAGCCAGTATCAGACCCGTATCAGTATAAGTGCCGGAGTTAATTGTTGCTTCGATATCAAATTGGTACTCATTTTTACGCAGTCACATTTCATTGTAAAGTCTTGGTGAATTGAGATTTCGAAAAAGTATGATCCGATGATCCAACGCTGCTCTGGCGCCTACGTTTTAATATTAAGAACATAAAAGGAAGAGCATACATATATTAACTAAAACTTAACGAGCGTCCAACTCTTTCGGAAGGTGCCAAGCGATAGTTTTATAAACGTTGATGTAAATATCTAAAAGTACGTCGTAATGAAACGATCGTGCCACATCGGCATCTATGCTGAGATGCCGGTAAGTCTGTTACTTTTTGTCTTACTCTGTGTCTGTGGGCCGTGCAAACGGGGTCATGTTCACTCGTCTCATTTGTGTTCTTGTTTATGTTGGCAAAATATTCAGGAAGATCAAGAATGGTGTCTAAGCCAAGTTTAAACACAGTTTTTATTCCAATTGTCACCTATGATCATGCAAAGAATAAGATCGCGAATAAAAGCTGCTGAGACATCTTCCTGCTGTTGTGAGAATTACTTGCCGGGATAGGGTGAGAAACACCGCAGCAAATGCTTCTTCGTACGGAAAGGGCTGTGTCGATGATTTGGTCACGTGACATGAATGGCCTCATCTTCATAATTTTCTAGGCGTGCTTTGTTTAATATACAGTGAGACCTCCTTAATGAGACACTCTGTATTTGGGGCGCCTCTGAAAAGAATCGCACTTCATGCATACACTTGGTTTGTTCATACAAGCGAACCTCTGAAAACGGGGCACTTCTGAATTGGATCGTGGCAACGATCTCGCTCGGAAAACTTTTCGTTGCCTGAACAACAACCTCCAAATTGGAACTAAAGCCCAAGAGAAGTAGAAATTACATATGTCAGCGCTGATTGTGTAGATGTCTATTCTAAGTCTGTATTTGCTTTGATGCAAAAAATAGACGATTTCTCCGGAATGTCGGAAATGCGTACGTAAAAAAATCCTTGCTCTTGTTGCTGTTCCTACAAAGCACTCATTCATTGAAATTGAAGAGTACTTATTTAGTAGTTTATAATGGACAGTTAATATTTCAAGGACATTTTATTTCAGAACAATGTGTAATTGATATTTGTTCATATATAGAGGTTCTCTCATTTCGAGCACCTCCAATTTGGTTCCCATTTCTTAATGCATTGGAGTGTCGCATTATGGAGGCTTTACCGTGTCTAAAAATGCGCGCAGCTTTTTACTATACGTTTATCGCAACCTACTGTTTGATTATACAGCTTCATACCAGTGCATACCAGCTGCGATTATGAACAATTTGTTGGCAGAGGGACTGCTGTAGGGCGGGTATATACTGCAATTCTTAAAAGCACCCTTTATCAAATTCAGTAATATAAGTCAATATTTCATTGTAATTGTTTTTATACTTCAATTTGTTTAATTTGTTTGTTATCTACAATGAAGCCCTAGACAATGACATGCGAGATGATTTATCATTGTTTAAACGGAGGCAGGTTAGTTTGTTGCTAGTTGAAGTACGCAATATAAATTATAATGAGCTAGGAATTTGTATGGTGAAGCTCCTCTATAGCGGGACCATGATGATTGTTAGTTATGTAAAGGGTGGTCCAACGAAAACGAACGATGATAATTGTAAATAAAACAAAGTTTTCAGAGGATTATCTTAATAATGGGTAGTCGAAAAAGTTTTTTCGTATTTCTAATCAAACCTTTTTTCACAGACAATTCATGTGGTACCCAAACATCGAGCTTCTTTTTGTAGCCAGCCTTTTTTAAATGGTGCAAAACCGTTCGATGAGAAATGTTGAGTTCCTTGGCGATGTGACGGTCGTGGTCAATCTTTTCCATAATTTCAAAGACTTTTTCAACGATAGGTCGGCCAGAGCGAGGTGCATCTTTCACATCGAAATTTCCAGAACGGAAGCGAGCGAACCATTGTTGTGCTACACGAACTGATACAGCATAAAAATGTCATTAGTGGCTTGCGTGGCATTCTTCCCTTTTTTATACAAAAATTTCAAAATATAGCGAATTTCTTCATTATTTTCACTCATGCTTGAACAGCTGTAACATTTTTTCAACTTCTCCGAATAATTTATATATATAATAATTTTTTTTTGGCGAAATGAAGCTTAAAATGTCACCTTTCCAACACCATATGGTATGACACAATGTGATTGGTAGCACTGGAGATAGACGACTCCTACGACATCTATTGACAAAATACGAAACGGCTTTTTGCGGTTAACCATTATTTTTTATTATGACAGAAGGATCTATGACAATTATGTGTGAAACAAAATATCGGTTAAATGCTCGCCACGGTGGCATACCTATATCCGATGGTCCATATTGTCAATGACTCTGAGACATAATTGAGGTTCAATGTCGTTAGTGTGCCAAATTACCTTATCCTTTAGCTCTTGAATTGTTCTTGGCTTATTGACGTACACATTTTTTTTTAAATATCCCCAAAAAGAGAAGTCCAACGGTGTCAAATCACATGGTCGTGGCGGCTAATTAACTTCGCCACGACGTGAGATAACACGGCCATTGAATTTTTCACATTTGCGACAACACTTGCAACGCCATTCAAATAATGACGTATGGAAGTCATGGTAGGTATGTAGGTGTGACTGACAAAGATCCTCCAGGGATTTCGCTCCCTTAGACCTTTAAGGTCCAATGTGCTGTCACTACATCGGCTTTGCCGTCACTTCGTTGACCCACTAGACTAGTTCTCACTTACCTTTCGTTGGTGTGTGTACTTAATACCTATAACCTTGTCCTTTATATTTGTGTTCGCTATTTCTTCAATACTGGAAATAGCTGGCCATGTATTTTATTCTTATTTCTGCTAGGGCTGGGAAAGTTCCGAGTTAGTGTAACACAGTTCTCGTCCCTGCAGCTTCTGCAGAAGGCATTGTTGGATGCTCCAAACCTCCTGACCTGATTGCTAATTAGGCAATGGTCGGTAATTACGCCTACTGCCTGCTTTACTAATATTGTTCCTGTCAAATTCTAGGAGAGCTTTAGTTCTTGACGGATAACAATGTAGGCCACATAGTTTTCGATGAGTTACATATTTCCAGTTCCGCCCATCTACGGTTGGTATCGTTCATGGCGTCTGTCAGTAGGTGAGGTGTCACCTAATTTTGTGTTCGTGGTAGGCTCGATCCCCTTCTTGCTAATTCGTCGGCTCTTTGGTTTCCCGGAACACCCTTGTGCCCAGGGACGCAGCCCAGGTTAAGGTTGTATTTATCCGCAATCTGCTTTAGAGATAGAGAACAAAAGATCTTCCGGCTGCCTCTGAATAGCTGCTACTTCTGGCTGGAAAACACTGCAGTGGCTTGGGACCCACATGGCTATTGATAGCTCAGGCTTATGGAAGGCATGCTTCTGTGACAAAGTTTACATCTCAGATGATGTGGGACATTTACACCATTCCACTATCTGAAATAAGTACCTCCTAAAAACTCATTACAAATGCAGTGGACTCTCCCTTAGTCCAAACTCTCTATAACTAGAACATTTTCACCATATTCTACACACATTTCCATACGAAAACCTCTCTCTAACACTAACCCTGTATCCCGTGACGAGGAGAGTCCACTGTACGTTGCCTACCCAACACTAAACTGTACATAAGTCCCTTCATAGAGGATGACATAGTCTCCCTCTGAAAATTATCTCTAAGTTCGACATTTTTAAGCCTTGTCGAAGATTTACTCAAAGTCAACTGAATCTGTATCAGAGAACAGCGCTATTCAGCCGGTTATTCGGAAGTGAATCATTGGCTACTTAGCGGATATGAATCATGTTTGGGGGACGTAATGTGTGTGACCATGTGTCTTATGTCTCCCATTAGTTGAGTAGTTAGTAGATGGGTGGGATTGAAGTGAATTGTCAAGTGAATCACACCATCTTCATTCCGCCTACGGTCTATTTTCCGAATTTGCTGACGATCATGGAAGCGTTGTATTTAAAAAAAAATTATCATGTAGAAGCTGTAGAGCTACATCTGTCAAATTGGCTGTCATTCCATTCAGTCTGTTTGGTCCAATCACCATAAACGGACACAGCGTTCAACAACACGTACAAATGATGAACTTGTTTTATCAAAGTGAGAATGACTGTGTCAACAAACAAATTTGGATGATACCAATTCACATGAGATCCAAGAGCGTCCAATGCATTCCGAAAAAGTCACTGTTTTGGGTGGATTTTGGGATGGCGGCGCATCGGTCCATATTTCTTTGCGAACGAACTAGGCCATCACTGTCAACGGCGAAAATTATAGGTCGATGATTACCAACTTCTTTTGGCCTGAATCGGATAACATAGACAGCAACGACGTGTGGTTCGAGAACAGGACGGCGCTACGTGACACACAACTCACGTCACATTGGATGTGAACAGGCCACCGAACTCGTGCGATTTGACCCCGTTTGATTGTTTCTTGTCGAGTTTCCTGAAATTTCAGGTCTATGGGAAAAAGCGACAGACCACAGCGGCCTTCAAAGCCAACATAACCCATGCCTTCACCCTGATTCGTGCGCCAGAGTCATGGAAAAAGTGACATTTCGGATAACGAATAAAAATTGACGATGTCTCACACACGTTTTATTTTATTTGAATTTAAATATAGGATGCGCTAAATGAAAGAAGCTTTACCTAAAATGTGTTTTTCTTATTTATTTATATGCATTATATTATTATTATGGCTTTCGCATAAAGACTGGTATAACTTTTGTAGAGCCCGGGTAATATTTTGAAAATTTTAAATAGTAACCGTCTCAAGTAAACACGTCCGTTCTCCATAAAAACACACAATGGATCTCAATAGAATGACTTACTGGCTCAAAGGTCCACGAACGCAGAATGACGTGCTTACGAGCGGATATAATGTTGACATTTTGCATCAGTTAAGTGGCTGCTGGATGACCGAGATTTGTTCTTCTGACGAAGGGTGCTTTCTTGGTTCATTTGTGTTTAGTCGGAACAGAGTCGTTAAGTGTAAAGTCTGTAAAAAGTGGAACAAAGTCATTGACTGTAAAGTCCCAAGAGTATTGAACTAACTTTTGATTGAGACTGGGCTAGAACTGCCTTCTATCCTTGACATTATCGGTACGTTACTTTCAGTCATTAAGACTTTCGCCCGGGATCACTTGGTTTTCGTAACGAAGGCTCAAATTCGAATATGAAACAGGGCTTAGCTGTTGTCTCATCAAAACGCACTTTGTCATGTCAGGAACAGGGAAATTCGAAATGTGAACACAAATGGCGCCCGGTGCAAAGCTTTGATCAACACTTTCCTGTGTGCGCGAACATGTTTGAATACAACAGCAATGACTTTTTGAAAAGCTTGTGTGTTTGTTTCTAATGTTTCGTGATCTTGTTGAAGTTGATGATCTGTATACCGCGAAATTCGCATATAACGACGTCGGTTATAACGACCTTGTGGGTATAACGAAGTAAATTCTGATTTTACAACATATTTTCCATAAAAAATTAATCCTGATGTAAAATATACATAAGATCTGGCCCTTCAGAGTCGTTATATCCAGATTTTACTGTATTTACTAGCTAGCAACTTCACTGCACTGAGACGTCTAATTGTCGATATTGGCGATTGGCCTTTACGTAAATTCGCATGCCTTCATTTAACAATTAATATACTCCAGTATAATGCACGCATCGACAATTTTGACGCAATCAACGCTGAATGGAATTAAGTCGACAGCGATGAATCGAGCAATTTTAAAAATACATGATGTTGAACGCAACTAAGCAGTGTGCTTAGCTTATTATGTTAGCGTAGATAGCCTTGTTAATCACTAATAGAAAATGTTCGTTGAGTATAGTTCAATAATCATTTATGGTCTCATCACATACTTTTCTTGAAAATAACCTTAAATGTATTGCTCCACATAAAAAAGAGGACAGGAAGACGCCCATCGTCAAATAAAAAAAGGCGTAAAAAATCAGTCTTGAAGCGGCCACAACTTGCTATCGAGACCATAATGACCGCTTTATTTTGTTAAATTTCGTTTACGTAGCTATCTACGTACGGAAATGATAGTTGTTGGAATTGTTCGTAAGTTCTGGAGAGCAATTATGGGCACATTGAAATTTGCCGATGGTTTTGGCTACTTCCCTATTGGTTCTGACAAAATTATGGCAGGATCTTAAGTCCGCCTTCAGGATTCTGTCCAATACTTTTCACAGCAATGCAATTTTATATTAATCATTTATGTAATCAAATTTTATATTATTTTTTATATAAGAAGATGTGGATTAAATATTTATCAATTGTATTTTTTGATAAATATGTTCAACATTTTTACTCACATCTCATAGTGAACTGGGACAACTATGACAATTATATAAGACAGTCTGTGGCGTGACTAACTATGACGAACTCTATTCTTCTACTATCTTTATTTCATGTTCATGACAAGTGTCAAAAATAATTGTTATACACAATTGTTATATACAAATAAATGTTATATAATAAGTGTTGCCATATTTCATGAGACGTCGTATTAAGTTCAGTATGTACGCCACAAGTCTTCACGAATAATGTTGAAACTTACCACGGTGTCCTATTTTTTCTAGTATTTTGTGTTCTTTCGACTGGATCCAACCTCGTAATCTCCCCATTGCAATCGCTTCCTTTACATTTTCGAACAAAACATCCAAGTCTGAAATATTCTGAGTACTGACGGCATCATCACTACAAAGATGTTCTTTTGGATTCCATTCCGGACTTTGTGGTGGCCAGTCAAGGACATGCATGATGGTTCGTTGAAAAAATTGCCTGCAGAAAAGCTTGGGTTCATTGGAAGGACCAAATAACCGGCATGTTTTCCTCGGAAGAATTGCGTTTTGTAATACGTCAACATACAGTTCTTCGTTCCTCGTTCCTACAATACGATGAATTGAACGACGTCGGCTTTTGCTTTATTACGGATAAAAGTCTATTTGGGATCAAGTTCTTCACCTTTTACGCGTCGGACGTACCATCTACCTTCCATCCAACTTGATTTCTATTGATTTGTCGTCCAACCACTATGAATTTTAGCAATCTCTATCAGAAGCTTAGCAAAGACTAGAAATGCCATCTGGCTCACTCAGCTCAGGGGCCTTATTTTGTATCATTTTCGGATTCGGAAATGAAATCCGATACTACAATCAATTCGTATTTTGTATCACTTTCGAATTGGGTTTGAATGCTGCCAACTTTTTACCAGTCATTTTTCAGATTTGAGCTGTCAAAATAAAATAAACAGGCAGGCAGTTGCAAGGCGACTCAATTCAATATATTTCCTTAACATTTTAACACATCTAACAAATAAATAATATTATTTCTAAAAAAAAAGAATATCAATTATTGTTACAATAAATTTCCATTTTTAAACTTAACCCATGTTCCCAGATAACCTTAAATTAGACCTACATACTATTATTAGTTGATTTCAGCTTCTGTCCTGTCTTTTTTGCTTGGCTTTGAAATGAATATTTGAATAAATAAAGACAAATGTTTCGCAGGGGAAATAATCGCATATTTTTCACCAACTCTCACGTGTACAAATTTATTATTAATATATTGCTCTCTTTTCTCTTTTCGATGAAAAAAATTAATAACTTCCAACAAAATAATTTTTGAACAACCAATCCGATAGCAAAAGAGTTTTCAAATAAAAATCAGTAAGAGGTAATGATCTTAACCGCCACTCTCGGAATACAAAATAGCAATTCCGATTTTCCGATTCCTTCCTGATACTATAGCAATACAATATAAGGTCCCTGTTTTGATTCTCAATAAAACGCTCTTTACTCAAGTCAAAAGTTGGTTCGTGACCTTACTTTCAATGCGCTAGACGTCCAAATTCAAATAGTCTTGGCAGTTGTTGCCAATGAAACGGATTTGTACAAATATGGTTTTATTCACGTGAAGAGTTTGTATATAACAAAGGATGCGTCACAAATTGGTATACGGTATCCTATGACGAGACTTAGAACACAAATGCCGATAATTCTGCTCCGTCCTCAAGAACTCTTGTCAGCGGCGTCTGTGATTCAGTGTTGGTATCTCAATAGTCACTATAGTCAGCGCTATAGTCAGTAATTATTAGTGAGTTATTTTTATTCAGTACAAACTAAGTTCTGTTTTCAGCTGAGTATAGATTCTCAATAAAACACGCCTATTGTTTTCTAATTCAACCATGATTTCGTCAAATTCGGATCCAGGATCTTAACTGTGTTAGCATTGGGTTTTACCGAAATGCAGTTGTTTCGCATAACTTGAAGTCCTGACCTGACCAAGGGATCGCGGACGAAAGTCAACGTGATCCTAACAGCTGGAAGCAGGGTGCCCAGAAACTATAAATAAGAGACAGAAAACCTCAGTTAGCGACCAGCCTAACTTGATCAACGAAGTTACACCGCGGGTGGGCAACTTATAAGGGTTCACTGTACTTACTTACAAAATTGCTGACATCATTTAATACACTTCACTTTTGTAAGACCAATGTTATCCAAGAACCCTTCCCCTTAATTCTTCGAGACTTTCTCATTCATTTTCGCTTGGCTAAAGATAATTTGAAATTCCGTCTTGTGTTAAAAATAACCGCTCCACTTCCCAGTTAAAAATATACCTTCTTTCAAGCTGACCCCCACGAATGACAGCCCACACGAATTTAGTACAAGTCAATACACCTTTTCCATCCACAATACCTGGAGTTCGGATAAAAAGCAGAAAACTGAAAGCCCAAGCTCACAGTCGTGTATGAGAAAAAATAGTGCCTTTGAGGGTCATCTACGCCGCGTCGTTATGCGACTAAGCTAAAGCTAAAAAAGTCACGTGAATCTGTGTTCACATTTGATGCGATTCATTATTAATTAAGATTGCGAGACTTCCATTAATACATCGGCTCCGGTTATACGTGAACCCCAACATTTGCAAAGTATACCGTACGCACACATGTGTGCATGTGTTAATTCTTTGGGTTGTGTGACATCTCGATTTCCCAGTTGGGTGCACAAACAGGCACAGACGTACGACGCACGACGCACAACGAACGCCGAACAGAGTTCGCGAGAGCAAGACCGAGCTAATGCGACGCAGGCCCGTTTTAGCTGGCTCTTTGTTTTGATTTTGTTACGCGTTGCGTTTGATTTGCTCACTGATGTGCGTTGGTTTTATTTGAGTCGCAAGCGAACGTCTCATCCCCAGCGTGTCGGCACTTCCTAGTTCGTTGTCGCCCGATCTCTTGGTGTTCATGTGATGATTGAACACTCCACTGGTCGGCTGCTACGGTGGATGCATTGGCCTATGTTGACGGCCTGGGCAATGATTAAGTAGGCAATGACGTTCATCTTCCACTGCCACCCTGCAGCAATCTGAAATTATAAATAGCTTCGCGTGGCTATGGCTAATGAGTGCGGATGGAGGTGGGGGCAGGCGTAAAACGGAGGTGTCTGAAAGAGCAGCGTCACCTACGTCGCGCCAACTGAGAAATATGGGAGCATAGTTACGTTCTTGGTATTCAGTGCTTCGTCGGCGCGGCGTATAAATAAACCAGTCGCCACTTTAATTACATCACCGATGACATGAATATGAAGTTGTAGGTACCTGTGAAGTTTTTAGCCACAATAGGCTGTCACTCGGTTGTGTGGGCGGGTGGGTGGGTGAGAGAGGGGGTGTGTGTGATGCGGAGGAAAAGTGGAACATGAGATTAAGTGCCGTGCTGTTTGGCTGTCGCCGTCAGACTTTTAGCATAACTTGCACGTAATATTCGAGGGGAAATACCTAACATTAAATGCCCCATCCGTGACGTTTCGAGAATGGAAGTGTGGCCCAGAAACCGATCGAAGTGGGGGAAAATAGGATAATCGTTTGTTATCTGAGATAACTCCATGAAACTCTGTTCTAAACCAGTTGTAGGCCAACGGCAACGACTGGAGAGGGTGCTGATAAGGACGCATATGTTTTGCTGAGATAGGGCCTGATTTTGTTTCCATCAAAAACTGTCCGATTGCGTGCCAATAACTAAAAAAAAAAATGGCACACAGCAACACAAAATCCTGCACCAGCTGACGAATATAGATCAAATCGACTGGGTGTAAAAAGCGAATAAAAAAAATATTTGTTATTAAAGAAATACTTTAGTTGAAGACGTGTTGATGACAAGCTCACATACATTCTGCGCTCGGATTTTTAATGTGAGGAGCAAAGTACATTAAAAAAAATTTGTTGGAGAGATTATATTAATTTTTTTTCACGCACATACAGTTAAAGTGGGTGTCTCGAGATTGAAGCTGTTATTTTAAAATCCATTTTTGGACAAGAAATTATGTGTATAAAAGCACTTCTGCTGTGTTAAAGGTCTAACGAACCTGCTGTATGTACTTACATCCTTTAAGACCAAATTTAATACATTTATCGACCAACGTAATACTCTGCCTACCAACGTTGTCGGTCCCGAAGATACTAGCACTTCCAGTCGTGAAGACTGTGTCTTGCTCGGACGCAACGCTTGCGCACAATGCAAACATTATTGTATTACATGAGAGACAATACAGAAAACTTCTACAGAAATATTGTCTACAGAAAATTTGTCGGAGATTATGCTTAACTTCTTTCATGAGGCGAGCATGTTCGAATTGCTTTTACACTCTTCGAGCACATTGAGACACAATTTGCATATCAAGTTCTTTCATGAGGGTTCTGTCTTTGTGGGTCGCCGTGGCGTAGTCGGTAAGTCGACTCGTACGACAGGGTGCCAGGTTCGATGCTCGAATTTTTACCACATTTGATAATTCAGATTCAGCTCCACCTCTTTGGAGTCACTGAGAATGCTCAAAGAGTACTCCTGTAAAAAGCTTCTCAACTTCGCCTTTTGGACTCGGCATTAAACTGTAGATCCCTTTCATTCGTGAGAGAACAATAGCACGCACAATACGAGTGTTTGCTGAGAAGCTAGGCCCAGGTCCGCCTCGTACTGTCGCGCCACCCATATTATATTGTATTACAATGCTTAACTTCCAAAACAAAGACCTTTTCTTAGAGAAGATTAAATTTAAATGCCTTGCAATTATCGAGGGATACGTCTAAAAATGGCCAAAAATATTTTCTCTAACGTTTTGTGTGAGCATCTGAAACCATTCGTACATAATCCGATGGGCCCTTACCAGTGTGGTTTCAGGCATTTCCCTAAATTTTCACACTACGGCAGATCCTGGAAAAAAAAACTCAAAAAATGCAGATCGACACAGGTCTATTCGTCGTTTTCAAAGTCGCATATGACAGTGTGCCTAGAGACGAGCTGTGCAATGCCATGTCCAAACTGCCAAAATTCCGTGCAACTGTTCGCATATGTGGACGATATTGACGAGATTGGTCCAACACAGCGAGACGTCACAATGATTACTGGTATTGAATCAGAGTCGGCCAAAATGGGTTTAGCGCGGAATGAGGTGCTGTTGGCAACCCCTGTCCATGTTGGACTGTAGTGTTAGTACCAAGAATCTTCTTGTTCTACTGGTGCTACAGTCTGGGGGTGACCTGAGCTTCAGTTAACAAGGCTCTACAGCTGTCACTATCTGCCGCAAAGTTGTTTGAGGTCTTTCTTGTGCTTGTGCCAGCAATTTTGTGGCCTTCTTCCATTGCGATGTCTCACTAGTTCGGAGACGAGGTCACTTCGGGCTGGAGCAGTGTTGTCCATGCGCTCTACATAGCCTAGCCATTTTGTGCGTTGAATCCGCAGACGTCTGGTTAACATGTCGCTAGCCAAATATTGAACGCAGAACTTTTCTCTGGAAAAGATCAAGGGATTATTCATCTGCGCTTGAAATTGTCCATGTTTCCGCGCCATACAGCAGAACAGGTTTGATCAAGGTGTTATAAATGTTAGCTTGGTCCTTCGAGAGAAGGCTTCACTAATCACTTGCCTCTTGAGCCCAGAGAAGATACTTGATCGACGACGTCAAGCAAAGAAATTCCAAAAGAAATTCGCTCATGCGGACGGTATTTTATTGCCACCATCACATAAATAATATGACTATAACCATGTGAGTGAAGTTCAATTTGGAGCGTTAATAGTCCAGTCTGGGCCAGATCATCTTAGAGCTATGGTTTTTTTTTTATTACCTGCCATTATTCAGAGCGTTTAAGTACGATTTGTCTGATACTTAACTATAGGTATAATCGTCAACTGAAAAGAAAATATTTGTAAACCTAGATCCTTCAGAGCTATGGAACTATGGGCTTATAAGGGGAGCTCCTTATGCCGTTTTGTTGCCCACTCCAATATAACCTAGCCCAAAACATTTTCATTCCCGTAAAAAGTTGATTCCATTCATCAAAGATATGTCTTTCATTTTCCTTACCAACTTAAGAATATTCTACATTTATAATAGACTAGATTTCGTACCCGGCTTTGCCCGGGTTTGTTTCTCCACCTGCATTATTACCGCACTTTTTAATTTAAAACAATAATAAGACTGCTCGAACCAGAACTCTGAAGAATTTGAATTTTCTTTTGTCATTGATGCCTATCCCAATCTCTCATTCACATCCCTACTCATAATGAGTACAATTCGTTGACTGTGTGCATACATGTTGACGTTTGAATTATCAATGTGTGCTGCAGCAAAATTACGGTTTTTTCTCAACCATTTACACACAACGTGGAGGAATATCAAGCGATTCATAAAAAAAAGCTCTTGGAAATCCCATCTATGTACCTGCGCGCGATGTTCACTTGTTGTGCAAATTGAAGTCAAACTTCATGAACCATGAAAAAATTAGCCTATCTTGTAACACGGCTAATCCGTTCAGAAGTTCAATATTTACAATTTCAGCTAAATTGAATGATTTGTGTGTAGCATGCATAGATAATTTGGGTATGACAAAATAAGAAAAGTGCAAAAATTTATATCGTTTCCTTTTCGTTTGGTGACTCAGGCAATCGTTCGTATATGTTCGATTGAGACGTAGAAAAAAAATGATGGGTTGCATCAAAGCAAAATATGAAAAATGTGTGTGTATATATGGAAGAACACACTGGGGGATGGTTGATATCCACGACTATGCAACTTGAAATGGTTTCATACCGGATTGATGCAACCACTCTTATTTTGAGAATTTTATTCCTATTTAAAAAGTGCTCGTAACTTCCGAACCGTATGTCGTACCGACTTAAAACTTGTCACATTCAGCATCCAAATTTTAGAATGATTTTTGTTGTCGGTCATACATTTTTTTTCCATAATTTTCTTAATATCCATCTCTACATTTAAACTCATTTATTTCATATATATTCATTGTTAGGTTAGGTCGAACGACATAGAATACGATTAAGTTTAGATTAGAGTGCCCGTCTAGGACAAGTAAGTTAAAAGTAGTAACAATGTACGTCCAACTAGTCTTAAGCATTTTTGTCTAGAATTTAAGTCTGTTATGAATTTTTTAAATAAAAATGAACTAAAAAAAATAAATCCCGTTTGATCATCCAGATCGAATAAAATTTAGAAGCAAGCGCTAAGATAATTCGCAGAAGAGGTTTTCATGGTTTTCTGGTATCTTTCAGAGTTGTAAAGAAGCCATTAAATTTCTACCAAAAATACAAAATTCAGGCTGAAGTCCCTTCGATGCAATGGTTTCTAGGACGTCTTGGTAAACAAATCACACCATAACTAAACCCCTCTCACTTTTTTGATTAATCGGACCAACTCAAAATCTCGAAAACATCCCCAAACCATGTCATTTTCTACTCCTACAAAAGGTCTGACTGGCTGAGTTGCTTTAGTTTTGGCCAACACCGTACACAGTACAAAATGCACAAGAGTGTTAAGGGTTTGGACTGTGAGTGAGATTATACCTAGCATGCCAAAATGTTTAAGCCCGAGCACAACGTTATAAGCAGTTTATTTCATCTACGAAGTACAAGCTGCTCAAATTAATCAAATCGCTAGGGAAGATGTTAACTCGCGGTTGGTTGCTATGAGAAAGGGATCAAGACCGCGATTTCCATCGGCACTTTACCTAAGATCGTGACCTAAGACACAAAGTCCCGCTTCGCTGCAAAGCACATGTTTTAAAAATAGAACACCGTAAGTATGTCCCGCTAGTTGGGCATCGCGACAAGTGCATTACAACCAAATCGATTTAACGTATGGTTATCGATAAATTAGGGTAAATTATACAAAGTTAAGTTTTAGGAATTCAAATTAAATATGTACATCATTAATTAGTTAAGTTAAATAATTTATTTTGCTTAGATTCAAAATTCATTTCACAACAGACTGTTCTTTGTCGTACAGTATTGCCAACATTATGTGGATTCGTGGGACTTTATTAAAACTCTAATAATAATAAAACTCTAATAAAATAAACTCCAAAAGTGGTTTATGTTTCCTTTAAATTTTGTTGGGCAGGGCTATGGAAGGGGCTTACTTCTATTTACATGAAGCAACGAAAACGCAAATCATATAGATTTCTTCATTGAGTCTGCGACGAAGGACTGAAATGATGCGAGCTGCCTGAGGTGGGTCGAATTGTAACTGTGGCATAATCATCAAAATCAAAACGCGAAAACTGTTTTGCAAGCCCTCTTAGCCCATTGAAGCAGTAGTCTAGGTTTTTCCAAGCAGAGGTCACAGAAATTCAAGAAGCTGCCGAGGTAAACGATGAATTGATTGCCTGGCAGAAATGCTTGACTCCAATTTGGTTCGACGTTTTCGGAAATCTTTTAAGTTTAGTTGTGCCAGGAAAACATTCGTTCGATGGTTGCTGGTCATAAATATAATGGTGGAGCACTGAAATGTAAACCTGCTGTTACAAATATTGTTAGACCAAATTTTAGAAATGTCGCATCGACTTTCCCACGCTCCCATCTGAGCTATTTACCATGCCTGCAAAAAACAAAAGCCGTACTGTTCAAACCGAAAACCATCCTACTTAAATTACATTTGAACAGCTTAATTTGTACAGGGTTTTAAAATACCCTTTAAATCGCTAACCAACATACTTCACATAAATGTACGTATTTATTGTTAATTTAAAAGACGACAAGTGGCATAGCAATTGATTAAAAGAGGAAACAAGAAAAACCAGGAAATACCAAAGAAAATGACGTAAATGCTGACAGTACGTGGGGGAGACGAAGAGTAAAATGTCGACTGTCGGAAACGAAATGAACTCACTTCTCTTTGATACTTCACAGAAAATTGCAGAAAGACAAAATGGAAGAGGGAAAATGTTTTCTTTTTTATAAATAGAATTGAAGTCAGGCAAAAACGTCAATCCCATTTAATAGAGTAAGAAAATCAAATACAATGCAAGTTTTCAAGTTCATGCCTGCTACAGTTTGGCACATTCGGAATTGCTACGTAAGCTTTCAGCGAATATTTTCTTGAAACGACTGAATTCTAGTACAAATCAAAGTATCCGTATCAAATTTTATTTTTAAATTGTAACTGTTTTGTTTAATATTGAGTTTATATTTGAATTTGGAGTATAGATGCCCCGTCAAATGATAAAGGTTGTTCCAAAATGCATGCAAGATGTGATTTTATGTGCTATTTAATGTTCGCTTCGCTCCGTATTGTGAAAAATTCAAAAAAATTTGTGAGACAAGTCATGCGTCCCAAAAATCGGTTCAATTACAGCTTGACTCAATCTTGGTCGTAAAATTTCCTGTTATCATCGTGATCAGAAATGTTCGTCGTCGATTTTGTGTCATTGTTGAACAATGGCTTGCGACTAAATTCTCCTTGAGGGTGCCTACTCTAAGCCAATCGCGTCTTTTAGAGTTTGCTATAAATCTGCTGCACAACTTCCTTGTGTAGTATATTTATGATCACAAACAATGCAGCATTGATGCGGCTACTCTGCTTTTTGCGAAAAGTGGTTTCGTAAATGTAGATTTGAAAATCAAGTGTTTTGTCAAAAAATGACGAAAGTTAAATATTTTGTGTGGACGATTGGATGGCGCAGTTGGTAGAGTGCCTGCCCCTAGTTAGCAGGGTCCACGGTTCGAATTCCAGTGAAAGCAAGGTTAATACGCTTTTATCTGGTTTTCAAATCCGGTCCGGTCACCATTTCCCGTTGTGATCAAATTAACGGCACCATCACTGGAGTGGTCAATCGATGGTAGTAGTCTGAGTAGGGGTATCACAATGGACCAATATGGTTTAAGTGTGCTACCTAACCTAACATAAATATTTTATGTAACTTGCAATATTGGTGTTTTCTGCCTTGCGCTACCCTTATTTTAAGGAAATGTTAAATCAAAAACTTAAGCGACATGGAAGCTGAGCAAACAAAGTTTTTCTTCTTCTTCAGGTGGCGCTACAGTTCGGGGTGGACCTGGGCCTCAACCAGTAAGCCTCCCCAGCTGGCACGATCTTTTGCCAGCTGTCTCCAACTGCGCACACCAAGTTGGTTCAGGTCCTTCTCCACCTGCGTGCGTCCCACTGGTTCGCCGTCGAAGACTCTTCGGGCTGGAGCAGTGTTGTCCATGCGCTTTACATGGCCTAGCCATCTTAGGTGTTGCAGCCGAAGACGCCTGACTAGACTCATGTCGCTGTACAGCCCATACAGTTCGTGGTTGAATCTTCTCCTCCAGAAACCGTCAACGCAAACAGGACCAAAGATCGCACGTAGAGCTTTTCTCTCGAAGAGACCAAGGACTTCCTCATCCGCTTTTGAGATTGTCCATGCCTCCGAGCCGTACAGCAGGACTGGGATGATCAAGGTCTTGTATAAAGCTTGGTCCTTCGAGAGATGGCTCTACTACTCAATTGCCTCTTGAGCCCATAGAAACAGCGGTTGGCAAGAGTTACTCTGCGTTTGATCTCGGTACTGATGTTGTTTGTATTGTTTACTGCGGAGCGGAGGCAGACGAAGTCCTTGACTACCCCGAAGTTGTAGCTGCTCATTGTGACGCTCTGTCCAAGACGTCGATGTTGTGTGTCCTTTCTTGATGACAGCATGTACTTCGTTTTTCCCTCCTTCCCAGCAAACGCCTCATTGACGGCTCGCTGTGTTCTGCCAATCACGTCAAAGTCGTCCACGTGTGCTAACAGTTGTACGGACTTCTGGAAGATCGTGCCTCTAGTGTTGGCGTGTGAGTCTTGCACGATCTTCTCCAGGATGATGTTAAAGAAATCACATGACAGCGCGTCGCCTTGTCTAAATCCTTTTTTGACATTGAAGGTCTCGGTGAGTTCCGACCTTGATGGAGCAGCGAGAATACACCATCGTCATCCTGCACAACCTGACGAGTTTGGCAGGAATGTCAAAACTAGACATGGCGTTGTATAGCTCGTCCCTATGCACGCTGTCATATGCGGCCGTGAAATCGACAAAAAGGTGGTGGGTGTCGATCTGCATCTCTTGGGTCTTTTCCAGGATCTGCCGTAGTGTGAAAATCTGGTCGATGGTGGACTTCCCTGGCCTGAAGTCACACTGATATGAACCTATCAGGTTATTTATAAACGGCTTCAGGGGAGTACACAAAACGGCAGAGAAGATCTTGTAAGCCATGTTCAGGAGACTTAATCCCCTGTAGTTGGCGCAGTCAAAGGGGTCTCCTTTCTTGTCGATCGGGCAAACGATACTGAGATTCCCCTCATCGGGCATGCTTTCTTCCGACCATATCTTACAGATGAGTTGGTGCATGCGCCCAACCAGATCATCTCCAGCTGCCTTAAAGATTTCAGCGGACAGTCCATCTGCACCGGCAGCTTTGTTAGACTTCAGTCTTGACATTGCTATCTTGATCTCGCGTAAGTCGAGGATCCGTCTGGATCCGTCCGTGTGGAAATGTATATCGTTACCAAATGGCAGATTGCCACCATACCTCAGGTCTTTTTTCGGAATTAGGCTTTTGAAGTTTTTCTCTGAGAAGTAAACACGTGAAGTGTAATCCAGATTAGTAGAGCCAAAGTCCTTATTCTATTAGGATTCTAGCATGTCTGGACGTATGCCTACGGATTACCCCCCTATCACTGAACACATACCAGATGAACAATATTCCCTCCTTCCTGCATAGGTACACAGAGTTCAAATTAATTTTGTCGTAGAATTAGTTTTACTTAGCTGTTAAATTTGACATAGAACACTCTCACAAATATACGCCATGTTTGATAATGACGTTCTCTCATTTTTTTTAGTAACCCAGGTCGACGCAGTGTGTTGTGCATGAAAATTAAATTGTGTGCATTAAAATACAACGCCAGATCAAGCGCACTATTGTGATGCAGGCATTATTGTAGATGCACTCCGCTCATGAGAATAACAGCAGTGCACAACTGGTTGTTGTAGAAGCTAGCTAGCTAGTCCACCTCGAACTTTTAGATCACTCTGTCAGTCAGCCACACAAGTGAACATACAGTTCCGTTTGAATGTAAACGCAATCACCGACTGACTGTAGCTTATGATCACTCATTTGTTTAAAATTCATGTGACCATAATCCCGATGGGTGTACTCCAATCTGCTGGCTTTGTCTCAAATAAAAATCGTCACTCATTTACGGTGTTACCAATTACACCACTAAAAGAGCATTCAAAGAACAAAAATTGCGCGCTAGAATATTTTCTATTCATAATGTCAACAATTATATTAGCACCCCGAACAACTAGTAAATCAGTATCAGACACCGCGAGCAAACTGCGCAGAAGAGAAGCACTGCAGTCGTCAGTTGTTATTCCGTCATTCCATGAAAAAAGAAAAAAAAACTCACATAGAAGCTTTTCCCAATTCACCGCTGTCGTTACCGGGTAGTGTTCAGTGTTCACGTGCGCGTTGCGAAAGCAAAGCGCAAATACGTATCAAGGCGTACAAAGATATAGGAAAAAAAATTTCAAGGAATCCCCCCATTTTGAAGACACAATCATTCATCAACAAACACACTTGGACGGGCAGACATCTTTACCCCCTTTACATTGTGAGCAAATAATTTCAAGAATTCCGAAATCTGAACACCAATTGGGGCGGCACATGATTGTCTAACGGTTATATATATGCGCATTGAATGTATGAATTTGTCGCGGTGTGTGTGCTTGTGTTTATCAATTTTTTTTATCACACGACCAACGTTTTTATTTGATGGTTGTTTTTTTTTTTTTGTTGATTAAGAACAGGAGAATTAGACACATACATATTTCCTATGCATTAATGTGTATGTGTGTACAATCATATCAAGGCAGTGCTTTTTTTTTCCTACCACGCCATTGGCATCACTCTACTGCCAACCATCAGTCAAGGCACGCTATCATTAGGTTTCACCGGAGCGATAATTTGCGGACATTAAGTACAGCGGCAGTTGCTGCTGCTGGTGTGTCGTTGTTGTTGTTTGGACTGTGGTGCAATGTTTTTGTTTACATTTCCAATAAATCATGTGCCTTTTAGAGGAAGGTTTGAGCAAAAGTCAAGGAACTACATATTGTGCCACCTTACTGCTCAACTACGCGGCACATTACAATAATCATGGAATGGTCGGAACAGTATAATAGGTAAACAGAGATAGTGAGCATTGAAGGCGCCAAATGAGTGACGCTGTTTGTCTGTTTGTTAATCTGGAATTGTGAATAGCATGCTAACTTTCGTGTGGCGTGTTAGGTTAAGTTGAATTTGTATTTAACAAAAAAATAAATATTTTGCTTTTTAGATTGATGTTTTTATTTCTGCTGAATGCTGATGAGTCTAAATTCATATTTATTAATTATGAAAGTTTGGAGAATAGAAGGATATTACTTTGCCCACCTGAGGGGTGGAACAATTTCGTTCAGAAAATTGATTACAGGGGGGTTCACATGGTTAAACGTACCGGAAGGACTTGATGACGCTAGCGTTCTCATTATCAAACATTTCAATGACGGTGCACGTACTTGTATCGCTTGGAATAGACGAAACGGTATTTTAAATTTACAGGAAGCGAAATTGCGTGAAAGAATGGATTCAAAAACGATCGCATTTTTTTTTTGGCTAATTTGCAAACAGAATTAAAACTGAAGTCTCCAGCGGAGTATCAAAACTTTTACAGCATGGACGCGGACACTTGCAGTGAATTCCTAATTGGACTCAAGCCCTGCTTTTCAATTAGTTTTTATATTTTAATATATTCTTTCCAGAATCGAACATTTTCACAGACAATTTTTTTTTTGCATTACTTTACACTTGAAAATGTTTCGCACATGAAATCTGAATCAACTTGGAGACCTCCGAATAAGTCTACCCAACCATCGTCTAGCTTCAATAACAAACATGTAATCCGTGGGCTCCAAAATTTCTAAAAAATAACAAACATAAACTGTTCAAACGATCAAACTTCAGACAGTCAGTACATGTCTGTCCATGTCTTACTAAGAGACTAAGGCAATAAAAGCTATAGCATCGGATATCTTGACTTCGAAACTAGTGATGTTATATGCAGACCTTGTGAAATATCCTTCCCAAAGCTGGGGAGTAAGGCACACACGCATACAATGAAACGACAAAGTGGACAGCCTGGTGAAAACTGGATCTGTGTTGGGTGAATCTACGGCAATCCATTACGTATGTTAGCTCAATCTGGAAATCGGAGCAATAGCAAGGTCCATTTGGTCCCCGTCATCACATCACTAATCAGCTTAGTCGTAAGGAAATACAACCGCTCATAGGAGCCCTTGCCTGGCACTGCGCATAGGCACCCATGCAGCGTCACTGAACATACCACACAATGAATTCTGTAGAAGCTGCAGAGATGAAAATGCGAATTCCTAGTCCTAACAAGGAAACAAAAACAGTTCCTGTGAAAGGACTTCTTTGCAGAGCTGTAGGACTTGTGCGGTGTAGAACTAAAAAATCTCCTCAACCCGGATGGTCTCTTGGTAGAAAAACCATCGTCCCTCAAGGGCACAATGGACCCATCATGCTGATCTGAGTGAGGCACGGACGTAAGGGCACCCATTTTACCGACCTACCTAGGTTAGGTTAGGTAGTGGGGCTGCTAGTGAATTCACAAGCACACTTAGACCATAATGGTCCATTGTGATACCCCTAATCAGACTACTACCACTGATTGACTACTCCAGTGATAGTGCCGTCAATTTGATCCCAACGGCCAATGGTGACTGGACCAGATTTGAAAACCAGGTAAGAGCGTATTAACATTGCTTTCACTGGGATTCGAACCGGGGACTAACCAGGAGCAGGCACTACCAACTGCGCTATCCAGTCGTCTACAGGCCTACCTACCTACCATTGAAGTTTCTATTTCCATTATTAAGGGATTATAAAGTCATCCACGAGAGTGCTCGTGAAGGACTCGATCTTAACAAAGTAATTTTCGATGTCTTCTGTCTTCGATGAGTTACTTGACGAACATTCATTTTGAAAACGTTACCAAATTGTGGATTTTCTCGTGTTGACCGAGCTTTTTCGTAATTCTAAAAAATTAATCCAACAAGTCATAAAATCTTGTTAGCCAGTTGATATCGCCAAAACGCAAAACAACTCACTCAGTCACGGTCGAGTTGAGTGCTGTGTTGCAACCATATGTTAGCTTGTCAAGATGCAAATTCAAATGTAAAATATGTCCTAGTGTGCCGTAGGACAAATCAAGCCAATGCTGAGCTTTTCGACCGATTACCTTATGGCAGCCCCCACTTTTGGAAGGGCGTGCATTCCTCACAAAACTTGAAGTGAAACCAGTCTCTGAAGTTTTGCTAATATGGACTCGCGGTAATCCGACAAATATTTTACAACTCTTTGTCGGTTAATACAATTTGTCTATGCAGTATTGTCTCAAGCCCCTTTAGGTCGAAAGCGCGGAGGCAGGACCCCTATAATCCAACAAGTTAGAAGGAATAAAAGTCATACTCTTTTACGAATTTCAAACAATATTCACCCAATTTGTGATATACCGTGGACTCTCCTTAAGTCGAACTCTCCATAAGTCGAAACTATCCCTAACTCGAACTCTTTCGCCATATTTTACAAACATTTCGCTCAATTTTCCATGCAAAAAGCTCTCTCTAAGTCAAACTCTCTCTAACTCGAACAAATTATGGTATCCCGTGACAATTCGACTTAGGGGGAGTCTACTGTATTTACTTATATCTTTATATATTTATATATTTTTATATAAAATATATATATTTATATATTATATACAAATATATATATTTGTCGTGTCCAGCTCTCAATTTTCAGAACCAGAAAAGAAAGAAAAAATGAACAACAAAATGAAAAACTGAAATTCACGCTGTGAGATTGTTCGGTTTGACAACCTTTCTCGGACGGATTAACTAGAGATAGTTTCAACTAAATTTGAACGAAATCTCGAGGTTTCGAAACCCCGATTAAGCATGGCAAGATCTAGGAGATTTGGATAAAATTCATGAAATCTCGTAATTTCGTTAATTTGTTCAAATTAAGCCAAATAACATCGGATGACAGTTAAATTTGACCTATGGTTATCAAGTAGGGAAGTAAAATCTGGATCACGAAATTGGTCACCTTATATCTTGGATCAGACTTTCTCAAGTCGTGTGTTGAGCATGACTAAAATTGAAATGTCCTAAACTTGATTCAATCTCTAAGGTTGTTGTCAAATTTGTCTAAATTCTAAAATTAACAAAAAAGACTATATTTGATGACCTCATTTATACATTTAATGCCATTAAATTTATTTTCGTCTGAAATCTTATCTGTTGTAATCGCTACTACGAATAACGCCCATCGTGCCTGAAATTCACATTAAAGTCAAATCTGGCGACATGTCTATCTGACAGAATTATTGCGATACGTCAAAACATTCCTGGCTATCCGAAATGACCTTGGCATACAATTTCACACCTTGTCTGTCTAGAATTCATGTATCGGCGAGACAAAGTAAAGAATCTTGCAGGTCGAGAGGTATCAATCATTCTGTTTCGCAGTCACTCTCTTTTGACAGTCCATTTTATTGGTGTGCAATATTAAGCGCACGCCTTGACCTGATTTCGAAACCCGTCTTGTTTTTATTTGCGTATCCAAAAACGACTATTTTAGAGACATCCGACCTATCCACCTACGAATTTGATGGATTTTTTTGTCAGGTAATCACCAAATCATGTAAATGGCATTCGACATTTGGTCCGCAAAAAGGTGAGACAAATATTAAGGGACAGTAGTCGTATAGCGGTTGTCTGCTGATTATGCTGTCTGTTCCGATACTATTTATATGTATTCATCATAATCAGAATGTTTTAACTTTTGGCGGGTGATGATGCTCTAACTCCTTAGCAGATTATCGTATTTTCATGAAAATTGGTAGACACAATACTTGTGCTCTGAAATAGAATATAGCTCTTTTGGTACATATCCATGGTCTTTGACAAGGTGGTGCAAAATGAATCATCCTATCGGTCAGCACAACGGGCCTATCTTTGGCCTAAGTGTGGCTACCTTTTAGGTATTCAGCCACTCTAGCCTATCGGAAGATGTTATAATTTCTTCGTGGTTCGTCAATTATATTTGACATGTGTGCACTAGACAGCTGTGCACAGGCAACCAATGGAGAGCTGTACTCCGCAAAACCGTGGAATAATTGTGTCGATTTTTTCAAACCAATAATCCGTCGGTGGTCTTAGCGCAGCGTGAATTTCGTCAGACATCTGTCTATGGGAGTAATTTATGTCGCGGACACAAAGTCTCAGACAATAATAATAATAAATAAAAAAAATAATAATAATAAATCAAATAATAATAATAATAATATGGGTGGCGCGACAGTCTGAGGCGGCCCTGGGCCTAACTTCTCAGCAACCAGCTCTCTCTCGAATGAAAGGGATCTACAGTTTAATGCCGAGTCCGAAAGGCGAAGTTGAGGAAGCTTTTTCTAGACAGGAATACTCTTTGAGCATTGTCTCGAAAGAGGTGGAGCTGTGAATTATCAAAGGTGGTAAATTCGGGTATCGAACCTGGCAGCCTCTGCGTAGGAGTCGACGCACTTACCCACTACGCCACGGCGACCCACCACGCCTCAGAAAATCCCAGCCCTTAAGAAGAATATTCGACAGGAATGCGAACAGTTATCATCGGAAAAAAAACGGGCATAAATGTGTATCAACACTGTCGGCAGTGTTTGACGGGTATCATCTGTTCTACTTATCAGAAAAAAAAATTAAAGATCCAAATATAGATTTTCATTACTCAGTCATTTATCTTTATTGAGCAAAAAAAATTAAAATTGGATGATTAATTTAGTACCACCTGGTATAAGTTGTTACGAGGTTGAAATTAATAAAAAAAAAAAAAAACAAATAATTTTTTTTTGTGATTCATATTTGTGTTGGAAAGAGAACGAAGGGATCTAGTAATAAATAATTTACTTATTCGCCAACGCCTTATCAGGCCAACCTTCGGAGGGGTCTAAGTTCTGGCACACTGCTTCCAGTCAATACCAAGCTGTTTTGCATCCGCGATTACTTTGTCTTTCTACCGGAGAGGTTCGGTTTTCCTGAGCCTGATTCAAAGACTCTTAGCTGGAGCATTGGTGTCCATGCGCTCGATGAGGCCAAGTCACTGCACTCGACGGATTTGCCTTCCTTCACCATGACTACATCCACATCTTCGTATTCTTCCCATTCACCTTCCTCGGAGACTTAACCCTTTTTGCTGAAACATTGTTGTTCATTCGCTCGATGGGGCCGAGCCAGTGCAGTCGATGACGGATTTTTCCTTCTGTACTACATCCACATCCTGTTACAGCTCGTAGAGTTCGCGGTTGTGTCTTGTTCTCCATTCGCCTTTCTCGCAGACAGGACCATATATCCGACGTAGAATTTTTCTTTCGAAGGCACCAAGAACCAGCTCTGCAATTTTGCCTAGCGTCCGATTATCGGCTCAATATAGCAGGACCTGCAAAATAAGGGTTTTGTAGAGCATGGTCTTGGTCCTTCGTGTCAGGAGTTTTGAGCCCAATTGTCGTCGTCGCAAAACCGTCGAGCACCGCTTGTCAGGAGTGACTCTACGTCGGATCTCCAGTGGGATATCGTTTGTGGAGTTCACGTTTCCTCCCAGGTTGTCAAAGTCCTTTACTACCTACAAGAATGACTTTTGGTTGACAATATACATAATTATTTTTGTCCTCATTGAGCTTAAGACCAGCTCGTTTCGCCTCTTCTTCAATCGTCGTTATATATATAACGCTCGACGATGTGGGTGTTATCTGCGTCACCCCACAGTTTGACTGACTTGTAGAAGTTAGGTAGGCAGATTAATGGGTGGCCCATACAGTCTGGACTTTAACACAATGGGCCTATGGTTGGCCGGCCTAAATGAGTCCGCATGCGCGGCAGTCAGCCACCTCAACCTAACCTACAGTCTGGACTTACTTAGACCTTGAAGAAGTTGTAAAAGAAACTTGCAGAAGATGGTGCCTTCTTGTTAACAGCTGCCCGCCGCTGTATCTTCTCTAGTACATACCAAATTGGAGAAGCCACACGACAACACATTTCCCTGCTGAAATGCGTTGCAAGTTTCGAACGTCTTGGAAGATCTTGAACCGATCTGGATGGTTCATCGCGTATGCGTTAGCCTGGTGCCACACGCCCGGGATCCCGAATTCAACCATAGCTTCCAATAGATCCTTGCGATGAATGCGGTCGTATGCTGCTTCAAAATCGATGAAAAGGTGGTGTGTATCGATTTGAAACTACCTAGTCTTCTCCAGGATTTGCCTTAGTGTGAATTTTTGGTCTACCTATATAGTGGTTTTTCCGGCTCGGAATTCGCACTGGTACGTGCCGATTAGTTGTCCCGTGAAAAAAGGCCTTAAACGTTCACACAGTACGCTGGAAAAAATCTTATAGGCGACGTTGAGCAGGGATATACATCCGCAGTTCATGCAAGAGTTTGGATCGCCTTTCTCGTGGATGAAGCAGGTGGAGCTGATATTCCAGTCGTCTTAGACGTTCACACAGTATGCTGGAAAGAATGTTATAGGCGACGTTGAGCAGGGATATACCTCCGCTATTGATGCAAGAGGTTGGATCGCCTTCCTCGTAGATAAAGCAGGTGGAGCTGATATTCCAGTAATCGGGCATGCCTTCGTCTTCCCAAATTCTTCAGCAGATCTGGTGCAATGCTCCCTGCCAAATTATCGGCGGACCTTGAAGAGATCTGGTGGTAAGCTACTAGAGCCTGCGGCTTTGTTGTTCTTCAGCATTTTAATGGCAATGACGAGTTCATCGACCGGAGTTGGGATGGATTTCCTGCTTCCCTATCACTCTCGCCTGGTCAACAAGAAGAAGACGACGAAGTCGAATGAAATCATGTAATGATTTTCTGTTTCCGTGAAAGAACAGAAAGAACAGGCCAGCATTTGAAACAAAGATTAAGCTAATTTTGTAACTGGTCTCTTATTATTTCGAACATGACGTTTCTTATTAAACCATCACATCAGACGTCCGAAAGGGTATGCAGTGTGGTCATGGAACCATTTATCATAACTCTGAATCGTAATGCATTGCATTTGTGAACACTTCTAGCCAATGACCAATGTCACCTCAATATAGAACTGATGACACACGTACTTCCTTCAGATAGGAATTAACAAAACTAAAAATAACTCTGAATTGCATTAAGGCTGCCCGCTGAGCTTTGTTGATTAGGGTCACTTCATGTGAATTTCAAAATTGTGTGAAAAACGTTACGTCAGGTGTTTATTACTGCTTTCCTTTGTTTTGTTTTGTGTCAATTATCAATTATTCCCAGACAAAGTGCAAGGCACGTACCATGCGAAGATTAATTTAACCTTTCTAACATGAGTGCGCAATTGGTTGAAATTTCTTTTGATGTTTATTTGAATTCGGTCTCGTGTGTTAATCACGGTCCTTTTGGTAGAAGATTATCCATATGTACATGTGGGGACTTCACAACTGAATATCCTTTAATCATTTAATGCAAACGTTTCATAATGCTTATTGAATATGGGATGGGGTCGGGGTTGGGGTTGGAAGTTGGATGCTGATGTTCATTCACAAAATAATCGCATCGATGGGCAGTTTGACAAATAAATCAATAATAATAATAATTAAAATCGACGCATCGTTTTGTGGATTGATTTATTTAAGCAAGCAGAACGAGAGAGAAAAATCTCCAAATTGTATTTTCCTCCGCCATTCATCGACGGCCAGTTGTGGATAAACATCAGCTGAGAGTTGGACCTTACTGTTTTGCGCAGGTAACTCCAGAGATTGAGTCCAGAAGAGACGACAGGGTTGCGCATTTCCCCCAAGTGTATTCTGTTATTGCTCCTACACTAAATTTTCATTTTGTACACACTGGAAAACATCTATGTATTTATGTTGGAAACTGGAGTTTTAGAGGTCTTGTGGATGAAAGTAAAAGAAAATTTATAAAGGACCGGATATAGATCGCATTGATGATGTGATTGAGTAAAGGACTAAGCGACATTCGAGAAGGGTAATTGAAGACGATTGATCGTAATTTGGAAAAGGAAGCTACAGGCGAAGTAAGTAAAACTGGGTGGGTACCCATGACGTTGTCGGTCTCTGCGTTGACTCCTTCGCAATTGAACCTCGCTGCCTGGGTTCTACTACCGATATGACCAAAATATGTTCCACGCCCACCTCTTTCAAGTCACTGACACTGCTTAAAGAGTAATTACTCTCTAGAAAATGCTTCTCAAACTTGGAAGTTCGGAGTCGGCTGTAAACTGTAAACTTCCATTGGTGGAACGTTGTTGCCCATGCGCTCGTTGTTGCCTATGCCAGTGCAGTGAACGGATTTTTGACTTCCGGACTACATCCATATCCTGATACAGCTCGTAGGGTTGTCTCCATTCACCTTACACGCAGCTCGGGCTATATATCCTCAAGGTAGAATTTTTCGAAGGCACCATGAATCATCTCTGCCGTTTGTCGTCCAGCTTTCGACTATGATGGATATGGAGATTATCTTGAAGCCTTTGACAAATGGTGTTAAACATGTGAACTCTTTGGGTGATCTCACAAGTGGTTAATGACAACATACCACCTTCTGTTCGCCGACTATAGGATCGTGTGATTAATATAGAACTCTCAGTATCGTCCCGATCTACAAGAAAGCAGACCCCTTTGACTGCGCCAACTATAGAGGGATAAGTCTCCTGAACATCGCTTACAAGATCTTCTCTGCCGTTTTGTGTACTTTTCACAATACGGCAGATACTGGAAAAGACCCAAGAGATGCAGATCGACACCCGCCATCATTTTGTCGATTTGAAGGCCGCATATGACAGCGTGCATAGGGACGAGCTATACAACGCCATGTCTAGTTTTGACATTCCTACCAAACTCGTCAGGTTGTGCAGGATGACGATGGAGAATTCTCGCTGCTCCATCAAGATCGGTAACGAACTCATCGAGACCATCCACTTCAAAAAGGTGCTAGACAAGGCGACGCGCTGTCATTTGACTTCTGTAACATCATTTTGGAGAAGATCGTCAATGGCCAAGACAAGAGGCACGATCTTCAAATTGCATACGTGGATGACATTGACGTGATTGCCAGAACACAGTGAGGCGCTGGCATTGAGATGGATTCGGTCAAAATGGGTCTAGGGGTGAATGAGGACACAACGAAATGTATACTGTTCTCATGAATTGTCATACAACATCAACGTGTTGAACAGAGCGTTACAATAGTCAACTTTAACTTTGAGGTAGTCAAGTCTTTGCCTACCTCGTCTCCGCAGTAAATAGCACGAACATCAGTGCCGAGATCAAACGCAGATTAACTCTTGCCAACCCAGTCCGTCTATGGGCTCCAGAGACAATTGAGTAGTAGAGCCATCTCTCGAAGGACCAAGCTGACTTTACACAAGACCTTGATCATCCCAGTCCTGCTGTACTGGGCGGAGGCATGGACAATCTCAAAATAGGTTGAGGAAGTCCTTGGTCTCTTCGAGCGAATAGTTCTGCGTGCGATATTTGATCGTGTTGGCGTGAAGGATTTTTGAAGGACTTCTCCTTCAATCACGATCTGAACGGGGTGTACACTGTACAGCGACATGAGCCTAGTCAGGTGTCTACTGATGCAACGCCAAGGAACCAGTTTCCAACTCAAGTGGAGAAGGACCTCAACCAACTTGGCGTGCGAAAATGGATGCAGCTGGCTAAGGATCTGCTGCCGGCTGGATAGACTTGTTGGTTGAGGCCCAGATCCACGCCCATGCCCACACCGGACAGTAGCGCCTTTAGAAGAAGACGAAAAGTCGAATGAAATCGTGTAAAAACGGAATGATCTGTTCTAGAACATGTAAGCCATGAAACAACAGAATTGGATGTATTTAAGAACAGACTAGCACTTAAAACAAAGATTAAGCAAATTTTGTAAATGGACTCTCATTATTTGGGACATTCGGAGTAGAAAAAAGGGTGAGCAGTGATCAGGGAACTGATTGATTTTATGGTCAATCAATGTCTCCTTAACCGTGTTCCGAACCTATGACCGGACTTCCTCTTAAACTAATCCATCAAGTGAATTTATAATGCTTCCAAGTTGTTGCATAGCATACAACGGATAAAGTTTAAACTTTAAATGTCGAAACTTTTGAGCCATTAAAATGAGGATAATTCGAAAATCGTGTTCTGTCAAGTTAAAGCTCGTTAGAAAAATACGTTTGAAGGCTCAAAACGTCCGCAAATAGTATTGATTTCTATTTCCGAAATTATTTCGCACACACTACAACTACTGATGCATTATATGAATCATCAAGCGGACGTAAAAGACCAAAGGTTCAGTAACATTTCTGTGCTGTGGACATTCCATAGAGCATCACAGAATCGTCCTTCTTCCTCCGTCATGAATAGGAAAATGTGCAGCATAGGAGTTAGGAGTAAAGCACTGGCTTTTATTTGCCTTTCACTCGAATAAAAATTAATTTTCTAGTGTGCTTGGGATTTTATTTTCCTTATCATTAGGTTGATTAGTTTTTCAGTCTGTGTATGTGGGTATTTAAGGAGGAACAAGTTGAAATGTCGAGTGGCTGGGGGGGGGGGGGGGAGGGGGCTATTGGGGGCTGTGTGAGAATGGTTATTTTTGGGGCTGGTGGGCGCGCTGGGGTCAGTTAACAGGCAAATAGATTGATGTTCTACGTCAAGTACTTGAAAGTATTCCTTTCCTGCAAACACTGAAGTGTGTGTGGGTCGTTGGTTGTGATTGTCAATATTTTAACTCGTTTCGCAATTGATGTTAGTGCCGGCACATTTCGGGCGTTTGCTTAATTTTCATTTAAATGTGTATCCTTATTATTATAGGATCTTTTTCATTCAACAAACAATTTTACATGTAAACATTGTATTAACAAAGTTGCTTTTCTTTCTATTTCAGGTACGTATTACCAATGATTTGTTTGGTCTTAAATGAAAGCCTTAAGTGGTGTGGGTAAGCGAACATTTGTGAACTTGGTTTCAGTATGCTGATGAGCTTTATCGATTATCTTAGATCGTATTTGAGGGCCGCACAGTGGTCTGCTTTGTATTTGAGCGCGGAAATACGAAAGATCTCATGACATATATTGAGGAGTGCCATCGACAAAATATACCCATTGAAATTTGATTGCAAAAATTCTGCCCGTTGTTTCGCATTAGAATTTGATTTCGTTTCGATCTGGAACCTTTTGGGCTTTATTTGTTTTCAAGCCCAAAGTTCTCTTCACTTTATTAACTAAAAAAAATTGAACATTCTGCTAAGGTTGTCAAATGACGTTCAGAAATATTCGACTCAATATCTTAGAGGTCTTTTTTGAGTTCAGCTTTCGGACCAGATCCTCTTTTCTTCCAACTGAGAGGCTCTCTTTTAATTCTTAATCAACCTTATTGTAAGTTTCGCCTGAAGTGCGTTCCACGTGAAAAAATCCCTATTCACTTTTCCCCTATCGTGAGTTTCGGGCAAAAATTTGTTCATCTTCGAAGAATTCCCCTTATTGTGAGCTTTTATTTCGCATACCTAATATGACGTTATTCGCATGAAAAATCTTGCTTTTTGTAAAATTGAAGTTGTTGCTTATTTGAATAGAATAAAGTTTAAATCATCATCATCATCATCTTCTGACCCGCATGGTCCAATAAAGGAGTCGCTGGGTGTCGAAACTGGCACCCTCTGCGTTGGAGTCGACGCACTTACCCATTACGCCACGGCGACCACCATCAATACAACTTACAAAAGCCAAGTTGTTTATATTTGGAATAAAAATCATGGGCTATTCATCGCTATACAGCTTAAGTTGGCCAGGTTATCAATTGTACGCAAAGCTCCTGTTCAAAAAAGTACACAAATTGAGCAAGAACTTGGCTAAAAGTAGTCCTTGCCAAATCCCTTTTGGTATCCACCCTCTGCAGAAAAAAAAAACGCAAACAACCGACCAACGTTTCAATTGATATTGCAAACTTTTGTTTTTCCGGGGACAGGGAGTTGGTGAGAACGAGTAAATATTTAAATGCTGGTTTATTTTAATCGGTAGTTCTGTTGTAGTCTGAAAAATAAATGTGTTAAATATCAGTCATTAAAGAAGAATGTAATCTTACAACATTTTAATTCGTTTAATGTTACTCTTTGCGTCAATTTTTTGTTCCTTAACTTCTTTACTTGCGTACTGTCAAAGCACCAGAATCGTCGTTCAAAAAGTCACAGCTGATTCGAATTGAAATATGGTTGACGTGAAACTCACAATAGCTAAAAAATGCGGCCTACCAAAAATTTCCACGCGAAATACTTTTCGGGCGAAACTCACGATAAGGCTGATTAGCAGTAGCAACTGTTGTCCAATTAAGTTTTAGTTACTTTGCGGTTTCTATATACGTCCACCCTGGGTGTGCTTAGTGACACTTAGTAATATTTTTTCTTACTTCCAATTCAGATTCCTTGTTGATTATGTTCACTACCAATCAGAAATGACATAAAATTCAAAAATAAAAAAAAGCATTCCCAGATTGTAGCTCTTAGGAAATAAAAAAAAAATCGCGACAGAGGTTCGCCAACCATAGAGGGATAAGTCTCCTGAACATCGCATAGAAGATCTTCGCTGCCATTTTGTGTACTCACCTGAGGCCGTTTATAAACAATCTGATAGGTCCATATCAGTGTGGCGTCAGGCCAGGTAAGTCCACCATCGACCAGATTTTCACACTACGGCAGATCCTGGAAAAGACCCTACAGATGCAGATCGACACCCACCATCATTTTGTCGATTTGAAGGCCGCATATGACAGCGTGCATAGGGACGAGCTATACAACGTCATGTCTAGTTTTGACATTCCTGCCAAACTCGTCAGGTTGTGCAGGATGACGATGGAGAATTCTCGCTGCTCCATCAAAATCGGTAACGAACACACGGAAACCTTCAATGTCAATAAGGTGTTAGACAAGGCGACGCGCTGTCATGTGATTTCTTTAACTTCATCCTGGAGACGATCGTGTACGACTCACTCGCCAACACAAGAGACACGATCTTCCAGAAGTCAGTACAACTGTCAGCATATGCGGATGACGTTGACGTTATTGGCAGAACATAGCGAGCCGTCAATGATGCGTTTGCTGGCACTGAAACGGACACTCAACATGCCGCTCTGTTACTCACTTCCGTCTTGAGCCGAAAAAGCAGCGGTTGGCAAGCATTTCGGTGCTGCTGCTTTCGATTCAGCGAAATAAATTTGTATAAATTTGTCTCTCGGCGGGTCAGGGCGAGTATTATTCTTTATAGAATCTCGTTGGAGCTACAACTGTAGGTCAGGGGAAAAAAATTATATAATTATTCCAGTGCACTCGGCTTAATCCTGCTTAAAGACGCAATTTTTTTGTTTATTTTGGTTTACTGCGAGAAAATACATCAATTTGAAAACTAAAAGAAAGGGTAACTTTAGAGCTGTGTATCTCGCATATCCCTTGACGTAACATGCCCAAATTTAGGAAAAACATAGGCAAGTGGAATGGGATTGAGATGGGCACTTGATGTTGGCTGTGGTTTGTCATTAGACACGACTGCGTCGCAGAGCCGTTTCACACCCAGTGCCCATTTCGTTTTTGAATTGTTTATTGTCTTGTATCAATTTGTCTTGTTTATTGTCTTGTACAATGATTGCTTCTCTTGGGGAGAGGGGTGGAGTCCTAGGCTATGTCCTACCGAACGGGGAAGCTTCAGTGACCTTTCGTGTGGAGACATGTGACAAAGGAGGAGTTGGGATGGATTGGATTGCATGTACTTTCAGTGAATTGCTGTGAATTTTTGTCGGTCGAAGTATATATCCATAAAAATATAAATGCAACAACTCCATATTCCAAATTTCATTTTTTAAACAGTGCTCCGCCGCCTGCCTAAAAAGAACAATAATGCTCGCTGCTACATGCTTTATTACAGTTCCTTGTCGCCACTGAGGCGATTTATTAAATTGAAATTTTGATTGCGTTCTCATAAGCCGTCAAATCTCTCCGCCGTCGTAAATATAGCAATCAGAAGTTAGATCATAATAATATGTCATTCGATCTAAAAATAGATATCTATTTGAAGTTGCCCCACTCTCGGTGCAAACCAAATTCGGCGACCAACCAACAAGTCCAAGTTTACCCATGGTCACTAGCTTCGTAACGATAATTGACTAAGTTGACGTTATACTTCAATGTTAGTAAGTAAGTTATCATCGAATCATCGACGTAGTCGCGATTTGTTTGCTTTCTGTAGATAACTCGAACAATTTGACGGTAATATGTTCGGATGATTCAGTAATGATTTATGAACATTCCCAGTATGGAATGACTTGTGAAAAGGTTGTTGAGTCATTCCTAACTCCACAAGATGACTGACTGGGGGGATTGATCGTATAGACTTTTATTTTTACTTCTTAGAACTTTTTCTTATTAAAAGTCTAAATTGGGTTTCAGGGTGAATGTAAACATACAGGGTGGGCCAAATACGCTAAAAAATGAACAACAATTAAATTGTTTCCCTATATTAAGACTTTATTAGTAAGAAAAAACAACAATTATAAAATACATCTTGGTTCAAGTGGCTGTCTCGGCTGGCTTCGCATAGCGCATTCTGCCACTCCAACTTTCCAACACCTTGTTGATGGTTTAGGCTTGTAACTTGGATTGCTTGGCTGATATTGGCCTCAAGTGCTGAAGTCGTTTTCGGATTGTTGGCATTAAATCGGTCATTTAGGGTTCCCTCTAAAAACAAGGTGCGAAAGGTTCAAATCGCAGCTTTGAGGTGACTAATTTTGTTTCCCGAGTGTATGTCGAAATCTTAGACTCCTACGCAGAGGGTGCCAGGTTCGATACCCGAATTTATCACCTATCCTAATTAACGGCTCCACCCCTTTCGAGTCACTGACAATGCGCGAAGAGTATTCCTGTCTAGAAAAAGCTTCTCAAATTCGCCGTTGGGAGTCGGCATTAAACTGTAGGTCCCTTCCACTCGTGAAAGATAGCACGCACAATACGAGTGGTTGCTGAGAAGCTAGGCCCAAGTCCACCTCGGATTGTCGCGCCACCCATATTATTATTATTATTAATTGATTATGACTACAACTAGTCCTTTGAAGTCGGCGCAAGACATTAGCTTGCTCAAGGATCGTGTAAACCGCAGAGTTTGTACGCTCTTCGAGGCGGCGTTTATGTTTATAAGCAAAATCTCTCTTCATAACTTTATCTTGAAGTGGTAATATTCCAAGATCTCTGTGGATATCGTCGTTTCTGATATACCGTAGTGCATTAACGATAGTTCTAAGTACCTAATTTTGAAAAGTCTTTTCATATTACTTGCTTTTGTACGCCATATGGCCAAACAGGTTTTCGGATTTGCTTGTAAACAAACAGGTTTTCGGATTTGTTTGTAAAAAATAATGAATGTCTACCAATAAGCCAGTACATATCTTTTATTTCATGTTGGGCGGCCAATTGACATCGCCTGATGATTTGGAAATTTGGTGCGCAAAAGATCGATTGTGACATGGGCTGTGTAGCATGGCGCACCATTCTGCTTGAACCAGAGGTGATCCAAATCAATTTCTTCAATTTCAATAAAAAAAAAAATCGGTTAACATGGCTATGTAACGTCCACCGTTGACCGAAATGTTGTCTCGGCCATAGCAGCGCGTCTCATCTGTACGACGACGGGGACCATGAGTGTTGTCCACTAGCATACCAGTCGCCCGACATTTTTGCTAAAACTTGCATACAGCAGTCGCGGGGGGTGCTTCATTTCGGTCAAAACTTCAAAAACGCACTGTTTAGCTTATACAGCACTCACTTTGTAAATAAGTTTTAAATTTTCCTATCGTTGTTCAAGCGTAAAGCGACTCATTACGTTCCCCGGAGGTAAGGCACTGATATCCGTCAAGATTTCGAGCGGTAAACAGCTGTCAGTGTCAAAATAACCTATGATTAAAGAAAATATCAATGATTGATAGCAGCTGTGAAAGATGCCAATGACATCCAGCTGTCAAAATATTCAGCAAGGTGTGACTTTTTAATATGCAGAGCTTCAAACGTGCGGAAATTGTACTCAGTTCTAAATACACAACGTGAGTCTCCCCATGACGTCAGTGTGCAGTGTATTCAACGCACCAGGGAAAGGATTGAGCGTAAGCACACTCTTTTGGACTCCTCGAGCTAGACAGAGATTGGTGAAAAAAACATAACCGCCGTAGCGGGCAGTATCGAAAAAGATTCACAAATGTTGATTCAGTGCCAATCTGCTGAATTGAGCAACGCCATTTTCTTTGATTTTTGGCTCAGCCGATATGTCAGCAACTAAAATTGACTTTATTGGAACGAACATAATCCACGTAGAGGTTCCCCCTGTTAAACCGTCAATTAGAGTTCTACGTTTTGGTCTACTCAGTATAATCAGGCTAAGCGATAGCTGGTAATGAGGCATCTTGTGCCAGTTGACCGTCTACGATTAGCTTTAGGAAATGTTTCTAGCTTTAGCAAATGTTTCTAGATTCAGATAATGTTTCTAGCCTTAGCAAATGTTTCTAGCTTTAGCAAATGTTTCTAGCTTTAGCAGATATTTTAAAGTAGCGATAGGCGTGGAGGGTGGATCACCCCCCGGAAAGAGTACAGAGCTTGTAGAACTCTCTGGAGTGTCACAGTGCGCCGGCAACCACATAATTTGAATGTTACTTCTCCATCTCGTCAGGAGATAGGTGGCAATTAAGGGAAGTCTTTGAGTTGACAGCGATTGAATTCCTGCCTGGCTATCAGAACAGATGACGATATCTGTGCTTGATTGCATTGTTGTTTTTTGTTTGTTTTTTTTTTGTAGCAGGGTGGATTTTCCTTTGTCGCTTTAGTTTCAAATTGAAAGACTCTACAGAGATGATGATTAGATCCTTAGAGTAAATGCTAGCGCCTACACCTACAGGTGCCTTCGATCCATCTGTGAAAATTTGCAGACGACCGTCCAGAGTCTGGTTTTCAGTTTCCCGGCAAACCTAAGAGGGATGCTGGTTGAGAAGTCCTTTTCAAAGAGGAATTTTGGTATCGTGAGGTCTGTATCTATGGGCATATAGCTGCTGAAGATCGTTAAGTGTCCAGACGGGAGTTCTTTTCAGATGTGCAGCGATCTCAGTTTGATCGCTGAATTAGCTGCTGTCTGTCTACCAACTAGATGTATCCGTGGTAGGTTAAGGAGTTTGTTTAGATCTTCGGAGGAGGTTGTCTTTAGTGCTCCGCTGATGCATACGCATTCCATCCTCTGCACCCTGGCGAGTGGTATGAGATTGATATTTTTTTCGGGCGCAGTCCACCAAACTTCGACGTCGTACCGTAGTGTGGGTCTGACTACTGAAACAAATAGCCAGTGAACCATGCGGTAGTCGCCATTTACACCCCATGGTCCTTTCAAAACAGTATAGAGCTGTGGAGGCATTATTGACACGTTCCTGGGTGTTAAGATACCAGCTTAGCTTCATGTCCAATGTAAGACCTGACAAATTTGCGCTATAATTCAGCTTTAAATACGAAATACGTTTCGAGTCCCCATATATGTTTACCGCAACATCAGACGAGGGGATAATGTAATGGGCGTCAAAAGACGCTATCCGCTTTGCATTTTTTCCAAAGAGGATTTACAACAAATGTTGTAAGTACCCTAAGGACTAGGTTAGGTTAGGTAGAGTGACTGCTAGTGCATTCACCAGCACACATTGACTATTTTCGTCCATTGTGATACCCACAGTCAGACTACAACCAGTGATAGTGCCGTTAATTTGATCCCAACGGCAAATGGTGACTGGATCAGATTTGAAAACCAAATAAAAGCGTATTAACTTTGCTTTCACTGGGATAAGGGCTGTCATTTAATCAACTGCGCCACCCAGTCGTCATCCCTGTGGACTAAGGAAAAGTTAGTCCGTGCTGTTCAGATTCCTCCAGATCTAACCCCTCGTCATGGCTGTCCCTGAGATTATCATCTTTGCTGTTGTTTGAGGTGATAAATGTGGAGGTCAGAAAGGCTTTTAAAAGTTTTATGGTGTTTCAAAATCTAGTCCATAAAAATACCAGATCAGATCAGCACTACTTCGTGGACTGCCTAAATAGGCATTTATATCAAAGAGGTGTAAAATCAACATAATACTTATACCAATTTATATAAATAGCCATGTTCAGAGATAAACGTTTCGTTAACTAACCACCGACTTAATGGCGGTGGTTTATTTATCAAATGTTTGCCAGTGCCTCATGCTCACCCTGTGGGACGCCTACACACATACATACACATTTTTGATATGTGCCCAAAACATAGTATATGCCCCATTGTTATCGACACCACTACTGGGTGCTGCGGTCAAACATCGTCGCCGTTTCATATTGCAATTTCAACTTCCTTATTGTCGAGCACACACGTGATGAAGCACCTTTTTGCCGGCTCGTTTTCCCCGGTGTCGTTCATCTTAATGTTTGTGAAAATGAAATCACCGGCTGTGAGACGTGTAAGAGAAGAAAGAGACACGACACACAAGTGCGGTGGTGGTGGTGAACATGGTGGAGGCGGTAGCGGCGTCGCCGTCACCGTTGTCGTCTGCATTGAGTGTCTAGCTTTCTTTGTTTTTTGTTCCGCCTTTCTTTGTTGTTTTGTTTTGTTTAATCTCGAGTTGTTTTGCTTTTAATTTCTTTCTGCTTATGAATTAGCAAACTGGAGTAGAAAGACGACCAGAAGAAATGTTTCCATCAAAACCGAACATGATACCGTGGCTTAATAATCCACAAGTCAAGAGATTTTCCAAATGCTTCTGATATTTCGCCTGGCGTAACACATGGTCTACGCAAAACAGTCTAACTTTCACTTCTTAAAGCGGTATTGGTTGTGATTAATTTGGTGAATATGGCTGATCGAAGCCGGAACTATCGCTGGCCGACCGCGGGTTGAACTTTCATAGTCTTGCCGGTTGGAGTAAGAGAATTGCAAACCTTTATTTTTGTTAATAATGCCCGATATCACAGTGCAACTTTATCTCCTGCTTTAGCTAAGTGTAGGATCGAACATAAAATTCACTCAAGAATATTTCGTTTTCACACTCAATATTTAAGGGAGTATAAAAACCAGACGCCATGTCTGGTGTAGCTAGTCTCTACTTCTTCTTGTTTGTGTGACTGTCCGGCCTGGGCCTCTCCAGCTAGCGCGACCTCTGGCTAACTGCCTCCAGTTTCGCACGCCAAGTGGGTTGAGGGCCTCCTCCACTTGGGTGTGCCAAATTAGACGCGGCTGTCCTCTGTTGCGTTGATCTGTAGGTTCGGAGTCGAAGATTGGCATATGATGCTACAGCCCATAGATGGGCAGGGCCTAGCTTCTACCAACCACTCGTGTTGTGCGACCTTTTATTCTTTCACGAGTGGAAGGGACCATACGCCTTAAGCCGACTCCGAACGGCCAAGTTCAGAAGTTTTTTCTAGGTACTCTTAGAGCTTTGTCATTGACTCCAAAGAAGTAGGGCCCTGAAAACAGGTTATTCGTAGTACCGGAAATCGAACCCAGTCAGCGGCCGCTGTATTTTACTGAGCTAAAATCAAGGACTTCCGATCTGCATTTCTTGGTTCTTTTTTGCAGGACCTGTCGTAGTGTGATCTGGCATTAGCTTGGAGTGTAATTTCTGTATTGGGAACCCGTCCAAAATGTAACCTTGATTGTGATTTTAAAAGGACTGCCAATGGACGTCAAAAGACGCAATCCGTTTTGCATTTTTTCAACAAAACCTTAATAATACAAAACAATTAATGATGCAAGTACCCTATAGACTAGGAACGTCAATTAGGATGGGTATCTAAGGCGGTGGTATTTCAAACAATATCATTTTGACCGCTTCCTTGACCGCCAGTACCTCCATTTGAAAGACACTGCCGTAGTCAGGTAGTCTGATAGAGCAGTGCATGTTTAACAATTCGGAGAAAATTTTTCCATCTTCGACGCATCCGTGTAGACGTTGATGGATGCTGCGTTGTTGATGGGTTCATCTCAGCTTCACTTTTAGGGCATTTTCAAATGTCTCGCTGAACTCAACAAAAACACGATTTTTGAAGCAATCACGCAATCCAATCCCCGTTTTCCAAAATGATGTACTTTTGAGAAGGAAACAAATAACAAAAAAATCTCTATCTCTTAATTTGATACCAATACAATTTCCTGAAATATTCGCTTGTGTCAAATAGTTCAGATCTATCAATTGCTGCGTGTGTCTGTAAATTTAATGTTGATTTGTGTTGACGGAAATCATCCGATTGACCAATCAAAATATTCAGATCATCATCTTCGTTGATTTCTCACGCCAACAGCACATAGTTTCATTATTTGTTATTTAATTTACACATTTTCCTATCTCACAATTCCAAATTCAAACACACGTTTTGCATAAATGTGACAGATTGTGAACCATTTTTTCCTCCAAAGCTCCGGCTTTCGTCAGTCGGTCGGCATAAGACTTGGACATAAAACAAGAAGGCTCCGTCTGCAATACAGAAACGTGCTGAAACAACATCCCGGTTCATTGACACTATTGCCAATAACGAATTTATTCGCGTCAAATGATGAGTTTGTTTGATTTGTGTAACTCATTTACCCAACCTACCTGGAGAACATACAAGAATATCATAAGCTTTCTGCTTAAGCCTGCTTCGATTGCACGTTGCTCGACCCCTATTCACACCTGATTTAAATTAAAGCGTTGCATAAAGTCCAACGTCTATATACACAAGACAAGCCTTAAAATACTCCATCCAAAGTTCATACACGTGACTAAAGTCGCTTTTCTAAAATCCGCGATTACCAGACAAGGCTTTCTTTTTTTTTTTTCTTATTTACTTAAAGATTCGCGAAATTCTTGCCTTTATCTGGAATGTATATGAACTGCGCTATTCGCGAACACGCGTCTGGCTTGTCGGCGATTCGCACACATCTCTCTGTTGCCGACTGACTTCAATAAATTTCACTGCTTACAGTTGGTTGTCAATGAAATTGAATGTTTGTTTTTATCGTGATCGTCATCGGTCGCGCGCGCTCTCAACACAGTTAAAACCGTTGAAACTTCTGCGCATCACAATCGTACTTCAGACTGGGCATGGGCGCTGCTGTTATCGTTGGCCTTCCATGTGCCCGGTACATGACCATACTTCGTTTTTTTTTTTTGATTTTTTATGAGCCGCGGCAATCAGTTGCGATTGAATTACGCAGTTCATTCATATAATTTTTTTTTTTAGTATGAGTAATCAAATGTGAGACGTTGATAGACGCTCGAATATAGGGTACTCGTTAATCAATGATGCCCTGTGACGAGAAATGGTAAAACTGTGTCAGTGATGATGAGAGACATCACTTTCACGTCAATCTTAACGAGCTTGTGCTGTGTGTAGACTGTGGCAGGTTGAGATAGAAACAGCGAGCGAAAAAGAATTTGAAAATGGGGCAATCTTGACTGAGGCAATAAATTATTCAAGGGATCGTCCCCTTTTGTGGTGACAAAATTAAATCTAAATGGGCACACACTTATGATCTGCACTTCCATTAGAATTATCTGGATCCTGCCGTTATCAATGGGATGTACAACGACTTTTGCAGGACTCGATTCTCACAAGTTAGATTTCCATGACAAGTTTTTGACACATCGGACAAAGACTTAACGAATATTTGTTTTCATGGTGTCAAGAGCTTGTAATTTGTGCCTGGTACGATAAAACACGATATGCCTGGTCAAACACTGAGTGTTCACCCAATCGATGTATGCTAATCGCATTACCCGTTCAGTTAGCTTCAATTCTGGAATGAGTTGAAATTTTCAAGGGTGTAAATGCAAAGTGCACAATGATGTGTCGGAAACCGCCACATTTCGATCTTATTCAAGACTTTCAAATAATCTTCAAGTATCTTGCTGAATACAGTAAAACTTCTCTAAAGCGGCCAGCAGTGGGAACTTCATGATTGTCAGTTCTGAAGTGGTTGAAATACACGTATACCCTCGTGCCGGGACGCGTATTGCCAAACTGTATTCTAGTGATGTCAAATACATAACACAGCAGCGTCGTCAAAATTTCGTTATCCAGATGCTATCGGAAGCATGAATAGTAGTTTTCGAGTTAACCAGGGATGTTATTGTTGCAACTCGAGTTGGCTAACTTGGTATCAAACTAAATTATTTAATTTATAGACTGTCAAACTTGATAAAATTGATTCAAGCACAACTCGGTTTCAGTGTATATGGATTGGGGTTATGTTTGGAATAGCCAATCCAATAAATAGCCGCCACGGTTATATATATAAAACAAAAATACTACACATGCATTTTGGATTTGTTGCTCAACAATTACTCGTGGGTTTGCTGAACACCAAATGCGACAATTTTAACGATTAACGAACCCACGAAGATGCAAATGTAATGAAATGCAGCCACACTCATGCAGAATGGCGATGCAAAATTTCGACAAAAGAGTGCGTTTATTTCTGCAATCCCGTAGCGGGTTGACGAAACTCACCATATACCAAACCTGGTGGTTTGTATTATATACAAATATTGTAGAACCACTCTTTCTTCAAACCGGTTGAACTTCGCTAAGACTTTTTGAGGGTTTGCTTTTAATAAATAAAATAAAACTAATTAATCCCAATAAAGTAGGATTATTTATGAAAAAAATACTAATTTTCTACAGATTTTGAAAAGTGTTCAGAAAAGTTGACAAGCTCTGGGACATTTCGATCAACTTTTTCGTACCAGTAACTTTCACTGTACTTGTATGCCCACAGAATGATCTGTACTAGCATATAGTTTGCTTCGATTTTTTCATTAAATTACATGCAAACAACAACCACAGAGCAATCAGATAAAATTGTTGAGCAAACAAAAGGTCAGCACAGACTATGAGAGTTGATAGGATTTCAATGGAATCTGATATTTGACTAATTTTGCTGGGTGGAGTCTTGCGCTCCCATTGAAAGACACTTGCCGTGTTTTTTTTTCATCGCTATCGATAGTGAAGTGAAGTAAGATTCAGAAAAACGATTCGCAGTGGCTTTGATTTTTATCTGTCAAAGTATATGAAAAATAAATTTATTTGTTCGAAATTGATGTCCAAATGTATGATGTTCGAAGTCGAATTTTTATCGGCAGCAACTTTTACTGCCGATATTATAGGCAGTTATAGTCACTAGCTTGTTGCATGTGCCTTACGTGCAAAAGCCTACTTCACTATTAGCACACGGCTATTAGCTCCAATTAGGCATTTCTGGAATAGATAGAAAAACATTCGACCCTGGCGAGTGTGTTACTGTTGGTGAGCAATTAGTAAGGTACCGGGGGAGATGTTCTTTCAAGCAATACATTTGATTTTAGCCAGGAATGTGGAGGCTCTGTGCGATAGCAAAATAAGTTTGGCCTGATGTAGTTGTTTTATATCTTATTGAAGACTTGAAAGTTTGAAACATTACTTGTGACAACGTCTTCACTTCACACGAATTATTACAGTGGACTCACCCCAAGTCGTATTGTCTCGGGATATCATTATCTGTTCGAGTTAGAGAGAGGTTATTGTGTGGATATTTGAGTGAAATGTATGTAAAATATGGCGAAAAAGTTCGAGTTAGAGAGAGTTTCGATTTAGGGAGAGTCCACTGTATATATATTACGGACACTCTTATACAGACAATCCCCTTGAGCAGACAATTTCTCACGACCGTGGATTTTGAATTGAAGTTCCACACATTTCCATGGCCGGACAAGCACGTTAGCCGGATAAGAATGATGCGACATTCGCTGTTCGCCTATGGGAACTTTCACTGTACTTGGAACAGTGTGAAGAATAAAATATTTTTATCCCCGCAAATTTTGGAATTGCAGCGAAGGCCTGAACAAATTTGTCCACTTTTTTTACGATTACAAAGATAAAACATGAGTCGGATGGCCTTAGATGTTCTTTTATAACATTCTTGATATCCTATAATGCTTTAGCTCATCCTATAATGCTCTTGTAATATGCGTCTCTATCTTTTCAAATTGGAATCAAGCACAGCGTTTAAGACGAAGTTTTTTTTTTTATTGCAAAAATTAGGGAAAGACTTTTATTCATTCTCTCGTTGAATTTCTCTTTCAAACAGGGTTCTGGGAAGATTAGTGTTTTTCAAAGTTGCAAGAAATATCGTCAAGAGTACCAAATATTCTGTAAAATATTAAAAATGCTTAAAATATATTTGTGAAAACCATTCTGAACAAAACAAATTACTTGTAGATTTGTCCTTTCTTATTCAGGGACTTAAAATATATTCGTAGTTACTGGTGGAAATGATGCCTTAAACGTGTAAATGAATGTATTAGAGGTCATTCAAGGTGTTTAAAATATCTTCAGGGATGGGATTTATCTCTGGATGAGTTTGATTGTTTTACATGAATGGATTTAAACAAACCTCTCAAATGGAGCACTATCAAAGACTCGTTGCTTTATTGGCGAAACAAATGTGCCAAGAACTAACTTTCTAAATGCGCCCACGCACATACACGAAAAATGGATAGTGTATTTTATAAAATTTACAATACTGAATAACACATTGAGCTTTCCATAATCGCACAGCTTTTATATTTGATTCCTGCGCTCGATGCTAATGTTGATCGTATATATTCTTTGATAACGCGCCAATTGACTGATCTGTTGTTTCATTTTTTTTTTTTTTTTTAATTTTTTATCTGAGATTTTTGAAGGTGTCCTTTTTTTTCTTGTTCATGGATCTGGTCACAATTGTCATGCCAAATAACGTGTCGATTAAACATGAAACGAACCTTTTTCATCCGAAGCCAAGCTGTTTCACGACTGCATCAGGTTACACAAGCCAATAAATAAAATCACAAATTATTTTAATTAATTGTTCATAGCGCTGACAGTTTACCAAATTTAGCTAGATCTTGAACAATCCGCTGTCGTCACCGATTTACCAAATGTGCATTTATTTAAGTGATTGAATACAGTTCTAAAAATATGTGCAAAATAAGCAAAATGATACAATAAGGGCTCTCTATTCACTCTATCCACTGAGTAAATTAAACTATCATTGACTATTTTCGGTAGGGGCTGCTCCAACAACTTAAACTCTAGCTGGAAATATCTGATTTCCGCACATGTCATGTTCTTTAATGGGTCGTTTCATGACGGGACGGGACGTTTTTGCTATGTCCTCTACGTTATCCGAACTGCCGAACTGACATCTTAGAGCGAGACGAAAATAGATTCTTCCTAATCGATAGTGGATTTATTTTTGAATTCGGCTATTTCGTCACATCGAACTTTTGGCTTACATACAAAATATTTTAAACTTCATTGAAGGAAATAAAAGAGAGGACAAAACAAAGTTTGAATAAGTAGTCTTTGTTTCTACATGTGTTCGAGGAGTGGTGATATTTTGTGAAGGGCTTTCTCGTCAATGGAAAAAACGCTTATTATTTCTAAATGATGCACCAAATAGAGTGTCAGTCGAATGACTGTCCAATATTTCCAATATTTGTATTTATGCATGCAATCTTCATCATCATCATTTTCAGTGACCCGGATGATCCACTAACAGTGGTCGTGGGGGCAAAGCGAAGAAGCAGCTGTTCAACGTTGAGTTCCTAACGTACTGCCGTGTTTCTCACACCATCCACCCTACAACAGCACGAAGAAGACTCATCTAGGCAGCTTCGGGGATGTTATTCTTTCGATAATGTACCAAATTAGATGGCCATAGACGAGAGTTGGAATAAAAAGCTGAGTTGAAACCTGCTACCTCGGCTTTGATACCTAGCTCGGTCTTCCTGATTACAGATCTTCCCAGCTGTTTCAAAATCGAGCCAACTTGGCCAAACCTGGAGGAAACCTCAGCATTCCTCTTCACTCGTGAAAACTACCCCGGGATACTTAACCTTCTCCACCTGACTCCACTAACATCTAGAGCACATTGCCCAAGGGTAGGGGGGCTGCTATTTATTATTTATAATTCACAAGCACACTTAGACCACATTGATCCATTGTGATACCCCTAGTCAGACTACTACCACTGATTGACTACTCCAGTGATAGCGCCGTTAATTTGATCCCAACGACAAATGGTGACTGGACCAGATTTGAAAACCACATAAAAGGGTATTAATAATTTGATTTCACTGGGATTCGAACCAGGGACAATGTCTTACTTTCTGATCACTATAATTTGTTATTTTATTGTTGGCATATCTAAACAACCATATTTTGACATGCCGGGTTCCTGTTGTTTGTTCACAAGGTAGGTTTGGTCACAAGGTTTTTTGTAGCGATGATTTAAAAGATACAGTGTTTATCAGTTTATGGTTGCAGTGACTCCCCACTTCATCCATTAATCGTCAGTGTTTGTACTGATTGAACTGAAGAAATTGGGGGATTGAATATAACAATTATATAGCACTGCCTGTGTGTGTCGCCGTGGCGTAGTGGGTTAGTGCGTCGACTCCTACGCAGAGGGTGCCAGCTTCGATACCCGAATTTACCACCTTTCAAATTCCACGGCTCCACCTCTTTTGAGTCACTGACAATGCTCAAAGAGTATATCTTGTCTAGAAAAAGCTTCTCAACTGCGCCGTTTGGAGTCGGCATTAAACTGTAGATCCCTTTCACGCGTGAGAGAACAATACAACACGAGTGGTTTCTGAGAATCTAGGCCTTGGCCCTCTACGGGCAGTACCGCCACCCATGGTTTCCTTTGATTGTCCACAGTGTCTACAGTTGTCTGAGCTGCTAAGCTCTATTTTATGCAAGTGATAGGTACGTGAATAGTGGCCAGTAATCCACCGCAAATGATCATTATGTTAGGCTTGTTCAGATTTAGGATGTCGAGTGTGGCGGTCCCTTTCTTCCAGAATTGGATGCGGAATTTATTTCTCCAGTTGTTTAAGGGGGTACCCTCTGTTGGAACGCAAAAATTGTTGTTTTTGTACTTTTTTTTCGTGGTCACACTGCTTCGGAGACTCATCACTGGCTTTTGAGAAAAAAAAAACTAATGAAAACATGACCTGTTGCAATAATCGAACAGATCTTTTAAACACTCTAAAAAGCCTATGCAATATACTATTTGATGTATAAACAACATATCCCGAATCCCTATTTTAATAAAATCATTGACATAATATCAAATACTCAGCAGTTGCTTTGCAGAAGATCGCTTGGCAGCAGCTTTATCCCGCATATTTTGTGTTTGCATTTTATTCGGTGGCAAAGCATTGTTTTACGGCTTCTTATTCCACTTTGGACTGTATTTCAATAACTTCCATTTCCGCACAACTTCTTCTCGGGCTTTCACGTTTTTTTTTTATATTTTCCGAGATCTATTCAGAGATGTCGTCGTTGCCCATATCTTAATATCAGATCCTTCTGACAAAATTTCATCCTGAATTGAAGTCAAAGGAACATAGTATTCTTCCTCCCAATGATCAGGACTTCTGAGAACTTTTTTTTTCATCATTTAGTGATTGTAGTCGCTTTTTACTCTTTCCATGAAAAAAAGAGAGGCGAGTAGTATTTCGCTAATAACCGTCAAAAAGTTACTCAAATTCGTCGGTAGACAAGGGGACAATCAACTCTCTGTAGTACTCTATGGACCTCATTTCTGCAGGAACTATGTCTAGACGATTTTTGATGTCGTCAACAGTTCCCTTCTGATGTTACATTGCATAGTTAAACGTACACGCATATGTATATGAATGTTGGTTTATATTTTGAGAATTGCAATTTCAAAGTTGCGAAAGTCGAAAACTTTTTTTTATTTTAATAATTTAATAATTTAAAAGAAGTAATTTTTAATTTTATTTTATTAACATTACAATGGTTGCTTAAATCGACAGCTGCAGAAATCGAACCTGCAATGTATAATAGAATAAGTGATGGAAATAGGAAAGGGATCGGTAAAGCAGTTCTCAAGTTACAGTGATCACCGAATTCAAAGACATGGTTTCTTTTAGAAAATTGAAGAAAAATGTTCTTAAAATCCCAACTAAGTATACCCCCTTAAGTGTTGTTGTATGTCAGTGTTGCTAAATCTACGAAGAGGGAAATGTCCAATAAATAAAGTTCAAGTCCATGTTTTTGCTCACACCTCTTTCATTTCATTCCTCTCGTTCCCTTACCATATCTGTTTTAACCTGTTTTTCTAGTGTTTTGTGACATTCCCATACAGTCCTGGTGTTGAATGTGGAGCTGTTGCGTGGCTACCTCAGATTATCGATATTTTTGAATTCAGTAGATTTGTATTTTTTATTCTTTCGTTTCTTCCTCATTCTCGTTTCTGCAGAAGTCATTGTAGGGAACTCCGGAAGGCGCAATGCCCTATTATAACGTCAATGAGAGTTCTAAGATTCGGCCTGCTTAATCTGATCAGACTAAGCGATCGCTTTGGGTCGAGCGTAGGTCAGAGTTGTTTGGTAATGCGCTCAATTATCTGCTTCATTTCATGCCAGAGTCACATCTTATTGACCAGAGATTTGTCCATGATCACAATAGGGAATGTTCCTGACACATGATCACCAGTCAGCACAGAGGCACAACTTTGATCGCTTTCCTATCTAGACTTACACACGTTAAATTACAATAGACGTAGTGATCACATTCAACTGACTGAGATGGTTATCCGGCCCCATTAACCTACGATATCTGCTGTGCATTTCGCAAGGAGGTCAGAAGACGCTCATCTCAAAATTGTGTTACTCTTATTCGGGTAAAATGATCACAAGAACCATAGCAACGAATGGGTGGGCTCTATTCGAAAGCTGGAGTCAACCTCTCGACTTCAGACGGTGCTTCTAGTGCTTTAAACACAAATGAACTACGTCTGGACACCAGGAGGAGTAGGCTAGAGAAACAAAAATGATAGTAAAAATGTCGTCAAGCATTAAGCCGGCAAGTCGTAGGTAGGTCTAATACCGCCGATGTGGCAGTTGTGGAGGATGATGTGACAAAAGGCTCCAAAACGACGATGCCGGCTAGAACCTAAAACCTTGATGCACATTCCAATAGTCGTTGAATCGTCCCATTTCTTCGATTTTCAAGAGTTTTGAAAGTTCATCGCTCGAACTTGCAAAATTTGTTTTAGTGTGTTTTTTTTTTTAATATTTGAACGACCCCACCGAAGAAGTCTTGTGACGTAAAATGACATCCGTCGCCCCCAAGAGATTCTTCACCCAAAATATCACGAATCCATTCTGCCACACCCATCAGCAAATTTTCTTCGAAATGACTCTGTCGTTCCGCTGACAAGGACAGGCCCCAAAAATACAGCACCGCACGTTAATCATTTGTCTACGACACTCCAAAATCTCTTGAAACAAATCAAAGTTTTCCCCACCCCAGCATCATTTTAAATGCATTCGAAAGATAAAACAATTTAGGTAGGAGTTCATAATGATTTAGAGCACAGAAATCCCCCTCAGTTTGTTCACCTTTTGTTTAGTTTACCACCGATTGTGGTGTGTATGCCTGCTGCATGCGATTGTCACCGGCAGTAAATATGAATTAAGGTCTGTCAGGAAGAGATTGTCATTGCTCTCATTGTGCTCCACAGAAAACATTAAAATGTGTTTATTTTGGAGTTTGTCAACCTCTTTTTGTGCGACGCGGACGTCTGGATGTTTCACTCGGTGCCACAGATAATCTTTTCGGCGGGGGCACAAACAAAAAAAACTTTAAAAAAACACACTTATTTCTACCAGAATTTTTCGCCAACTGTCCAACGGCTGAAACAAAAACATCAAACAAATCTAAATTCTAGAATCTATAAATAAGAGAGACGGGCCGGATACATCCTTATGTTTCAGCCATCAGCACATGCGCACTCTAACAATGGGACATAAATATACTATACTGTTCGTTTTTCTTCGCTCAACGGATTTTAACGCAGCAACAATTTATTTTTGTTTTGGTTTATTCCTTGTTACTTCTTCTTCTTATTTTTGTTCTTGGTTGTGGTTTTATTTATTTTGTTAGAGTTCGCCGCTGCTCGTTTGTGTTGTCGTTTTTGCACTCGCATTGTGTGCATTCGGGGGCTTCGGAACGTATTATTTCGCGGATATTTTTGAAAATCGGAATTGCAGTCCTTGTTGGGACTCTGCAGTGGAATGATAGACGCGTGATTTATTTTTTTTCTGCTGCGATTTGTCTCTTAGATTGTGGTGGGAAATTTTTTGAAAAATCGAATTTTACAACAGACAAGTCTGAGAGGATAGTTTATTTTTCTGTAAAAATTTGTGCCGCGTGTGAAGTGGTTGTGAATTGTTTAGGAAGTGATCTGTGACGGAAGTGAGAGGATAATACAGGTTGAAATGATGAAAATGTCAACGGCTGCTATGTGCTATTTGCAGTCCATTTCAGCGTCCAGTGACTGGGAAATGAATGGGAAATATTCAAATGGTGGTGGTAAAGGTACATATTCATTCTCTTTTATTTATTTAATAACAATTGGTACGTTTAATCGGCACACTTCTCTGACAGGTTACATATTTATTTTGATTTTATCCAAATGATTTATCCGGTCAAGCTTTGTGGAGGAATTGAGCTACTCCTGACTTGCTCGAAGTTGTTCATGTACACATCTGATCTCATGTTGCCTATTCTCTCTCTGCCAATCCGATAAAGATTCTTCTGTTCAGAGTACTAAACTAGTACTAAAATCGCTTATAGTGCAGAAGACAGGTATTTGCCAAGCCATAGTTCTTGTTAATTTGTTTAGTTGTGACCGCGGTTGTAACGACATTTCGGTCATAACAGCAAAGTTAAAAGTTCAATTTTGAATTTCCATTCAATAATGAATAACGTCCTTCGTTTGTAACGACATCGTATATAATGGCCATTTCGGTTATAAAGACCATTTCGGTTATAACGACCATTTGGTTATAATGATCATTTCGTTATAACGACCACTTCGGTTCTAACGACCATTTCGGTTATAACGACCTTTCGGTTGTAACGACTATTTCAGTTATAATGCCAATTTCACTTACAACAACTTTATCGTCGTAAGGTTTTGTCACGAAATTCGGATATAACGACCAAAAATAGAACAAGATGGGAGAATTGCCGCCTACTTTTGCCTTATTCCTGTGCTCGTGTCTAGACAGGGCAGAGTTACACACGTTTGCATCCGCATTTATTTTGATATTTGTGTGAGTTGTTCATTCAGAAGCGTCCATTAATATTCATGTACTTGTAAGACTTTCATTTGAATGAAATAAAAACAACATGGAAAACATTTTCATTCCGATATAGCGACGGAACCACGGAAAATTCTTCTCCCATGAGTGGCCGTTATAAACGAATTCCACGCAATCCTTCAAACAATCAATCCATGAACTGGTTGAATTGAGTCAAAATACACACACAAATACACATTTTCAGTCAATTGAAGTGCTGACAGTTTTTTGAAATTATGTTTACAACGTAATATGAGACATGAACTTAATCATAGATCACTGAATTATTCCTGCTAAGTAAAAGAGAACAGAAGGATTTCAAGCAGATGGAAATACAGATTTATTAAGTCGAAGAAATTCGACTTCAACAAATTAAGACAAACTGGTAGCACTGGTCGCACACTAATCTTGGCAATTCAAAGGAAGTGCTGAACAAATGTACGTGCCCTCCTAAGTCTGCATCTAGGTACACAAATTTCCATCCTCTTCCTGTGTCCTTAATTCTCTCCCTTCCTTCATTGCATAAGGATTTGATCATCGGACGATCAAATTCAGAAAAAAAATAAAGCATCACCACTTGATGACAAACCCCTGTAATTCTGTAAAAAAAAAAGAAAAATAAAAGAAGATTCAGCTGATCGTGTTGCTCCCCACACGTATGTACGTATCAAAGTATCTAAACTAAAAATACAAAACGAAATGATATTTATTTCTGTAAAACTATCTTGAAGTTGCCATCAAGAATTATGCAATGTCGAATACGAAACAAACTGCTGTTGGCAACAGGTCTACATTTCCCCTAAATGCTGTGCGGTGGATACACTTTCCTGTTAGATGCTTACTCGTGCTGACATAATATTGCTATACTCGCTATACTATGCATGCAAACATGTATATGTGTACATCTTGTGCACATCACCAGCAGGTGAGGTTGACTTACTTAACGCAATGCACTGATCCAGGAAACAGTTTCTTTTTGTTTTCATTTCGGTTTTTGTAAAATTAAATTATATTTGAGCAGGGAAACACCGTGAACAAGTGGCAGTCGAGAGAACTGGGCAAAGATTAATTTATCTTGGCACTAGGCAATTTTTATTTTAAACTTTATTCAAAATTAGAGCAAATCGTTTTCGTGTTTTTGAGGAACAAGTAGTTACGGTGGTGGCCGAGTGGTTGATTCAAATTTATGTTTTCCTGTATGTGCTACTTTACAAAGGTTTAAAATAAATAATATATGTTTGTGTTGCTAATTCAGAAGTAGAGCATATTTTCTTAGGCCTGAAGTGAATCCCACACAAGACGAGATTCCGTAGATAAACTGATGATTTTAAAAAAATAAAAAAAAAACTCTTCCCAGAAACTGTGTCTCGGTAATCCTTTTTTTTTGTTTTTTTTTTTTTTTTTGATTTTGGCGAGTTTGCGTATATTTGGCTTTTAAAGCCCATGTCTTAGTTGTCTTGTTTGCGTGTATAGTTGCAGACAAAATAATAGGACCAACGAATATCATTTTAGAGATTTCATTTCAAAACGCTGAGGTGTGTATGCTGCATTTTTTTGGATGCCATATCCACCTCATGCCACCAGATCAAACCAAATTTGTTCACCTATAAAATTTAAGTGGTCTTCTTTGAATTTAAGATGAGTTTTTCTGTGCTTTTTGGTAACGATCGTTGCATGTCTCCATACAAAGCCATCTCATAAATGGTTTTTTATGAAAGTAGAGTTCCCCGAATTATTTTGATGAAAATCGTTAGTTAAAATAACGTGTACATTTATAAAGAAATCAGTAAAATCAATCGCCCAAGTGCAGTTGGTAAAAATATTGATTTGACTGAAGTACGCCTACAGACCTTGCAAAACCCTTTTCCTGCAAACCTTTCATTCAGAAGTACAGTCAAAACCGGTTATAAAAATCAAGGGACTGACGAATTCGGTTAGTCGTTGTAACCGATATCCGGCATGCAGATTTATCTGATGAGTATACCGGTACTTCTCTGTTTCTTAAACCATATTTGCAGAGATTTTTCAAACTCAGTTTACAATGACCTCTCGATATCGGTATGTTATTTTAAGTGATGTCGTTATAAGCGATATGGTATTCAATGTGATTATAATGGACTTCAGCGGGGACCTGAGAATTTTTCCGTTCTAACCGATATGTGGGTAAACAATTCATCCACATCCGGAGAGCATCCACATCTGGAGAGATCTTCAAAGCGTTGACATTCAAGATTATGTATACCAAGTTTTACCCATTTATCTTAAAAAACCAAAAAAGCTACAGATTTTTGAGACTTTGAATCCGTTTTCGAACCACTGTGCGGCGGTGCATTGAGAATTCTTCCGAAGAGATGTTGTTCTTTAAGCCTTATTTCTATTGTTGAAGAGTAGACTAGGAAGTCTAATTCAACAATAATCTCTGCAGCTGACTTGAAAGAGCCTTTCTTGGGCAGACCTCTAATTTGGTCTGATGTTTTTCGTCGTTGACCTTATGACATGTCAGAAGTTGATAGCGGTAGGGCATTAAAAACAAGTGTTTTTGATCCTAGAAAATTTGGCTGGACACATCTCGCTGCGACATCCTTTCTTTCGTCAGTTTCAGGGTCAAATCTCTTTCGGTTTCGAACCATTTGTCCTGTTTTCATAAATGATTCGATGTATCTTAGCATACCGATAATGTTTATTTATTCTTTTATTATACTTACAATAAGTGTTATACAGTAAAATCTCGGAAATATGAACGGTTCTATAAGATGATATAGGACAACCTTCGGTCGTCAGCCTACCATAGATCTGGTTTTTAAGATAAGCGGCTACATGAGTCTGTTTTTATACTTTTTTTTTAAATAAAATTAAATGTTTTTGGTGGATAAACATACTCTTCTAATGGGATTCTTGAAATGATGGACAATTTCAAAAACGAATGGAACATGTTTTATATCTACTCATCTTTCTTTGATTCTATTGTACTTCAAAAAGAAAATAAAACAAAACTCGCCACACTCCAAAAATCAAAGTATCCCGTTGTTACAATTTCTCAAGTATGACTGTCTCCGTTCTCCGATTCTAACCAAGAACCTTGACCGATGAACATTACACATATTCTTCTTCTGAGTTAAGATAAAATTATCTACATTTTGCAAATTCTTGTCGGTGCTTTGGTGTCCAAAACTTAGAGTATCTCTGGGGAATTCTAAATTTGTGTTGTGTATAGACTGTATTGTCTAGAAACGTATGGCCTTGAATCCAGTGCCCACTTAAGAGATCTCTCCGTCTAGACAACCTGTACGTGACATAAACATTCACTGTGCTGAGCTGACTACATACATAATAGTAATATAATCTGAGTGTTGCGGCAGTCCGTCTATAGCAACCGCTCGCTTTGTGCGTTCTCTCCTAATTGGAAGGAACCTACAGTTTTATGCTGATTCCGGACGGCGAAGTTGTTCTTTGAGCATTGTCAGTGACTCGATAGCCGTGAATTATGGAATTCCGGAATCGAAACTGGCAGACTCTGTGTAGGAGTGGAATCAACTGCCCACAACGACCACACAAATGTAAATGAACTAATTCAAGCTTTGGCAAAGAATGATGTTCAAAAACGATGAAACCAACCGACTGACTTTCTCAGTTTATTATAAATCACTAGAAAGTACGTTGTACACGTTGGGATACTTTTGTATTATGCACATAATTATTTCTTGTCAAGCAATTTCAAAAGTTACAGCAAATGACATCTGAAAGTTCATCTAAACCTCGCGTTTTTCTTTGAGAAAGGACACTGCATTGACGTTTTGGGGAACGCATTGTTATTATATATATTCCCGGATTTTGCCTTTTGTGGCGTTCAGACACACACAATTTGTCGTGACGATTTGTGGTAGCTGAAAAGTCAAAATGCTTTGTCTACCGCAAAACCAGTCTGCCGTTTTGTTGTAACAAGTGCTCACATTGACGATTTGGCCCATCAACCACGGTTTTCAAACAAATTTCCGCGACAAATTGTTGAGTGTGATTGCCGCCTTTCCTTGCAGTGAACAGTACTAAGAGCGTCAGTACCGAGATCATTGCTTTCTTTTGTCTCAAGAGGGAAATTAAGTAATAGAATCCTCTCTCAAAGCACAAAGCTGACTTTATAGAAGACATTCTGCTCTGCTACGCTTACCATTTCAAAGGCGGATAAAGAAGTCCTTGATCTCATTGGGATAATGGTTTTGTATACGTGGTCGATCTTGTGTTAATGACATCTTGATGACCGGTATCAATCACGAACTGTGCAGAACGTAGCACAGCGAAATGAGTCTAGACATGCGTGTATAGATCGAACACGTAAGTTCCAGTGATAACTCCCGATGAGTATTGGATTCCAAACCTGTGAGACAAGCTAACGCATTAAATGGGACACATGCTTGCTGTTCTTCTTCTTTCTTGAGTGTGCATCTAGAAGTAGCTCAGCCCAAAGCTTGTTGGTTGCTGTCCTTGCGCGTCGCGAACAAAATCGATTTAGTGATCTTAACATCTAACAAACGACGTGGAAATGCAATCGTTTTTATGAGTTAGACTCAGATTTGGTGTATATTACCTTCAGCACCCACTTTTGGTCGTACAATTGCTTCCACTTGAATAAAGGAATTCCTGATGTTCGTCGGAACACTTTACATCTCTGCTTAATAAGAAGACTTGCACTATATTTGTGCAATGTTATGCCTTAAGCCCTGTACTTCTTAAATAATAGAATATTCTTAATGTGCAGCAATACTAATCAATAAATGAAATGACTATAAAATGTTGTTTCTGGAGGAGAGTGAATCATCGCGAATGAAAGAACCTCAAGCCAAGAAGGCATCCACAAGGTTCAGTAGATCCTTTTTGCATTGACACGTTTCTTCGGTTTACTGGCTCAACCATTGCATCATCGATGTACATATGAATTAACTAGACTGAAAATGCTATCCAGTTGTATGGCTTAATCCCACTGGATAAAGGAACCCATCATCAAAAGGACCTAATTCACCAATTTAAGGTCAACACTCAGTTTCCAACGAACCTGACTGTTGGCAGTGTGCTTAGACTCGGGTTCCTTAATTGGCCATTAGCCCGCTATTGGGTGACTAATTAGAATTATTTTCGGGTGACCAAGCGCGTTGCTTTTTTCCTTCCCACAGTAAACGGGATGCTTTTATTTTGAACACCCTTCGTGTGCAGCAGGAGAAAATCAAATTTCCCATTAACATCACCAGAAAAAGGTGAGATTTAAGCATGTTTTAAACATGTTAATTCCGCTTTACACTTGACATCACGCTAAAGTGGATGCTCTGACTGGAATAAATGAAAAAAAAAAAATGATTTTTACTTTCAACCCAAACTCTTATTGTCCTTCGGCGCGCACACTAAACACACATGTGTACACGAACCTGAATTGATGGTGGAAACCGCAAAAAGAGACGTCAGAAGAACATTTAAAAAAAAAGTGAAGGACACATTCTTTTTTTGTCCGTTCTTCGTTTCTGTATGGCGCAACGACTTTTTGAATCTGTCATTCAGAGATATCGATTTTCACACCTGATGTTTGTACATTCACTTCTTCTCGTCTTGCCGTATTGTGATGAGAACTTATTTTAGCTGTCCTTGCAATCGTTACTGGGCGGTGCGACTTGAAGTTTTGATTGCTATTTTTGTACTTGTTTATTTCCTTTACTTGAAACATTTGTATGTGGATGCGGACGTGTATGTACTAGCAAATATAAGTGGAATTATGGTAAATTTTAACATGTGAAGGTTTCTGTGGGAAATTATAATTGTCTTGCTGATCAACTCATTCTCGAGCAAAATGAGGTCGACTTCCAAGATCTTTGTTACATAATGCTGAGGCAGATGTTTCACAAGTGAAATAATATTTGCCTTTTCCTCATGAAAAAAAAAAAAATTGATCGTCATTATCCCTAGGAGGCCGTCTTCTTCTTTATTTGGCGTTACTGTCCAGGGTTGACTTGGGCTTCAAGTCATCTACCAACTAGCACGATCTCTGGCTAGCTGCCTTCAGTGATGCCAAGTCGATTGCGGCTCTTCTCCACCTGGGTGCGCCGCTTTAAACGCGGGCGTCCTTTTTTGAGTTGTCCCAGGGACTCAGAGCCGAAGACTCTTCGTGCCAGAGCTGAGTTGTCCATTCGCTCACATGCCGTAGCCATCTTAAGCGTAAGCTCATGTCATGTCGCTGTACAGCAATACAGTTCGTGGTTGTATCTGCTCCTCCTAAAGCAAGGAGCCAAAAGTTACTCTGCGTCTGATATTGGTACTGATGTTCTTCGTAGTAGATGAAGTCCGTAGCTACCTCGCAGCTATAGCTGTCAAATGTGACGCTATGTCCAAGACGTCGACGTTATAATTATGTTCTTTCTTGATGACAGAATATTCTTCGTTTTGCCCTAGGAGACCTAGTGCTTCGAGATGAGATAGGTGATCTTCCACGGCTTCTGAATTTTTTACTCAGAGTTTAGCCTCAGTTTCCTTCAATTGAAGATTTCTTCTGTATAAAGCCATTTTGACTCGTATAATGTCTCTCATCTTAAAAATTGGCAGTACTTCTAGCTGGACCGGTCTAAGAGGCCTCCCCTCCAACCCGTTGTGGGGCCCTCTCATTCCTCTTACTCCATTGTCCGTGACGAAGTGGCCAATACACAAGCTTACTACCTTATCAAGTACCAGTTCCCTCCAACTGTGATTAGTGATGGCGTCTGCTATGAACTATGATTTGATTACTATTAGTGAGACGATGTCCATTCGTGTGAATTCATGGGCTCTTTCGTTGCCATCGGACCTGATAGAAGCGAACCGCCATCTCTTTCATAAGTATATGGGAAAATTGTACATGCATTCTTGTAAATGCTTGTAACAGCGTATCCACGGAGCGTTAGATAAACATACATACTCGGCAGACAGACAGTGGCTAGTATGTCGTTCAGTCGGAATTCGCTGCATAAGTGCAAAGAACTCCGTTCTGGACACTCCACTCTTCTGGGCAGATATGGATCCATACCTCAAGACACCGATCAGAGGATACCTACACAGAAGGATTTCTTACCCATTATACCTGCACTCTATCATCGAGTTTCCTCCCTTTCCCTTAGGCTTGGTGACAAGCCATTTTTTGCACTACTAATTGTGTCCGAAATTATATTTCCTAAACGATTGAGAGGAATATTTTCGTGGCTTCACTTTTTTTTTGGCAGTGACCACATTTTGTGGAACAAATAATGAATTTAATAAAATTAACAGTAACATGTTTGGTAATTATTAAAAACAAGTATATCAATTAAGATTCATTTAAGCGCAGGTGAACAAAGGCGAAAAGTATTTTCGATCTAATAAAATATATAGCATTGCTAATGTGTCTACGTGCTGAATCATCGCGGACTTGTTTATTGTTTGTTCAAACAGCCAATATTAGGCATCATGGCCTAGTGCAAATGTACCGCAGAATAAGTCGATAGGAGGGAGGATGGCCTCAAGCGTTGCCTATCACTCTTAGTTGTTATCCATCGTTGACGCTAATAGGAGTCCTTACCGACTGAACATACCGCATAAAGATTTTTGCAGAAGTCACGAAGACGAGAAAGATATAGAATCAATCCAACATCAGGTCTGCGAATGCCCAGCCCTAGCAAAACACTTTTGATCGGAGCTAGGGGTCTTAAGCGGGTTGGCTTGAAAAACCTACGATTCGCACATGAGTCTGTCTCGTTTTAGAATTGCATTAGGTCTCAGGGTAGCTTAATATTCCTAAACATGGGTACAATGGACCCAACACGTTGGTCTAAGTGAGTCGCTGCCAATAGGTTGTCAAGGTACCCAATTTACCTACCTCCGTCAATACCCAACATTCTATTTGACGACATTAAAGCTGCGTATGACAGTATTTATAGAGAAGAGCTATACAGCTCCTTTTCTAGTTTTGGCATCCCTGTAAAACTCGTCCGCGTTTGCAGAATGACGATGGAGAATTCACATTCCCTTGCCCAGTGTCCTTTAAGGCCAGTAGAGACTTTACCGAGACCTCCGATGTCAAGAACGATTTAGAGAAGGCGACGCTCTTAAACATCGTTCTCGGGAAGATCCTGCGTAACGCAAACGTCAACACCAGATGCACGATCTTCCATAAATCTGTACAAGTGATCGCATATGCTGATGACATTGATATAATCGGAAGAACACAGAGGGCTGCCTGTAGAGCCTGGTCCTTGAGATGAATGAGGTCTTGGACAGACCGTCGATATAAAATGTTAGGCTCCGAAGAGAACATAATCCATGTCACCACCGCGGAATAATACGATGGATCACTATTGCCAATCGCTGTGTGTTTCGGTTTGGAAGACAGTTAAGAAATGAAGCCTTGTTTCCAAGATATCCCTATATGTATAAAACCTTGATAGTCTCAGTCCTGCTGTAGATGGCAGAGAAGCAGAGACATTAACTTAAGCGGACGAAGAGATTCTTGGTCGCTTCGAGAGGGTCATGGATCTTGGAGCTGGAGACTCTACGAGGAACTGTTTGAGCTCTACAGCTACATGGATTTCGTTAAATGAGTTCGAGCCTCTCGTCTCAGGTGGCTAGATCATGGAGAGCGAATGTACACACCCGGTCCGGTAAGTCTTCGACTCCAACTCACACTCAGTTGAACGTGCATAGCTGGAAACAACGAGCAAAAGGCCTTGCTGGATGGGTGAATTTTGGCTGAGTCCCAGGTCCATCACGGACTGTAGCCCTAACCAAAGAAAAAAAAAACAGATTCTCTCACTCCTTCTCACTGGATAAAATCAAGCAATAAACTGGGAGGAGTATGAACTGTATAAGAATAGTTTGCCTTTACTTTACGCTAAGTACCCATTTTATAAATGCCCTCATCCAGGTTGCTGATGTGGCACGATCGTGCGAATCCAATCTATCCAATCCACTATCTCTGTACTCTGTGTTCTGATCTGAGATTATACAGCCAATGTCCTGTGTGACTCTGAGCGACATCAAGAGCCGCAATACGCTTTAGATAACCTTCACACAAAGACCTACACGAGGCCGTGCATCTAGTGTTGTGTTACGAACGATGATCTCGAATTCGATTTTAAAGTCTTGCGACGCCACAAAACATGTTTTTTGTTATATCTCAGTTTGTGGCGCCCTGGGTCTTAGAATAACTTTCCGGCTACCCAATGCCCCCCATGGGTCTCCAGCCTGATAAGTCATTAGAAAGCGAATCTTGAACCTTAAATTCTGTCCACAAACCCCACCGAATGATTAATAGTAGTTTCGTGTTCAGCTATTTTTGTTGTACCTAATTTTAAACATTTGCCCAAGTACGTTGAACTTCTGGAGACAAAGTTGACTGATGTTAAGTGAATATCGCATGCAATATCCCCACTACCTCACCCTAATACAAGCTCAACGCTTCATATCTGTGTTCATGAAATGAAAACGACGGAATACATAAAAGAAAATTAGGGAAACCACGCTCTTTGTGGAGCATGTGAAGTAACATACACGGTATTTGTACTTGTAATTTTTTCCTTCATGTTTGTGATGAGGAGTAAGTCCAGTTTGGAAGAACTGCGTCAAAGTGGGTCGTGAGAAGGTCACAATGTGTGTCAATTTTGGTTTCACGTCATGAGAACATTATTCATTTTTCTTCTCTCGACACCGCTGGAGATCTCATCATTGTTATAAACACGTGTAAAGCACTTCGCGTCAATTAACTTGTACTTAAAAATGTGGTTAGTTTGGAAATTCGTCGTGTATGTATGGGATTTATTTTCGTCTGAAAATAGTTCAGAATTTCACTTAGAGCTTTTAATAATGTGAACCCTCCTCCCCGCACATTTTGGTTGTCTTCACATTATGTCTGAACTGACATTTGTTAGAACGTTAAAGACTAAACTTTAGTTTTATTTCGCTGAATTGGTAGTGGGATGCTTAAATCAGTCTGTCCATCAAAGAAAACGAGGCCAAGAAGTACTCGTCTGAGGGTCGCTAAGGACATGTACATAGCAGATGCTAGACGTTTTCGGTTTCATGTTTTCTTGTCATGGTTGGCATGCTAGTGAAAGAAGCATCTACCGCATTGGCTTGACACTGTCTTTGCTTTTAGCTAATCAGGTTCCTATTTTGTGGAACAGCGGCTTGCAATTACGAGGGATATGAACAAATCACAGTGGGACAATGTGTCAAACGAGATCCTTCTCACGGTTAGCTTGAAAGTCATGGTCCGCTATAAGCACTCTAATAATGTTGTCCATATCATCTAGAGAAGAGTAACAGCTACATACTAACTTGAACAGATTATCCCAAGGGTCCTAATGACCGCCATACTGTTCCCATTAGCGGATGCAACGTTGCAGCTCAGAACTGTGCTTCTTAATTTCCCATAGTTCATATTTGCCATACGCAACAGGAAATATTTTCTTCTTACTTGTGTGGAGCTAGAGTCTGTGGCGGATTTGGGTCTCAACCAACAGTCATCTTCAACTGCAGCTAGAGCGATATTGAAGGCTTCTAAATGCATCTAAATTCACAAACAATATTCGTTATGATCCTTCTTTAATTGTGAAATATGGTCACCACTTAAACTTTAACGTTCACTGTGTCTGCTTAGACTAAATAGACCTTAACTCAGGACGCTAATCGGAGTCATAAATGGACACTGCGCAATTGTCATACACACCCGTAGCATGGGTGTCCAACACAATGATTTTTGCGGAATCTGCGTGGATGAAGAAGATGTAGAAACTCGTTACCTGCTCTGGTCAGATAGCGCGCTGGCAAGCCGTAGGTAGTACTCGAATAGCGTCAGCATTAGCCAGCTCAACCGCTTTGTCATAAGAAACATCTGGTGCCGAGTACAGTACATTACACTAATAAGGAACTCCAAAATGGCCGAACTTTTTTTCTTTTGACCGAGTTTTTCTTATATCCGGAGAGCTCATATAAGAAAAATGTTTCTTTTAAGAAAAAATGGATGTAAGAGAAATGTTTCTTACACGAAAAGAAACGCCAATACTGGCACCGGAGTTGGGAAATTCTAACTGACCTACAAATTGCTGCTCATTCTCCAACAAATGGGACTTATTTTGTTTTTATCATCTTCTCGAATTGTTTGTTTATAACATTGCAACTTTGCAAAGCATTGTTTATTTTCCAGATATGTTTCCCTTATCACTAAGAGCTTGCATTTGAAGTAATCTACAAGGCTTTTCTTATATTTTTTTTTTTTGATTGGAGCTTTGTCCAGTTTTATATTTTCCGCAAATTTCATTTCCACTCCTCGAACACTTTATTTCTCTAATATTTATATTTTTTGTTTTGCCTTTAATAGACGTGTTTCTTTGCAAGCGTATATACGCTTTAATTTCAATTTGCATGTCAAATACACCAACAACAAATCCTATATCCGCTTAAGTTGCTCATCATATCTATCGCCGCTTATGAAATAAGCACAGATAAAAACAATGCTTCCAATCATTATTTTCTGTGTGTTTATTGCCGAATTTATTCATTCAGGTTGTTGTATGTGGCTTTACATTTGTAGGTGTGGTTGATGTATTAGATCATTTTTAAATGTTTTTACATCCATAAGTATGCAACTTTTGGTATACCCAGAGTGCCTTTGCTATGCATCCCGTTTAGGTTTCGTAATCGATTCTTTTCATTTGATTAAAATTGTTTTTATCTTATAATAGTTAAGTGTTTTTGCTTAAAGTGATGGTCACGCTACACAATCGCAAACCGAAGATTGTGACATTAACGATCAACTATCACTTTACACGATTCTCCACACCCTGACTGTCACAATTGTCATAAATATATCGTCGGTGCTGCCAAGATTTTATGATGCATTATTAAGCGCCAAAGATGGTTTTTTTGTGCATTTATAATTAAAGCGTATATACGCATGCAAAAAGCACACCTAATGTTGTTATTCCTCATTCGTGATGCAGACATTTTTCAGACAATTTTGGTATTTTCACAACTCAGCTATTTTCTGAAAGGCTCGTTTATACTTTACTGAATTTCATCCATCCAACTTTTAATGGAATATCGAATATTGGTTATATAATAGCCGTTTATTTTATCCGAGTTTTTCTAATAAGCGTTTTCCTTTTAAACGACTCGGTATATATTGGAAGGGACATGGTGTTTTTATTAGTGTTTCTTTTAAACGAGTTTTTCCTATAAGCGTTGTGAAAGTACTGTATACGAGCAGCAAATCCGCGTGGTTTCCCAAAGGCCCTACGTATGCCTTAGAGCTCCAGCCTTCTCCGGTCACCGGCTAACCTAACCTAACGTTAGAAGTTTCCTTTATAATTCATGACGTTGAAAGATGCAGCATTGTTTCAAAATCTGCACCCAAACAAAATGTCATCCATTTCTTTCAAGTGCATACACTACCCTATTCCTCATAAAATTTACAGTCACGCTTCTTTGCCCGAAAATCGCATTTACGTCATTGCACCAGAGTACAGTGACATTGAAAACATGAGAAAGGAATGTTATCATTTTCGAATTTCTAGCCTAAAAATAACAGTTTATTGAATTTTTATTTCGAGAAACAAAATCCTTCGATTGAGGCAAGTGCGACAATTAATTTAAATTACAAACACATTGCATTTTCGAACATTTATCAATACTCTACATCGTCATGCTCAAGTTCAAAACCAATCACACATGTTGGAGAACTTTTGATGTGAATGCGTGGAGTGAATAGATACAGTTCCCTCTGTATTTATATCCGTCTAGCGTTCGTGTTCCATTAAAATTATATTTATTTTTACATTTCGGGTGACATTTTCAATCGACATTGCGCGATTCTAAAAGCTCTCTGCTGTCACATGATTTATCCGGGAACACGGGTCGTGTTCTGCGGCAGAGATGCTAAGATTGTCGCAATAAATGAAACTAGAAGAATGCTGTTTCTCACAGATTTCATTAATTGACGGCAGAATTAATTGTATTATTGTTATTTTTGTATTTGATTACGTATGATGTGCATTATTATAGCAAGTGGTTTTGTGGGCGTGGGGGGATGATAGGAACGAACTGTGTGTCGGTGAATTTACGGTTGAGTGGGGGGGGGGGGGGATGAAGGTTAAATTTATGTTCAGTCTTAGTCATCAGAATTTCTTTGAAATCTTTGTCACAGGCGGTGAGTCATGCCGCGAGTTGGGGGAGAATGTGATATTCATTTGAAAACGTCACAGAAAATTGATTTAAAAAAACAATGTTCTTCAATTTATTTATTTTTGCGATCTGAAGTGTTGATTTTTGCTAATGCACACAGCTTGGAATGTTTAATAGCATTGAGTGTTGCTAATGGTGAATATATGTAATGCGGTTATCGAATATCTCCCGCTTCCATTAGCTTCTTCTTCTTCGACTGCATATATGGAGTGAGTATTCTGTCAATTGTGTAAATTCTAGACATTGAATTTTTTAACTGCCAAAATTTCCCACAAGGTTAGATTAGGTTAGATTGAAGTGGCTGACTGCTGCGCAGAAGGACAGCAAACGCACTCAGGCCAAGCATAGGTCCACTGTGTTACCACGCGAATCTAAGGATACCTATTCCGCACACCAATTAGTGCTTTTAATAAAGCAAAGGAGAAGGCTGATTCTAAAGTAGCTCAGATATGCCAGGTTATCAAAGAAGTTGTCCCCCAGAAGTCTGAATCTACGGGATGAGAGAGCACTGCAGTTGCATAGCAAGTGGTCTATGGTTCCTTCCTCATCCTCGTCCAAGCAGCTTCTACAGAAATCTTTGTAGGTAAGGCCTAGTCTAGAGGCGTGAGTTCCGATGGCACAATGCCCTGTCAGAACGCCAATAAGAGATCTGAGATTGGGCCTGCTTAATCTGATCAAGCTAAGCGACCGTTTGGGATCGATCATAGGCCAGAGTTGTTTGGTAATGAGCCATCCTGTGCCTAATGTCCATCAGCTGTTTGTTTGAGCAAGCGTATCAAGGTTTAGCAGATGTTTTAAAGCAGCGATAGGCGTAGAGGATGGATTTCCACCCGGAGAGAGAACAGAATTTGTGCCCTTTCTGGCGTGTTTGTCCGCTTCGCAATTCTCTGAAATATCACAACGCCCCGGCACCCAGAAATTACCTACAAAATGGAGATTAATTTTAAAACACGTTGTCTTTGTTAATACAGATTTCTGTGGCATTAATGTTTAGTCTACTTCCGTCTATGTACATACTAAATTTGAACAGACCTTTTCAGAAGATCTACGGATTTTTCTATATCCCCGATGGAACGGAGGTAGGTTAGGTTCAGGGAGGGGAGTGTGATGATTCAAACATCATTTCAACTCGTAGGCCTTAGGGCCCATTTTAAATACCTTTGTATTCTATTAACCTACACTGTCACGTGATGGCCCCCAGTGCTCTGTACTCATCTTAGAAGACCAGGACTCTCATCGCGTAACTTTTCAGACGACTACCCACCCTTTGATTTACTTCGATGATATCGTCGATGATTTGCTTCATGTAAGACCATCAATATCGTCTCGCCTATCGTTACAGTTTGAGTGCTCTTAAAATTATATCTCTCACGCCAAAATGACATCTGTGCTCTAATTCCTCTCAAATTTCACTAACACATTCTCAAATGCGACCTATCCCTCTGAGAATGTCTCAAAAGTGTAGAGCAAGATATGTATACACAATTTGTTCTTATTTAATAGGAGACGATACTGAAATAGTTATCGGCAAAAATCAGTCGTCGAGGCGATAGTAAATGACAGTTTTCAGTTAACGCGAAGCTGGCAAAACGATATCTCGATATGTTGGATCGTCTCGGTCTCCCTCGTGGCCGAAACTTCGGCAGAGATTGATGAATTCCGCATTCCATTTCCAAGGCATTGCTCCGATAGCGCAGTGTCCTGTGCTCACTTTGACAAGCATTCGTATCGAGTTACATTCCAACGCCAGAAGCTTCTTTGTTTTACCGTTGTTAGGCTCTTTGGTGGTCATCTTTTGCGAGCCATAACTAGGTTAGGTAACTCCGGACAGAAAATTTAGTCAGAGAAAGGTGGTTTGAAGAATATTTACGTCCTTGCGTTCAAAATAGGCATTTAAAATTGATTGTAATGTTTTGCAATTGAATTTATTATTTCTTTCTATAAAATGAAAATTGTACAAAACACTCTCCTTTGGCTTTGCATTACACTCTGGGATAGTACTCAACTCAACTCCTCAACCAACAAGCCTCCACAGCTGGTACGATTTTTAACCAGTTACCACCAGTTTCGCCCACCAAGTTGGTTTAGGTGCCCAACCTTAAACGCGGGGGTCTTTTGTTTCGGCGTCGAAAACTCTTCGGAGCTGAGTTGGGAATACTCTTTGAGCACTCTCAGTGACTCGAAAGAGGTGGAAGCGTGTATTACGAAAGGTGGTAAATTCGGTTATCAAACCTGGCACCCTCTGCGTAGGAGTCGACGCACTAACCCACTACGCCACGGCGTCCCAATCGGCTGGACGAAATTTCCCCACAAAATTTCGATGGGCAGGTTTATCTTCGGTGACTGGGTGTAGTTTCCATCACTTTGGTGCAATTTTAAAGGGTGAACATTCGGGTATTATAAGCATTGGTCATTGTCCTGGTAAAAAGTGAATTGGTTTTGTAGACCGAATTTTTGTGCACTTATGTTCGAAATGTTGCTTCTGGTTTATTGTCCAATCAATAATATGAAGCTTTCCTAACCCAGCTGCCTTACCGATGCGCCACTATGCTTCAAAGTTGCGACCGTATTTTCTGGAAGGAGCTTCGTATTTGATTTCCGTCCGATTCACAGATCCACAGATATTAAATTTTGATTAATCTGTACCAAATTACAGTTATCCAAAATCAGCCAAATCGTCTTTGGATTCAACTCTATTTTATTATTTCGGACCTACTACTTGCGAATATGAACTTCCAATGAGTAAGTGCTCGATACATAAAAAAACATTGCAAAACCAATTAAGTTGCCTTGATACATATATACACAGATGACAACCACATATCCTTCCTCCACGGTAACCTGCTTAACATTTTTTGAGCTTCAAGACAAATAAAACGCATAGTAGATTGTTGAAACTGATTCATTTTGTGGTCCAAAACAACCTTTGCTAGTGCGTCAACTTCTCCAATCCCCGAACTTACAACAACAAAGTCATCATTCACGGCTCCGCCTCCTTCGAGTCACTGACAATGCTCAAAACTATTCCTATCTAGAAAAAGCTTGTCAAAACATCACCCTTCGAAGTCGGTTTAACGACATCATATTATCTTTGGTGTGTTCCAAATGTCACTCTAAATCAAAAGCCATTATTGTCAGCTTACAAACAAATTTTCGCAAATAAAGTGCACATCATTTATAGTGTAACCATCCAAATAAGAAATGTGCGCTGATCCCAACCCACATGTGCGCGCAGAAAATCCCACCAAAAATGGCATCGAACTTTTGGTAAAGTTTACTGAACCATTGAATGGCTTGTTACCAAAACAATAAACATTTTTTTATAATAACAATTTTTTTTCTCCAACGCACCGGCTTGTAGCTTGTAGCCTAAAGCGCGGCCAATTGACGTTTCGATAAATTTTTAAAATTTCGGTCACGCCAGCGAATCTTCGAGTACTGTTTTGCTTTACCCTCTTTCACTTCTCTTTTGTCGTCTTGCATATGTGTGTGTGTGTCTAAACGAAAGAGCCGAAAGGAAACTTGAAGATTGACAATAATAACGTTTCACAAGGCAAGCAGAGATATTCCGGCACGTTTTAGAATAAAAATCCAACGACTGTACTCTGATCTGTTGTTGTTTTGCATTATTTACTTTTATGGTTTCTTTACCATTTCGTCGTAACATCTTGTAAAATATAATTGTCTTTGTTTTTATTTTTCTTTGCTGCTACGTCAGAATCACAGTTCCAAGGTCAGAATTTTGGGATACACAAAACGTGGTTAAAACTAGTTTGAGTTCAATCGAGGTCATAATCTGTATGCATGTACACGAGTTGAGGTGTTGTTGAAGACGTCAAGTTTACGAAGAATAGTCGTAATTTCATTTGTTGGTCGATGCCCAGGTACACTGCGGACCCCTTGAAGCGACACTGGACAAAAGAAGTCGTAATTTAGATCGGAATGGCGTTAAACTATATATTCAGAGGCTTAAGATATAAAATTCTATTTAATGCTTTAAAATTACTTCCCAAGTCTAAGATTTGTCTTAATAAATTTTCTTTTCGTTTTCTTTCAGGTATGTACGCATTGGTAATTATAAAACATTTAGAAAAGTAACTGCTGAATTTTAAGCCACGCTTATGAAGAACAGGTATGAGGGATGAAGTATTTGCGTCGGTAGCGACAGCTATGCTGGGCTGTGCTTAATACTTTAATAACTCCAAGATAGTACGGGAATACAAGTCTGCTCCAATTTGATCAACAGTTCGCTAAGACTTGTCTTAGTACCGGGTCACCATGGGATCACGGGAAATGAGATCGCCTATGAATTTGCTAGATATGGATCAGAGGAGGCACTCTTAGTATCTGAACCTGCGCTGGGACCAACCTGTGTCCTTGGTTATGCCGTCCATCGATATTTGGACCTCTCAACAACTGGAGCTCGCATGTGTGTCCAGGCTGTAACACGTTTCCTAACGTCTATGAGAAATCCGCTGCAATTTTGTTGCCGCATGATAGAAAAGACTGAAGACGGATCACCGGCGCCAATTCCCTAAATGTGCTTGGCATAATCGATGAAACCGTCTACGATGCCTCTGGTGAAAACAGGGACACTGCAGACTCTGCCACTATCTCGCCTTGCTATTATCTCGCTACAGCATCCGTTGCCCGGTGATCGCCCGAAGAAGGCAGTAAGTCTTCTTGTGCTGGTTACATGAAATGGATCGTCCATATGACTATGAGTCTAGACCTGACCTGACATTGCTTATCTTAATACATATCTCTTTCAGTTATACTGATCCATGAGTTTCTTGGCCATGAGTTGCATGCCATGAGCGCTGTTCCAGCTTTCTGCGTGATCGTTCAATGTGCAGAATAATTCGGGGCATGTGAAGGCTCTTTTTCTTGCCCAAAAGTAGGTTGTACTTTGTTTCTCTTACTCAGCTCTAAGCCACTCCCGCACGAGCTTGGATTTGATAATGTATAAGTCAAATGTCAAGATAGTGACACGACTGTCCGACTGGCAAGATTGATTTGAATGCATCTGTATAGGTCATAGAACCCTGCTTGAAAGATGCTGGTGCGTTTGCCCATGTATTCGAATTACTTTGTTCGTGCTCCATTCGCAGTTCCTGATCCATATTTCCAATAATTCCAATATCCAATAATTGTAGTGTATGCAAATCTAATCTAACCAACCCAATTTAAAATCTTAAATAAGAGACGATTGTATATGTAATTCAAATTACAATTTACAATTAACTGTCCCTATTGCACTTCCTCATCGTCCGAAGAAAGCGAATCTCAAGCCTTAATTATTCATTCTCCATTTTTGAAGGACTCGTAAACTCCCCTTTGAATCATTAATCAGTGACATAAATGGCCTCTTATTAAAAGAGAATCATATTCGAAGGACCAACAATGAACACTAGCGGGGCTCGGTTGAGCCAAACATCACTTTAGATTGATGCGTCATTTAAACGGCCAATAATGGCTACGAAGGCTAAAAATGAACACCGACGAGACGTGGTTGAAGCTGCACTTCAAACTGACGCGTCATTTAATCCATTTCGCGTCTAAGCCCTCTTGTCGACATCTGAATTGTTTTACTCCCTAGACTCGGCAGTTCGCCATGTAATTTAAAAAACAATTCACTTAACAGAACACTACATCTCTACAGACTTCTTAACTCTAACTCTTCACTTATCAGAACACATCTCCAACGCATAGCATAGAGACCCACCAAAGAAAGAAAAGCAATACGCAACAGAATTCAATCACTTTAAGCAACTGCCTTAGTTAAACGCCGGTTGTGATTGGGGATGTTGTTGGTATTACATGACATTGCCTCTTTACATGACTTCACATGAATGAAACCTAACATTGGAGCCAATCAAGCTATTGGATTATTGGCGATCTGTGTTCTACTCTTATACTCGACAAAGCTGTTCCCTAAGGTTTTGTTAAGCTTCATGATCATGTGTAGATCTTGTCGCAACGAGTGGACTTAAGGATTCCACTCTCGTCCCTCTATCGTTCTTAACATGTATAGAATGCATAATTCGTCCTTCAGACTAAGGCGGCTTTGTCTTCGCAAAAGACCAAAAAAAAATGGACATCGGCATACATAAGGCAGTCAGGTTGTGAATAAATTTCTTGACTCACTCACATTATTTGCCGCCTGATGCTTGACCTTTATTCTTCAGACAATTGGATATAACAAGCCTTTGAACTGAGTGTTTATAGTTAGATCTCATCGCTATTTCCCAGAAAAGTCTAAGTTCAGTCAATGTTTCAAACGCGTTGGAAGTTTGTTTCGAGCCCTCATCGGCGCAGCCTTTACAGTGGGTGTCAATACAGTGACTTCTGATGGAGTTGTAGAGACTATATATTATCTGTTCGAGTACGCATGTTTTCACACTTCAGAGGCCATTACACTTGCTACATGCAGGGATCCTTAGACCAGAACAAGACGATGAATACAGGCAAACAACTCAAAAACGAACTGCCACCCGAAGATAGCAGGTCGATAGAAGCAATAGCAACAGTGATTAATGCGTACGTCATTTTTGACTGCTCGACACATACATACATTGGACACATGCCAAGCTATTCACTGAATCTCTAGACGATATTGGGTTACCCATCAACTTGTATTCCTCTGAACTCCTTACATTAGTTTCAATAGCCTTGAACGCCACATATCAAAGCGGTAGTACTAAAATCGTCACCGCTTAGTTCTAATTTTTATTCTTATAGCACTGGCGCCAACCCACCTTTGGACGTGCCAATCCAGTTTTCTGTAAAAAAAAAAGCATGTACCAGAGAACAAACAGCTCGTCTTACCATGATTGAATCAAAAATTGTTTTGTACCTGCTTGTGAATGTCATCGAAATCTCAGATATTTATGCGCTATTAGATTTTCTAGTGGGTGCATATGATACCATAAGAGTTAAATTTATGTTAATGCGTACAACATTTTCGTAAGCACAATATTTTAGTGGGAATAACCTTCCTATTCTCCCAAAAAAGTATTTTAAAGTCTTCTTACTTATGCCAGTCAGGTCTAGTGCTTCGACTGTGGGTGTGTTCCATAATAATTTAATAATTCCTGGAATCCGCAGTTGTTGTTAAAAATATTTATTTGCATTTGTCTTCTATTTCTTCTTTACTACAAACGTTTGCTTGCACGTTTGATGTAATCGTCTGACATTTCTTCTGCCAGAAAAGTTTTGTATTTGCCGGTTCATTATTGCCGACGCAAGACAAAGTTAAATGTCAATGCTCAACCGGGCCCGGTGCATACACGCGTTATTTCCTCACGTGCAGCGATGTCGCATGCGGGTTTTTCTCGCAGGACGCAATCTGCAGTTCGCGTTTCAGTTGCAGCAATAGAGGTTTATAAAAAGGAACGAGTAATTTTCGCAAACATGGTGTATAAAAACTATGTTCTTAAAAAGAATCGCCCGTTATTGGGTACATCCTTTTCCGATCCATGCCAATCTTTTTTGTGGCTGTCACTGTATGGCCACTCGGGCGCAATACTCTATATTTCTGGAAACCTTTTTATTTCATTGGTTAAGAATTTTATATCAAATTTTTCAATGTTTGACATCTTTCTTTCGAGTTTAATTTGCGGCAAAATCACGCATCTTACTATCTTAGTCGTGTCACATGTCACTGTGGCAAATTTGTATTGCATTAGTCACTTAAATGTCACATAAAGTGACTAAAACAATACAAATTTGTCGCAGTGACATGTGACACGACTAAGAATAAAGGTGAATGCCATAGCACTGTACAGGGAGCAAGTTCGGTGGCTTAAATGTCAATGATCGCGCACTATCGTCAGAGTCAATCCAACAGGCCAGCTTCAAGAACTGATGTCGATCGACAGGAAGTTATTTTTTAAGCTAGTTAGGCTGTTTCTTATGAATGAAGATAACAGAATACATGTTCTATAGTATCGAAATGCTACCAACTCACATCCAAGGAGAATGCGACATTAGTCCGAGACATGGTGAAATCTTCGAAGGTTAAATACAAACCATGCGGTCGCGTCAACAATTTTTGCAGAGAGGAATTATCACGGTCAGAAAACGATTCACAGTCATAGGTTAAAAGTGGGACTATTAGTGCTTTGGCAAGTTTTAATTTTATATAAATTTGCTAGTGGGCAAACTTCTAAGAGACGCATACGACATTTTTAATACAGGTCACATATTCGACTGGAAAAGAGTTTAGTTCTATGGAGGGAACGTTTGAAAAGGAGGGATGGTGTTTTATAAATGGAATAACTTTAGGTTTGTCAGGATTAAGAGTGAGACCATTTTCTTTTGGCCACTTCATAATTGAGCTTGAGTCCTCATTTAATTCTGCAACTAAACATACATAATAGAGGAAAACTTGGTAGATTTGAACATCATCTGCATATATATGGTATTTAGACAGACTTTAGAAAGATCATGAATGAACATTGAGAACAATAACGGAGCAATAATAGAACCTTGAGGTATCCCAATGTGAAAATCACGAATAAACGACAGTTTTGAGTTATATAACACAAGATACTAAAATTAACTAAAAAACTTACTAAAGTCAAATTGGGTGGACAGTTTGTGACTAAGTATTGACGGGTTAACACTGTCGAATGCTTTCGAAAAGTCAAGTAAAGCTAGTAATGTTATTTTATCTCCGCCAACATCTATTCGTATGACTTCAGTTCATTTAAAAAATGCAATGCTGGGTCTCATGTGGATTGGCATCGTTCGACAATTTTGTTTGTTCAGCAACCCAAGCTGCCATAAATGGGTATAAGCTTATAGCGACCGTCAAGAATGGAAAGCAGCTATCGCTCAGGCTTGGACACTACTTGGGTCATAGGTTAGGTTGATGTGGCTGCATACGAACAGGAGACACACTCACTCAGGCTACCTATTCCGCAAACCAATCTGTGCTTTTGATAAAGCGAAGAAGAGGACTGATTTTGATGCTGCTCAGTGCAGCCAGATTAACTAACAAATTGACCCCCAGAAGTCTGAATCTACGGGATGAGAGAGGACTCCAATTACATAGCAAGTGTTCGATGGTTTCTTCCTCATCCTCGTCCAAACAGCTTCTACAGAAATAATTATAGGGAAGGCCTAGTCTAGAGGCTTGAGTTCCGATGGCAGAATGCCCTGTTAAAACGCCAATAAGAGATCTGAGATTTGGCCTGCATAATCTGTTCAAGCTAAGCGATCGTTTGGGACCGATCATAGGCCTGGTAAGTAAATATGTAACTTATAGCGACCGTAAAATGGGCAAAGCGCGAGGAAAGTTGGTCTAACAGAACACCTATTTGTTGTTGTTGTTGCACTCTATGTCCGTCTATGGTCATTTGGCAAAACAGACAGCCAATTTGACAGATGTAGCTACGACAGTTGAAAAACCTTTATGAGCATTAGAGAATTTTCGTCGATGTAATAGTGGTCATTAGATCGCAAACACCAAAGAGAGAGAGAGAAAGATCTCTTTAACAGAGTGTGCAATGTAATCTTAAAACCATCTTGAGGCAAAAGATTGTATTTTCTTTTCAACATCTTCATTAGCCGCCCCCGAGAAGGTCACACGTAACCTGACTACCGATATGTACCTTAATTAGAAGTACAATCAACAAAAGTAACGACTTTTTTGCAACCATTGCTGATAGCATTCGAGCAATTGACTTAAAAATCCAATCTCTTTTGAAACATTCGAATGCAAAGCAAATTGTTGTTCTTAAGTCTTGTTTTCACTCAACATCGCCGAATTATTCCCTCCATTCCCATAGCATTTTACATCACCGACTTAACGGTGTTCTCTTCATATCACGAAATTCAGTGTATAAATTGCGCGCGGGTTATTGAACCTCTCATTATTGCTCCTTTCCTTAATTTCGTGTTCGTCTTATTTCTTCATAACACTACGTGTACACAAAAAATGTCTCACAAGAGAAACAAAAAAAAATAGCAACTGTCTAATTTGTCTTTCTTTTCAAAAGAATGGAGCCTTGCGTGAGGAATTAGGTTGGCACGCTTTAGTGGTTTCACTTTGAGGTTTTGTTTATTTGTTAATCTCCTCTTTCTCTCCGTCTAAAGAAAGAAAAAACAAATTATACGACACAACTGTGGGAGTTCGTCAGACAGTTTATGTTTAGCTTATCAATGAATGAAAAAAAAAGTGTGGAGTATCTTCAAAAGTAGGTCACATTTATGGCCTAGTTTTCCTATATGGTTTGGCAATTTCATTTAAATGTCGCTATGTGTATTTTAATGGAAATAATTAGGACTTGTTAACGTGATCATTCGTAGGGGCTGGCTAAGACGGAGTTGATCGTTTTACGTTCTCTTTGTCATCCGCATCGGGAAGGTTTTGGATTCTTGTACAGGTTGGGCAAGTTATTTTGACACCGACAGCTGTTTCCCGTTCGAAATCATGACAGAAAGTCGTTTTGATAGAACAATGTTGAGAAATATTGAAAACTTATTTCCAAAGTGAGCGAGGTGCAGTGGCGTCCATACAACCCGATTCCTTCAGAGTTACCTTTTTAAAATTCCGCTTTTCAACAATGTATCAATATAACAAGCAACATAAATCTTAATGTGTGCATATAAACATAAATACGACAAATTCTACGAACCCACAGCAAATCAAATCATGGTTAACTATAAAAACTGTCGAGTAACAAAGCATGGTTAACTATGTAAACTGTCGAGTTGTAAAACATCAGGCTGTTTAGAACAAATTGGTTTTCTTTCCTTGTTTTCCCTTCATCCTTGACTGTTTTTGACTCCTCTCTGTGTCTAATACACGCTTTCTTATGCAAAAAATAACATGCTTTTCGTCGACTTATTTTGAAAATTTTTTTTCTGAAAAATCTCAACAAAAACTAAGCACTGAAACTTATCGGCTCTGTAGGCGGTGTGGGTTGGTTCGTTGTTCATGCTCCTCACAAGTTGTGCGTTCAAATCCTGTTGGAAGCTAATCTTTCCTTTTTTTCTTTTTTATATGTAACACCACATTATTTTTTGCTGTTTTTGTATGAATAAACATGTGGCGCGACTAAGAAAATAAGGTTGGATTTCAGAAAGCACTTACGGGTGCAAATATTTCCGACTCACGTTTAAAATTTTTCCCAAACATTGCGTGTTTTGAAAAGAAGTCTTGCCCGAAATAAAGCACCTACCTCGACGGCTGTAGGCAAGTTTTTGGAAAAAGTTCGTGAGACTCGTATGCTAGTGGACAACATTTACGTTCCCCGTCGTCGTACGATGCGCACAGATGCGGCTGCAGTTGCTGAGAGCATTAGTGGACCATTCTCCTTCGAAAATGAGGCTGGAAACAACGTTTCGGTCAACGGTGGGCGTTACAAAGCCATGTTAACCGACATTTTTATTACAGTAATTGGAGACATAGGTTTGAAAGACCTCTGGTTCATGGACGATGCAGCGACATTCCACACAGCTCCTGCCACAATCGATCTTTTGCGCACCAAAATTCTAAATCGTGTTATCAGCTGTCTGCGTGTCGGTTGATATCACGGTTCCCCCTTTTCTTGTGGGGAACCGTGAAGGATCGATGTTATGCCAAAAATCCAGAAACAACTCAAGCACTTCAGGCCATCATCATCCGCGATCAATCTGCGAGCTACAGCCCGAAACAATCAACAAGGTCTTGGAATATTGGGGTGACAGAATGCGCTACTGCGAAGCCAAGCGAGGTAGCCACTTGAACGACGTTGTATTTCATAATTAATTGGAATACATGAAAAAAAAATAAATTTTTTATTTGCAATAATTGAAAAATTATTTTGCAATAAAATGAAGGAAAATTAAATTCGTTTCATTTTGTTGCATTTTAAAAAAGAAACTTGTAGTTGGCCCGCCCTGTACTAGATGTACAAAGTTAACGCACAATTGTTTCGAAAGAAGGAACAAATAATATGGCATTGCTAAAAGAAATGCAGACGCGTTATAATTTGAATTACGCATCGATGATGGTGATCAGAGACAGTCTAAAACATCCTGTTACGACTAAATTACGACAAAACTGGCTGAACGTGTAACACAGTGGTTTGTCTTGAGTGGACCTAAATCTCGCTGCGATGATTTGAAGTTATGTGTTCAAAGCTTAGTAAATCTGGAAGTGGATTGAGTTGGTCAGTAAAGGGTCCATAGAGCGTGGCTATGTGGGGGATATCATTTAGAACCCACAATCCACAGCCGACTAGGTTGAGCAAATGTTTATCCTGGTGACATTTGATGGAAGCTTATAACCATGTTGAATAAATTCAATCGTAGAATTAATGTGGTGGTGCTACAGCCGGACTTACCTTCTACAGCAACTACGTAGATTGTGCTTACTATTGTTCTCTCACGATCTACACATTTATGCCGACTCCGAACGGGCAAGTTTAAGAAACAGACAGTTATTACCCTTTGACCATTGTTGTCAGTGACTCGAAAGTGGTGGGTCTGTGTAAGACTCACAGCGTCACGGCCGAATAGAATTAATTTGCGGAGATCAGTGCAGAGGGGGGTGTGAGGTTGTTTTCTCCTCTTCATCCATGCATTATCCGCGGATTTCGTTAAAGGGTGATGTTAATCTTGCGACATGTATCCCTATAGCCGGTGTTAGATCTCCAGTCATGTTACCCACGTTTCCTCTTCCCTTTATGAACAGACTGTTTATTCTGTGATGTTTAAGGTTTGAACCTATACATTAATATTTGAAATCGGGGAGTATTTGGATTTGGGATCCATATACTTAAGTTGGGGTGATAGATAGTAAAGATTCCATTTGTTGCCTTCTCTATCCATTTTAAAGGCTTCAAAGTGGTCGCCGTGGCGTAGTGGGTCAATTTACGACTCTTTTAATTCACGGCTCCACCTGTTTCGGCTCACTTAACAAAGGTCAAGTTAGGTAAATATGAGTATGGGTGCCCTTACGGCCTTACGTTCGTGACTCGCTGAGTCCAACATGTTGTGTGCCCATTGCGCCCTCGAAAGGTGATGTTATGCTACTGTGAGACCTTCTTTCACTTCTAAAACCATCCGGATGCATATATATATACTTTCGGAGGGTTTTCATTTCAACACCGCTCAAGTCCTCCAGCTCTGTAAAGAAGTGCTTTTCGGAGAGCAGATGTTCGTCAAATTCTATTTCTTCCTCGTCTCTGGGGCTCCTACTAAATTCGTGAGGTATATTAAGTCGCGATGTATGCGTACTTATGGCATATTGTCTGTACTCCTGTTAGTTCGCACTTCCTTGCGCCTAAAGGTGATCAGAGATGTCCGATGATCTCTTTTTGTTCAGCGTCAGAAACACTGACGTTGCTGTTGCTCCACTGAGCCATCGTGTTCTGACTCTGAATGCATAATCGAGATTCTCTCAGCTCAGTTCCATTTATCGTGAGGGCTTTTCCTTCTTTTAGTTTTGACGTAGAGATGGCGTAAAAAAATGCAATTGAAAAAAAAAATCGATTTGCTAGTTGTGTTGTTCATTCCCCGCGTCTCGCATCCACTGCAGCTGGAAGCGTCTCTGAGACCAGATACTTCACTGTCAGTTCGATTTATTCGTAGGGCCCTGTATCAATTAACGCGCTAAGCGTGTATTCCTCGCAACGCAAGGATTTTTCATGCTGCTGCGATTTAGTGGAAAAGCTACTGCCCATCTGATCCCTGACGTAGTCTATGAAACCTTCTAGAGCTTTTAAGGAGAATAGGCCAATGGGTATGTAATCCTTGGCAGTGGTGTGATCTGTCTTACCTGGTCTGGGTATGAAGATTTTTTACTTACTACCTATTAGACCGGCGACAGATGGAGGGTCCGAGCCTGAGCAAGTGCTGCCATCCATTGATGGAACGTTGTTGCCTATGTCAGTGCAGTGAACGGATTTTTGACTTCCGGACTACATCCATATCCTGATACAGCTCGTAGGGTTGTCTCCATTCACCTAACACGCAGCTCGGACTATATATCCTCAAGGTAGAATTTTTCGAAGGCACCATGAATGCTCTTTGCCATTTGTCGTCCAGCTTTCGACTATAATGGATATGAAGATGGACCTATCAGGTTATTTATAAACGGCTTCAGGCGAGTACACAAAACGGCAGAGTAGATCAAAGGGTCAAGGTACCCTTTGACAATTGGTGTTAAGCATGTGAACTCTTTGGGTGATCTCACAAGTGGTTAATGACCACATACCACATTAATTTTGTTCGCCGACTATAGGATCGATAGAGGGATAAGTCTCCTGAACATCGTTTACAAGATCTTCTCTGCCGTTTTGTGTACTCGCCTGAGGCCGTTTATAAACAATCTGATAGGTACATATCAGTGTGGCGTCAGGCCAGGGAAGTCCACCATCGACCAGATTTTCACACTACGGCAGATCCTGGAAAAGACCCTACAGATGCAGATCGACACCCACCATCATTTTGTCGATTTGAAGGCCGCATATGACAGCGTGCATAGGGACGAGCTATACAACGTCATGTCTAGTTTTGACATTCCTGCCAAACTCGTCAGGTTGTGCAGGATGACGATGGAGAATTCTCGCTGCTCCATCAAGATCGGTAACGAACTCACCGAGACCTTCAATGTCAAAAAAGGATTTAGACAAGGCGACGCGCTGTCATGTGATTTCTTTAACATCATCCTGGAAAAGATCGTACAAGACTCACACGCCAACACTAGAGGCACGATCTTCCAGAAGTTCGTACAACTGTTAGCATACGCGGACGACATTGACGTGATTGGCAGAACACAGCGAGCCGTCAATGAGGCGATTGCTGGCATTGAGGCGGAGGCGGAGGCGGCTAAAATGGGTCTAGCGGGGAATGAGGGAAAAAACGAAGTATATGCTGTCATCACGAAAGGACACACAACATCGACGTCTTGGAGCGTCACAATGGGCAGCTATAACTTCGAGGTAGTCAAGGACTTCGTCTACCTCGGCTCCGCAGTAAACAGTACAAAGAACATCAGTACCGAGATCAAACGCAGAGTAACTCTTGCCAACCACTGTTTCTATGGGCTCAAGAGGCAAATGAGTAGTAGAGCCATCTCTCGAAGGACCAAGCTGACTTTATACAAGACCTTGATCATCCCAGTCCTGCTGTACGGCGCGGAGGCATGGACAATCTCAAAAGCGGATGAGGAAGACCTTGGTATCTTCGAGAGAAAAGCCCTGCGTGCGATCTTTGGTCCTGTTTGCGTTGACGGTTTCTGGAGGAAGATTCAACCACGAACTGTACGGGCTGTACAGCGACATGAGTGTAGTCAGGCGTCTTCGGATCCAACGCCTTAGATGGCTAGGCCATGTAGAGCGTATGGACAACTCAGCCCCGGCCCGAAGAGTCTTCGACTCCGAACCCGTGGGACAACGCAACAGAGGACGTCCGCGTTTAAGGTGGCGCACCCAGGTGGAGAAAGACCTCAACCAACTTGGCGTGCGACACTGGAGGTAGCTAGTCAGAGACCGTGCTAGTTGGAGAGGCTTGTTGGTTGAGGCCCAGGCCCATCCCGGACTGTAGCGTCAAAGAAGATTAATAAACAAGTTAGGGTTAGATCCGTAACATTGCCCGCGATGAGTCAGCCTATCCTGACCAAGTCATGGGCTATTTGCATTCCTTGTTATGACCCTGTGACCGGGAACCCGCCATGGAGTTATCTAGTGCTGCGTACCAAGAATTTTTTTTTTATTTTATTCATCATAGCAATCTTGTCCCTAATGTGTACACGTTCCAAGAATATTACTCAATTTTGCCCTTCCCTACATACGTAAACGGAACTGAACGAAATGCTTTGAATACTGCGTATCATTTCTGTATATTGATTGAGTTGACGTACGGTTCAAAACAACTGAATTTATTTGAATTTTCGTTAAACTCATGCTTTTTAATCAACTTTAATTATAACTTCTTTTAGAATTGTTCGAAGCAATGTAATAATACAAATCTTCTGTTCTATTATTCTAGTATCGGCGGCATATGTTTCGGGTGCAGCTGGTGCTGAATCGGGGCGCCAGCGACACGCACCACTCTATGGACGATTAGTTGTTGAAGAAGAACTACCCGCCACACATCGAGATGTTATGCATCACGTAAGTATACAAAATCTCTTAAACTTACAAAAGAAATATATCAATTCGTGTCTATTTCTTGGTTGTAGCGATCAAGTCCGACATCATCGTCGGAAGTTCGGGCGATGCAAGCTCGAATACCAACACATTTTCGAGATCCAGCAACGGGACCCCTACGAAAACTTAGTGTGGATCTAATTAAGACGTATAAACATATAAATGAGGTATGTTTTGGATTACTAACTAATTTATTATACCTTCAATCGAGAGTGTGTGACTAGATCTGTAGACAAGGAGAAATAATCCCTTTCTGTGGCAGAACCATCAACTGCAATTAAATTGAAACGTTTCATAGCAACAAGCTGAGAATATGATTTCTCGAAATGCATCCCAAGGAATTGGTTCCCATGCTTCCATGTCTCTCAGTTTTCATCATAATTCTAGCAATAACCAAGCATCCTCTTACACCAACCTCTCACTGGTGAAGTTCTTCCTCGTTCCACGGCGATTCTTTTAGCTAACTCCTGCTAGTGCTATTTTGCACTGCTACAGTGAAAAGTGCGACAGCCGGTAATGTTGGCGAAGGGATGAAAATTCATTATTCGCTCTTTTTATTTATTTTTTTTTTTGTGTTGCCCCTTGTGTGTTCTTCTTCTTCTGCCCACAAAGAGACAGAGAGAGAGAAAGAGAAAGAGTAGCCGGATTGGTAAAGTCCAGGGAAAGGATCCGCCGTCGTAACTAAGGCAAAAATCAGATGAACAATTTGAAGAGAAACACACAAAAAAAAGTACAAGAATAAACTTTCGGATCGACATCGAGGGGCGGCTGTTAACAAGGTACACGGGAGGCTTTACCACGTAGTATGGGTGCCTACACACAGAAACACACACCCTCTGCAAAGAAACCAACCGACGATGTACAAGGATACATTCAGCATTCACTTTATAAGCTGCCAACAAGTAATTTTGCGGAAAGGGACCCTACTGTCTGCCGGTGAATGAATGTAATCATAGGCATGTCCGTGTAGGGAAAGGGTGTCGTCCTTGTAACGCTGAAAAGATTGTGGATGATGGTATTGTATTGTCGCGCCCCCTATCGTTTTGTCATGAGGTCCATGATAATGTTTCTTCTGCGCTCGACAAAATTCAAGGCTGTGGCTGGATTTGAAACGCAACTAACGTCGAAGTACATAATACTTCTTTCATCTTTAATTTGATTCCAACGTTCGTTGGTAATGGTGATGTATTCGTTAGAGAAATACAAGTAATGCTTGACAAATATGTTGTTGTGTAATAGATGATGGCGAATGATGTAACACGACGAAGCAACATCGGGGATATCAAATGCTGATGAATTCCAATTCGGGCTGACCTTTCGTTAATGGAGTAGGTGATTGGGATCACATATCATACGCAACATGCACTGCAGGAAGCTGTTTAACTATTTAAGGACAATGTCGAGGAAATCTGTTCGTTTGGAGGATTCAACAATGTCGGCAAAGCTCTCCACATATTCCAGACAAAACAAACTATATGAGAGTGAATAAAGGAGGTTGGGGGCAAAATAAGTCCACACGCAAATAGGGAGCAACAGTGTGTTAAGAAAAGCATTCAAAACCTCTTCTTCTTCTTAGGGCGCTACAGTCCGCGGTGGTCCTAGGCCTCACCCATTATGCCTCTCCAGGCGGCCCGATCTGTCACCAGCTGTCTCTAGTTCTGCTGCTTGAGGTCCCACTCGACTTGTGTGCGCCGCCTTGTACGCCCTCTATGATCAAAACCTCCCCGCCTACAAATTGTATAAAGTAACCCCTATAAATCCGGTGAAACTAGGCAAACAGAGAACTTAACTGCCTCGATGGCATTGGAGCCATCCAAAATAGTAAAGTACGCTTAACAAAATAGACTAGATCGTATTAGAAACCGATCGATTCTCACACTCATCTCGGATCCAGATGGGGACTCCACAGCCGGCACTAAAAGATAAAAGAAAATTAGCGATCGAAAAAGATCTACTGGATCACGGGGAACACTCCGCTCTCCACATTCCGTAGTTTGGTAGGTTAGATGACTGCATGAGTTTAATTTAAATCATGCCCACTTAGACCATTGTGCTGTCACGTTCGGTTTTGTGTCCAAAACCCATTTCTGCGATCTTATAGTAATTCCCTCTTGGGATTTGTTGGCCATGTGTTATTTCTTCTTACATCTTTTATAGACATTTAGTGGCTTTTATTTAAAAATTGCGTTTCATTCAAGCTAGCGGTAACGCGAACTTGCCCAAAAGAAACAGCATTTGACGACTTATGACATAAAATAATCCATTAAATAAACGTTAACTCTAGCTTCACAACAAAAGTTTGTCTTATTTCATATTGAATTTGTTAACCTAAAAAAACACCCGTTTTTATGTAGTTTGTAAATTAACGTTATATAATAACAATCTGGGTGGCCCTACATCCCATATACACTCATACCCATACAATTAAGCCACATATGCAATAAGGAAGTATTTGCCGTAGCAATTGCTACTCTTGCAATGAATAAACCTGAAAACTGCTAAAGAGCAAGAAAATAGTTTATAGATATGTTGAACATACAATAAAGCGGAACGTCGTCGGAAGTAGAAAAGCAAACCAAACACACGTGCTTTGCGTGATATTGTTCTCTCACGAGTAGAAGGGACCGGGACTTACAGTTTTGCCGACTCCGAACGGCCAATTTGAGGAGCTCTTTGAGCATTGTCATTGACTCCAAAGACGTGGTGCCCTGAAAAATTACTTTGATCGTAACGGGAAATGAATTCGGGCATCGTTCCTCAAATGTGTAGGAGTCAACGCCCAGATCCCCACGCCACGGCCTCCAATTACTCCCCAATTAATATCGTTACTAGTACGGTCGGTAAGTAACGGATTGTTGACATAACATCGACCCTTTACCGTTCCCTATAATCAAATCGGAGCTGCGAGGGTCAATTGAAATCGCCAAGACGGCTGATAACACGATTTAAAAATTTGGTGTCCAAAAGATCGATTGTGGCATGGGCATGAACCAAGGGTCGTCCAATCCATGTCTTCAATTTCAGTAAATAAAAAAAAAACCCACTTAAAGTGGCTCTGTAACGCCCACCGTTGAGCGAAACGTTGTTCCCAGCCGCAATTTTGACGAAGAATGGTCCAATGATGCTCTCGGCCACAGCAGCCAAATTCTCATCTGTACGACGACGGGGCCAAAGAGCCAATGTTGTCCACTAGCATACTAGTCTCAGAAACCTTTTTGCACAAACTTTCGTACAGCAATTGGGGTGGGTGCTTCATTTCGGCCAAAACTTCATTTCAGAAAAAAACGCACTTTTGTGCTGCACAGCTCTCACTTTGGAAATACATTTTCAATATATCCCAACGTTGGTCAAGTGTAAAGGGATTCATTTCGTTCCACAGATATGATACAGATCATGATGTAAAGATAATAAGGTCCCTGCGTGTCGCCATCGAAGGAATTTGTGTGTCAACACAAACTTCAAGGTGGGAACAAAGCAACATTCTTCACAAGCTTAAAACCAAAAAAGGATTGCTTTCAAACATTTTCCTACCCATTACAACTTCTTCAACAATTCACTACACATAATGGCATTTTCCTATATAATTCTATTAATAAATAAAACAAATTGTTTAATTTTACATCAATTTGGAATTGAATTCGTGTTTTTCATACATACATCATTTTTGTTATTACAAAATCGAATTGTGATGTAAGCTTAAGAAACACATCTGTCAAATGTCAAAAACAGACCCTGAGTGACTTCACAAAACAAAAACTTGTCGGTTTTGACAAGCTGTCCAGAAGACCTTATCCTTAAACCATGGATATTGATTTTCTGTCAAGATTTCGAGCGGGAAACAGCTGTCAGTGTCAAAATAACCTTTTATTAAAAAAAAACCCGGTATAAAATATTGTTTGTTCTACTATATTGGGTCGTTCTCTATATCGAGGGTTCACTGTATTGTCAGAGTGTATCATTTCTAACATCTCTTCCGATTGCTGAAGTTGAATTAAAACTTCACGCGCAGTACAGTTGGGACTTAAAACATTTAATAGTAATTAAATAAGCGATGAGAATCGAAACACAAATCTATGTATGTGTGTACCTGCATCAAGAACTATCAAAACAGACATTTCAATTCCATGTCAATCGCGGTGAAATGCACAAACTTTCTCGAGATTTTTTTTCCCTGCAGACAATCCCTTCGTATTCAAGTTCTGCAAATGACATATAATTCCGCAAGGAAAAAAATCGCATTTTGTTCCCGAATGGCTTTAGTCGACCTCCTCCTAAATTCCAATTGGTAATTGAGAAGAGTGACAGGCATGCTGGGGGCATGAGACAACAGACAGCAATTTCGCCGACACCGGCAGTCTACTGCTCCTTTTTTTTTTTTCTTCCATTCATAATGTGTAAGTGTATATCGATGTTTACCAGCCTCAGAGCTCAGAAACTCCCTCTCGCAGTCATTTTAGTTTTGTATATTCGTCGGCATGTCTAGCGCGGCCCCCAATACTATATTAAAAGATACTCCATAGAAAAATGAAGGAGAACGGAATGAATGCTTGTCAAAATTGTTGTTGCTGCAACATAACATGTTCTTTACTTATTCTTCGATATGATCTTATCGTAATTTGTCTACTGCTGTTGTTGTTTATTTATTAGGCCGCAGTTACATGGGGGCGGTGGGCGCGCTGTGCACAGAAGAGTATTCGCAAACAATTCAGTTTACTGTGAGTGGGAGGCACTCTCCATATGCAGCAGAGTAATCTTAGGTCAGACTGAATTGTGATTTGTCATGTGAAATTTGTCGTATGATGATGTATTTAGGATAGAGAAGTTGGCAATGTCGTCGTTGTTTAAATCTTTTACAACAAAAATGTCGTCTCATTTCAAAATGAACTCAATTTTGGAACAATCTCGATTCGACTACATGTCACGACATGTGGGACTTTAAAATCCTTGATCCTTGACGATGGGTAATTATGTGAACAAGTTGAAGGGCAAATGAAACTTATTCTTGAATTTTTAATTCAACAAATCAATGATTTGACTTTTTCATATAAGTACAGTGTTGGCCAGACATAAAGCAACACAAACTCGCACTACCTCTTTGAGGAGGAGGTAATGTCATGCTTTGGGGATGTTTCTCAGGATTTGGAGTTGGTCCGATTCAAGGATTAGACGGAATTATGGGTTGATTTGTGACAAAGACATGCTCAGTCTTGCTTCCCTAATTTTGGTTGAAATATAAATTCACTTCAGTCTTGACAACCATCAGCTGATCTTTCGGCGACGTAACGCTTGCTTCTAAATTTTATTTGCACTTTAACTGGATGACAAAAGGGATAAATTTTTATAAACATAAAACTATTTGGCATTTATTTAAATTATTCTAAAAAACAATTTACCAAATTCTTTCATGAGGCGAACATGTTCGAATCGCTTTTGCTGAACTGAGCAGCATCAGAATCAGCCTTCTTCTTCGCTTTATTAAAAGCACTAAATGGCTTGCGAAATAAGTACCCTTGATCAACGTGGTAACACAATGGGCCTTCACTTGGCCTAACTGTCTCTGCTGTCCTTGTGCGCGGCAGTAAGCCACCTCAACCTAACCCAACCTAAGAAACAATTAATCATCTCGTTGGGTTATTATTCTTGGTTTTGCGATCCGCCTCAGAGTATAGTCGAGTTGCTTTAGTTATGGCCAACAAAAGAATTAGTACAGGCCCTATGTATATTTTTTGTTTCGTTTTTTTTTTCGTTGCAGTTAATACATTTCTGTTTTCTTTAATATAAATGGACTTTCAATATGAATTTTCGAACTTTGACTATTGATAGCGGCCATATTGTTGAAGCTACATATGTCAAATTGTCAGATCATTATGCACAGGTACCTCCTCTCCATTTCTCCATCTATACCTTCGGCCCGTGCTGTGTCTTGACGCCGGACAAATAAGGGTATTAGCAATCCCTTGAGCACGCGCAAATTATAAAAAAAATCGCCATGGACGGATATAGCATTCAACAACACATGCAAATGATAAAATTGTTTGATCAAAATGGGTGCTCTGTTACGCTTAGCCTATTTTACGGTCGCTGTGGCGTAGAACCTCGACTACTTAGGTACGCAGAGTTTCGATACGCGAATTTATCAACTTTCAAAATTCACGGCTCCATCTCAAACTACTTTTGTTAGTGTCTCAAAAAAAAGTCTCTTCTATTTTCGCATGCGTTTGTTTTCGTATTATTGAAAACGTAATCGAGAAAGTGAGTGAACGTCGGTAGAGTAGCTTAAACAATTTTTACAGTATGTATCTCTTATAAGAAAGTCGTTTATAAGAAAGAGAGAGATAAGAGAAGTACACTCTAGATGTATCAAAAAAATGTTTAACAATTTTAATTCATGAACAATAACATTGTAAACAATTCCGTGCAAATGTCAGTAACTCATATGTCACTCATATTTTTCAGAGCTATAACAAACGAGGAAGGTAGGAACTCTTATCGGCAGATCGCCGAATCTGAACTATACCTGAAACACAATAGCTTCACTTTCTGGACTCGGCCTTCTCATCCCTGATAGTGATGTGTGTTCGTTTTACATTTTACGTATATTTTACTTTACTACGACCCTTTCATTTCAATTATTTTACAATCGTATGCCAACGTAGTATTTTGCACATGCTCATCGAATTGCGTGCGTTGAAAGCCGAAAACAGCCCCAACAAACTATTGACTAATGATTGAAACTATTAAGTATGGGACATAAAACACTTCTTCAAAACAAAATTTAGATCATTATCAAAATAAGTAATTATCATAGATGTGGAGGGTTAACGGTGCCAAAGGGTAAGGTTAGCCAGTCAAGATTATAAAGCCCGAACCAAAGCATGTAGGGATGATCAATAGAACATCGCAGTTGTTGCTGAGGATATGGACGAACCATTTCTGCTGACTGTATAATGGCGACATAGATCCAAATACCCCTGTCCGGCCGAATGAACTAATCAATCCGAATGAAAGGGACTATGTAGATCAACAATCTCGTCCAACCGACCCGGATGAAGTGTCCAAACGACTCACCTAAGAACTCTTCGAAGTGGCATTCGATGACTTGGTAAGGAGTATGCACCAACTCATCTGTAAAATATGATCGTAGGAAAGCATGCCCGATGAATCGAACCTCAGCATTGTTTGCCCGAGTCACAAAAAAAGGGACTCTCTGAATTGCCTCAACTATAGAGGCGACAGGTCATCTACAAGCTTTATCTGTCGTGTTGTGTGAACGCCTTAAGCCGTTCGTCAACAACCTGCTTGGTCAATGCCAATGTGGACTTAGGCCAGGAAGATCCACAATCGATCAAATATTCACACTACGGCAAATTTTGGAGTAAACCCAGGAACAGCAGATCAATACCCACCACCCTATCACCGATATTAAGGCCGCGTATGACAGCATTTATAGAGGCGAACTATACAGAGCAATGTCTAGTTTTGAAACATCTAGTTTTGACACGCTGCTCCATCAAAGCCGGTAAAGACTTAACTGGAAAGCATTTAGACAAGGCGGCACGCTGTCATGCGACTTCTTCAACAAAATTCTTACACTGTTTTATTTAAATTTAAGGATAAAAGCGCTTAATGAAAACCCCTTTAATGCATGTCTGAGTTGTTGCCTTATTTTTGGCCAACACTGTATGTGACGAAAACGTATTCTTAAATTATGAATGAGCCGAATCAAACATGTGACATTTGTTTTAATTACAAGAGAATTTCTCACTCAAAAACTATGACTACCAGTAATTCCATAGCAACGAAAAGAAATTATACGTCAGTGACTTGGCCTTGCCCATACGTGCATCGTGTCTTTAGTAATTAAATTTTTTGACAACATTACCGCTTGTTGAATTTTTCCTATTTAAAGGAAAAGGAAAGGAAGGAAATATTTGCCTTCATATCTTGAATGGAATAATAAGAGGCTACGATAAAATGGAGAGCTTGTTATTGGTACAAGAGTGAAGGAATTTCTGTTAAACAAAGGGATCTGTAAAGTGTATGGAATGTAATAAATGTCGAAAAGAAGACGTGTCATGAATTCTTTACGAAACAGGGGTGTTAATAGGATGTTTGGTTGGTTTTGCATGTATTTGCATTTCTGATTTAAACACTTGTTTTATCGAACACATTATCGGAAAGATGTTTTGTAGGCTTATTAAATGTTTGAAAAACGAGGGGTTTGTGTGGCTCAACAACTTTAAGGTGCAACAATCGATGGTTACACCTCAAGGGCGTGGTTTTTTTCCTGTGAGTTTAAGAATTTAAGTTGAACAAAAAAAAATCGTCTGACTTCAACATCGACTGAGTTCAAATGTATGGTCTAGCTGTGCGGTATTTGGGCAGATACCATTGGAACATAAATCGTTTAAGATCAATGGTCATCACTTGCTTTTATTTTCATTTTTATTTCATTTCATTTATTCAGTTTTAACATCTATCACTGTACTTCAAGAATCATATGTTATTTTACTACTACAGGGACATTATAGCATAAAATATTATTTTGTGTGGCATGATTGATATTAGTGATTTCAAATTACTTCAATTATAATTCAAAAGTGTAGACTTGTGACTCGAAATTTTAATGCTATTAGAATACATATGCGTAGAGAAAGAGTTAAAACTGAAGTTAGTAGGAATTATTTAAGTTGGCTTATTTCACTGCGGTCAACGTTCTTTCTCAATTTCGAGGTTGTTCACAATTTGAGTTGAACAACTTTTGAGGATTTCATCTGGAAACCAAGGAAGAATTAATGAAATCGTACGGGCTCCTCTGCGAGGGAGGTCTGTGAGACTTATTGCTTTGTTCGATTTACAAATATGAAACAGTGCAAATCACCGTTCTTCCCTGCTTGTCTCTTGAATTTCTAAGAGCTAATAGTTCAGTTTGAAAATTACAAAATTGTACACATCCCTTAATCGTAAAAAAAAAGATGAATGGGTTGACTTTTACATTATTTCTCCCAAGATTTTTCCTCTTTCTGGAGGTTTCTTCAATTCAATCCGCTTGCCATACGTAAAATATTTACAATTTTTATAGAAAAAAAATCCCAATCAGATCGGAGTTCGTCTTTCATTTAATAAAACTATGAAAAGTAGCTGATGTTATACCAAACAAGGGCAATGTTCTGGCTCTTGTCGACACGGGCGAAGAATGGGAAAAATCGATGAACATGCACAAATACACGCGAATAATATTTTTGTGTTGTTATATATAGATATATATATTTGTGAAGGTTCAGCTGACTCTGCATATGTGTGTGTGGTGCGTTTGTGTACATGTGCTGTGAGAGAGCGAGAGTACTTGGGAGAGTATGCCATGAAAGAATCAACAGTAAAAAAGGACGAAAGGATACTACACCATCGTCGCTACCGCGATTTAAGCATCCGACTGACATCCGAAGCAATGGTGATATAGAATTTGATAATAATAAAATAGGTAGGAGTAAAAAGTACATAGAAGGTGGTGGAAAATGAGAAAACAGCAAAAGCTCAGGGATGTACAACTGTACTGCTGAAACTTCTAAATGAAAAATGACTGCGGGGGATGCATGGGAAGTGTTAACAAATTGTATTAGTGATGGAAATTACGTATTTTTTTTTTTCATTTCTGCTCTGGACTTGGAAGGATGTGGGCCCGAGCAACTGGCTTGAAGAGAGGCTACTGGTGGTGGTCTACGGTACCTTCAAGTTATTTAAAATCTAAAGGCGCTACCATAATGGACGTCAGGTTGAGTTAGAGATGCAAAGCAGCAGTAATTTTTTGAAATCGGTTGAAATTCCTTTCGATGGAATATTTCGTGACACAAGATAAAAATATATTTTATTTATGTCCTTATCCTACTGTCCTATTTTATTTAATGTTATTTTATTTTCGGCACTTTACTAGAAATTTTTTTACAAGTTGAAGGGCTAACTTGTAAAACAAATATTGAATAGTGTCCGAAAAATATGACTTTGGGGGATGCGTTAATTAAAATAGACAAAAATAAAATAAAGAAATATGGTGACCATGAACAAATAGCAGCGCCATATTAAAATGTATTATATATATATAGTAAATATATATAAAAATAATATAGTATATATATATAGTAAAACAATTACAGAAATAGAGGAGCCGTGAATTATGAAAGTTGGTAAATTCGGGGATCGAAGCTGGAATCATCTTCGTAGTAGTCGACGCAGGGATCCACCCACCCATAATATTAATTTAATTCCCTTAATACAGTGTAACCTTGACATAACAGATCTCAATACAGGGAAACCTCCCATTACTGACACTCTTAGGCGGACAATCCACTTAAGCGGACAATTGCTCACAACCGATAATAAATTGAAGTTCCATACATTCCCATGGACGGATAACATTCCCTTAGCCGGACAAAAGTTCTGCGACCATCGCTGTTCGCCTATAAGAGATTTCACTGTATAACGATTTCCTCGATTTAACGAATTTTTCGAATTTCCCTAAAACTACCAATAGGAGCTAATGAAAAACTTTTACATTTACTAATAAATTCTTCAAAAACTTCCTTACAACGACTTTTTTAATTTTAATTTTACCGATTGTTCACACTCAATTCTACAATAATTCATCTTTCAGCGTTAAATTTTTCGTAAGAAAATCTTTGTTGTCTCATGCTTAGTAATGTAAACATAGCTGTTTGTTTCTTTCATTAAAAAGTATTTTCATTTATTGGTAGAAATCATTCGCTATAATACAGTAAGCAGATGAGTACATATTTAATGTTGAGGTTGCCTTGTTGAACCAATCGTAGGCCCACCCAACCTCTTTATAAAAAAATCTCATTGTAACGAATTATTTAATATAACGAATATTTTCTAATTCCCTTCATGCTCGTTTTATCTAGGTTGTACTGAGTGATGTGGAATATCATACATTTTTAATGGCCGTCTGACAGCGTCGAGGCATAGAGTCCACTATCCGCCTGCAACTCTCAGACGGTATAGCAAACTAAGCAATATATGTTGAAAAAGTATATTGGGTTCAAGTCAGGTGACTGAACCGGCCAAACTTAAATCCCATTTACCCGAAACCATTCTTTGCTTTTGGACTAGTGTCCTTCGGATCATTATCTTCTTGAAAGATTATTGATAACTTTCATGTCTATCTCCAAGATTTAGTCTTTTTCTTTGTTTAGAGATCGCTTGCGATGCTCTGCTTGTAGCCCATTTGTCCCATATGCGGTTTTAATCATTTATGCCGATCGTTATAAGTCCCGTTTTAGCTCTATTATTGTCCAGAATATCCTTCAGCCCGTGAACATAACAAAGGGAAAGATTGCATCTTGTCGCTATCTCCATTGGAGATACATACATATGCGGCAGAGTTTTACCAAATTGGAGTTTATCGATGGTGTATCCGGAACTTTAATGGCCGCCTGACTATCTATAAGTAAATAATGCTTCCCACTCCCGTCCTGTTTCGTTCCGCATGCCGTTTATTTTTATATCGAACCAGATCCACTCTAATCGACGGATCAAATTTAGAGCCTGTAGGACTTCTCGATTTCTTGGTTTTATCTTAGGCTACATTTGACTTGGTCTCAAATGCGACCAAATATCCCATAAAGCATGTTTCTATAATGGAAGTTTAATAGTATTTGTTTCTGTTAATGTGGTAAGTTTAGTTTTTCGAAGGGCGAGATCGAATCAGGACTTGATAAGGCAGACTGTAGTATGCATTGACTACTGTCAAAGATTGTTCTCAAACTTAGCCTTACTGTTGAACAAACAGTCATTTTGATAACCGTCATTGCGGGGAATATTTAATTTCATTGGAGGTTGTTTTAAGTGAAATGCAGTGAACCCTGTCAAGTTGGGCCAAATGATGCAGCTTTCACTGAACTGCAAAATCGACATAATAAATTAATTACCTATGAACGGACTACAAAAATACCAACTACAATAGATTGCAGTTCCGGATAATGCTTGCGTTCATGTTGCATTGATCGTATCACAGTATTTGTTAGTTCTTTATTTTGGTATCTACAGTCAATTTGAACCTGATTCTACTTATTCTTTTTTTTAACAATCACCAATCCAATCCGTCGGCTTCTTTGAATTTTCTTTATATTATATAGCGCATTCTGCCTGATGCCCATCAGTTAACCGTACATTTTTGACGTTTAAAAGTTAAGTCGACGGCACATAGCCTGCATTATTCTGACTAGAATTTGAGTTTATCGACCCAAATATCACAGATCTTTGTGAGTCTGACGTTACGAAGACAATCTACGTTTCCAATAGAGTCCCAAATCTTATATTTACAGTCCGCACTCTCGAGCCGTCTAGTCTCTGAGATATGAATCAAAAGTATATTTAAAGATAAAGCAAGTCACATACATAATTGCATCTATTTGCATTTTGTCATGAATTGTGATTCAGTCACTCAAATATGCACGTACGGTGTCAAGGCAATATATCCATTAATTACTCCCTTATTTATCTCGACACAAAATAACAAAAATATGTTTTGTTCTTTCCCTTTTTTAGGTTTATTATGCGAAAAAGAAAAGACGAGCTCAGCAAACACAAGGCGAGGACGATTCTTCGAATAAAAAGGAACGTAAACTGTACAATGACGGATATGACGATGATAATCATGATTATATAATCAAAAATGGAGAAAAGTTCTTAGATCGATATGAAATTGATTCATTAATCGGTAAGATTTTATTTAAAACAAATTAAATTTACGTACATATTCTACATGCGCATGTTAGCACAAGGACACTTCTCTATAGCGGACAGCATGATAATTGTCCGTTATGTAGGGATGTCCTCTGAAATACACGAATGCATTCATGACGAATTGTTTGTAGAGAGAGGTGTCCCTTATAGAGAGGTGTCCATGAGTAAAAATTTCACTATATTAGGAATTTTAGTTAGTTAAAATCCTTCAAGTACCATTAATAATGGCATAAGTGGTACATGACAAACGGCCTTTCATTACACCAAGTAATTTTAATACATTTTTGGCTGACCTAAAATATAATAGCCTTCTTCATTGTGTTTCAACATTATGTTAAATAATTCTGCAAGATGATGTGAATGACCATGAAACTGCTAAAACTAAGCTCATGTAGGAACATGTGCACAGCATAAGGTGTTAGGATTTACCATTTGTGTTGTATTTTGTTATTTTTAAATGCCAGAGCATTATTTAAAGATACACATGGTTATCACGTCGCCCGCAGAAACCCCCAAAATATTAAGGGGGAACGCGTAAAAAAAGCTGTTTGTGATTCTTTTTTCGTTGTCACGTAACGTGACGTCTTTTGGTACGTTATAAATTGAAAAAGGTCTGCAACAAGAAGTGGTTAACTCAACTATACTCTTCACCATATACACGGGGGATCTGATAGGATCTCTTGAGCACGCGATAGGGCACGAAGATGATAGCGTACAGGTCCTAAGATCGAGGACATTGTAGAACATGACCACTAGTCGATGCAGCGATTTTGTACTGACTGGAAGTTGATAATCAACATTGAGAAGTCGGAAACAATCTTATTCAGTTTCACGAATGCCAAAAATATAATTGGCGAAAGTTCTCAGTTGTTGGACAGCACGGGCAACCACTGGCGCAAAGAAGTGTAGTCAGATACCTGGGGATCTGACTAGATCAGTATCTATATTTTTACAAACATGTAGTTGCTGCTCTGGCTAGAGCCCAAGGTCATTTCGTTCTTACAAATAGACTTTTTCGCAACAGTCAACTCGATAGGTGAGTGAAGGAAATCTGCTAAATGATCTCCTGCCCTGTGTGGTTCACCGTGAGTGTCTGAGGCTTGTCTTAGGGCCTGACTTCGCCTTTACAGAACACCAGAGTCCCAGTACAAAAAATTCTATCGCAATGAGGTCCTATATAAGAGTGGGCAATTTCCTAATCAAGATAGAAATTGACAATAGAGCGACCCACAAAAAAGATCGCTCGTCTAGGGATCTGACTCCAGAGAAAAGAGAGTAGTTAGACAGCATATGCGAACTTCTCTCTTTTACAGAAAGAAAAATACTGAATGGGAAAAAAACCGCACTTGACTTATACTAAGTTCACACCGAACGGAAATCGAGTGAATTTGATGAATCCTTACAGAAACCCGAAAGGCCGTTTCCACCGAGTTAAAGTTATTTCAAATGACAAATGTCTCTCGCTCTCAATTTTTAAATGGCCACAAAAACTGCTGTTTTTTGGCCGGAAATAATAGTTTAAGAAAACCAGAAAATAGAAAGTGATATAAAGAACACCAACATGACCAAAATCAGAAATGAAGTATTACAGAGATGGTCGACTTTACAACTGATTGCCCATCAACGAATGTGAGTACCTTTTTGACAGATATTCATGAATTTTTGACGGTTATTCACGAATTAACGTGAATGTCGAACAAAAATATTTGGATTGAGAAAATGTGATAAAAAACAGTTGCCAATAAATTTAAGGATCAAGAGAGGTAAAAGTCGTGCATCTCGGCAATACTTCATTTCTGACCAAAATTAATAGAAATTCATTCTGTTGGCGTGTTCGGTTTGACAACCTCTCCCGGACGGAGGAACTCGATGAGGTTTTACCTAGAATTCTATAAAAACGATTGATTTCGAAACCCAGATAATTTTGTTCGGTGGAAACGAGGTATTAATAGAAACTTCAAAAATGCCTTCATAATTTGCACCCTACTAATGTTTTCAAATACATATTGGCATACAAGCACTTCCTTCCTGCTTACTGCAGTTGAAAAGTGGAAAAAGTGGGTGAGGCGAAGGAAAGAGAAATTATTTCCTCCTAATGAGGTCATAACAATTTATCTCTGCCCTGTCACTATCCTATCATTGCCGTTCGCCTCTTCTTACAAGACTCATAAGAGTCACCATTTGTCGTAAAGTTGAACTCTCATTGCATTAAAAATGAAGGTCCTGGTACGTGCCGTTCTTTCCTTTCGCTCACGGTCGGTGAATATTTAGAGATAATTGTCCACAGCAATTTGCAGTATGCCGCCACGCCATCATCTGTTTTCTCTCTCTTCATTTCTTTCGTCTTTTTTTTTTTCATTCATGCATTTTAATAATGACATACTCAGCATTTATCGCGTGATACCTAAAAGCAATAGCTCGACATCATGTTCGGTTATAAGTTTGCTGTCGCATATTATATAGAAGACAAGGATTATGATAAATTTGTGTAACTCGTCTGGATTTGTATTGCAAATTAAAGTGTTGTATTTTCTATTTTAGGTAAAGGCAGTTTTGGACAAGTGGTTAAAGCGTATGATCACGAAGAGCAGTGTCATGTGGCGATTAAAATTATTAAGAATAAGAAACCGTTCCTAAATCAGGCACAAATAGAAGTTAAATTGCTTGAAATGATGAATCGAGCTGATGCGGAAAACAAATATTATATAGGTAAGTGCAAATTAATTTATTTTAAACTTATATTTAGTATGAGACAATGAGTTGTTTTTGTATGCAAACATAATTGAAAATGCGCAGAATGTGGGGTCATTTAGTGGTCTGGATCAAGACACGTGTTTCTCTCAGATTGCTTAGGAAGGAGCCTAGAGCGGTTTTGCTAGCTAAGGCGATTGCAAGGCAGCTGCGGAGAGGAGAAGGTGTTGCTCACTTTCCTTTTCTTCATCATCTAGACAGCTTCTGCAAATATCATTGGTGAATAGTCTCAGTCTTTTCGCGTGTAGACCCAATAGGCAGTGTCCGGTGATTATTCTCACTGCGGTGCCCATCATATTCACCAGCATCGCTTCGGTTTTGGTTATGAAGGCTTTCATTGGTGTTATATTTGATCCCACGTTGTTTTTTCAGCATATATCTACTTCTCGGATTTTTTAAACTGACGTAGCATTGAAGAATTTTGGTAACAGTTCCTTCGCATGTAGAGGAAGAATGGCGACTGTTTTCAACAGCTGTCCGTGCCTCTGCGCGGGATGTTTGTGGAGTGAAGCGGCTTTGACTGAGAGATGTTAAAACACACTCAGTTCAAGAAGCAATTAGAGAGAAGAAGTGACTGGATTCTCTTGGGGGACTATGCTTCTCGTCACCGGTACACTGATGCCGAAACTCTGACTCGGAAAGAGTTCGGCGAGAAGTTGGAAAGCGACCATATATCTTCGGAGAAGGTGTTCTGGCAAATCATTCGCCGCCATTCGTGTGTGTACTTCCAATGATTTGGACAGATGGAGCGAGCACTTTTCCGAGCTGCTGAATCCTGAATAGGGTACTGGGGATGCCAGAACCGTAGCTGTGATTGGGGCGGACAACAGTCCAAAGGTGAATTGAACCGCTTAAAGTTTCAATCCGCGGGAGTTTATGCTCAAGACAATGGGTAAACAGGAAGCTTTATGGCTCTGTCCTAAAACTCTGGCGATTGGAAAACAGGGGTAATTATCCCTCTTTTCAAGAAGGGGGACTAAAGAGACTGCTCCGTCTACACTACTACTAAGCATATCCCTTTTAAGCCCCCTGGAAAAAAGGGCGAAGGTTTTGGAAGCGCGTTCTAGAGATATGCTCGATCCCAGGATAGGGGATGAACAGTGCGGCTTTCGTCCTAGCAGAAGTACAACCGATCATCTTTCCACTCTACGAATGGTACTTGAGAAGGCTCGGAACTATGCCAAACCGATTAAAGATAAAGCTGTACGCACTTCAGGCAAAACTCTGAAGTGATCTGCAGGAGTATTGGATTGAAGGCCATTCAGTCGCTATGCCTGTGCAGAAACTGTAGTAGATGTGTTCAGTTGAACGGTGCTTATTCAACACCTCTTAAGACCCTTCTTTCCGCACAGTACTTTCCTAAAAAGAAACACTCTCCAATCGTTATTTTGCATACACCAAAAACAACAAAAAAAAAATGTACAATATCATAAAAATAAAAACTTTTTTTTAAATTTCATACTAACGTTAAATATATTTCTTCCTTCTCTTTACAGTTAAACTAAAACGACATTTTATGTGGCGCAATCATTTATGTCTAGTTTTTGAATTGCTCTCCTATAATTTATACGATTTGTTACGGAATACGAATTTCCGTGGTGTTTCATTAAATCTAACGCGAAAATTCGCCCAACAGCTGTGCACTGCTCTACTCTTTTTGAGTACACCAGGACTGAATATAATACACTGTGATCTTAAGCCCGAAAATATTTTACTCTGTAATCCAAAACGATCGGCAATAAAAATTGTCGACTTTGGTAGTTCTTGTCAATTAGGACAACGGGTGAGTTTAACATTTACCTATAAAAATACATATTTTGAACTAATTTATGTTTTGTTTCGAATTTCTCCAGATATACCAATATATTCAATCACGTTTCTATCGGTCGCCGGAAGTATTGCTTGGTATACCATACGACCTGGCCATTGATATGTGGTCATTGGGTTGTATATTGGTTGAAATGCATACTGGTGAACCATTATTTTCTGGCTGCAATGAGGTCGATCAAATGAATAAAATCGTTGAAGTGCTAGGTATGCCACCTAAATATTTGCTCGACCAAGCGCACAAGACACGAAAATTCTTTGATAGAACTGCCTCCGATGGTACATACGTACTGAAAAAGAGTGTGCATCGCAAGTACAAACCGCCAGGATCAAGAAAACTGCATGATATACTTGGTGTGGAAACTGGTGGTCCTGGTGGTAGACGCTTGGATGAGCCTGGACATTCGGTTGCAGATTATTTGAAATTTAAAGACTTGATCCTACGAATGTTGGATTTTGATCCAAAAACACGTGTCACACCGTACTATGCCTTGCAACATAATTTCTTTAAGCGAACAGCAGATGAAGGCACAAATACGGCCGGTAGTATAGTTGTACCAACGGCAGGAGCGGCGACAGTGTTAGTAGCGGCGCAACAACAGCAGCAACATCAAGAACAACAAGGTCATGGTAAGTGTAACAAATATACACATATGAAAACTATTAATTTACTTTAGTTATTTCGTTCGTTATTTTTTCTTAATTTCAACATTTGATCTTTGAGTATATTTAATTGTATTTTAATTTCCTGTATTTGGTTTATTGTGAAAATGGCTAAGACAATATGACCATTATTGAAAATAGAGCCTGCTCTTAACAAGCTGCTCTTACAGTAAATAGTTTTGAATTTGATGCTAGATGTTGAATGAGATACCAAACTAGATTCATAAACCACTTGATTTATTTTTAATGTGTGTTATAGGTTTCTTTTCCTATACGCGCCCACAATCAGATGATGTTAGAGAATTTTTCAGTCCAATAACTCGAGGACCCTCTCAATAGTTGTGTGCGTTGCTCACAAATTTAAACATTTAGGTATGTTTAAGTTATTCTTTTCATTGTTCAGTACAACTGTGTACGTCTGCATACTTACTTAAAAATATGTTTTCCGTTTCGTTGGTTAAGGTGTCATATTCATCGCGTTCAGAGATTTGTCTCAACACTTTGTTTATACTGTACGTGTTTGTTTCCCCTGTTATTATGTTACGGTATTTTGTGGTGAATTTAAATGTCCTTATGTTAGCAAATCTATATCATGAAATAAGTCTTTTGGCTGAGCATTTCTATCTCCATGGGTTGCGGGAGATAGTGACTTATCGTTGCGAAGGCGATGAGCTCGCTAGGTGTCGTAGGACCTTTTGTCCCTCACCTAGAGAAAACTAAAGTGGCTCTTGTCCCCCATTACAAAACATTTGACTGATAACTTATATTGTTCACTCTTACGTATGACAACACCTCGGACATTGATCGGTATCCTCACAGGACACACAAGGGTCTCGCAACCATTCATCCCCTCTTCAGCTAAAAATACACTTTTGGGCCCGACATCTTCAATAATTTGATCAAGCGAAATATCGTCAGCGTAAGCCCATTAAATCTGTTCGTAGCAAGATTCCAGTAGTGGAAGGTTATCAAATCCTGGTTGTACAGCAATTGGCCTAAGCGCGAATGTTTTCTGAAGTCAGCCCCTAGAATCTAACCTACATCATAAGTAGCCTCAATTAAACTTCTTTGTTCTACCCTAACACGACAAGTATCAATATCTTATTTCCATTTCAATTAGTAAAACAGCAACAACTCTACAAAAAGCTCCTCCAACTTGGCTGTTCGTAGTTAGCATACAAATATAAGTCCCTTCCACTCGTGAGAAAACAACAGCACGTACAACACGAGTAGTTGCTGTAGAAACTAAGGCCTATATTAATACTGCTGCAGCGCCACCCATATATTAATGCTGTAATAATTTCCTTTTGCTCTTCAGCGTTTGCCTTCAATACACCTAATCTCCATAGGGCAAACAACTGTCCAATATCACAACCACAATCTAAACATCAATCTAATATTTTCTCTCTTTCCCTCTCACTCGATTTTTTTTTAGCGATATTTTCGCACTCCCCTCATTTTTCCATACAAGCTACCATAATCTAACTCGAACTAATTTGGATATCTCGTGAAAACTTTAAAGACTTAGGAAGGCGACTGTAAATTTAACTTTAAACCTCGTATCAAACCTTTGAACGCGCATCGATTCTCCGTTACGATGTTTGTATGCACATGAATGTTCCTGTCTCCGCTGGATTTTTCAAGACATGTTCACGAACCGATTAACTCCTTCAATCGACATATTTTCGTTTCTTTATCAAACAACAATTCGTCAATAATGGTATTCGTTTCATCCGACTGGAACCGTGAGATTTCGACAAATTTCTGCAAACCTACAAGGTTTCGTCATATGTTTTTGGAGTAGAAAAACCTCGTGGTTTCCACGAAACCTACTTGAAGCATCCTTATTCATCAGTCCGTGAGAGGTTGTCAAACCGAACATTCCGCATTTTGGTGCTCTCTATTTTCTGGTGTTCTCACATAATTATTTCCTGTCAACAGACAGATATGTTGGCGGCTATTTAGAAATTGAGATCGAGTCACATTTATATTGGCGGGCACTTATAAACTGAGAACGATTGCCTTGAAAACAGAGATTCATTTCAACCTCGGTTGACACGGCCTATTGAGGTATCAGTCAAAGTTCTTTCGGTTTCGGTTGAAGTTGAATCTTTTTGGATTCGAAATAGTGATGGAGTAACAGGAATATGTGTCAATTTCTACGGCTAGGTTCAACTCGCAAAATGACAAACACATTTGCGCAAATCACCGTTCAATCTTCAACGTTAAGAGTCGATATTAATGTCTATCACTCGTGGGAGAAGGCCACTTGAATCTAAATCCTTACACTTCCCCGATAAGAAAGAGAATCGCAATACTGACATTCGAACAGGCCCTATGTCGAAAAATCTCTGATCATGCTGTTGTCATGAGACGTTTGTGTCTACTATTTTAATCATTCGAGTAAACTGTTTTATATTCAAGGAACTAGCTCCAAGAACGATTAATGAGAATATTTCGATCGTTGTGTACTTAATGTAGACTAGAATATAAAGAGGACAATCGGTTATGGGAATCTTTAGTTTCACTCTGTGAAAGGTTGGTCCGGTCCGGTACCGCCAAGTGCGTGACTATTGGTCGAAATTATCTGTATTTTGTTGTACATATTGTATACATATATTACTTCGTTAGTTGATTCCAGTATCCCAAAGTGTAATACATTAACTAGTTAACTAATTAGTTTGACAATGAGATACATACATCGCAGTTTTGATTCGCTATGAAATGATCTCTGTTATTGTTTTAGCTTAAGTTCTTATTAATGTTTATTTTGTTATTTAATTTTCCTTTGCATACAATTACATTGCAAATAGTTTACGTATTTTTAAGTTTGTATGAATCTTAGTTATTTTTTTTTTTGATAATATCTTCATTTACATGTTGATTTTGTAGTTAAATATGATTAGTTTTTGTTGTTTGTTCGTATTGAAAAACAGAAAAAAAAGAAAATCTAATAAATGTTATTTTTCCTTTCTTTTATAAAAATTTAAATGAAATATTCAATATAAAACAAAAAACAAAACAAAAAATAATAATATTTCATATGAATAAACATGAACATTGTCCATTGTTTAACATCTAAAGACGATCGCCGATGACCGGTAGTGCCTCGGGAACATAGTAGCATTACATCATCGTTATCATCATCAACAGCTTCCTCAGGTTCATCATCAACTTCAGCGACGTCAGGAACAGGACCAGATACGAAAACTCATCATTTGGTCTAAATTCTAAGTTAATATACACACACACATACATATATAAAAATATATATATATAAATTTATATATAAATATTTGTCATAATATTAATTTATTTCTGATACATTCAAATACATTAAACAAAGCAAAAAGAAAAAAAAATAAATAACAAAAAAAAAACAAGAAAATAACAAAAGTCTCATAGAATATTTTTTTTAATTGTTTATTCCCAGCCATCTGATATGAATGTTAAACTAATCAACATCAGACCGGCGACTGAATAAAAATTAGAACTTAAATTATATGTATGCCCATATACAAGATATATGTATGTGTATACATGTTATATACTATATTCTTTGATATAGAAATTACGAATATGATTATTTTGTTTTACCCAAAATAATAATATGACATACATCATAAATCCAATATGTTGATACTTTTATTCAATTCAACCAAAAAAACCAGAAAACAAAAAATAACAAATATATATATATATATATTGCTAACTTAAGGGAATAATACATGAAATCGAGCAATTATGCATTTAAGGGTGATACAAAACACCTCACCATGGTTCATCACTAACGGTATATATTAAAATGTCTGCAAACAAATAAAGAAACAACAACAAGTCAAAAACATAAAAGAACATCAACAACAAACCCAAACATGAAATGAGCTAATATTATTCATATTATTTATATATTAAACACAGCAACAACAAAAACTACTTGATTAATATAGGTTTTTAAGTTTGTAAAATAAAGTATTTATAAAAAACAAAACAAAGAACAAAAATGAAAAAAGAAAACAGCAAACAGCAACAAAATATGTATGAGTATGAGTAATAATAATATTTATTTATAATGCGAAATAAATATAAAATGAAAAGCAAGAATGAATAATTAACTCAAGTAAATATAAAAAAAAAACAAAAAAACAAATCATATTTTAAAAAGTAATTTTAGAAGTTAGTATTTAAAGGTATTTTTAGTCTCAAACAAAGAAACTCTGGCAGAGCAATGGCAGGTAAATTTAATTATCAAATAAAGAAGAAGAAAAACAAAATGAAACAACAAACAGCAAAACTAAACTCTGGTTCACATTTTGTGAGTGCGAATTATTTGTGGTCGAATCTTGAAAATTCATTTTGAGACATGATTTACTCTATAAAGAAAAAAAAACACATAATTATAAATTCTATAATAATCAATAATTAAATATAAGAAAAGGATAAGCAACAAATCGCAGCAACCAAACAAAACAAAAAAAAAGAAAATGTTTAAAGAATGTGTTAAGACAAAAATATATATTAATTATAAATACAAATTGAAAAAAAAGCTATACATCATTTTAAATAATTATACTTTTTGGCAATGCATATAATCAGAAAATGGCGAAAAAGTTTGCTTTCTATGTGTGCTGATAGATCTTGTAACACAAACACGACAACAAAATGTGAGCACATTTTGGTGGATATCACACTTGCACATATTATTCACAGATTCTTCGAGAATATATGGTGGGAAATATTGTGCTAGTTTATTTATTTCGATCAGAAGTGAAATATGTAAGTACTCTTTTACAAATAATTTGAACGATAGACATAACATGAGTTTAGTAAAAATTATAAGTTTCCTCAAAATATTTCAATTACATTCGTGCTCTTTTATAACTCATCAGTTGATATGTGGCTACGTTTCTATTAAATTTGATTTCAATACCTGCCTTTAGTCTCCGATCTCACAACTGGTTTAAGTACCTATACAGAGATTTGAGTGTCGTAGTTCAGGATGAATACATTTTGAGGTTACTTCAAAGAACTCCTTTATAGACAGTCTCTCAGTTCAGTAATCGTATACATGATTTATGTATTGAAATTCAATTTGGTAAATTTGGCTTGAATTTTCGTTTTGTCGCTGGATTCACTGAGAGGCGATGCACCGCCAAACCATTAAGTCTAAAAAACAGCAGAAGTTACTTTTCGAAATTCAATTAAGTTCAAAAAAATGTGATGGTTATATCGTTTAATTCGAAATTCCGAAATGTCGATGAGAATCTTTTCAGGATATGGATATGGTATAAAGTTACGCTGGCTATAACGATAAGATTGAATTCACTCAATTTGTCTTTCACCAAAATCATGAACAATATATTAACACTTCTCAACGTAAACTCTGAGATGAGTTAAACCGGAAATTTGAGTACTTTAATCTAAACATTTTTTCGTTGTGAAGAAGTTCTAGGTTATTTTGTTTAGTGGTAGGCTGCGCCATGTCATTTGTCACTTGGGACTTACTATAACTTTACATATAATTTTCTCGGTTGTCTGGTTTTACATGTCCATGTATTGGATACAGTGAAAGTCTCTCCTCTTTCTCTTTACGGACATTTAGTCATGGTCGCGGTATGTAGTCATCTGTTGTGCATCCCCTTTAGAACGGCCATCCCTACATAATTGACAGTCATGATGGTCCCGCTGCAGTTCACTATAGAGAAGTGTCGGTGTATCAAAATTTACTTAGCAAATAAAAGCATATTCTTATTGCAAAATGGTAACATCTTAAGTTAAACAACTTATTGAATTGTCATTGTTTTTTTTTTTTTTTTGATTTCTGGGATTAATTTTTAAAAACGTAGTAGGAAGCAACAGACTTTAATAGAGCTCAGTCACATATAGCGCATAGTCTAATCCGATGGACTAGATCCATGGTATGAGAAAGGATTTTTGAAATGGGAATGGCGGGGAAAATGGGTGGAACTTTTTTATTTTTCGAGTCGAGATTCCGAGAGGTATCCAATCTGAAATCTTAGCTGGAACGGAACGTAATAAGTATTGTGTAACAATAGCAGTGCAATAAAGGTTCGTTGTACACAAAGATAACAAACTTGTTCTAATCTGTACAAATTGTATTTCAATAGTCACTAATGATATGACGAAAGTGATTTTATTGTTTAGTTGTCTTTAAGTTGCCTCCAATGAGAATATTGCAGGCTTGTCTATCTGATCAACCCCAAATCACGGTCCGCGAATCAATTCGAATCGAAACGTTCGATGTGATATGTTTTCATTGGAACTAACGCATTTGACATATTAAAGTTTGCAAACTTTACAACGCCAATCGTAGCTCAGTGCAACTTCTCCTTGCGGACTCCCCTCTATAGGAGACTCTCTTTTTCTCTCTCTTTTTACGGAAAATTCATGAAGGCATTCGTGTATTTCAACTCATTCAGAACGGACAAGCATGATAGTCCTACGAGTGTCCATTATATAGAAGTTTCACTGTACCAATGCCTCACACTCACACGTTTATTTATTCGAGTCGCTAGCCGTAATAGGGCATTTAAGCTAATTTGGGTATTATCTAAGGAAAGGTTAAATGATGAATTTTGGTCCACAAACAATGTGTGTGCCGTTTACTGTAACATTATAGATATCGAACAGCGATTTGGAGAAAGAGGATTTTTTTAGCTCAGTTGCAATGGCATTACTTTCCTCAGGCGTACTTGAACACACGGTGCAGAATGTCTGCAGTCCCGATTTCTCTAAAGTAATCACTATTCATTAAATAACCACAGAAAGAAAAAAAACAAGACTTTCACTAATCTTTATTACTTGAAGATGTTGCAAACCGTATGTGTTCGTTATAAAGGTGTATGCTTTTTAACTAAACATCCCCAGTGAATATCGTCGCTGTTTAGTTACATATCCATAATGGTGTTCCTCGTTCTTCATTCTACAGTGCGGGATATCGTTGGAGCGTGGAGATCAGTACAATGTTCATCAGTCTATTCTTTAGTGTGTGTAGGTGTTTAAATTGCAAAGCGTAATCCAATATACAGTGAAAGTTATCTTTACGAATACCCCTTTATAAGGAACAATCCTCTTTGCGGACTATTCGCCATGATCCCGGAAATTCGTCTATTATAACTCCTCCATAAATAATATACAATCATGTTGGTCCCGCTGTTGTCCGCTATAGAGAAGTTTTACTGTACAAGCAGAATTGCCGCACTACGCCTACACTTGACAAATTTTCATCCGCAACAGGGTCAATTTAATGTAAATACCAATTTCAAAGGATTTCAAATTTCATCATATCAAATGGCGGAATTTATCGCAAGTAATCATACCATGCTTTTTCACGGACAAATTTAAATTCTATTCAAATGTCGATAGCAATAATGTCTTACTATATAATGACAAATTTTGGCTAGATCTCACTTTATACCACATAACATTATCTCTTACACATATTAACACATTCGATACCCAACGCTGAGAAAGGTGCAATACTCCCTCGAAAGGTGCAACGATTTCCACACACATGCGACGTGGTATCGTCTTGCATTTATCGCTTCTCTTGTCTACGAACTTCGCTTTTGATGCGATGAAATTCGACCGTGTACAAGCTGTCTTACTTGTAATGACTACTCAGACAAAAATAAACATATACGAGGGTGGTCCGATAGGTACTTAGTCTACAAAAGAACATTTGGAACAAGTGGTAATTAATTTCTCAACATAATCTCTTTTTAGCTCGATACACTTGACCAACTTCTTTAATCTGTCAGAAAAACACGTTTAAGGAGGTCTGCAAAGTAGACTTCCGTGGCGGCGATACCCCCTTATTCGACTCAAGCTTCTGCCCGCAAGTGATTTATCAAGTTTGGCAACAAAGAAAAATTCGCACGGGCCGAATCTGGAGAATACGGTGCATAAGCAGCAGTAGGTAGCTTAATTTGTAGCCAATTTGGTCGTAGCGACAGAGGAGGTCATGAAAATCATTTTCTTCTCCAAATGGGGGCGCTTTTTCTCACATTCGGCCACGAATCGGCTCAAATATTTGGCCGGTAAGACAGTGCTCGCTTTTTCGGAAGCTAGTTAACCTGGTGAAGTCCACTGTTTCGACATTCTTGGCGTCTGGTGTACCAGTGGAACTGATACGTGGTCTCACGGTAGTGCTTGTCGTCCGGAGTGAGCAAACGCGGCACCCATCGCTTTCACAGCAAAATTTTTCATTCAGCACAGTCTTTTCAGATACTTTATGTCTCAGCCAACTTCCGCAACTTCAATCGGCGGTCTGCCAATACGAGACCGTGGATTCTTGTCATTTATTCTCCGTGGTAGTCGTTTTCGGGACCCCTTGTGCGTGGCTCATCAAAAACCGACGTGCGACCACGTTGAAACCCGTTGCGAATTTTTGACGGTCGCCATCGAAGCAGAGTCATCTTACACAGTATTCAAGTGCGATTTCCCTTAAACAAAAATATATGGATACTCCAGCTTCCACACGCGATCAAAACAAAACTTCGAATCAGATTCAGCTTAAATTTTAACAGTAGCCGTCTACGAGAATGTAATACGCGACAGTAAATTTCGCTTGTGATAGTGGCGCCTATCGGATCACCATCGTACATGGGCGTACTATACTAATCGGTGGGTGGCGGGGGGGTTAGTTTTTATACAGTTCAATGAACACTTAGTGCCATGTTAACTCTACAACTATCTGAACGAGAAATTTATAAACGGTCTAACAAGAAATCGGGAGCATTGGAGTAATAACGCAGACAGAAATAATCAAAAAATACTTAACTTAGCTTTAAACTAAAGCTAGCGTCTATTCCAAGACAACGGCTTGTACAAAAAATCCCATATTAACGTGAAATATATGTTTGTCTAAGGAAATAACACAAATCACTCTCCCAAGCTTCTTCCGACGATCTCTCTCAAGAGAAACATTTCTTTTAATACTTAATTCCTTGATAATACTGTCTTCTTTTTTCACTAAAAGGCATACAAATTCAATATTTGCAATAATTAAATAAAACAAGGCAGTATCAACCAGTTTTTGAAAACTAAACATTTCGATATTTTTTTTCTTTGTTTTTTGATTCACAGGGGACAGTTTTACGTAACATTGGATGCCAGTTCATGGTTCCAGATTTTGTACAATAAATTCTTTTGATGCATAAATCATTACTGCCAAGTTCAAATTGTATGTATTGGTTTTTTTCAAACCGGAAACATTGCCATATAAAAAAATATTTCTATATATTTATAAATAGTATTAGATAACAAAAATAATAGAATCAATTCAATCATAAATACATTACGTCCTTATAGAGAAATGCATTCAGAAAAAAAAAATAATAGAGAAAACGTAACCCTTATTAATCTTCGTAATTTTCGCTGTGCTTCTGTACTAATTCTTTCCTTTTGATTTATGTTAAGAAATGTTTTAAACTATGGTGACTTTGAGATGTGAATGCTTCTTGTGTAAATGTGTGTCAGGGTTGGCGTCTTTTAGTTGAGATGTGAGGTTCTCTGATGATCTCATTTGGTTTTTTTCACAATAGTTTTGTTTCATCAATACTCTTAACTGATATTTTAGAATTTGAAAATTAAACAAGGCACTTTAGTATGTTTGATTACTTCAGTTCCTGTTTTTAACGTGCTGGAGCTCTTTCCATTGCTTGTTCTCTTTCGATCTTGTATTTGCATATATTTGGGGTTGGATGCTATGCTTAATGCTTTGCTGACTTATCTGCGCTTAACTGGGCAGGAATGGTAAGATATATTTTTTTCATTTCAAACAAGGAACCGACAATATGAATCTGAAACAACGTTATTAGTTTATTTCTGTTTTTTTTTTTTATACCACCTATGCCAAGATCTTGCAATGTCATAATGACAATCATATTAATGTTGTACAAAATGTAGTGGTTACTCTATCGGCAGGTATACAATTTATTGTAACAAAGTTTGGCAAAAACTAATGGACACAGAAACAAAACTTTTCGTCATTTTCTTGTGTTATACTCAATATACTAAATTTATTAAACAAAATACGAAATTATTTATACAATATATTTAAAGTACTATATTTCTCAAAAAAGCTAAACACATAAACCAAAATTATAAATAACTATACATATATGTATGTATATGTAAACAAAAAATGAAAAAAAAAACCGAAAAGGAAAACATAATTACGCAGAAAATCTGTAGAGGAATTTGATTATTATTATCATATTGCATTCAAATATTACACAGAACAAACAAGACACATAAATATTTATATATTTACAAAACAAAGGTAAAATCGAGATACAACAAGACACTCAAAATATGGATTCGATCAGTAAAAAACAAAACAAAAAAAAACAGAATTGCAGAATGGAAAACAAAATAAGATACAAACCCAAGAACAAAAAGTCAGTACAGATAGAAATGATACAACCGAAAATTTAAAGAATAAATGAAGAAATGATTAAATAAAAATAAATATATTTACAGATTTTTTTGTACTAAAACAAAAAAAAAAACAGCAACACATAACGATAAATATAAATAAATCTGAACAAGACAAAAGAAAAAAAAAATGAACTTAAATTTATATTAAAAATTAAGTTAAAAAGAATATTTAGCAGAAAAATGCGATAACAATTAAACGAACAAACAAAAAAAACCAGAAGAAAATGTATAAAAAAATAGCAAAATCTAAATAAAAACTATGATATAATCAACCAAAAAATGGTAAAAGTCGTTTTTCCTTTCATTGATTAAAGACATTTCTTTTGTTGTTATTTTCGATTTTGATCAGAATCTGGGATTTTCGTAATACACCGCAGAATTTAATAAAATGGTTTCGTCGATCCATAGAGAATTTATGAGAAAAATTAAAATAGTATATTTGCTGATAATGGTTATAGATATATTTAACAAGATATTTCTTCTCTCCAATCAACATTTCTTCAGTCATAAGGATTTTCTGTACATCTCTCAACATCTTCATCAAACAATTCGTTCTGCTCTTCAATCAACAATTATTCTACGATATTTAATAAAAAAAAAAGTATTACCGTATTTAAAGAATAAACTGAACCACCTCCTGTATATGGCGAGCTTGTGACACAGGTCTATACTCCTCCAAAAACAGATAAACAGATTGCAATCTTTCAAATATATACTATACAAATAAGTTATAAAACTGTAGATAATAACAATCAGATTGATGTAGTTACTAAATATAAACATACATAAACTTTATGCAAACAACACTTACACACAATCAGAAAGCACAAAATTCGCGACAAAATTAATTGCAATTACTTATAAATATATATATATAAATAGCTTTGCAAAGTTTTGCAAGTGCATACTTATGAAATGGAAAATGTCTTTCCTTTCGTTTCATAAAGCACATATTCACTAGTAATGTAAAAACAAAGTTACAAATATAATAAGGTGCAGAGCTCTAGCTATGCGTGGATGGTATTTGTATGTACGCATGGATATCCTCTGTGCAGGGGTTGCGCTGATATAAACATTTAATAAATACTTATGTATTGTCATGGAAAAGTAAAGACTGTATAAAATATTGAAACTAAATAAAAAGAAATTAAAACAAGAAAATAATATGAAAGTAATATTTATGGCCTTAGTCCTCGTCTATCCTGAATTAATAAATAACATTAATTTCAATTGGAAATACCTCAGCTAATGTAAGGCATTTTTTATTGAGAATCTATACTCAGGTCACGTTTGATTCTCACTAAAACACTTTTTACTCACTTTATTTTTTGTTAACCAAAAGTTGGAGCGTGTCTTTACTTTCATTGTCACTTTGACGTCAACAAACATCATTCAAACATGTTTGGCCATTAGTTGTCAATGAAACAAATATATATTGTTTATACAGATATAGGTCTTAATTACACTAGAAACGTTTGTAAATTAAACAAAGGATGGATTACTAACTGGGATACGTTATCCTATGTCGAGATTTAGAACACCAATACGGCAATACGGATTATGCTATATCTTCAAAAACTGTTGTGAGATGGTATATGAATCGTAGGTGAGACGCCTTTCAACGCGCTATGCTCACATTTGATTACTGAGTAAATTATACTCACTTTCTTTTTTTGTGAGCTGCGTATAAATTCGTTAAAAAACACGACTTCAATTAGATTTTATCCACTTTTCATTACATTTGACATCCTCTAATATTGCAGTACAATCCATCTGCCAAAGAAAAAAAGTCGAATATCACAAATCTAATAAATCATTGCACAAATCTAAGTCGCAAAGGAGTTATATTTCTTGACAGAGATGTTCCTTCATTCATTCTGTATAATATCATATGATTTTTAAAACAATGACATGTTTCGCAACACTTTAGGTCTAATGAGGCCCACAAGAGTTCTGAGATTAAGAAGGCAGTAGATAACCATGCCGAATACGGAATCCGGCGGATCGAATGCGGATGGAGTTCATCCGATCCGCATCCGCAGTTCAACCCCATTATGGAATCCGTCGGATGAACCACATTATCGGTCACAAACCTCCTTATTGATCCTTTTTTTATCAGGTGTTTTCTTCATGTTTCAATTGTTTTGAAGAATAGTTATCTGAAGTGTGAAATGAAGTAGATTATGGATAAAATTAGCTATTTTATTAGCTTATTCTAAGCTGGGAGGGAAATGATTCCAGAGATATTCGTTTGAAAATAAGTAATGCCTGAAAGACAATAGTGCGCTGCGCAAGCTGACTTCATGTTACGGAGAGAGTGCGATGACGCACTGCGGTCAAATAAACACTCAATTGATCAGCTGTTCTCTCTCATCCACCAGATGAAAAATATTGCCGCCTTACTGCGTACACTCAATTGAAATGACTCTTGTCGTTAAATTATTTTTAATTAGCTGTTTTCATTTCTCAAATGACAGTTGAAACAAAATCCTCTCAATTTGGAAGAAAACTCTCAATCTCTCTCACAGCGCACCCCTCTGTCAAAATGACCAACATGATGAATAATGACGTGCGATGGACTACGTTTTACGTTTTATTACGACCCTCTCAATCTCTCTCATTATTGACTAGATCAGGTCGACGCTGTATTTTGTGCTTGCCGATTGAATTCTGTGCGTTGAAAGCCAACGCCAGCGCAAATGCAGTATTGTGTTATAGGCATAAGGATAATTTGTCGATACGGCAAAATTCTTCGTTCATGACATGCACACATATGTACACATGTATGTATATCAAAATATTGTCATTACAACACATTTTATCGCCATGGCTTATCACACCATTTACAAAGGCTGGCGTTGGAACCTACTACATCAAGGTCGTAACATCATAGAACGAACTATCGGCGTTTGGAAAAATCGGTGCCGGTGTTGCCTCGGATGTAGACAGCTCTATTATTTTCCATGGAAGCCTATACAGATTAATAATGTTGGCACTGCACTGTGAATGTTGAAGACGTACAAACACCAGAATAAATGAATCAAGTTAAAGAGTCAAATCCGAGAAGAAATTGTTTCAAAATTCTCTGAATTATTCTTCAAAGCACTAGACATTGCCTTAACCACAGTCGTTTTTTCGTTTTTCTAAAAATAAAAGTTAATTATTTTCTGTTTATTTCAAATAATAAAAGTGCTTCCTGTTGCACCAACTCATCTTTTATCCTAGATATCCGCAACCCATTTGATTCGAATTGAAAACGTCACAGAATGTATGGAGTGCGGATGGATTCCGTTTTCCATAAAACCCTTTTTTGCACTACTATACTGACATCGGATCACTTTTCCGATTGGGTTTTCAATAATAGCAAAATCCAGCGGATGCGAGAATTCTCCCTTCGCATTCGATCGGCCGGATTTCATAATCGGGGTTTTTTTTTCTACTTTTCTTGTTTCAGAAATGATATTCATAACAACTTATTTTCCAAAATGTATATTCAATTGAAAGCACTCATAACGACAACGGTAATAGTAACGAGCAAGTTACAGTAAATAACCTGTTTTAGTAACGAAAATTCAAGTACTTGGTTGGTTCGCAATTGACAAACTTTGAAATGGTATCGGTTGTAACGATTGATGGGCCTCAACTTCATAGGAACGGAATGAAATATCGACTTCTCTGATGACTCGCAACCTGCCCAAATTCAACTGATGCTGAAAACTTTGAAGGCTTCGCTCAAAATCAAGTCAATGAAGAGGGTGAAACCACAGATCAATCGGGCACATCGGTTTCCCCTCCTGGGTTGTTGCTGCATTGAAATTAAAATCTTCTGCAAAGATGTTCCTGATGTTCCGTGGAAAGAATTCAGAGGCTGCTATAAATTTGCTAGAAAGGGATAAAGAGAAAAGTCTTTCTTTGAGAAACCTGCAAAAGAACAATCAAAAATGAATTGAGTCATGCAAATTTAAGCATAGTCTAAACAAGGATCAGTAATTGAACGAAAGGATTAGGGGTGAAGAAATTTGTTCACTATTTTCACCACAATCTAACGAATAATTTGAAGCTCTTGGAAAAACGAATTTCGCTTGAGGTCTGTCACATTCTGAGTTATCGTTGTGGAAACAATGAATTTCGAAAGCCGTTATGAAGCAGGCGAATGTTCGACTTGCCTTTTTATAATAAAGATGGCTGAGATATTTACACTTGAAAGATTGAACTAATTGCATACTACGCGGAGAAATTAGTTGACTATTTTTTTGAATGTTTTTTTTTTTTATTGATTATTACTCTTGCTATTTAGTATTCTATTTTGACTGAATTTTTAGAATCACAGAGAAAAAGGAGTAACCGAGCAATTTATTACCAATTATTTGTAAAAATACCCATACAACGCTATGAGGGAAATATCGAGCTGATATTTCGACGATATCGCTTCCATGGGGGTACCTATCCTATATGTTACTGTCGTCATAGTTGATAATAGTAATAATAATTTCAAGTTAAACGCCCAAACCAAAGATATTGCTTTTAAAATATGTTTATAGAAAACCTCATCCCATACGTTGAATAATTTATTATTTTCTGTTGTTTATGTCTTAATTTATCATTCTACAAAAGAAAAGCATCCCAAGATAAGACGCCCTATGTATAAGATCTAGCGTTCCTTTGAACATAGAATTTGTATTCTAAAACCACGACAGTTCTTAAATTAAGATATTATATGTGTGTTGGCTGAATGTGTCCTTCCTCAACTATCTACTAAATTGTTCTAATATATGAGTTCGCCGCTTTTAATTCAACTTTCAACTAAGCATGAAGCCTGATACTCCAGGTGCTTTGGCAAGGAATACGCTTTTATAAATAAACTAGCTACTAGCTAAATCGTACCCGCTTCGTCAGGCTCAACAAATGTTCATCAACCACAGAGCCGCTTATCGGGTCCACAAGAAATTTTTTCTCTGCCTTTCGCCTATGTATCGTAATTATAAATCATTTTGCTATTTAGGTTTATATAATATAGATAACATGCTTGCTATGTATTTTCTTCTAGTTTCCACCGGGCGTTCTGCTCTATAAGGGCACAGAATATGCATTCATTTTCAACCCTTGTACTATACTTTTGAAAATACTGTCAAGATCATCAAAGTTATGAATTAAAAAATTTCTTAATTTTTATACATCGTTTCGAAATATTATTTCGGTTTGCGTTCTTAATCCTTTTTTAATTTTTTTTTTTGTAAAAAAGGGATTCCCTAAGCTTAACATTTATGTACATTCGTATGTACGTAAAGTTAGTCAGTTTGAAGAAATATTTGCAACAATAAATGAGACTCGTTATTTCCGTTTGCGTCGTATTTTTCCGGTCCCAATTAACTGGTAATAAAATCTGACTCTCCTCGATTTAAGCCTTTAAAGCATGGATCAAACGTGATTTTGCTTTAATAACTCTTTTAATATGTTTATTTTTTAATTTCCAAAAGCAAGCATATATCAATACAGTTGAATGGAATAAAATTAGGTTAGTTTCTATTATGCCTAAATGAGTATTCACATATTTATCAAATAATTTAATGATACACTGACTTGGTTTCCTTTTAACTAAAATCACATCTTTATTTTCGATTCTAGGTCTTTTACTGCACCCCAGTGCTCATTCCTCGTCTTCATCATCTGCGGCCTCAAGTATTCATCAGACGAACAATATAAACAATACAACATCGCGTTCAATGGTACAATTTCCAATAATGAAAATCTACGACCCACAGTCACAGCAACAGCAGGCGGCGGCACTTCTTGCAGCCCAACAGGGTTTGCAGTCGTTGTTGTCGCCGCCATCGTCGGGTCATTCTAGTTCGTCTGGGTCAGCAGCCTCACAAAATAGTACATCCTGCCAACCGATTACATCGTCTGTAACCAGTTATCCGCACGCAATGGATTGCGACCCGCCTGCACCTCATCCACCTTTGCCACCGCCATCACGTTATAGTTCCACCAATCAAGGACACTTACATCATATCAATAGTTCGTCTATAACGGGGAGCAGTGCCGGCGTTGCCAACAGGCCGAAATATCAGCGCATATTTGATCATTTAGCTGTCGACCGTCATGCACCGGGTTCAAATATAATTTCTTCCTCATCATCTACATCGTCAGCGTCATCAGGACATAATAAAGCTCCCGCGCCTCAAATGCATAGCTATGCCCCCGCATCATTGCCCATCGATTTGGGACAGTCCCTGGTGGCTACATCCCATCTTATGATGACAGACGCGAGTGTGCTTTCGGCTGGTAATCTATCATCCTCATCCTCGTCTGGCCCAACAAGTTTCTCATCTCTCTACGGTAGCAGTCATCATCTATTTGGAATTGGTAACAATTTCACCGATACCACAAGTCCGCCTAGTAGTCTAATCAATCATCAAGGTAAAGTTATTCGCATGAATCCACCAGCCGGTTCTGGACCACCTTCAATAATTGGGGAACGAAATAGTGGGAATCCCATTTTAGGAGTAGGTGTAGGAGGAGGAAATGGTGGTTCTGCCGGCGGAACCAACAGTGCGGACAGATCTTCACCTATGGTCGGCGTTTGTGTTCAACAGAGTCCGGTAGTTATACATTAAAAAAAAAAGTAATTTTACTCTAAGATCTATAAATAAAAATAAGATTTAATAGTTTTAAATTTTGTAAATCAATTATTTAAATATATTGTATAATCAACATCGTTATGCGTCTCTATGCATATAAAAGAAACTAAACTAAATGAAAACACGTATATCATCCTTTTGCAAACAAATGTGAATCCTAAATATCATGTGTAAACAAAGAAACAAGAAAATTTGCACAGTTTAGTAATGCTTTGTTGACATTAGAGTGGCTTCCATTTCCCGAGAACAAAACACATTGATTGCTAGCTGCACTCAATCTATCCGTCCATTTAAAACGAAATTTGTTTAATCTATATGATTATCTCCATATCAATCATAAACAATGTGTATGTTTTATCACTTTTGAGTTGTGCAAAACTTAAGACTAGGCTTTTAGAAAATGTCCGGCAAAGCATACTTCGATTCCTAATTCGTAAGAGTTGGCAATTTGAGATACGTTTTTGCTATCCGTCATATAAAATTCAATTTACATGAATGTTATATCCGAGTATTTGGTGTAAGTGAGCGTTCAAATTTATTGAAAACTTACTATTTACAAGTTTGCCAGTTATTGGACAGTGATGAATGCCCTCGCGATAGAAACTTAGCAGTTTCGAGGCACAGTACGGACGACTTCAACTGTCAATAACTGCTTGGTCTTTTGATATGACGATACCCATGTGAGTAAGTGAGAGACTAAATGAGAATACGCCGCACGACTAAGAAAATCTCAGCTGTACGATTAGATGCTGTATGTGACCGATTATTGTCTTGCAGCCTAACCCAAAAAATATTTTTTCTTCAAGAGTATGAGTTAACTTCGTCGATTCTTGATGACTAACTTGATCATTTGGTGTTCAACGGTCAATCTCCCTTATTCTCTTAGTCGTGTCACCCAACAATCTTGTAATCTCTTAGTCAACTTACGTGATTTTTGTCACCCTTACGACGATCACATTTCATGAAATGTGACTAAGGGAATACACAGAACCGCCGTAAGGGTGAAAAAAAAGTCACTTAAAGTGGGTAGAAGAATACAAATTTGTCAAAGTGACACACATTTTTGTGTGACACGGCAATGAGGAGTAACATTGGTGACACTAATGTGACACCATCGAGATACTAACTTGACACCATCGAGTCTCTAACGTGACATCATCGAGATACTAACGTGAAACAATCGAGGCACTAACGTGACGCCATCGAAACACTAACGTTTTGCTCTGAAACCTAAATTTCCTATAAAATTGTTACACATTGGATGATCGCTTGCCAGCGACTGAAAATGTTGACCAGAAATGAAGTATTAACTTCACAGCTGATTGCCCTCAGTCGATGAACTTGAGTGCCTTTTTTTACAGATATTCATGAGTTTTTGCCGGTTATTCACGAAATAATGTGAATGCCGTTCCTTAAAAGTTTAATTTGGTTTGAGAAAACGAGATACAAAATAGTTGTCAAAAATTGCAAGGAGCAAAGGGAGGTAGAAGCCTCGCATCGGTTATACCTCTTTTATGATGCTGAGTATATAAGGAAACTCTCGGTTCATTTGAATGCGTTCAAGTTTATTTTCTAAAAAACATTCAGTCACTATTAACAAGAATAGTGTACGCCTATACATGTCACTATGTGTCAGTCTTATTTTGACAGTTAACGAGCGTTAACTGCAAATCAGTCAAGAGAGTAAAATTTTTAGTTCCGTTTCGCGGTGCAAGTTTAAACTACACTGTTGGTCTAAACTGAACCTCATCTATTTAACATTCGATTTACTAGACCGAATGTCTATAGAACGAATACCAATAAATTGTGCAAACATTTCTCCTAACTAACACAGCCTGTATGGATGACGTTGCTGAGATTCGTTTGACTTTATTTGTGGAAGCCTCGATTTCGATGTACCTCTCTCGACCAACTCAAAAAGTGAAAAACATTCACAGATGTATTATAAAAAAAAATACATGAGAAATAGCAAAAAAAAAAAGAAAACTACATACTCGCTTCGTTAACAACCATAAACTAATAGTACAATTTTTATATTAATCATACCTTATATAGTAATTACAACCGTAAGAACATATATGCATATAAATCGCTAAAATGCAATCAAAGCCTGAGTGTAGCAATCTTACTTCCGATTTAGGCGTATATATTAATTCTCAATTTCTGAATACTTTCTCTCTATTTTTTTTCTGAATTAAATAAGGCTGCGCACAACGACTGCAGCTTATTTAAAACATCGATAGAAATTGAAGCAAACTAATGCTTCCATTTGTTAATTAAATTTATGTTATCGTGTAAATTATACTTAACATTAATATTTAAAAAAAAAAGAAGAAAAAAATCAATACCAAGTTAGAACATTTTTGTTTTTGTAAAATGTAACAGATAATAAAATATTTTTTGTTTAAAAAAATATGAATATGTGTTTGTGGTGAAGCAAACCACCTACCTACCTAATCGCAAGGGCAGCTAACTAAATAAATGAAATTTTGGATATGCGTGGAATCGAGAGTATTTTATGTTTTCAATCCATCAAATTCCTGCCTAACAACATTTTAGATAATTTTGAACGGAAAGTTACGGTAGTAATTAAAATGATTTGAAATTATCAACTTGTTTAGGAGATTTCAAATATTATTTGTTAAATTTTTAATTTTAAGTTTTAAACCTATATGTAGTTGCAGTAATATTTTACGGTCTTTAGAGAAACTCGATTGGATGGTAATAAAAAAAAACACATTATCTCAAATTGCTTTTAGTTTATTTTCAAAATATTTATGGAGCAGGCACTCAGTTACTAAAACTGTGGTAATACGGGGTAAATATTGGTGTTTTCATTGTAAAGCAGATCTGTGCTTCTTCAGTCCAGAGAGCTGAAAAAATAGTTCAATATACAGAGCTCACTGCTCAGACAATAGTCTTGAGCGAATTTCGCCGATTGGTTGTAATATTCTCGATATAACTATCAGCGATAATATTACTTCTTTGTTAAAGGAAGAAAAAAAAATTAAGTAAAACTACTCTCATCATACAAACAAATTAAATATTTAATAATTTCAAACAGTTGAGTCCGCGGAACTGTGTACTTCCACCGATATGTTCAGATTGTTGGAAAGATAGGCCGCTTTCACACACAAAAATTTCGTCTGCGATTTTTCCATCATGTTGGCAAGGGAGGTGGGACGTGATAGGGGTAGCCCGCGTCTCGTGTGCTCGGGGTTTGATTTTGGATTTTCTATTCTCTTTTATCTCCCTTCGTTTTTTCTTTGAGTTGCTTTATTCTTATGTTCTCAAAAAGAGATGACGCATGTGTGAGAGGCGGTAGGAAACAGTAAAAGTTGAGCATTGAGATCTCAATTGCAAAGACTGAAAGATTTCCTGTGTGAAAGTGGCTTGCGATCACAAAAGGGAATTTGAAAGAATCGGCGACGAATCTTAGAGAGTGTGAAAACAGCCTTTGATATGCAGGAAAGTTAGGTTTGTATGTATGGAGTATGCACGAATAGTCCCCACAACAAAATTTGCTGGTGAAAGAACTACGAACATACCTACACATATGAAAACTCCAGCGTTTCCTCTTGATGAACTACGTACATACACTACGTACTCTACTGCGATTTAAAAAAAAACGCAGTAGATTCAACTGTTTCGCAGTAGATTTTTATATTTTCAAAATATGAATAATAAAACATAAATACAAATAATTTAAAATAATAAAATAAAAACAACAAAAATTCATATATGTACTCGTATATTCACATTAGTCTTAAAATTTATAAAAAAAATAATATTGCTACCTAGTCATTGTTTTTTTTTTATACTGCCTGTCGGCGAAAAAGAAGTAATTGAAATAGTCAATAACGCCCACGGAATCAGAAAGTTCCCAACAATCTTTACTAACGTCGCCCATTTCCTTACACAGAATAACATTTTGTAAAGTGGTTGTATGTAAACTGTTTCCAAGTTTATCCTTCACTAAACTATATGTCGAAAATGTGCGTTATAATATATTTTATATTATAATTATATTATATAATAATATATAATATTTAATAATTATAAATTATTGCGTTGGAACGTTTATTATTAAACGGGTTCGAAGCATCTCTCCTTTAAAAATGACAATACAAACTGAGCCGGTCATGTTTAACTTAGATGTGGGTTTTTGACGTGAAGGCTTCCTCGGATCTCTCTTATTTTTATTATACCGAGTTTCGTTACTCCTGTTGTCATGCGAAGCATCTTCATTTCAGTTGCCGTTAATTTGCCCTCATACTTTTTGTACGCTGTCTAACATTGTGAACCGTATATGAGTGCCGGAAGTGTGAATGGGTGTTTATTATGGACATGCAAAATTCCAACAACCTCTCCCCGTTTCCGTTCCTATGACGATCATCGTTCGTTCGAATTACACTCCCCCATTTCGCTACATCCACACCCGCATTCAACTCAGCTGACCTACCAAGGCAATCGCCAAATTCATTCAGGAAAGCCTCGTACTCTGACTCCAGATTAGGTTCATACTCCTGCAACAGAGTCAAAGTTGACTTTTCGAGCTTGAGATTTAAGAACCCTACTCAGCTATCAGCCTGGGGTTTGTGAGTATCCTCACTCCCGCCTTGGCAAACATTTCAGGTGAGGGCTAATCCCCACTGGGTACCGACCGCGACAGCCCGTCTACCAGACGATTGCTTTCACACTCGCTTTATTCTTGCCGACTTTTCCATGCTGATGGCAATAATTGAGTTGAGGCAAAATGAAATCACACACACAACAGACAGTCTCAAACTGTTTCAAACTATATTTTACCTATTTTAAATTCATATACGACAGCATTCAAATATGTGGTTATAGTCCGATAATCAAAGATCTGTCGATTAATTTTGGCCCACTGTAGCGACAATCATAATACATTAAACGCCCACTGCTTTATGTCCGTAAAGTTAATCCTGTTTGGTAAACCGACATATCGTCAGTCCTTATAATGTGAGGCATCATATCCTTATATTTTTGACGGACAGAGTCATAGAAGCCGCTGTACAGAAATGTTTCGTCAATTCTTCGTTCTCCTTTACTTATTCAGTGACAGCTGTTTTATAAACCTCGCCGTCAGATCAATTTCATCATACGTCATTGTAAAACTGATTGTTGAACATCGTGTTATTTAAATTCTTTTAATATCAATTGTGAAATTGTTTGGAGATCGTATTAATTTTATAGAAAATAATTTAAAATGTCTTCTGCATTTACATGCATTAATTGCAGTGTCAGGTTTGCAAACGCTGACATTCAACGTGATCATTATAAAACCGATTGGCATCGCTATAACTTGAAGCGTAGAGTAGCGGAGTTGCCACCAATCACTGCAGAGGAGTTCCAAAGTCGCGTGCTCCAGATGCGAAAGGCTGAGTCAGCCGCAATTGAGGAAAAACAAACTAGTTTATACTGCAATGCATGCCGTAAACAATTCAATAATCAAAGTTCTCACGACAATCACTTAAAGAGTAAGAAACACCATGAAAATCTGGTTAAATTCAATGATGTTCACGGTGAGGCGAAGGAAGTGACAACAAAAAGCGTGGTACAGCCGAAACCTCATCCAATGGCTGTTGAAGAAGATGAGAAAATTGAAGAAGTGAGTCGAAAATTTACTAAAATGTGTACAATGTATTAAGATAGGGGGATCATTTCAGGTGAACTCAGACGAATGGGAAGAAGTGGGCGAGAATCCAATTGCAGATAACAAGTGCATATTTTGCGATGAGCAGAGCGAAGACATGGTGGCTAATTTGAAGCACATGTCCGTAGCTCATTCGTTCTTCATTCCTGATGCGGAGTATTGCACAGACATTGAAGGCCTACTCTTCTATTTGGGCGATAAAGTGTGCAATTTCTTTATCTGCTTGTGGTGTAATGACCGCGGCAAGACATTCTACACGTTGGACGCAGTTCGAAAACACATGATTGACAAAGGTCATTGTCAAATGCTACATGAAGGCTTAGCATTGGCTGAGTACACAGAATACTATGATTACAGTTCCAGTTACCCAGACAATGTAAGTAAACCAAGCAGGCAGGAGAGTCATGAGTGAAACAAAAATATTTTTTTCAGAATGAGGAGATGGACATTGATGAAGAAGTTGTCCCTGACTTACTTGACGGTGATGAGTATCAGTTGGTCTTGCCCTCTGGTGCTGTAATTGGCCATCGATCCCTGCTGCGTTATTACAAACAGAGATTAAATCCAAATCGTGCAGTTACGGTACACAAATCAAACCGCAAGCTGCACAAGGTACTATCTGAGTACAGATCGTTGGGATGGACAAGCACTCAGCAAGAGGCGGCGGCTAGGAAGGCGCGAGATATTCATCTAATGAAGAGAGTTCAAGCCAAATGGCAAATGAAATTGGGCGTTAGAGCAAATAAACTTCAAAAGCACTACCGTCCACAAGTCCTCTTCTGAGAAGGAGTGCAATTTATCTACCGATCATTTAAAATTTTTAGAATATTGCTTATGTGAATGCTATAAAATAAAACTCTACAAATATTATTTGTAATTTTAAATCAACTGAGTCATACTTTTTGAATGGTGGTATTATTTGTTTATGCATTTCTCTAAAGCTAACATGTGCTCTTTCTATCGGTGTCTGCAGTGCAAAACTTATCAGTAGTCCTGAGACCAGGAATCAGTACAGCTAGTTTTTCTTGTTATCGTTGACGACATAAGGAAACAAGGTGGTTTACCTCTCAAAGTGATTTGTTTTCTAACATTTTGTTCATACACTCCTCGACGCTGCTGAATCTTTTTACTTATGAAAAATTAGGCTGATCTGACTTTGCTGTCCTAGATGATGAGGGTATCTTGGATCTAGAGTAGATGTTTGAGTCTGTGAATTGGAAATGGTCGTAAAATAAAACCCCATTAAAACCCTATCCGTACAAGCTAAGTTAATGTTGTAAATTCCGTGCTCTGCTATACTGTCAGTCTTTCTCAACGCACATCAGTGGACAAGCCTGAGTTTCTTACCAGAACATCGCCCTCTTTAGATGAAACCGTAATGCATATTCGTATTGTTGCTATTCTTATAGGAGATAGAGAGAAAGAGAGAGAGAGAGAGAGCTACAATGTTCAGTCATGTGACTTCTTAAAAATCATCCTGGAGAAGATCGTACAAGACTCACATGCCAACACGAGAAGCACGGTCTTCCAGGCAACCGCTAGCATACGCGGATAACATTGACGTGATTAGCAAAACACATCAAGCCGTCAATGAGGCTTTTGCTGGCTAGCGGTGAATGAGGACACAACGAAGTATATGCTGTCCTCAAGAAAGGACATTCTACATCAACATGTTGGTCATACCGTCACCATGGGTAGCTATATCTTCAAGGTAGTCAAGGACTGCGTTTACTTCGCTTGCGCAGTAAACAGTACGAACAACATCAGTAACGAGATCAAACGTAAAGTAACTTGCCAAACGCTATTTCTTTGGCTCAAGAGGCAATTGAATAACAGAGCCCTTGCTCTGTGCTTTGCTCGAAGAACTAAACCCTTACTCTATGCTCTGATCGAAGAACTAAGCTGTCTTTAGATATGACCTTGTTAATAGACAATTTCAAAAGTCGATGACGAAATCCTTGGTTTCTTCGAGAGAAAAGTTCTGCGTGTAATCTTTGGTCCTGTTTGCGTTGGTGGTATTTAGAGGAGAAGATTCAACCACGAATTGCACGGGCAGTACAGCGACATGAACCTAACTAGACGTCTAGGATCCAACGCCTATGATGGATGGGACATGTAGAGCAAATCGTCAACTTAGCGCCGGCCCGAAGTCTTCGACTCCGTACTTGTGGGATAACGTAACAGAGAACGCCCGCGTTTAAAACGGAGCACCCAGGTGGAGAAGGATATCAACCAACTTGGCGTGCGACACTGGAGGCAGCTAGCCAGAGACCTGTGCTAGGTGGAGAGTCTTCTTGGTTGAGGACCAGGTCCACTGTAGTGCCGAACAAACAATAAGAAAAAGCATCTGATTCTTTGAATGGACCTGAACATCATAGAATCTTCCTTTCCGCGACCAATAGGTGAACTGCATATATTCTTAGAAGAGAATTTACCTAATTCCCGTTGAAGAAGGTTGGTGAAATAAATAGATTTCTTCCACGTTTTCATCAGTCCCTGTAAAGATAACCTGCAAATGTATATTGCAAGAATTGCAAGAATATTCAATAACATTTTTTGGACGCATCCGTTTTATAAGCGAACAAACAAATATTTCAGATGATTCGTTTATTATTTAACCCATGTAAAAATGAAATGATAAATGAACGGGAACATAAATGATGAACTGGCTCTTTGATGTAAACGTTACTGAAGTCAAAAATTTTATTTTTGTAATCTTTGTTTACTTTTAGTTGGTGGGTCGATAAGAGCCTCATGCCTTACAACATCAACATTGCCTAGACGAACCATTTTCTCCTCCCAAATGACAATGTCTTTCCTAAAAACAAAAACAAACGATAACATAAGTACTGAAGGGGAATACAAAAGCTTATTAAATTTACTTGTATTTCTCAAGCTTCGTTCGGAATTCTTCCAAATAGACTTCCTTTTGCTCATCAGTGAGCCTTGCCCATTTGGCAGTAGTCTTACTGTGCCACTCTCTATACGCTTCATTTGGATTTTGTGGAGATGATGTTCTTTCCTGAGCAACGAACAATAAGAAGGCAGATGGTGGTTTCTTGGGACGATCTAGTTCGGCAATGCGTTTCTTTGTCAAACGACGTTCTTTCATTGCAATTTCATTTTCCTTAAGTTGTTTAATTTCAGAACGTTGTTCGTCTGTTATCTTACTATCGTACTTAGCTCGTGACTCAACATAAGCTACCTTGTCCTTTTTGTATTGCTCCTGAAGTTTGATCTTCAGGTTTGGTTCAGCGGTTTCCCATTGTTTGGAAATCACTTTGACGACATCCGTAACTTTAAGTTCAGGATTTTCGGCCAGAACAACTGGTCGCATTTGTTTCATAAAACGAAAAAATGGTGTCAGTGGTTTCTTCGGTCTGGGGGGCAGTCCAATTTTTTCCTCCAATGTTTTAACCCCAGCAGCAGGCTGATATTGAAGCACGCCCGGTCTACAAAATGATATAAAATTGAATAATTTCTTCGTTTTGTCATGTCATTCAATTCGCATGTACCTTAAGGAACTAATTATTAAACGTGAGATATTATTTGTCGCCTTAAAGACGCCATTTAGAGATATCATTGTTATGAAGTAGTACAAAACACCCGCGTAAAATATTTATAAGAATCGAAATGTAACTTAACCAAAATTGAACCCTTTAAATTCTTCGACTACTCAAAGCACCCATATGATTTTGACAGGTCGTGCGTTTTGGTTTTGTTCAGGCGACTAGACTCGATACATTCGCTGTACATTCGTTGATTTTGTATCACATGTTTTCTTTCAACCCCCTAAATCGTAATTAGGTATTTATAAATCCTATTATGTGATTGTAGCGTTGAGTGCAATTTATTTTTATCATTTCAAAATAAGTAATTCTGTGGGGTTGCAATTTATCGTGTGGATTCCTGCATTTATTTGAAATGTTATAAATAAGTTATTTGATTTAGCTTATTATTCAACAATTCGTATAAAAGGTATCAAAAGTATTATGGTACTTCGAAAATTCGAAAATAAAATCAATAACGAAAATAGTGTTGCGGTGTATTTACGATTACCCCTAGGTTATGTTAGGTTATAATTGAAGTGGCTGACTGCAGAAGGCAGTCACACTTAGCCCAAAGCAGAGATAATGGATGATATATTCTAGGTTATCTCTGGACCAAAGTCGTGTTAGCGCCGTTATGATATCACGGGTATTGATTGCCCCTAACAGGTAGAACCAATTGGTGCTTGTGACGAAGCGGTTTAGCTGTCAAATGTTGACGTTATTTAGCTCATTAAGATTATTGAAGTAGAATAAGTGCATGCGACTTGCCAGAGCGTTACATGAGCAGAGTAAGTGATCTGCGGTTTCAAGCTACTCTTCATCCATGCTGGTTATACAAAAATCGTTGTGAGGGATAATGCGGGCATGATGCATGTCATTTGCGCAGTATGCAGTTATGACGCCGATGCGCTCATCGGCTAAGCTTAAGCAAATTGAGTGATCGGTTGAGATTAAGTGATGTACATATTTCCTTTGTTTTAATGCATGTGATGTCTTAGCCATGCCTTCTAGCCATTTACGATTGGTAGTATTGATTGTGTGTTTCTTGAGTAGATGGTAGGCAGTAGCGATTGACATGGAAGATACAACTCCTAGAGTTACTGAGGAGGATGTACCTCACCTAGCGAGCTCATCGGCCTTGCAGTTGCCTGGTATGCAACAATGTTCTGTATGTTAAAATGTTCAGCCACCCCGTTAAGGGACAGACGTTTATCTCAATGGTTTCTGGCTGTCTTTTTCTTCTGCAATCTATCTTAGGTCTTTATTATTTATATTTAGTTCTTTATTTATTTATTTATTTACAATAGACACCTGCACCTACTCCTGTGTCTGTGAAAATGCGCAGGGGATCATTATTTCATGAGTGAATTGGAGTGAGTGGGTAGACATGGTAGGTCCAGCTAGACCCATTGTGATGCCCGTAGGGGATGTTTAACCTCCTTGTTCCTAATCGCGTCCTTCCTTCAGTGTTTTTGTGTTGGTCTAGTCCAGTCATCCAAAAGTCCTGACGAATTTGGAAAAAAGAAGTTAGTGGGATTTCTGCCAGTTCCTGGAGATTCTGGAAGAATAATTCTCTGAGTGTCTTATGTTTCAATAGGCAGAGACTGGGGTATTGACAAAGGTAGTGAGGAGTATCCTCTATTTCTTCTTCGTCTCCTCAGCCCCTGCATTGGTAAGTCCCATTTTGTGTTCATGGTATACCAGTTGATTGAAATGATGGAGCTAGTTAGCGCTCCGACTACCATCTGCAGCAGTCTTTTGCTGCTTTGATGGAGTTTTTCGGTATTTGTGCTGTTAAACTTATGGCATGAGATGAGGGAGGTGTCACAGGTGGTTAGACAGTTCCACCCTTCTTTAGCTAACTCCATGATTTTGTCATCCAATTTTTTCCTGATGTCTGCAAGAGGTGGATCAATATATGGGAATGCCTGAGATGAGTCATTTACGGACCCTTTCCAGACAAGTTCATCTGCTTCCTCGTTTCCGGTTATGTCCCTGTGATCTGGGACTCAGCATAGGGTAATCGAACTCTGCATATCAAGAACTTTAAACTCTTTGCGGCAACTTGCGACCAGCTTTGACTTGATTGCTATTGCCGAGATTACTTTAATAGCCGCTTGACAGTCAATAAGGATGGGTACATCAGGCGGTGTTATTTCAAACAATATCATTTTGGCCGCTTCCTTGACCGCCAGGACCTCCGCTTGAAAAACACTGCCGTAGTCAGGTAGTCTTATAGAGCAATGCATCTTTAAGAATTCGGAGAAAATGGCGGCGCCTGTGGCTTTTTCCATTTTCGACGCATCCATGTAGACGTGGATTTCCATTCCAGGAAATAACAGCTGAAGGGTATTACGATATCAAGGGTGGGTGGGCTGTAGTCAGATACTACTTTTTCTGTCTGTAGTCTGTCGAGTAAACATGCATGACCAGTGGGGTTTTCATTGGGTAATCCTAAGGGCATTATTTGCAGCAGTCTGCGTGTAGTGATCAAGGGGATGAAGACCTCTAGGCTCGTAGTTCGAGTTGTGAAAATTGCTCCTGACACACCTACAGCTTCAGGTTGGAGGCGTTTAGTCAAGCCTGCCACCACACTCGCAGGCGCAGGCAGCATTCTTTGCTCTTTCATTTACGATTACACTAAGGTACTTAGCCCTTTCCTTCACGGTGAGGGTCGTGCCCTTAATAGAATAAGCTAACTTAAATCTTCTGAAGAGTGGGCTGTGATTATTTGTGTAGATTGAACGTTTTGGTCTAGGTCAAGTTTGTTTTTCCCATTCGTAAATCAGCGTTGTGCGATTAACATTATATTACGATTCGGGAACTATGAACACAGATTCCGAGTCAGCAATGGCGAGCTCATCTGCTAGATTCGCTGCCTGCAATTCCCTTGCGTCCAGGAACCAAACAAGGTTAATTGTATTGTGTCGTGTAAGGGATTGTAGTACGTCGTAGCAACATTTGACAGTTTTGGAGTCCATTAGGTTGCACGATACTGCCTTAATATCTTTGGCTGTGTCTGGAATAGTATGTCTGTCGACCTACTCTAAAGTCGATCTTGGGTTCGTCTGTGAACCAACCGCACCAGATTTCTGCGGTTGAGTGTTAAAACACCATTGATCACGATCCAAATATTCACAAACATGTCTTTTGTAAGTATTGAGTTGAATACACTAACGTTAACGGATCATCTTACCTCTCCTACTTGGAGAGGCTTTTGGTTGAGGCCCAAGTCCATCTTGAAGCGTAACGCCAAATGAAAAAGGGAAAGAACGTACCACCTTATGGTATTCCGTCTCCTGCTTTGTACTTATAATCAAGCTGCGGTTTGATGGTATGCCTGGCGGTAAAAGAGTTAGCCTGACTATAGCTTCTAGATCTGTTGTGGGGCAGCATGGCGCGCATAATACCTTTATGCTCAGACATGCAATTCTTTGAAACTTCTGCCACTCAGTATGTGGACTAGAATCGTTGAAATAGAACTCTCTCATAAGAATGTCCTTCAGCATTTCATTTCTGTCAAAGGACGGCTGGATGAGACCGTGGCCAATATTGCGTCTTTGTGTCCAACTGAGAAAAAATTGGTAGGACTGATACAATTATACATCATTCAATGTAAACAATTCGAAACGAAAAACAGTTGAACATCCACACTTTCTCATACATTTTTTGCAACGAAAATAAAATTTGTGTCATGAAATGATTTTATTTTTATTTAACATGTGATTAATAAGGTGCATTAAGATTACTGGTCTAAAGTGTTATTTTGCTCATTCTTCGAGGACATCATCGAGCCATTGCTGAATTTCTTCCCTGTTTTCACCAGAATCCGCCGCCTTAGCTTCGGTATTTGAACTTGGTGGTCTGGAAGTTTTGCCCTCACTGTTCTTTGAATCGCTGATATTCACTTTAGCAACTTCGCTTGTTGTAAGGCTCAGCAATTCATCCAATTCTTGATCCTTGTCAACATTCTCTGGCTTTTTTTCCTGAGCACTGCCAGAACCATTGGAACTGCGTGCTTTTTGAGCAGATCCCCTCTTAGATGCACTGTTCACCACACCCCTAGAATTATTTTGATGGTCGTTTAAAACACTCTGATAGTTTTTCTCTGCTATCTCAGCAGCTTGATTCATTGCTTTTAGTTGGGTTTTTGTAAACCATAAAGAGGGAAAATCCAATCTTTTATAAAATGGAATGGTTTGCAGGCCTGCATTAAGAAGATTGATATCCAGTGTAAAGTATTCACTAGCTTCGGTTTTATTTATCCATGTGTCGTCGGTGTCCCAATTCTTTTCTGAACTGAATTGAAAGTGCCCACCAATTGATGGAGGCATTTGAGACAACATACCAAAATCTCCAGCGCTCATTTGTTCACTTTCTATATCTCTCGGTGACCAGGGTATTGACTGCATGCTGAAACGATCATCACTTGAATCAGCAACATCAATGATGCCCCGCAGGCCCTCAGCTTGTGAACTCGATGATTCGGTGACCATAGTTGGCTGCTTTGAGCGATGGTGAGGCTTTTTGTGTTGCTTCATGTTTGAACGTTTCCTGTGAAATAGGGAAATGATGAATTAATGAATACATGATTTTGCAACTCAATCGCTTAGTGGTTTCTTCAACTTACGATTTGTATCTATCGTCTTTAGTATCCATTTCGGGTTGGTCTAATATTTTTTCAGGAAGAGATTTGTTTACGCTTTTAGTTGCCGTGGAACTCTGAGTTTTGGAGTAGATATGTCAAAAACAGCTGGTAGTGTACATTACAAAGTAGTTCGCAGTATTTCAGAAAGATGGAGTTGTGTGTTGTTCGAAGTAATTCCGTTCGCAACATTTAGATATGCTCAGCAATGTTGCTTAGCACAACGTATTGAACAGATCCCTGAAAATGAAGAATTTTAAAACTGTTGACGCAAAGTCAACAGAAATAAAAAATTGTATGCAGAATAGAATTAAATAATGGAATATTTGAGATTTTATGAGATAAAATTGAGAGAATAAGAGAGTGAATATTTTTAGTAGTATATATAGCTTAGTTGTCCAGCGCAAAAGAAATTCATCACCGCCGAAATTGGCACTTCTGCCTTTGGTAATGAGTCTTCAAAAAATCTTCGGGATGTGTTGCCATTGTTGGTTGTACCTCATCTTTGCTTTAAAAAATCTACCTTATACCCCCTTTTCTGCATACATTGTATAAATTATAATTTCATCTTTCTAATTGATATATTCAATGTTTTAGTAATCATAAACTAATTCCAGATACCCTTAAAGTCAGAAATCGATTTGCTTCTGCAACAGCGCCCTAATTGCGAATTGTGTATATATATGAACAGTATATGCATTTGGCACCGCACACGAATGAAGATACAAATAATTAGTTCAATAATCATAAATCAAGTATTCTAATTCACATAAATAGAAACTTCCTCAGTCTCCCGCATAGGATTTGCAAAATAAATCCACTGTGAGAGAAATCGATTGAAAATGCCAAAAAAATGAAATGAAAAAAATTCACGAAATTGATCCACTTAAACGCCTCGTTCTCCCAAAGTGCTTCTTGCGCCATCGATCGAATAGCTTCCCTTTGGAGACTCTTGGTGTATTTTTGTTATAACCGAAGAGTTTTCGTGCCGTGATTTTATAGACGAACGGATTTGTTTAGATTAAGACACTCCGAGAAAAATGCCATTTCCTAATCCATCATCCGTCTTAGAGCCATCTGTGTAAAAATATTTCGCTTTACCAAAGGGTATGGTGCCGGCGTGCGAAGATAATCTCTGGGAACCGGGGGATACGCAAGTATCTGATTGTTCATGTTGCTTTATGGTACAGTCCATAATCGATTTAGTTTTTGATTAGATAGCAATTAACTTAAACTGTACTAGAGTTGTGCTAAATAATTTCGACGACGGAACGGACATGGAACGAAACTTTTCGCAGTCGTGGTTTCCGGAGACACGTCCGCGGAACTATATAGTTCCATGCACGAAACGTGCGCTGATCTGTATAGGTCCATTAGATATGGCTGTGTTAAACATGTGTGCGTAACTATTTACATAGTTTCATATTTCTATTCATATTTCGCCGAAAAGAAGGGAAAGTTGGCATGGACGTATGATATGTGATAGTTCCGACACAGGTATGCACAAATGTGTCTGTACCATGTTTTGTGTGCTTTCCATGTACTTGTGTAGAATTTTTGTTAACAAATTGTGGACATATTGGGAGGAGATGGACATGTTTAGGTTGAGTTTACAGAACGATAGGACATGTTTCCGACAGAGGACATAGTTCCGGGAGCACGACAAACCTCTCAAATGTATTGAAGGTCAAACACATATGATTTCTGAAAATTAAGTTCGACGTAAATTAATGCAGAAAACTTAAATTTTATTTTACTCTTGAATTACATGAGACGAGTTTATAGAGAATCTAGACTTTAAAGTCAAAACCTTGGTCTTTTAAGCCATCCATCATACACATGGCTAGAGCGTGCGCCTTTTCACATCTGAAAGAAGTGGACATTCTGAATTGCTCATTTTAATAAAGGGCTAAAGAGAGTATAAACCTGTCCGGGTTGTCTATAGTTGCAGAGCACTTTTCGGCCATGTCAGAAACAAGTTTTAGTTTTGACTCATCCATCGATTCTGGGTACACTGCTTTGAAGAGTTTTTCCATTTGACTTGAGTTGAGGTTTCCTTCGTCGTTGAACTGAATTGAAATCAAACACTGGTATTGAGTCCTTTAAGAATGTTTGTTTATGATGTATTTACCAGATTGTGGGATTCCATGACACAGAACCGCATACACTTCGTGTTTCGATGGGGATTTGGATCATTTGTGATTAAGGATTCAAACCCGGCTGTAATGCAAGAACCGAATGTTTAACAGCAGACTCTTTCAATTGTTTTCAATTATTTACCGTCAGTCACTTCGACTTTGATTGTTTTTTCCACATCTTCGTAACAATTATTCACAGCTTCTTGCATGAATTTTAGCAGTGCTTCCCGATCTGGTACTAAATCCGCCTGAAATCAAAAATTGTGTTCAAGTACAAACATGCTTTCCTTTCGTTATAGATGGAACGAAATATCTTTCTTTAGATGAGATTGTCTCTATCAACGGACTCCTACTCTCACTTTTAGCCGAGCACCTTCGATCGAAGATGGGGTACCCAACGCCGTTGTCGGCTGCAGACGAATCCTCTTCCAGAAAAAAACTTCTCAACCAAGATTTTACTGTGAGTCTGAACACCAGCCGCTGGATTGTCCACTGCGTCTATTCCAGGGTTGTAAACATCCAGCTTACATTCCGATTACCAAATTACTGTAGCGTCTTTCAGGCTGAAACTTAAGCGATAAAAGAGCCAGGCAGCGATCAAATCTCTGAGTGAAGTCACTTTCAACTCCAAGACTTCTCTCAATTGCCGCCCATCTCTTAACTGTATCACAGTGACAGTCCAGAGAATTGCGAAGCGGCCTACTCCTTCCGATTGGAAATCCACCTTCCATGCCTATAGCTACTATAAGGCATCTGCTAAAGCTGCACAACTGCACTACTGGCACAGGATGTCCACTCTGGCCAATAACTCTGGCCTATAATCGACTATAAACGATGGTTTCACCTGATTAGATTGACTAGGCCGAATCCCAGAACTCTCATTGGCGCCATAACAGGCCATTGCTCCACCGGAACTCACGCACTTCTAGACTAGGCCTTCCTTACAACGACTTCTGCAGAAGCTGCAGGAACGACGATGAGGAAGAAACCATTGAGCACTTGCTATGTAGCTGCAGCGCTTTTTCATCCCGCAGATTCAGAATTCTGGAGACCTACTATTTTGATAACTTGGCTGAAGTGAGGAGCATAAGAGTCGGCTTCTTCGCTTTATCAAAAGCACTAATTGGTTTGGGAAATAGGTATCTATAGCTTTTCGTAGTAACACCTATACTGGCTGAAGTGTGGCTGCTGTCCTTCCTTCCTCGCAGCAGCCAGCCTCCTCGAACCAACCTAACCTAATCCTTTCGCACCTGTTGGGACAAATAAGTATGTTGCAGCAATTTCTTGCTAGAAATGTACTAAAGGTGAGTAATTTAAAATTTCAACAGAACAACACAAAATTATCGAAGTCAGTTCAATGACTGCATTCCGGATCGAAAGCGTAAATGACCGGAAACGATCTAACTTTTTTCTAACACAGCTGAATGGTAAATGAGTTGGGAACTGATGGCTATGAACTACATCGTTAGATAGACATTCACTGCACAAAGTTCTGTTTAGAAAGATAAGTGAGATAAGAACATCTAAATATACATAATGAAATAATGTTACAGTTAAAAACAATTATAAGCACCTTTGTAACAAGCACATTCAAAACACAAACCAAGAAAGCGAGTTTGAACATTTTAACTTCTGATATTGACCACAAGAAACTACAAGCAGTACTGAACCTACTGAGTTGCATCTGAAGGGTTTTATACATCGAGATGCATGAGTGGTTGTTTTGTAGATGCTTATCTGACACATGGGTGAGATCGTCGGGAAGTTTGCAATTGTGAATTGATGACACAATTGGCAGTGAAGTAACTTGTTTTACAAAACGGAAAGCAATTAAAAACCGTAAAGCTATCAACTCAGAACAAGTTGAATGCATCTATTCTGGCACATGAACGTTCTAATAATCTGGCTAACATGATGGATTCGTGAGTGCAGACAATTAATACGGATTAGATTGCATTTAATTGATATGGCTAGCAAAGTGTCAAAAAACTACTTGTTGTTGATGCAAGTGTCCACTTACTAGAACAACATTGTAGAAAACCTTATTACTGATACGATGAGTTGAGTGAGATAATTACAGATAATTTATTAAATTCATAGAAAAGCAGTTAACAAAGTAACTTTCTCTACCATCGATCGAACCGCTAAAGTGATCGCACTACTCCATCAAGTCATCCAAATTCATATGACATTTGAACTTAACTAACTGTCATTCAATTAAGGCACACTCATGATGGGCTTAGATCCTACAACTACTTCGCGGGACGGTAAACCTTGTGGCGGGGAGAAGGCTTAGTGAAGGTTATAGACTCTTGGAAAAACATTTCCTATGAGAAGACATGAAGTTATGATACAGCCATGCCCCTTTTCCGTCTCTCTTCTCTCCTCTTCCTATACAGTACAAGACGTTCAAGGCGTTATACGAACCGTACCGTTGATTAGATTTAGACCTGTCGACTCTCCGGGTCAATCATTAGCTGCGCTTTACGCAACTCTGCCTACCTTTCTCCGCTACTCGTAGGATCCTATGACTAATTAAAATAAAATAAAAAACAATAAGATACCACTTCTCTTTCACCTACTGAGATACCAAAACTCATTGCTCCCAAGAGTTCTTTAAAATTAGCTCCTAACGTGCAGCTAGCTCCACCACCTTGAACGTGGGCTTCTTATGTTGCATTGTCGCACAGGTTCAGAGTGGAAGACTCTTTGAGCCGGATCTGATTTGTCCATGCGCTCTACATGACCTAGCCAATTAAGGCTGTGGATTACAGCTCGTACAGTTCGTGGTCAACCAAAAACCGGCAACGCAAACAGTACCAAAGTTCGCTTTTCTCTCGAAGCTCACATGATAAAGCGAAGCATCTAAGACCATAAAGTCCATCATCCTTCCTGTTTAAAACTCTTGAAAAAACTGATTGCGATAAATAAAATATCGACCCCTCAGCGTGCCAACAACAATGGCAAATCTGAATAAGCAGCCCTTCACTCGTTTGTTAATGTTCCTCTTCCTCTTTCGTTAATGTTCGTGTTCCCTCGATGGTATAGCTTGCGTCGGCATCACACCCCAGGATGAGTGCGGTCCTTTATCTCTCCGCGATCACTCTGTTCACTAATGCCTGAAACACAATAGTGCGCTGCGCCACCCGACTTCATGTTACGATGACGCACTGTGTTGAAATAAATACTCAATTTATCAACTGTTCTCTCTCTCATCTACTAGATGAGAAATATTGACAGAGACGTGCGATGGACTTCGTGGTGGACAGAGCAATGTATAAAAGAATCGTTTGAATATTAAACAAATCATTATGCCTACGCCAAGAAACACACTAACAACACAAAACAAATGTCTGAGTGAAGATATACTTCTTTTCATTTTATTTGCACGTTACCTCTGACTTGGGACACTTTTACACAGGTCTGATTAAGATCTCAATTCTCAATTTTTTCTCTTTTCTCAATTTCCCACACTTTATCAAACTGGTACATACATTATGCTTCCAACACCAAACATAGAGAAGATGTTTCACCTCCCTTGCGTACAACATTGAAAAGTCAATGACGAATTTAGCGTGTGTAAAATCGACCTTGTTTTTGTTTTCAACTAATACTCAACTAATATAACGAATAAATCATCGATGTATTTTTTGTATGGACACCTCTAGTCTGTATACCATGTACAGTCAGCGTCAAAGGTGAGTACACAGCAAGTAAAGGTGTCTGCGTTGTCAACTAAAAAATAATGTCAAACGGGACTCCAAGGAAAAATCTTAAATGCAGTTTTCGAAGGTAATTAGTAACCTACATAAAGCCATGTTTTACATGCTTACTACTTTTGAGAAGTGAATTTCGCTTCATTTTTTGGTTTATGACACACCGTTCCCATAGTTTTTGACATATCCTCATATTTTTTATTTTAGAAAACTGCATTTAAGATTCATTCCCTTGGGGTCCCATTTGAATTAAATATTAATTAAAATTCAGCTGTACCCTTACTGTTGACGCTGGCTGTTAATCCTTCGTGGAGGAAAAACTGTTCAAATTCCGGTAAGAAGCTGATCAAATAAATTTCATTAAATTAAAATGTTCTTCAGCATTTGACTACTTGAACCCGAAAGTTAGACAATGTCTGATTTGCGACCATTAACCCATGCATTGGGAGGTCAATGGCACCACCACCAGTTGAATATTGATTCCGATTCCGATCAGATTATGTCAATGACTCAATTCCATTAGCAGCGAATGAGATATTCACACAAATGGATTATCATTCAATCATCATCATCACACATAATGCGACGAAGCCTTAAAGGACAATTGAACTATTCACCTCAGTAAGCATTCACATTCAGTAAGCATTCAGTCGGTCGTCATCATGTACTTGCAACAGAATCGTTTTGTTATCGGTTTCATCAGGATTTTAATATTGTTCAGTTACATTGTTGGAATTTTTCCGTTTCGCTACATTAATAGTAAGAACGTTTTCAAAAGTAGCTTATTGTCGAAAATCCTATCGCTGTTCTTCATACTCGTGACCATTTTGTATTTGGTTTGGTCTATACTCGTCTTTTATACATATCGGGATTACGTGGGCTTTGAGTTTAAAGTGAAACTCTATGCCTATAATCTGTATGTGGTCGGAACACCGATAATGGGCTTCTACATAACTCTCAAACACCGTCAGAGGATTGAGAAATATTCGATGACGCTTTTGAAGATTTTTCAAATGATACACAAGAAATTTCGAAGAAATCGATTTCATTTTAACTGCGTTGTTCTTATTTTGTTCCTTGCAAAACTAAAGCTTATGTCAGATCAACTGCATTCAGTAGACTGGGACGTGCTACCCATCGGGGGAAGGTTAGGACTGTGTCTTTCCCTCGTGAGTCTCATATCGTCATTCTTTTACTTGAACTTAATGGTTATTTACTTGATGATTGGGGCGATGTTTGATAACATTCGGCTAACGCTGGTGGGTAATCACGACCGGATCTGCATTGACAGGCAAATCGAGGGAAAAGCAGTAGACTTAGATGAAATTTATCAGTTATACCTGAAACTGCGGAACTGCTTCCGAAAGTTGCAGCTGTATGTTCTAACTCCATTTTGGCTAATGGCATTGTCGCACTTCGTGCTGATAGTTGTCATCAACTACAGACAGATGTACATTGGCTTGAGGACTGATAAGGAGGAGCAAATCATTACCACGGAGCTGTACAACTTTCTAATCCTCGTTGTGGCAGCAGCGCTGGTTGCATTCAAGGCTAATCGTGCCGAGCGGTGCCTGGGAGTCTTGTGCATCCCGAGCAATAATTCACAATGGGAAAAGGTAAGTTGGCTTGTTTTTGAATTCCTTCATGAACAATGTTTTTTTCCTCTCACAGCTGGAATGGATTGATTTCAGTCGAACCCTTTTCCCAGAATATCGCATTCAACTGTTTGGTAGATGCAAGTTTGAGGCTTTCTGTTTCATTGTGAGGAGCGTAATTTTTGTAAAACTTATCGAGTTATTTACTTCGAAAAATGAACTGTTTTTGAAAGATGAATAGTAAATAAACATTAATTTTATAAAGGATGTTATTTTTTCTACATGTTATCTACTTGACAGTTGAAGGTTGATTTGTGCTTATTACGCTCATTTGACGACGATTAGATTAACAGCAGAACAACGCGTACAAAAGCAAACTTATTTTAAAAACTATCGTTCGCTTGCCGAAAGTTTGCGTGCCCTACGTTCGTATACGGCTCCAGTTGCTCGATAAAGTTATAGAAAATTCACGATCACATTAAAACACTTATGGTATAAAATATTCTAATAAAGCCAATATCATAGACATTTACGCTTCAAGTGTTTTATTTCAAAATAGCTGTACCCGGATCGCGTTGGTACGAGTTTTCGATTGTAACTCATCATTCATTAATGTGCCCGATCAATATAATTGTGACTATTTATAAAGTTCTCTCACCATTCAAGAGTCTATAAAGGATAAACAAACAAACATTAATTTGTATATGTATTGATTGCAATTGTATATCTTTAAAAAATACTTTTTATAACATCCTGTAGTCTAATATCTAATATCTAATATCTCCTTCACCGCCACAATTGTTTTGAGCAGAAATAAATGGACAATGCGTTATCAAACCTCGGCCAGAGTTGTGGAATTACCATACTCATTCACAACATCTGCCAATTCCACCAAGAAAATAGCTTATTCGATTTGTGTGTTGTAGAATTTATTAATTTTTCGAGCGTGCGACACATCGGAGCGTATTTCAGGACAACGGAATTTTCGGGTAATTTTGACTAGCCGGAATGGTAAATTTTCAGCCTTTTGTCAGATCATCCTGCGACTTGTATATCAGCCCTAGTAGACTTACTTATGACTTCTGTGCACGTTTGGTGATGTTTCCTTACGTGTATTAACCCAATCCAATACGTGGGCATGCATACAACGACATACAAAATGTTCATCTTTTTTTTCCATATTTGGATGATGTGCATTATTTGTTTAACATAAAGTGGCTTTGCTTAATATTAACCACATTCTTCCCTTAATGAGAATATTTCTCTTGACTCTAAAACTGGTGCTGGCATCTGTTTCTGATAATTGAAAATGTATTAATTCAAGTTGAAATAGGCTGCTTTTCATAAATTCTACAGGTTTGCCTTTTTAGTTGTAGGTAAAATTTGAAAAATGTCCGTAGTGCTTCTTGCATTGTTCATAGAAAAATTATGGTGGGGAATTAATAAGAAAACGCATCATAAAAAAATGGAAGAAGGGGATTTCTGAGATCGATGGAGGGGAGTTCCTCTCATAACATCTGGCAATACTGTTTGTTAGCTGGTTGGAAGAAATGGGTTCTCTTTCCTTATTTTTCCTTTATTTTTCGCTGTGCTTGACACCTCTCTGTGCACAAAAATAGCTCGCTTTTCATCGACTTGTGGGTCACAGTGGCATAGTGGGTTAGTGCGTCGACTCCTACGCAGAGGGTGCCAGGTTTGAATCCCCAATTTACCAACTTTCATAATTCACGGCTCCACCTCTTTCGAGTCACTGACAATGTTCAAAGAGTATTCCTGTCTAGAAAAATGTTCTCAACTTCTCGCCGTTCGAAGTCGGCATTAAGCCCATCTAAACGTGGAAGAACAATAGTACGCACTCCAGGTCCAACTCGGACTGTCGCGCCACCCATATTATATTATATTATTATTATTATTCCTCGACAGATTGTATTGCTGATTTTGTATTGTTTTCGCTTCGATTTTTTCTTTCTCTTTTTATTTGTTATGAAGCAGATTGCAAAGTAACTTTTTATTACATACTATAAATTTTCTTTAAGTTATTACTTTTGCATCTGCCAAAAAGACTTCTTTGGAAACCACTTTTATTATACTTGAGGTTCATTCTAAATTTTACATTTAATGACTTGAAGTATACAAAATTTGCTTGAATTGCTTTACTTGTATGTGATTAGCAAAATAGCAATACACAGTACAATTTCGGAAAGCGTGCAGGTGTCAGGTGAATATTTTTTTTTCCGATTTCCCTTTTCAAATTTTCCACGCCACGCCGTGTATACCAAATGTTCTTAATTTGTTTAAGCTTGCAAAAAACTCAGTAAAAATGACATCGACCCTGATTACCCTGAAAAATTGAATCAAACAGATACTATGTAAATAATGTTAAGTTGGTAAGTCTGGATCTACCAGAGATAAATCCATGCTTTTGTCGTGACAGTGAGTTCAAAGAGTTTTGGAATAGCTGACATTTTGGAGCCTCTATAATTTTCACAATTTTGTTGGGTTCCTGCCTTGTATATCGATACTATAAAGGAAACTCTAAATTCATCTAAAAACGTTCCCGAAGACAAGGACATATTAAATTTTAATTTTAATGGCAAGGACAAAGAAGAACTACATTCTTAAAAAATAATAGACGGAACTCTGTTCCGACCAGGATTTAAACAAGCCTGTATCGAACTGCATGAGTATATAACTCAGCAGTCGATGATTTGGTTTGTGATGGGTGGGTATCGAACTGCATGAGTATATAACTCAGCTGTCGGTGATTGGGTTTGTGATGATTTGAGAGGAGTAGAAAATAATTCTGTAACGAAGAGCGGGCAGCCTAACTCTGACTGTGAAGGAGAAAGTTTTTATATTTGTAACGGAATAAAGCGACAGTGCGTTCTTATGAATTGTTCCACTATAAAAAGTTTTGTGTTTTATTTAATTGTGTATCGACTAAAAAACAAAAACTTTGAAGATTGAATTCCATGCAGTATATCTTCAGTTGAGATATAAAGTGACCAAAGATTCCTATTACACCCATCATCTTTAATAGAAGGCGGATTAATATTCAAGTGATCTACATACACTGATTCAGAGAACTTTACAAAAAGCTAGCAAGTAGTCTCATCTCTCTTTTATGAGATCCTATATTTTCGATATTTTGCCATTTTCCTTTCTTTTGCTATTTAGAAATGTCCCTGGAAATATCGGGATATTAATTTTCCTCGTGAACAAAATCAGCTCAGTTTTCTGGGGGCTTATATTTAAAGCATTCTCTCTTGCCCACGAGGAGAGTTCCTTCAATGCAGATTTCATTAGTTCCATTAGACGTTTGGTTGAAATTTACAATCTATCAAGGTAATTGTTCGCAATTGGTAAATAATGTACCTACGAACGATTGAAAAATGTATTCCAAATGATTATACGAAATTTATTAAATAATTGAGTACACTGAATGTTATAACTTGTTTGTCTGTCCTATGACAACAATATAGATTATATATTTTTACTTTTATTTTTTTCTGGCCAAACAATATCTTCGATCCAGTCGATGTAATACGCAACCCTAGTGTAAATACTCGGAAGCGTTGAACTGCACCCAAACTCCAACGACAAGATGCCGAGAATTTCAAATTGCCCATTAGTGTCCCTCATCAGCGGGAATCCAAAGTCGCCATCGCACTGTTCACGCTTACTGTTCCTTGCGCAATACTGCCCCGACTGAACACCTCCCATAAATCTACGACTAACGCCGAGATTATAGTGCGTATGATTACATCCTAGTAACACAGCCGTGTTCACAGTAGAAGTGTAGAGTACAGGAGACGTGTAATTATCTAAAAAATTAAATTGATACGACTTTAATTCAGAGAGAAGTGTTCAATGGAATAGACTTACGCGATTCATCATTTGTAGTCCATCCGTTTACGTAAAGATTCACCGATCTTGGGAGATCGTGTTCTTCAACACGCAAACATGCTGGATGGACATAGCTGGATAGCGGAATGTCCTTAAAAAATTCAAGTACAGCTAGGTCGTGATAGTCTTCGGACGCCTTGTTGTCATCTTGTAACCAGATATTCTGCAAAGGATTTGTAAAAAATGTAATTTCAAGAAAGTTTGAATCAAGAGATGTGTGTATGGGAATCTTAACTACAAGATCAGCATTTGATGTGAGTAAGATACTTTCTTAAGCGGATTTTTCGGTTGCCGACCGGTACTCCGCAATACATGGTTCACTATGCCACCAAATCCATAGATTATATATTGAAGCTGATAAAGATGAATGAACGAAGACGTGGCCCTCACAAGTCGATTGTAACTTTAAGAGCTAACATCATCAATTGGGAAGAAATGACGGTTGATTGTGGAGAAAATGTGCAGATTCAACCAGACTTTAGTCGCGCTGTCATAGGAAACGTGTTTGAAAGGATATTGGATGGTGTGAGTTTGTTCGAAGCTCAATTCTCGCAGCTTAGGATAATTTATACACAACTTGCAACAGAGGTCTAACTTCTTAAATTGACTGCCCTTTTCAGTAATTTTTATAACTAGGTGCGAGATGATCAAACTCAACTACATTCCACATCGCTCTGACCTAGCTATTTTATGGGATATGCTTGATACTAAGAGAGTATCGTGTTACATTCTTCGGTAAGCTCATGATCAATTTTAGAAAAGTCTTATGTATTTTGAAAGGAGGTCTCGGTGAAGTTATATAAGTACCCAACGTTGGCATTGAAATATAAAACCCGAATAATTGAAGGCGACTTTTGAATATTAACACCTTTATATAATTGGGGACTGGCCAGTTTTGTCGTACGCTTATACAGTTTGTACTAGAAGGAATGGCATGGTAGATAATAGAGTTTAAAAAGTCCCCACAAATGGTTGTTGCATCATGATGTCAACCATCCTCCAGTGTCCGTTTTGCTGCAGCACACATGCATAGATGATTCTCCTCCACACTCAACATATTGTATAATGAGTAGGAATATGAATGAGAGATCGGTCATGTGTATACACATCTGTTCCCACTTGCAGCAAAGAGGAAGTAAGCAAAAGCAGCTTGCAATTTGTTGGTCCAACAATATTTGAAGAAACATTATGTATTATGCACGATTCCAACGAGTCGATCAAACTGGGACGTAGTAGAAAATACCATTCGAATGAAAAAATTACACATTTTTTTACTCCGTTTGGGATCAAATTTACGGCACAACCACTGGAGTGGTCAATCAGTGGTAGTGGTCTGACTATAGGTATCACAATGGACAAACAAAATAATTTAAAACAACAAGTTGTATGGTTTAAATTCTCAAATTACAATCCAAGAGTTTATCAAGTCCTTCTTTTTTCACCATACGGAAATAGCATAAATTAAGGCAATAATACACTGTCTAATCATCAATATTATTCGCTCGGATCAATTCAAGCAAAGTTAGCATTATAAATGTGCATATTCGCTTGTCCATGACATGCAGGCAGCAACTGAAAATCAGAGTCAATGGATGGTAGGTGGATGGATATGCAATCATTATCTCTGCTGAAAACGTTTGCTTCCGATTCTCCTTCTCACAGCGCACACGAACAGCACACACTGTAAATTCAAAGTAGAGAATGACACTGTGTGTGTGAATGGTCAAAAATATCCCAGGGGAAATTTAAATAGAACAAGTTGGACAACTTCAGAATTTTAAATTTCGGACTGTGAGTTGAAATAGTTAACAAAATCACTCACCGATTAAATAACGATTTGGGACCAATCTGGAAGTGTATCAACTCACAGTTTTCCGGGAAGTTGAGCAATTGTGAACAAAACCACCCTAAGCGTATAGAGGGCTGTCGAGGGTTCGAAGCAGAATTCGCTCCGCTAATGCAGGCCCTTCCACCCGAGTAACCCGAGTAATCTGCTTCTATGACATTTTTCTATGCCGAAGGTTTTCCCGTCTTGTCCTCCTTCAAGTTCAGATTTGCAGACACTATTAACTGGTGTTCATTCGCTCTATGCCTCATGGATGACATCCACATCTTTGTTATGCTTCTCCTACAGGTTTCGCCTAAACGGTGTACATGTTTATTTATTCAACAATTTTTCTCGACGATTTCGATTCGATTTTGGTTTACCAAAGTTTGTAAAAAGTATTGAATTTTGTACGTTTTTCTGTGTTTGTCAATAATTAACATACGTAAGAGTATTATTTTAAGCTTACCATAATTTCCGCCACAAAGCTCTGGGCTGTAGTTTTGATTGGATTCGTGTCCACAGAACCAAATTGGATAACCCCTTTTTGTGGAAGATTCCGAGCGCAATTCGCTGATGTCAAGCTAAACCTCCGGGCTATCAATGCTGCGCCGCAGTACGGTCTGAGACTGGATCCACCGCCGGTACTTGATCCCATAACAATACCAACGTGTGGAAACTCTCCATTTATAGTTTCCATGACGCCGGGCGTATGAGTCAGTAGTCGCTTTGGGTTTGTTGCTTTGTAGACCTCGCACGCTGACAATGAGGAGCATTGAATTGTGAAAGTAAAACCCGCAGGAGGTATTAAATGTGAATGCGTACCTTTCTCAGACGGTCTCAGTTGAGGCTCAGGTTTCGGTATCGGTGCTATTCGCATTGTTCTGGTTCTGGGTTTCACACTAGAAATATCTTGAACTCATTCCAATATCGTATAGGAGTTGAAAGTTATAAAATATACCTTGTTCTGGTGACTTGTGGACAGCAGACAATGTCTTTCCTAGGATTGGATGTATTTGTGCATCGGTTGGGTGTCTCGTTCTTTACGGCGCCCTGTTCCGTTGTTCCGTTGTTTGGGCAGCAAAACTTAAAATTTCGACCGCTTTGAGTGATGTCACTAAATGTAATTTTTCTTTGATGGAGTGAAAGCTCACATTTTGATAAACAGGTCCCAGGACCCAACGAACTATTGCAACTTTTCCCTTCGGTAGAGGTCCGCGTGTTTGTATTTCCCATATTCGTACGTAGAATAACATTTGATGATCGTGCAGAATTTTGTAAGCTAGTGCTTCCGCCAGACATACTTCTGTTAATTTCGGGTGTAGTTCTATTTTTTTTTTAACTGAAGTGCGGGGTGATCTTTTAATTATTTTGAACTTACCTCGATGATTGTGTCGATAGACAACAAATCAAATCATATGAGCAGGTATGTTTTATTGCTGCAGTATGAACGGAGTGACAGTAAGTCGATTGCCTGCATATTCCACTTCCAGATGACGAGGTACACGTACTGCCTTCATTACCTAAAGGAAGTATTCAATAAAGAAAAATAATTGATTATTTGTTTAGAGAGCAAGTAAGGTAGATGAGGACACAACGAACTAAAGTGTTAGGAAATACACCTAATTCTGATTTTACACTATCTTTTTTTACACGGTTAGATATTTTTTTTATTTACACGATTTTATTCCATTTAGCACGATTTAAAATTTGTGTGCTTACATTTTTTTTGTCAAATTTAATTTTTGCGAAGTATGTTCATATTACAAATTTAAGGGAATTCCCCTTTTGCGCGTACAATCAAATTTACTGGTCGAAGCAAATGTAAAAAGCACAAAATTAGGGGAATTCCCTTTTTGTGCATACAAGCAAATTTACTGGTCAGCGCAATTGAAATGTGTTAATATTTTGTGAATTATCAATGCCATCAGACGTGTTTGGTAAAGAAATTTTTCCTGGCAAATTTGTTTTTCAACGTTACATTAAATTTAACGCATTAAGATAGAAGGTAAGCCAAAAAATATTTTATATTTATTCAGTTATTTATATTTTTTAATTTTGTTAAATATTTTATGTATCCCTAAAAGAAAATGTCAAATACAAAACTAAAACATAAAGCAATTTCTTTGGAAACCAAAATTGAAATTTTAGATCGCCTTCGAAATGGAGAAGACTCAACATTTCTTTGCAAAATGCAAAATGTGTTTTAGAGGTTAGGAACCAATCACCTATTTTTGCATACGATAAATGGTTTTTTTACACGGATTTTTCTGGAACCAATCTACCGTGTAAAAACAGAATTAGGTGTACTGTATAACGAAAGTTTAATAAAAAGACAGAAAACTATTCAAAGTAAGAAAGTAAATATACAGCACGAACAATAAATATTGGGTGTCAGTGGCGATTCCTGGTCCTAAGAATTGGGTTAGCTACGAGTTCACTTAAACATAACATCCCAAGCAATGAAAAACTATGTGAATTATATTCTATGAATCGAACGCGAATTTCTTATGACTGAAACACTATAGTGTGTTTGCGCTGGCGTTGTCTTTCAACGCACACAATTCAATGGCCATGTACAAAATACAGCGTCGGTCTGCGTTAGTGAAAAATGAGAGAGATGAGAGAATCGTAATAAAACGTAAAAAGTAAGTCCATCGCACGTCATTATTGAACATGTTGGATATTTTTTGACAAAGGAGTGCGCTGTGAGACATATTTTCTCCCAAATTGAAAGTATTTGTGTCAACTGTCATTTGAGAAATGAAAATAGCTGATTAAAACTAATTTAACGACAAGAGTCATTTCAATTGAGTGTATGCAGTAAGGCGGTAATATTTTTCATCTGGTAGATGAGAGAGAGAACAGCTGATAAATTGAGTGTTTATTTCAACGCAGTGCGTCAGCGCACTCTCTACGTAACATGAAGTCGGCTGGAGGAACGCACTATTATGTTTCAGGCATTATAGTTACCAAGCGAAATAAGTAATAAGTGTAAAAAAATGTAAAGAAGTGAAAAAATAATAAGAATTCATGAGCAAAAGGACTATTTTGAATTAATTTATTGAAAAGAAACAATATTGGCCCCGATTGCAATTGTCGATATTCGATTGAAATCTGTTTTGGTATTATGTAACTCAATCGACTGAGAATTAAAAACGTTAATGTGACAAATTTGTACATGTCTGACTGGTATTGCTTTTTGTTGTATACTGGGAAAATCTTATCCATCGTACTAACCACACTTTTGGATTTATTGTTAAATAGAATTATATCCGGCTTTTGTTTTGACCCAGAAACTCCATCATCATTATGTTGGGTAGACAATAATACAACAAGCATTGTCCTTTTTTGACACATAGGAGCAAAGCATAATTTTTCTCCAAAACCAAAGGACAAAAAACCTAAACAAAATGACAACATCTCTCTAGGTTTCTAAGCTTTGAATTCAACAGGGATGTAGCATTTGTTTTTCTTCATGGTGCTGACCACAGAGATATGTAGTGTTCGGCACTAGATGTCACCACTAAATTTTGAATGAAATTATTGCGCTATCTGACCACGGAGGACGGAAAACACGCGATAGAGAGAGAGAGAGAGAGAGAAGAAAAAGGAATAAGTAGACGCTCTATATCAAATTTGGAGCAAGTGATCGCGACCGTCACTCATCTCATACCGCCAATTGAAATAACACAACACACAACAACTCTCTTATCTCATGCCAAATATTTGATCAATTAATAGTACAAATGCTTACAGTTTCCCGTCCAATTGAGGGTATTGCAAGTATTTTTGACATTACTTGAGGAGGTGACACGTCGTTCCCTATCCCATAGCACATATGAATTTACAGTTGTATAAGTGGTTCTTTTCGTACGCGTAAGCAATTGATTTTTATTCACCTGCAGTCGAGTATCAGATGTTTCTGTTCTGTAATTTGATGTAAAAGAGTTTCTGTTTTCAGTTACTTAACTTTGACTTACGGTGTCGATAAACAACAAATGGTATGATCATTACAAGGAAAGAACGACCTGGACCTGTTATACGATTCGCAATTTTCTTTCCGTTTGCATATTCCATTGCCGAGATTCGAAACGCAATAGCTGTTCTCGTAACCTGAAAAAGTTGAATAAATTTTACTTGATTAAATTTCATTGAAACCAACGTAATAATAATATAATTATTAATTATATAGAGTTAACCTTAAGATCTACACAGTTTAAGACAACATTTGATTGTGATGGTAGAAAATATAATATTGAAAACATTTTACCGCTCTTCGTAGATGCAAATGGGTCTGACAGTGGCGTTTCAGCGCCCACCCTGTCAAAGTCTTTATTTTGCATATGTTACCAATAAACATAAGTCTTTAGTTATAAGTCATTATATCAGTCAAAGGTTATCTCGTAACCTTATCGCACCGAATTCACGTACAGAGTTAAGAACCACGAAATTCCTACTCGCTGGATCTGTCTAAAGGGTTTTCTAATAGGGTCTTGACAACTTTGCGTTATTGGGCCATACTTTTTTTCGACGACAATGATCGTCACGTTGTTAAAGCGACGGTTATTTTTGGCCCGATTTGGATGATATGTATATGCGCGACATGTGGTTTCAACAGGATGGTGCCAAAAGCCACGTGCCACACGTTACAATCGATTTATTGAAGAGTAAGTACGGTGAGCGTGTTATCTCAAGAAATAGGCCGCCTCGTTCGTTCGATTTAAGGCCGCTCGACTATTTTCTGTGGGGCTACGTCAAGTCATTGGCTTATGCCAACAAGGCGACGACGTTGGACGAACTCAGATGTGTCTGTCGAGTCGTTGAAAATTGGGTCCAACGAATCGACCGCTGCAAACGTGACCGCGATGGCCATATGAATGAAGTAGAGATCCATTTATAAATATTTTTTTGGTACTTCAAGCCGATAGTAAAATTTTTGAAATATATCAAATGGTTTGTATTTTATTTAAAAAAAGTTCTTATTGTAAAGCCCTTTAGATATATAAAAACTAATCGCCGAAATGTATGTAGCTCTATAACTACCGACTGCACAAAATTGAATTTTGTTTTGTGTTCCTTCTTGTCAGGACAAGGTTCGCATAAAAGAAAATTTTTAAACTATTCACACCATTTCATGCATGAGCCGTAAACTAATTTTCAAATGGCGCCGATTATTTCATCACATCACCGCTGACATGTATTTCAAAATTAAAACAAAATGTCATACTGTCAAGTTTGAAAATATTTATTTAGAAGTATGTATTAATTATCAAAAGTACATATGTATATACATATGTACATATAGGTTTATACTTATGTATGTTTTTTGATGTGTGCTTAGAGGTTTCTTGCAGTCTTATTTATGCAAGCCACACTGTAAATTGTGACCATGTAAGACCTATGTGGTCTAATGCCTTCAGCTTCAATGAGTTTTTGTGTACTATCGTTCATTATATAATTCCTACCGATCAATTTGCATTGTGGCAACACAGAATTCCTCCACAGAATGGTTGCATGTCGAAGTTTCATTAGTTTTTATGTTCAATGGCAACTTGAGTGGTGAATGAGCTTCCAACAATGTAGCTCTAATACCTGATGAAGCAAGTGCAAGTGGAATTCCATTTTGCTATCGAATCGTTAACAATATTAATGATATTAAAATACGTTTTTGCAGTTCTAATAGTAGCATCTAAGAAAAATATTCCGAACTTTCACTCTTTTACTACTTTTCATGAGCGTAACGTTGTCATATTTTTATTCTCGATCCTAATTCTGTTAATCCATTGTGGGTAAGGTCAAGTAATGTTCTCAGTTAATCTTCATGGACACAATTTCTGCAGAAATGAGGACTGCTTCATGCGCATTTTCTCCTGTGAATGTTCGAAGTAATAAGACCGGATGAAATTGACTCAATAATTTGCTCAGAAATTCCTGTTCCCGAATATATGTACGTGCAAAATCTCAAGTTAACAAGAAATATGCGAGAGGCGTTACAGAATTACATAGCGGTGGAAGTGTTTTCGAATGTATTAGAAAATTAGCAATTGGCAAACATAATTACTGTTGACATGTTTACTGGTCTGATTTCGTTTCCACCAAAATTTGTCAATTCACAAGGTCGAACGAAAAAGAAAGAAGAATTAATATCGAACGTTTTTTTCCAAAGAATGATGTGAATTATAAAAGTAATGCTTGGATAGACGTAAATAAGGCAGCTAAAAATAAAGATGTGAAATGATTTAAGCTTATAAATTCAGAGTTCAATTGATTCAAATGGAATTCATAGGGATTCCTGTGGATCCTTCGAGTTTTTTTAGTTATATTTTTTCATGAAGTAGCAGTTATAAAGATGATCTTAAAAGTCCGTACAACAGTTAGTCTACGCGACGAGACGTCAATGAGGCTTTTGCTGGCACTGAGACCTTAGCGGTTAAAATGACTAGCTGTGAATGAGGTTAAAACAAAATATATGCTTTCATCAAAAAAGGACATACAACATCGATGTCTTTGACAGAGCGTCACAATGGGCGGCTATAACTTCGAGGTAGTCAAGGACTTCATCTGCACCGTTTCCACATTAAATAGTACGAACAACATCAGTACCGAAACCAAACGCAGAATACGAATACGTAACTAAGTCATCTCTCGAAGGAAGAAGTTGATTTTATATAAGAGCTGAATCATTCCAGTCCTGCTTTATGGCGCGGAAACATGGACAATCCCAAAAGCAGATGGAGAAGACCTTGGTCTGGTCGAGAGAAAAGTTCTACGTGCGTAGCGGCATGAGCCTAGTCAGGCGTCTATGGACAACGTAAAAGAGGAAGCCCATGCTTAAGGTAGAGCACCCAGCTGGGCGTGCGACACGGAGGAGGAGAGGCTTGTTGGTTGAGGCCCAGGCTCAGACTGAAGCGTCAAATACAGAAGAAGAAGAAGCACATCACTGCTGGAGTGTACAGTACAACTTTTTGGTCCTTCGTAAAAATAATAAGAGTTCCACCTCATCAACTATCCCAGCTCTTGTCTACAACGATACGAATATAAGGCACTCAAAAGAAATAGCGAGTCCTCATTGCTCCACTTCTTGTAGTAAATTTCACCTGTACCAGTTAGCTCTCTTTCTTCACCTACTCTGAACCAAGTACAGTTATTTTGGGACTTCGTAGTACCGTTTAAGGAAATCTTAAAAAAAAAAATGCTGATACGTTTTTACGAGCCTCCCGAACTTTTCACTCTCTATGTCTACAAACATCGAACTTAATGCGACAAAAAAGAAGCGGCCAAACATGACGTGAAGCATTGCGGTTTCATATATTTCTATCATATATTATTTAGTATGTGGATTGATCAGTCCGACCTGGTAGAATAGTCTTCAGTTAAGTACATAAGCACAGCGTTAAGTAGGACAATATTCTTACAATTTCTCAACTTCGTATTGCACACATCATTAATCGCACTCGGATTTGAAATTCGTCCGGTTGGATTTAATCGATTTGTGCTGGTCCGTTGCGCACTGCCTAATGGAGATGCTTCTAGCGTCTGTCTGCGGATATTTTTCGTTAAATGCATGTCGCCTTCGATTGAACTGGAACTTACCTTTGTGCTTGAGTATTTGTTGGACAACAAATTCCTGAAACTTTGTTTTCCGTACTGCAGGGATAGAGCTCATTTAAATTAAACTCTTCTCGGGCATACGATTCACAGGCATCCACAGAAGTACATGTCCCTGCTCCATGTGCCCAATTACAATTGCCTTGACTTCCTTTGTTACCTGAAACATAATGAACATACACAATTGTTTCAATTTAAATACAAAAACAACTTCAGTTGTGTATACATATACTGTATTACAACAGTGAAAACTCCCGAAGGCGAACACTCTCTTAGGCGGGCAATCCTCTTGAACTGACAATTTCTCACTACCGTGGATTTGGAACTGAAGTTACATATATTCCCATGGACGGATAAATCATTTAGCCGGACAAAAGTATTGTCGCGTCGTTGTTCGCCTATAAAAGCTTTCAGTGTATTTATATGGATGTGCCAATTATTTAAAAGCATTATAAAAGAAAAATTATATTTCATTATAAAAGAAACAATTTCTAATAACCAACATGACTTTATGCAGGGCTGATCATGTACAGCTAATTTAACATTATTTTTGAGTTATATTTATGAAAATATAGAAAATCATTTACAAGTTGATGTAGTTTACACCGATTTCTTTAAAGTCTTCGATAAAGTACATCACACTTTGCTCTTAAACAAGCTAAAGTCTTTGGGATTCCATTCTTCAATGATAGAGTGGTTTTCCAATTACATAAAGCACATGAAGCAATTTGTAAAGATCGATAGTTCTGCATCTCGAGTAATAAAAGTTACTTCGGGCGTGCCGCAAGGTAGCCATTTGGGACCATTACTATTTCTTTTGTTCATAAAGATGTTCATGAAATTTTCAAATATTGTACAATTTTAACATTCGCAGACGACGTCAAATTGTATTTATCTATAAATAGTTTAAATGATTCCATTAAGTTCCAATGCGATATCCATACTCGAGTCAAAATGTGTCCACTGCACTCTGTTTCCTAATCGTCTGTGGAGATTATAATATGAATTTTGCATCTGCAGAGTTTAAATCATTAATTGACTTTCTCCATGCTCTCAACTAGAGTTTAGCCAAAAATCACTAACGGCTACAGTGATTGAAAAATCACAGTTACAGTCTGTGATCGATTGTGTTTTAACAGTGGTAACGTTTACAACTAGTATTTTTTCAAAATCACGCACAATTCACCATTGGCTCCTACTTTGCACAACCACCACCACGGTTTGAAATCATAAGCACGCCCTTGTTATTACTGTGCACAGTCAAGCGACTATGACACGACATTTTTAAAATACCCTTCTCTTCGCCCTATCCATTTTTTCTTGAGACTGTTAAAAGCAATATTTTCCCATCAAAATACCCATTTGGTTACGCAGGAGCAGAAAAAATTATATCAGTTCATCAGTATTCCACAAGTTGTACGCATATATTTTACCAAACCTACACAAAAAGTCACAAATTCTGTGTTTGTGTTAGTAGGATAAAAGGGTTATGTGTATATATACAATCACTCTGCTCAACAAAAGTTCAGTATGCATTAGCCATTGTGTGATCCTTATTCTTTGGTTGATCTGTCATGAGTATGGGTATGGTATGGGCTTATGGTGGGTTGCTGTTGAGCGTATGAGAATTGGTGTTTATTTGTTTCTAAGATTCTAACGCTGCCACACATTAGTGCATGTACAGAGTAGTGCATGCGCGAAATTTCCATTAATAAAAAATAAAGTTAAATTAAGTTATAAATAGTCAAGGGTCCTTTTTGGGGTTTAAACGTATATTTGTGCAACCTCTTGGTCCGGTCTTGGAATATTATGTTTTTTCTTATGCTGCGTGTATCGAGAGGCCTTTGCTAAGGGCTGTTTTTATGTCACGGAGAAACTTAATCTCCGTTGTGAGTTTGAGTGTAGTTCCATCTCACTTGGTAGGTGTGAATATGGGGATTTTCCTTTTCCCGGTGAACAAAACCAGCTCAGTTTTCTGAGGGTTTATATTCAGAGCATTCTGTCATACCCACGAGGAGAGTTATTTACATTTTATCAAGACATCTAGATTATCTGCATATTCTACGGTACTTGTGCCTTTCTCTGTGAAGATTTTAAAGATTTTGTTTAATGTAAGAAACCATAGTAGGGGGAAGAGAACTCCACCATGTGGTTTGTTTCTAGTCGATAAATCTGCTGTTGAGCATATTACCGATCCAGAACACCCAGCATGTTTCACCACCCTTACTAACAACATGTTGTGTCGTGGCCTTGTATGTCACAACTGACGATCACATGGAAAGAAAAAAATAACTTTTGTTTTTGTTACACGTGCGCACGAAGTGAAAAAGCTTTATATATTGTACTTATTGTGAAAGCTCTTTGTCTGGGAGTGTGACATCTGCGTAGTTTATTATCTGCACTTGTAGGGATCATTACAGTGGACCAACAAGTCTATGTGAGGCTGAGCCGCCTATCCATTAACCTAACCTATCCATTGGAAACAGTGACACTATATGCCTACGAGTGTGACGGGTATCGAGAAACCGAACGAAATGGTTGTCACTGGCTCGTCTACATTGTCTCAGAATATGGGTAATCACTGATAACATAATTACGGGATATGATGCGATTGAGAGCGTCAAAGAAAAAAACCGAAGGACACTTTGTTAGATTTGTAAACTTACTCTCGTTTGCATTCGCCAGTGCACACAACAACACTACCAATCCAATGAAGTTAAGAACCATCCTTAACCGCATGCAACTCGCCGAGGAGGCAATTATGTACGATAAACAAAATAATACAAATTCCAACTGCCTGGATATTTTGAAATACACTGAGAGCACTGAGAGAATAAAAATGTTGGAGCCAAATGGTAGGAAAACACTTTAAACACTGAGCTCAGCTCACAGTAAAACCTGAATATACACAAAAATTGTGGACGAAGCAAATTCTAGATTTGCGGCAGTAATATAGAATATTGTTATCGCAAGTGACATGGCCATATAGGAATGTGTGTATATACAAATGCGTGGCAAGCTCTTATATGCAGGCACTTTTTGATAACAATAATTATTCTTCAACTGAATAAATTTAAAGCTTGACCCCAGAATCTGCGATAGCTTGTGGTTGAGATGTTCACGTTTTAAGACGCAAATCCAACCGCTGCGTTGCAAACTATTGGACAGCAATATGCATGGAATTGAGATAGGCGATGTGAGCCGACAAGGACATTGTCGCGCCGAATTCGTCACCGACTTTTCGGTTTTGTGTGGCAATGAAGGTGCGACGTGCTAGGGGTGGACCGTGTCTCGTGGTTTGTTTGGGATTTTCCGTATTTTTTAATCTCTTATCGCATTTTTTCTTTCAATAGCTTTATTCGTATGTTCTACGTAAATGTCAGGCTCTGGAAGCATGCTTTACATGTGTGAGGAAGAGATGACGCATGTTCGAAAAATAGTGGGAAGCAGAAGGAATTTAGGTGTCAATTGGCGTGATTAAAAAGTCTTCTGTGCAGAAGCGGTCTCTGAAATGACGACGATACTGAGTCGAAACACACACGAGATACGGCCGCTATGCGACGATTGCCAATCCCTGCGGTTCAGAGTGGGACAACACTTATAAAAGGATGTGCGAAGTGAATTTGGGTCACTCGCAATCAATTCCGTGCACATGTGGCAAAGGTGTTGATCGCTCCCAAACGGGCGGGATGCCAGCAACGATCCTTTTTGAATTGAAAATTGTCATACCGACACAAGATCTATTGTACCCCTTCCTTTGGTCAAGGACTTAAGTGCTGCCTTTAGTAATTTGACAATTTTCCTAGATGGAATTTCTTGAAATTTTCTCCCTGTTACAAGTGTTTTGTTTATCTTTCAAGGGCAAGGCTTGGGGAGTTGTGTTCCATAGTCTGTTTCACCTGGCCACAGTGCCTACAGATTTCTATACGGATTAGACTAATTTTATGGAGGTGATAATTACATGCTATTTGACCTGTTAGTGCTCCACACAAGATCCTTAGGTCAGATTTATTGAGCTCTAGACCTTGTTTGGCCCGTTTGGAATTGTATTTTTGTCTCATGAACTTCCTAGAGTGTTGGATACCTAGTTATAGCGATGTTCCGGTAGGCAGCATGCACCAGATCATCTGTAGAATTTGGGAGGATGAAAGCATGCCCGACGACTGGAATCCTAATCATCCCCTCCATATGCTCCATCTACAAAAAAGGAAACCCAGGGCGATCAAAGATGGAAAGCAGCTATTGCTGCGGCTCGGACCCTGCATGGGTCGCCAGCCTGATAAGTAAGTAAGAAACCAGATCAGGAAGAGCCTACCAGAAACTCTTGACGCAAGTGTAGGAGATGGTAAAAGTCCAGCTCAGAAAGCTGAAGCGTTCGCAAGATCCTTCGAAGGCAACTTCCAACCATCGCCGCCCGATGGTCCGGAATTCTTCGCAGAAGTTGGCAGCTACGTCTCCACCGCTGGACGTCCATTCACACCAATTGTCATCATCAACGAGGACAATCTAGCTGACAATAATAATAATAATAAAATATTGGTGGCGTGACAGTCCCAGGCGGACGTGGGCCTAGCTTCTAAGCAACCACTCGTGTTGTACGTGCTGTTGTTCTTTCACGAGTGGAAGGGACCTACAGTTTTATGCCGACTCCGAACGGCAAATTTGAGAAAAGGTCCGAACGGTGGCTCGAAAGAGGTGGAAGCCGTGAATTATGAATATTGGTAGATTGGGGATTCGAACCTGGCACCCTCTGCGTAGGAGTCGACGCACTAACCCACTACGCCACGGCGACTCACTTCAGCTGATCAACCAGTAGATAATTAAGCACTAACAATAACCGAAGAAATTGAAGGAATCATTCAGGTATCACATCGAGGAGCCAAACAAATCTCGAACCTCATTCTGAAGCGAATGTCACAAGCGGTGATGATATGCCTCAGCATTGTAATGAAAAAAAGATGTTGCAATGGGCAAAAAACTTTTATTTCATAACACAGAAAGAAAAAACATTATTTAAAAAAAAAATGTGCAAACAAATAATATCACTTTCTAAATTCACGTCTGTATTCCGTGATTAAATCATTAGATGCCCAGTCTTTAAAATCTAATTTATTTAACTTATTTGTAACTTTATTTTTCATTAATGGAAGTTTCGCAAATATTCTCTCTACGCATGCACTACTGTGTGGAAGCGTTAAAATCTTAGAAACAAATAAATACCAATTCTCAAACACACAACAGCAACCCACCATAAGTACACTCACGTCGGATCAACCAAAGAATAGGGATCACACAATGGCCAATGCATATTGAACTTTGGTTGAGCAGAGTAATTGCATATATACACTTAACCCTTTTATCCTACTAACACAATTTTTGTGTAGGTATGGTCAAATGTATGTACATATGCTACTTGTAGAATACTGATCTCATTTTTTCTGCTCATTCGTAACCAAATGGGTATTTTGATGGGCAAATATTGCTTTCAAGAAAATGAATATCATGCGATATTTAAGTATTTACTAGTAAAATTCGTCCGAAATTAGTAGGTACTTTGCCCTCTAGTAAATGCTTGTTCTTCAGCACTTATGCACTTAAGTTTTATGCATGAAGTACAGTCAAAACCAGTTATAACGACCTTCAAGGGACTGAAGAATTTGGTCGTTGTAAGCTATGTATCGCTTTAATTGGTCTTAAACATGTGATGTCTTTCATTTATTCATTTTACGATAAGTTTTACTTTCTCTCTATATTTTCTTTATCCTTTAACATTGTGGGTATGGTGGAGTATGAAACGGAACACTCTTTGACAAGGTTTTTATTTTTCTTTACAGCTTCTAATCTGAAAATTGTATCTGTTTGCTTTATCTTTAATCGCAAAGATTTGTTCGTTTCTGACAAATTTTCTAAAATTACTTGCGAACCGAATAAAATAAACTTTCACTGCCTCTCGTCATACATTCGTGCCAGCAGACAAATTTGCACTAAGTTTCCTCAACATGTCAACAAGCAGAATCCACTAAGCCGCGAAGTTCTATTTGCAAAGATGCATGTGCAATCCCATCTGCAGAAAAACAGTTTACTGTTTCCCAAAAAAAAATTGCTGTCGCGGCAGAAGATAAGTCGATTTTAGTCGTTGTAACAAATGTTTTGTTTCTACAAAATGGAAAAATCGACCGTTGTGTATCACACACTTTATAGTTTCTCGCCAACAAATGCTGAATAGTCCGATTTTAATTACCAAACACGAATAATGTAAGATCATTGATCAAAAACCTTAAAGCTATAAAAAGTCCTGGTTTAGACGGTATAAGCAATACACTTTTAAAGGCCCTTCCCACGGTATTTAACTGCAATACTTAAGGCATGCTTTAATTTCACCTATTTCCCTGACTGTTGGAAAGAGGCTTTGGCAATTCAGATTGGCAAGCCTGGTAAACCAAAAGAAGACGCCAAGAGTTTTAGGCCAATAAGCTTACTAAACACTGTAAGTAAACTTTTAAAAAAGTTAATAGAAAATCATATAGCTGCGAATAATATACTCCCCGACTTTCAATTTGGGTTTCGGAGTAAAGGAGCATGTCAAACAAAAATATTTCTATCCAAAGAATTCACCGGATTAGTATTATTAGACTTTGGAAAAGCTTTTGGCACGGTGTGGCACGACGCATTAAGATACAAACTTATTAAATTAAACTTTTCTGTGGAAATTGTTAAAATCATTCAGATTTTTTTTTTTAAATAAAAGGAATTTTGTAGTAAAAGTACAAAATGGTGAATCCTCTGTACAAAATATTACATGTGGATTTCCTCATGGTACTCGCCCCCGACACTTTTTAATATATTTCTCTCAGACATCCCAGATCAAGCAAACGCTTCTAATACGAAAGCAATTTGGCTTACACGATGACGTAAAGACTGTTTTATTCCAAACAACATAGAACTTCAAATGGGTACTATCAATATTAACTGGTCCGAACACGGCAGATATCTCGGAATTACAATTGATAAAAAATTAACTTATCAGAACCACATATCTATCACTATAGATAAAATTAACAAATACATTAAATGTTTTATCCGACAAATAGAAAATCGAAACTTGGTATTCACAATAAGCTTTTTTTACATAAATCAGTTTTTCAATCCATCCTTCTGTAAAGTGCTCCTGGCTGGTCCGACAGTCTTCACTGGCTTCAAACAACCAAACCAATATCACCTTTTTTGACTCCTTTATCGAAAAATTAACGCAAAGATTCTATGATAATTGCTATACCTCGAATATTTAACTTATCAAATGCTTTTCAATGTCAAATTAAATGATAAACAATAAATATATATATTAAATAAATATAGCTGACTTGCGGAAATTACAATGTTAATTTTAAGAGTTTAATAAGGGTTTATCTTGTAGCTTTCCCTTGGAATTATATTCAAGTATTTTTATTGTATCTCACTGAAACCACTAATTATAAAAATCATAGTTGTAAAGGGCACTTGTCCTAAGCCTGGAATTATTAATATTCCTACAAATGTAAACATTATTTGTCATGCATTAAATAAATGATTGAATGAATGAATCGGCCGATGTAACTAATGTCGTTGTAAGTGATATCTTATTCAATGGGATTATAATGGAACTCTGTCGGGTCCTAAAAATGTTGTCATTTTAAGCGATGTCGTTGTAAACGGTTTTGACTGTTTTTACTTAAAAATCGTCTATAAGAACATTTTCTAGTTTCTAAGCATACTGCCTACTTGCTCGTCTTAACGTAATTGTTATGAGCATAGTACAATACAATATAGCTATTTGAAATGTATATAGCGTTAGTGACCAAAATTATTATTTGTTTTTGTATACACGAACTGTTATATGTGAGTATGAAACATGCAAATACAGAAATAATAACAAACTTGAACTCAGACATTTCAAGCATATATTTCAAGAAATAATTAAGTATCGTACAATAAAATTGCTCAGTTAATTTATTCACATTGGATTATCAACAGTATCGGGACAGCATAGTACTGCATAATGGGTTTTATATTTGCAGTTTAAAAGTTCGCTGTATTTAACTTTTCCTGTTAGCAATGGCTCACAATCTCTAGTTTGTTTACAAATGCCGCTTCCTGTTTTCGTTTGACAAGAACTCCCCTCTATAAGTTTGCGATTATCTGTAGAAACATCATTTCTGATAGTGGCGGAAGGTATCACGTCACTGAAAAAAAAAACACATTCTGTAGAAGATTATTTGCCATTTAATTTATCAGTATGACGTACGATATCGCTGCAATTCCTAGCGGACAGCAGTAATTCAGTCTTGAGGATCCACATCGCGTAAGATCTTTGAAGAGTACCTTTCTATTTCTAAACGGTTCACAATCTGAATAGTACTTGCAGATACCCGGGCCGTATCTTGATTGACATTGATTACTGGATGTAACGGCAGGATCTAGTCGAAGAGATTGTTTAAACATTATTAGTAGGGAGTAGTATATGAGTCTGCTACATATTTTTACTTTTTGAGAAAAGATATTCTAAATACTGTGCAGTTCTCGATTATTGCAACACTCTATTTCTGCAACACTCGATTTTCGCAACCAATGTAATGGACTTACCCATTTTCGATTCTTGCAACAAATAGTAGAAAAGTTTTCAATTTTCCCAGCTTTGAAATTGTGCGGCTCAAAATAAGGAACAACTTGGATGTGCATTCGAGGCACTTTTGAACTATAGAACGTACATCCTGCTTTTCAAAATAATTAACAGTAACCAGGATAGCTACCTTTATGAAAAAATTACTTTTTGTCGACCGAGTCGTAATATTACTTTGAAACCTTCTGTTCATACATGTCTAACATCCCGCAGGCATTTCTTCATTCATGCTGTACACCTGTGGAATCATCTACATTCACAGGTACGGTCAAAGACCGAATACAGAAAATTTTGTTCAGCATGTTTCTCTTATCTGTCCATCCGGAACTGAAATAATTCCCCGAATATAATTTTAATTTGGTTGCATGCAAAGTTAATTTTAATATTGTAGAATTACATTTTCGCACAAATATAAGTTCAACTACTTGCAATTTGTTAAATGAAAATGTATGTATATCACTTCCACGCTAACTTACAAAATATTATATTTTAAGCATCTAAAAGAATGGAATATTCTAAATGCACTGCGATAATATATAAACAATAAATGTACAAATTTATATAATAATATTCATATACATATGTGTGTACGCTTTAATATGCAACGTAACAGCAGGAAGGACCTGTTGACAATAGATATAGTTTCGTGCAGAAAGGGTTAAAAGCGACCACCATAACTAAACGTTGGAAAAAAGTTATCAGAGCTCCTGATCATTGGGAGGAAGAAAGTTGTTTCTTTGCTTTTAATTCGGGATAAAATTTTGTCAGAAGGATCTGATATTAAGACATGGGCAGTGATGACATCTCTGAATGGATCTCTGAGAAAATCTAACAAAACGTAAAAGTTATGCGCATAGTACGGAAATAGAAGTTATTGATATACAGCCCAAAGTGAAATTAGAAGCCGTAATTTACCATATACTTGCAATGGCCAGAACAATATAATAAAATACATGCAACCATAAAATATGCGCGATAAAGCTGCTGCCAAGCGATATTCTGCAGAGCAACTCATGAGTTTTAAATATTATGTGAATGAATTTGTTTTTTTTTTTTTATAAAATGGGGATTCAGGATAGAGATAGATAGAGGGCTTAAAATATCTGTTCGATTATGGCAACTGGTTATGTTCTCGTAATATTTCACAATGAATTGAAGTGATAAAACTTGTATTACTTTGACATACATTAGATAAGTACTACAGTATCAATTTAACACTTGTCTTTTCCAATGAATTTCTCGGTATTGGTTTACAGAAGTTATTAATTTTGTTCATAGTATGTAGGTATGTACGCGTAAAATACCCTTGTGCCCAGGGACCCAGCACAGGGTAAGGTTGCATCTATCCGCTATCTCCCTTAGAAATAGGCAGCAGGGTTTTCCCATCTTGGAGTTTATCGATGGTGTTTCTACACCCTTTATAGCTACCGTAAAGGAGGATGGGTCTGATCACAGCTATGAAAAGCCAATGTGTCACATAAGGCTGAAGTCCTCATTTATGTTATATAATAATAATATGGGTGGCGCGACAGTCCGAGACGATCCTGGGCCTAAGCTTTTACAGCAACCAATAGTGTTGTGCGTGCTAATGTTCTTTCACGAATGGATGGGTCCTAATGCCGAGTCCGAACGGCTAAGTTGAGAAGCTTTTTCTAGACATTTATGTTACCCCACATTATATTAGACCATTCGCCTGCTTGTTGAGCAGAGTGGTACCATATTGCATTAGATTTACAACAGGGAATGGCAACATCCTCCGCATATGCAATCGTTTTGCAACCAACCAGTATTAGAAGCAGTTTATTCACTGGTAAGTTCCAAAGAAGAACTAATTTAACTGAGGAGCAAGTCTTCTGGTATAGCTTTTAGATGAAGCGTGACCTAGAGTGGCGTTGATTAGTCTACTTGTCCGTCTAGGGCCAGGGCCTAGATTCTCAGGAAGTACTCGTGTTTTACGTGCTATTGTTCTTTCACGCGTGGAAAGGACCTACAGTTTAATGCCAACTCCGAACGGCTAAGTTGAGAAGCTTTTTCTAGACAGGAATACTCTGTGAGCATTGTCGGTGACTCGCAAGAGGTGGATGTCGTGAATTATGAAAGTTGGTAGAATGAGGATTCGAACCTGTTACCCTCTGCGTAGGAGTCGACGCACTAACCCACTACGCCACGGCGACTCACTCATTAGTCCTTAGTTATTGATGTAAAAACGTAAGAAATAATAATTAATGCGTAAAACATAAACGCATAAAACATTCTCCGTTCATCATTGTGAGAATCAAATTTAGTTAAAAAATAAGGCATGTATATCTACCACAAGGCATTAAATCTGTGACAGTAGGAAAGAGGAGCTTAAGTCGACATACGCGGTTTTTCAGATTTTTAATTAGCATTAATCTACAACTTGAAAACAACAACCATGGTATATTCTTTGTCCTTAGTGATTTCTCAATGTTTCGAACTAGTGTGAGAAGTGCCGTTGCTACGAATCTTCCTACTGTTGTACGCATGTTGAGATGGCGATAGTTTAATGAAATAAGCTAACACAGAAGACTCTCTTACTCAATGCAAAGTATTTGATAAATCAATACTACATATTCTTACTGTTTCCAATCGTCTGGATGTTATTGGAACTATCTGTGATCGATGCAATTGTTGAAGTTGTGGAAGTCGTTCTTTGCGTAGTCGTAGCCAATTGACTTGTGTTGATCCGCATATCAATATCAATTAATTCTGTTCTGTAATTTGATTTTGAAGAGTTTAATGTTTCAGTTAATTAATATTGACTTACCTAGTGGTTACACAGCAAATAGTGTTATAATTACAATGAGCGAATGACCACTGTGGGCGCCTGTAGTTGGCATACGGTTCGCAATGTTCTCCCTGTTTGCATATTCCATTTCCGAGATTTGACATGCAGTAGCTCTTCTCGTCACCTAAAAAAGGTGAATAATTTGAATTGATTAGGGCACGGGCCTGTGTATCCAAGGCAATGTTCTTGATCGATCCCAACTTGGTGAGATTCCAGCAACGATCCCTGTGAATTTTTTTTTGCGGGGGTAGGTGAAAGTCTTTAAAATAACAATATATACAATCTGATAGATCCATATCAGTGTGGCTTCAGGCCAGGGAAGATCTTCAAAATACGTCAGATCCTGGAAAAAACCCAAGTGATGCAGATCGACACCCACTACATTTTCGTGGATTTCAAGGCCGCATATGACAGCGTGCATAGAGACGTGCTAATCAACGCTATACAACATTCCTGCCAAACTCGTCACATTGTGCAGGACGACGATCGAGAATTCTCGCTGATCCATCTAGGTTGGTAACTAGCACTGATCGAGACCTTCGAATTCAAAAAATTACTCAGACAAGCTGACGCGCTGTTATGTGATCTTTTCAACATTATTCTTGAGAAGGTCTTGAATAGGCACGATTTTCCAAAAGTCCGTACAACTCATAGCATACTCGGATGACATTGACGTGATTGGTCGAACACAGTGAGTCGCCAATGAGGCGTTTGCTGGCATTGAGGCAGAAGCGGCGACAATGGGTTAACCGTTGAATGAGGGCAAGACGAGGTATATGCTGGCATCGATAAAGGACACACAACATCGACAACAAGCACAACATTGGCCAGAACGTCACCATAGGAAGTTAAAACTTTGAGGTAGTGAAGGATTTCATGTACCTCGGCTCGCAAGCAAACAGTACCGAGATTAAACGCAGAAAACTCTTGCCAATCGCTGCTTCTTTGGGCTCAAGAGGCAATTGCGTAGTAGAGCCCTCTCTCGAAGGACCAAGCTAACATATAACATCTTGATCATCCCTGTCCTGCTATATGGTGCGGAGGCATGGACAATCTTGATAGAAAAGTTCTGCGTTCAATCTTCGGCCCTGTTTGCGTTAAGGGTTTTTGGAGGAGAAGGCTCGCCGTCGAACTGTACGGGCTGTACAGTGACATGAGTCTTGTCAGGCGTCTACGGATCCAATGCCTAAGATGGCTACGCCATGTAGAGCGTATGGACAACTCAGCTTCGGCCAGAAGAGTCTTCGACTCCTGTGGGACAACGCAACAGAGGACGCACGCGTTTTAAAGCAGGGGCACCCAGGTGGAGAAGAACTCCAACTCTGGCTGCTGGCCAGAGATCATAATAGTTGGAGGACCTTGTTGTTTGAAGCCCAGGTTCTCCCCGAACTGTAGCGCGACCTAAGTAAGTAAGGAATCATACAAAGCGTGAAGTGGGACAATATTCTTACAATTTCCAGTTTTCGAAGTGGCATTGCATACATCTTCTATCGCAATCGGATTTGAAATTCGTTCGGTTGGATTTAATCGATTTGTGCTGGTCCGTTGCGCAATGACTAATGGAGGTGCTTCTAGCTTCTGTCTGCAGATATTTTCCGTTAAATGCATTTCACTTTCGATTAAACTTGAACTTACCTTTGTTCTGGAGTATTTGTTGGACAACAATTGCAACTATAGAGTTTATTGAAAGGAATCCCGTTTTTGGAATATTCGCAGGCATTCAAGGAAGTACATGTCCCTACTCCTTGTGCCCAAGTACAGTTGTTACCTGAAACATAATGGATACATTTCATCAATTTTAATAAAAATGTGAATTTTTGAAATGCTCTTATGTGTAACAGTGGCGAGCTGGACACAAAATTTTAGGTTTTTTGGTTTTTCATCTATAAAAGTAACTGTCGCACTACACGCACCCCCTCTATGTAATGAAGAGGACTTAACTTAAACCAGAGTGCCCCAGAATCCGGAGTTCACCGTTAGGAGACACGGTCACGCTGTGCCATTCGTCCCTAGACCCGGTAGTTGCACACCTGGAATCCTACTCCTCCCCTCCATATGCTCCATCTACAAAAAAGGCGACCCTACCTCTTGCAACAACTATAGAAGTATATCCCTGCTGACTGTCATTTAGAAGATCCTATCCAGCGTACTCTGTGAACGTCTAAAGCCGTTTTGCACCGCACTAATGGGCACGTACCGGTACGGCTTCCGACCCGGCAAACCCTGGAGAAGACTAGCGAGCGCCATAATGAAAGCATTTACGCTAGAATTTTGTCTACCTCGGGGCAAACAAACGTAGAACCGTCCTTGGCAACCGGAGTTACTTCGGTTTGTTGCAGCACAATAACTAGGCTCAAAACTCTTGACTCTTTTTTTGCTAGTCCTGCTATATCGAGCCGAAAGCTGGACGCTATGCAAAACGGCGGAGCTGATTCTTGGTGCCCTCGAAAGAAAAATTATACGTCTGACATATGTCTGCGAGGAAGGTGCATGACTCGGCCACATCGAGCGCATGGACACCAACGCTAAGAGGGTGTTCGAATCCGAGCCTCCTAGTTCGAGAAGAAGAGGAAGACCGAACCTCCGATATAAGGACCAAGTCATCATGGATGCAAATCAGGTTGATGACTGAAAGCAGCGTACGTAATTAAAGTCACCTTCAAGGCACACTCAACTTCTTGCTGAGAAAACACTCACACTCAATTCTTATTCACACCACCCAATGACTGTTTGTTAGATTGATGAACTTACTCTCGTTTGCATTCGCCAGTGCACATAACAACACCACCAATCCAATGAGGTTAAGAACCATCCTTAATCGCACGCAACTCGCCGCGTTGATATACACAATCCAATCGTTATTTCGAGCACTAAGAGAACAAAAACGTTGTAGCCTGATGGAAAGGAAACACTTTAACAACTGAGCTCACAGTATAACCTGAATATTCACATTAATTGTGGATCAAGTGAACCCTAGACTTGCGGCAGTAATACAGAAAATTGTTATCGCAAGTGACATGCCAATATAGGAATGTGTGTATATACAAATGCATGACAAGCTCTTATGTATAAGCACTTTTTGATAACAACAATTATTCTTGGGAAATACCCATATACCAAAAATTGAATATTTTTCAAGCTTGACCCCAGAGACTACGATAGCTTTGAGTCGTGTGTTTCTCTTGTATGATTACAATATTTGGTTGAGATGAACACGTTTTAAGAAAATCGTATTGCGGTAGAACCCTCAAAAGGATATATATTGCAATATGAACTGACAAAGGAGGCTGTTATTGTTATTGTGACGTGTATTTGATAACTAACCCAGGGATCGAAGACGTTTCATGGTGAATTTAGTTAAGTTTACGTAGAGTTTCTTTTGAAAAACGTAGCAGTATGAATTTGTATTGTAGTTTTTGTCATTTGAGTCATTGTCATTGAGTTGTCACCCCATTTCATAATTCCTTTGCCTTGAACTTGCCCAACTGCTGCCATGGAGGTACTATTGAAGCTTAAATCATTCCCTTGCATCTAGGGGGGTTACAGAATATGCAGACAAAATAACCTGAGAATGGTAAAAAAATGGATAGTAAAGGACAGCACCATTACATTACATTAACACTATGTGACCCATGAGCACGTAGTAGTTGCCAGGATAGTTGCAAATAAACTTAAATCATTGTGAGGTAGTTCAGGATCTATTGCAGCAGACGGTCCAAGAGCATTAGGTCGATATCACAATACTCTTGGAGCAGTATTGCAACATTAATTCGGGAAACTGGGCAAATGATGCAACGAAAAAAATCGCTGTATGGGCATGTGGTAATGGGTGGTGTGAATAAAAACTGAGTGTGAGCATTTCCTCAGCATTTTTCGTTAAGCTTAACGAATCCTCTCCGCTCCAATATTTTGACAGCTGAGCGTTTCCTCCGTCTTGGTGTGAATAAAGATGGAATATACTCAGATAGCGCTTCTAGAAGTTGAGTGTGCATAGGAGGTGACTTCAAGAGAGAAAAAAGTGAAAACAATTTAAAATAATGGAAAATATTGAGTCGGCAAACCTTAATCCTAAAAAAAGGACATCTGTAATGGACGTGGAATCCGTGCGGTTGCGTGTGTCATTGGTACTAAATTCTATCTCTTACCGAATCCGTGCTGTTGCGAGGGAAGGATAGATTTGCAGTGACCAGACCATTTACACATTTCAAAAGGTATATGGCGGGCAGACCATCGGGACCGGGGGAGAAGTCATCCTTGAGCTGATTAATCGTAGCGCTAGTTATATTTATTGAGACTAGCGTGATTTGCGAGAAGTTATTCACGTAGCTGAAATAGTCAAGGTCAGGTTCATGAGCATGATCACAAAACGATTGGCTAAACAAAGTTGCAAAAAGGTTGGAAATGGTTTTAGGGTCTGATGTATTAAATAATTTCAAAGTGGACGGGAGACCATCGGATTTCCTTTCCACTTTAATAAATTGGTAAAACCGCCTAGGATCAGTAACTAAACTGGATTCCTCGTTTCTAGGATCTTATATACGCTTGTCGTAAAGCCTGGTTAGCTTAGCCTTCATGTAAGACCTTGTCAAATGCCTTGAAAACATCAAGTAGAGTGGTTGAGCAGATCTTTTTCCCCTCTAAAGCTCGTTCAATTTCATTCATTATTCTGTATACCTTGCTAATTCTCGAGTGTTTAGCTCGAAACTCAAATTGATGGTCAGGTATTAGTCGCTTTTCTTCGATAAATGTTTGAATGCGTTTTAACAAAAGTTTTTCAAATATTTTGGATTATATTGGCAACAGCGATATGAGTCTGTACAATTTTGTGTTGTTTAACGGTTCGTCCGGTCTTGGGACCTTTTCTTTTTTCGAGGACAAGTTCTTTTATTTCTAGCGGAAGATTTGTTCCATTGAATTTGGATATCTTATTCCTGCTAGGAGCATATCTCCAGGCTGCTGTCTGGATGTTAATAATAAACTTTTCAAGTTCGTGTTCTAAGTTTAAGCTTGTTTTTGAAGACCCATTTAGACTAATACTGCCTTCACAGTCATGTCCATCGTGTGTATAACAGATGGTTTGTCACGTTCGCGTGTTAAAAGGGGCTGAATTTTCACCTGAAGTTGGGTACGCTGTACCTCAGTGATAATGTACCTCTCCTGCCAAGGCTCCATCACATGTAGAGGAAGAATGGCGACTGTTTTCAACAGCTTTCATTGCCTCTGCACGGGATGTTTGTGGAGTGGCGGCCAGTGGTGAGAAAAGAACTGCTTGGCTTAAGGCACCCGAAGCTCAAGAAGCCATCAGAGAGAATAAGTCCTATAGAGATTGCGTTCTCCTGGGGACTCTGCTTGAAGAAATGTGCAAATTGGCTGCGCGAGCAGTTAAAGAGCAGTCTTGGACGGCGTTCGATGAGAATAGGTGTTCTGGCAAATTATTCGCCAACTCAAAGGAAGGAAATTCAACGTCAGCTTGACGCATCTGTAATCTGATGGTTCCAATGAAGGTCATGGCTGATGTGCATACCAAGCATTTACATACCGTCGGTTTCCTCAACTTCTACCACCATGTTGCTCGGAGGGTGTTTGGCGCAACAGAGCAAAAGCTTCTTCCTTCTTCCGGAGCTTTAGAGGGGAAAAAGATCACTTGGTTGAACCAACGTTGTTTGTTTTATGCAGACTGTCCTAGTTAGAAGATCTCTGTGTAACGACCTTCAGGTATCATAGGTCCAGAGTTGCGAAGCCAACTAGTTTTGCGGACATTGAAATCACGTGAATTAAAGAAAAACACTATTTATGCTTTTATTATAATTTTATTTTCGTAATCCACTCACGCTGACGTTACTATGGAGGATTTTTAAAGAACATTTGGGGAGTATCAAGTATCGGAGTGAACCCACTCGACCTGACCCAATTATTGTGTTATTTCATCATTGTGTTACTCAATACTTAACTCGCACAATAACAATTTCTGTTGTGGCATTGCTGGATAGAGTACTAGTTAAAGATTCAAAAGTTCGATCGAGATGCTCAAATGTCAGTTCTTCTTCTGAATTAAGGCTTCGGTACAGAAGGGAGAAGTAAATAAATATAATATCATATGTTAACAATACCTAATACCTTAGAAAAACAGTATTCTTTCTGCTTTATTTGAATGTGACAGTTCCTGTGACTGGAGAAGCAATTCGAAGTTTCTTGTCAGAATGCGATATATTTGATAAAATATGATACGCCAATCTTAGACTTAATGGCAAAAGCACAAAAACAAAAAATTATGGAAAAATTAAAACGGGTGAAATTGGATAAATGGCATCCGCAGGGTTTTGATTTTAGTTCAGCTGATGTCATGTAATTGTACAGTTTATTTTACTGATCCTCACTTTCACTCTTTCTTTTAGTGAATAAATAAGATAATATGTCTGATAATTTCAATCAAATCCGTCGCAATGAGACAATTTTATCGATGAAAAACCACAAAATCGAGCATGATGTATCCAATTTAGCTCACCACTGTATATTCAATATATTTTTATTAAAATACACAATGCAGTTGTCTTTGAATGAATCACTTTAAGTGAAAAGCCAGATTTATTTTCAAAATGATTAAATACAATGTTTGACAGTTTGAGTGCACTCAACTCTTAAGATCCGGCCAAACAATTCCTTCAATCCAGTCGAGGTAGTAGGCAACTCTTGTATTAATACTTGGCAAATTACTCCCGCATCCTTCTCCAAATGATACAATACCGACAACTTGCCAACAACCATTGGTGTCCAACATCAGTGGTCCACCGGAATCACCTTGACATGAGTCTTTTTTGTCATTCGCCGGATCAAGTGTACAATATTGGCTGCCAACTATTCCCGAGTCGTATCGTCTGCCATAAGGTTGCATTGCGGTGTCACATTTATCCAATGGAAAGGTTGTTAAGTTGGCTTTCATAAGATAAGGACTTAGACTCTTATGATTATCTAATAATGTTAATATTATCAGTATTTTAGTTGAAAGATGAAAAGATGTTTACGAGCTCATTATACTTGCAATTGTTGCACCCCAACCAGCGACTAGTAGGACTTCGGATTCGGGTAAATCTTCCAATTTTGTGTACAAACATGCGTACTTTACGTTCAAGGAGGTAACGACATTAACGAAGAACTCTATCACTGCAATGTCATGGTAAGACTTTGTTGTCACATAATCCGGGTGAACTCTGACCTGCTGCAGAAATTTGAAGAAAACAAAAACGAAAGTTTGGTTAGTCTTGCATATAACTCATAAAGGATAAAACATTATCTGTTCCTTGCATTCTTGCATTATATCACATCTCTTACAAGCAAGATCACAGGCACGTCCGCTACCCTTAGCACAATGTTCGCCGAGGAAAACATAACCATTGGTCTTGTCCAGGAACCTTGGGTTAGAAGCGGACATATAAGAGGTCTCCGCAATGGGGCAAGTAACTTAATCTAAAAGTGTGGAGAACCTGTGCCTAGAGTGGCCTGTTTTATTAATACTAATATTAACTTTCTTCCCATCCCAGAGTTTATAACAAGAGACAATCCATCTATTATCCTTTAATCCCTGCAAGACCGTTTTAGTGCTCTTCTCAAGGAGGTTACCAATCAGCATTGAACCTATAATAATCAAAAACATCACTCTAGTCTTATAGGAAATTAAATATCTTGGAGTAATCCTGGACAAACGACATCAAGTCAGTTGTAGAGCGTGCTACCAGAGCACTATGGGTCAGTAGACGTTCCCGGAGGTTTTGGGGTCTTTCTCCTAAAATTATACATTGATTGTACACAATGTTCGCAAGACCCCAAGATCACATACGCGGCCATCGCCTGGGGGCTTAAAACACTCCAACAGTCAATTGCAATTAGGTTGCAGAAGGTACAACGAATTGTCTGTCAAGGAATAAAAGATACCAGGTAACCTGGTCACCTTTGTATACTCAACTCAATCCCTAATTGAGACTTGTTTCGTACAATGCCGGATATTATGGTCAGGCAGCAGGGCTTCGGCAGGCTCTTTGAAGTTGAAATATCGGATCGCGAAAAGTGGACCAATGGTGGCACAGCACTAGAACGTAGGAGTCTGGTATGGTACACAAACGGATCATAGATGGAATCTGGAGTATGGGCAGGGGTCTTTGGACTCAACCGATTTCCATACCAATGGGGTTGAGTCGTACAGTATCTCAAGCCGAAATCCACGCCATCGAGATCTGCGTCAAACCTCCTCAAGAATATCAACGGCACAAGAATTCAGATATTGTCAGATATTGTCAGCAGCACTAAAAGCTCTTTCGTCCAACCTAATAGACTCCTTCACAGTCAAAAGTTGCTACGACGGTCTACAATGCCTTGCCAGGCAAAGTGAAGCTTTGCTGGGCTCCTGCACACATGTAGATTGCAGACAACGAATCCGCAGATGAGCTAGCGAGCTGGCTCGGAATCTGCGTTCATCGGTCCAGAATCGAACTGCAACGTCAATTGGACAGCAGCTACAACTCTGATTAACGAATGGGAAAACGAACTTCGTCTAGGACAGTGGACATATGGTCATGCTCTTAGGCAATCCAAACGATTAATCAAACCTTATTCATACAAGGAAATAATCCTTCTAAATAAATAAAGTATAACATGCTAACGAGCTTTCTTACTGGCAACTGTGGCCTGAAGTATCACCTTAACAAATTTAACCTGAGTCAAGACAAGGTTTGTCGGCTTTGCCTCGTTCTCGAAGAGGACGAAACTTCTGAGCACATCTTGGGAAAACGCATCTAGGTAGGAGGTAAATCCTTGTTTTATTAATATTTTGGCATGTCCGAATGTGCAGTTTTGGCATTGAGAGCATGCCTTTAATCGGTTTAGTATGGTTTCAAGTGCATCGGTTGGAATCGTTCTCAAGGCTCCACTTATTCAGATACCAGCTTGCTTTTGTACACCGTATAAGAGAATGGGTCTGATCACAGCTATGAAGAGCCAGTGGGTTGAAGACTCCATTTATGCCCGATGGCTTTTTTGAATATATATAAGGCCGTAATGGTTTTTCTTGCTCTTTCAGTTGTATTGAGCCTCCAGCCCTTATTGGAGGACCGTAAACTGGTGCCATTTAGGGTGGGAGGATCGATATGGGGTATTTTATATTTCTACTGAAATGAACGATCTTGGTTTTCTGTGCGTTTAAGCTCAGATCATTTTCAGTCGCCCAGTTATTGAGTAGATTGAGACTATGTTACAATAAGTCTTTCAGTACATGTGGGTATTTTCTCGAGGAGACTGTGGAAACATAATTCGCATAGGCAACCGTTTTTCAACCAGCCCCTTCCAGTATTAGTAGCAGTTTGTTCACTACTAGGTTTCAAAAGAGAGCTAATTTCCCTGAGGAGTAAGTCTTCTGGTATAGCTTTTAGAGGAAGCGTTTCCTAGAGTAACATTATTTAGTCTACTTGTAAGTATATACATGTATATATAGTATGGGTAGAGAGCCAGGACCTAGCTTCTCAGCAACCACTCGTGTTATGCGTGCTATTGTTCTCTCAAGAGTGGAAGGGACCTACAGTCTTAAGCTTTTTTCTAGACGGTTATTACTCTTTGAGCATTGTCTGTGACTCGAAAGAGGTGGGACCATGAACATTATTTCTCGTCTAACAGGCCTGGAATCGAGACCAGGCAGCGAGGTTGCATAGGGGTCGACGCACATGATTGCCTGTGGGTAGATGTTGTTGAAGGCGCCTTCTATGTCTAGAAAAGCAACAATCGTGTATTCCTTGTGGTTAAGTGATCTCTGATCAGTTGGTGAAGACCCGTTACCACGGATCTTGTGCACGTTGAGACAGCAAAAGTTTGGTAGGGTCAATCAAAAGGATGATAGGCTAATGAGACTAGGCAGCGTTAAGGTATTACGGCAGTCATAAGTGGAGAATATTTTGAAAAAATAGTAGTACAGATATTTTAGGTCTTCAAAATTAAGAATATCTAAACTTAATTTTAAAATAATTTAGCAAAAAAAAAAAAAGTACAAAAAAACATTAATTAAATTCCCCCAAAAAATGTTTATTAAAAAAAAAACGAAAAAGAGAAAATTTTATAAGAAATCGTTCTGCTGCTGCGCCTATGTGGGAAATTCTTAATAATGTTTTTTCAAAGACCAAAGTGTTTTTTTAAGTTAAATATCTCTGACCATATAATTTTATTATAAATCATCACTTGATCATGGTTTACAAATCAGGGCTTGATTACACAGTGTTCGTTCGCTACGTCAAAGGTTTCAATATCAAATACTCAATATAATCAAATCAGACATTAAAGACAATCATGGGTCGCCGTGGCGTAGTGGGTTAGTGTGTCGACTCCTACGCAGAGGGTGCCAGGTTCGATACCCGAATTTACCACCTTTCATATTTCACGGCTCCACCTCTTTCGAGTCATTGACTCGGCTCAAAGAGTATTTCCTGTCTAGAAAAAGCTTCTCAACTGCGCCGCTTGGAGTTGGCATTAAACTGTAGGTCCCTTCCATGCGTGAGAAGACAATAGCACGCACAACACGAGTGGTTGCTGAGAAGCTAGTCCCAGGTCCGCCTCGGACTGTAACGCCACCCATATTATTATTATTATTGATCATTTGAATGTATGAAAGTTTATGTATTCGGGCGGACCGTGATTGAATCTCCAAATTAGGATGTTTTGTTAACTGAAGAACATAGTCTAGAAAAAAGAATACAATTTTCTGGTGTAAATGAGTAGTTATTGAATCTGTAAGTCTTTGAAAGATTCAAAAGAATTGTCTAAAAAACAATTTATTAATGCAAGCTGTTGTTCTAAAGTTATTTCAACAACATGTTCAAAGAAACAGTCACAGATAAAATAAATTAGTTTTTAAAATTGTATGTTTTTAGATTAACTGTCTTGAAACTCTTTAAATTCAATTTGGAGTATGTGAGAAGTCAACATATGTGTGTTTTAAGAAAAAACTCAGTCCTCTGCGATTACGGATTTATGCGGATTTTTTTAAGCTGCAGCTGAATACCAAGAGGAATGAGTTGAATCTGATGCAACATCCCACACAAATTTAATCAAGAAACGAGATTGTCTCCAACATTATCTACCTTTTTTTCTGGTCCTTAAACAAATAGTAGAACGGTTCCAAAAGGAGGACTACAGGAGTACGTACGTGTCGAAAATAGTACAATTCTCCTATAGGAGTACTTTCGACAGCGATGGTCTCAAATCCTTTGTATGTACATAGGAACACTTTCGCGCTTTGGGTATGCAGACTACCATAATTCATTTCCATCTGGTTGGGATGCAACAAACGGATAAGCTGCTTTTAAAAATGATTTCCAGCCATGGTAACATTGTCTAAGTGTCTACGATTTCAAATCCAAGATCATTGTGCGATAGCAATCGATAAGTTTTAATTAAAGCATAGTTACCTTAATTTGCGCATCTAGTTTATAGGTTCTTTTATCCACCGGATTCCACTCCACTGAACCAAAACGTACAATCTCTAGCGAACTACTGTAGCAATGGGCGGCCGACAAGGCAAACCGCGGAGCTATCAACGATGCGGCACATCTACATATGTACTTTTCACCAGCTTTTCCACTTGTATAAAGCATTACACCCATATGCGGAAGTTCACCCTGATTTGCTTCTACTCCGCCAATAATGTGATTAGTAAGTCTGCCAGGATCTGCTTCCTTGTATCGTTGACATGCTGAGTATTAAATAAGCAACAGCAAAATTAATAACAAACTCAAGTTAAGCTCAAAAAAAAAATGCCTACCCATAACCGCTGGCCTAAAAGAAATGAATTTGATATCGTACAATAACAATGTGCGTTTCAATTACATACCTTTCTTTTGGTTTTTCGGGACAGCACACTACTGCATACTGGGTTTTATATTTGCAGAGTAAGAGTTCGTCGTATTTAACTTCTCGTTTTATCAGTGGCTCACAATCTTTAAGTTGTCTACACATGCCACTTCCAGATCTCGATTGACAAGAACTACCCTCGTTAAGTTTGCGGTTTGCATTTATACCTACAGGTCTGATGGTGGTGGTGGAAGATACTATTTCACTAAAGAAATACAATTTGAAGGATATGACTTGTCAATTAATGTAACAGCAACTACTTACGACCTCGGTTCAATACTTGTTGGACAGCAGTAATGTAGTGGATAATGGCCACATCGCGTGAGATTTTTGAAGGTTATCTGATTATGTTTAAACGGGTCACAAGAAGCGAAGTACTTGCAGATTCCAGGCCCCAGACTTGAATTACACTGGTTACTAGAGTTGCCGTCAAAATCTATTCGAAGAGTTTATTTAAACAGTAATAAATTATAAGGCGATTATCGCCTTAAAAATGCATTTTTCAAAATTAAGATTTCAATGTTTATATTAATGAAACGTCTCGATTTTTAAAACAATATTGCTTATCTTGTTAATGTAATGCCCTTTAGTTCAACTATGATGATTGGTAAGACCGAGTAAATCAAGCACTTTAAAATGGCAAAACACGTACATAGATTCATATGAAAACAATTGCCGCATCGCTTTAATTTATTCAATTTTCAGCAACGAGGCCTCTATTGCCAACGAGAAAAATATTATAATAAATGTATATAAGCTTAAAGCCAAAAAACTAGATAGTGCTCATTGGTCAGGCCTCATTTGGAATACCAACTCTTTCATTATTTTTAATTCCAAATAGTACGGATTTTGATGCGAAAGAGTAAATTGAAAATTTTTGACAAACTTCCCCCTTATGACGAATGATGCGATCATTGTCTTCCAGACCTTAAGTTTCAGTTTCAGGCGGAAGGCATCTTCCGTCATGTCTATTCGCGGTATAATTAATTAATCATACAAGTACTCCACAATTGGTATCGATTATAAATATTCATGCTCCCCATAGTTTTCTTCGGATGAAAAATATACTTTTCGATTGAAAGCATAGAAACAATTTTGGTTGCAATGAACCTATTTCTAGGTGCATAAAATCATTTGAAAAACTCTTGAAGGAAATTGATTTAAGCTTATTTCTATTTGAATTAAAATTTGTGTTTTTTCATTGGTTTTAGATTTGTAGATTTATTATTTATTGAAATAATCAGAGAGATGCAAAATCGGTAGACGATCATAGCGCAGCAAACTACAATTACGTATAACGAAGCTTGAAAACGTTGTGTTTTGTGAATTGCCTGTGATGAATGTGATGGAAAAATATTATGTGCATTATTTTCTAGCATAGTGTGGCTTTGCATAATATTGACCACCTTGTCCCTTTATTAAGAATATGTCTATAGAATCTAAAATTTGGTGCTGGCATGTGTTTAGGGAGAACTAAAATTTATGAAATATAATGTTCTAAGATCATTGAAAATGTATTAACTTAAAATGCGGATTTCGCCTTATTAGTTGTACTTGATGAAGATGCATACAGTAATTTCATTTTCAAAGAAGTGTTCGATGCTTAGCTCGAAACATGCTTTGCTTAATTTTTGTTTGAAATACAGTAAACATTTTCGTTATACCAGCATAGTTCAATGAAACATGGGGAATTCATGGTGAAACTCATCAAGAAAAAAGGGGAAAAAAGAAATTTCGAGGTCGGTGAAGGGGGATTTCGCTCATAACATCCGGCAACACTGCCATCCGCCCAAACCATTGAGAGCAGTTTGGTCACGATCCCTCTTCATTGTAATTCTTATTCGCACACCACACCTTGTAGTAAAATAAGAAATAACTCTTTTGTGTTCGTATTCAACAAGATGTGTGCAAGGGGAGGGAACAGAGACGTAGGCTATTGGTATGAGATTAATTAAAGTAGAGTGAAAATTTATTATCACTCTGAGTGCTGCCGCATATATATTTGTGAACAAAGAGTGTAATATTTTCCCGTACTCACTGACGTAGTAGTTTCTTGCGATCATAGATGGCGCACTAAGATTTTCTTCAAGAGATAGTACTATTAGTTTCATATACAATGCTAAGATCAATGAATTCATCGGCAACACCCGCCTCGCCAGGAATGTCCATAAGTTTATCCTTAAACCTACTTTCGGACACACAGTTAAATTTAGAGACTCGTTTTTCAGCCGCACTAAAAAAATATGTAATGCTCCTCCCAGCCTAATATTTTCCACAGACTTCAATCCGCAGACATTTAAGACCATTGTGCATAGGTACCTCCTCTAAATTTCTCTCTCTATACCTTCGGCCCATGCTGTGTCTTGACCTCAGACACACTCGAAGGACCAAAATCATGCAAACTCTTATTTTGCCAGCACTGCTATATGGAGTCGCTGGGCAGTAAGCAAAAGAACTGATTCTTGGTGTCTTCGAAAGAATTATCCTACGTCAGATATAAAATTGAGCCGACGACGATGAAGGTCAATAGATCAGATAGCGGTAATTTCCGTAGAAATATGTGGCTGAATCATTGATACATGGGTTCATTGAATCGAACTTTGAAACCGATCCCGTGGTGGACATAAGAACGACGTCGAATTCGATACATAAATGTCCTTATAGTACTTCAACTTTTTTGAAGACAACTCGAATGGTTTGTTCCCTAAAAAACAAATTTGCATATTCCTTTTGAAAAAACCGATATATGGCACAAATGATAAACTCAATTGAGCAGAACGTTCGTATTTAACAACAAGCGCGATCCATTCCGGTAAAATTCCTTCCAAATGTAGCTTACTCTTAATAACCATACACACATTCTTTGTGTCTATATATTTTTTTAAGTACCACCGAATCAACTGCACTAGGATGGTGAATTAACTTACTTGAGTTACGAGGCTGCGGCACTCCCCATACCTCACACCTTTGACTACAAAACACAGCAATCAATACGAACACTTTTCGCAACATTTCATTGCTTCTTACGAAATTCGCAAAGAATTTTAAATATAATGTTCTTTCTTACAACTTGGCGTTATCACTTTTGTTAAATTGAGAGATCTCCTTCGTTCCGCAGAAGAGCGCGTGGCAATCACAACTGACAGAAAACAGCGACTGAGGATTGAAGTTCGATAATCTGCCAGCTACTGTTTTATAGGTCTTCGCATTGTTGTATTTACATATGAATATAAATGAATGAATGTAGACACGTACATATGTATTTTGTCTGACAGAATCAGTCTTAAGATAACCTAGTCGACTGTGGAAATTCCGAAAAATTAAAACAAATCGAAGTGACGTCTTTAAACATGAGGTCTATTCACGCACCCAAAATAAACAGTACAAAACAGTTCAAAAACATCGAAAATCTATGAAAGTATGTTCCCGTATTACAAACGAGAACTCTCTTGAGAGAGTTAATAATCCACCCTGCCCATTTTAACACAAGAAATTTATGTGGGTAGTTTGTTGGTTTTATTTCAAATGAATTGATGTGTCAAGTACTCAAATAGTCAGTGGAGTAAAACACCCAAAAAACTGGGAATATTTCAAAAACTTAAATGAAGGAAGTGGTAATGTTTGGCAGATTTCCAATTAGACAATATATAAGTGGATCGAATGATCACTCATTTAACCCTTAGAGTACGGAGTGGGGGACTTTAGGTCCCCCAGGCTTAGTACTTCCTACAAGAACACGAAAGAATCTTGTATTCGCGTATTCGCGATCTTATTCTTTTGGTCATTGCCCAAACTTCAAGACCGTAGGTGAGAGTTGGAATAAATACTGAGTTGAAGAAAGCCAAGGTCGGGCTTCCTGATTACAGATCGTCCAAGTTGTTATAAAATTCACCCAGCTTGACAAATTCTACAACAAATCTCAGAATTACTCCTCCCATCACTCGGGAAGGAGACCCCAAGATACTTAAACTTCCCCACCTTCTTCAATGGGACTTCACTAACATGTAGAGTGCATTGAACAGGCATTCTGGAAATGACCATAACCTCTGATTACACAATTTGTCTTTTCAAATATTATTTGATAAGCGAATTCGTTAAGCGGACGTTCTGAAATTGGAATGCCTTCATTGAGGTTTTATATAGCCGAGTGTACAGTAGAGATACTATTACTTTCATCAAGTTAAGTTGCGTTATTTTGTAAGGATTAATTGGCTTTCATTTCTATCCAACTTCAATGCATCGGCGTTGGTTTTTGCCTTGCCTTTTTATAATGAATTTCATATTTATATTCATCTTAAGTCTTAGTCTCCACCTTATCAATTTGGTATTCCCATCTTTTAAAGAAAAAACCCACGGAAGTGGTTTATGATCAATTATCATGCGAAACTTGCGTCCATAAATATATGGACGAAATTGTTTTGTTGCCCAAGCTATCGCAAACAGTTCTCTTTCTATGGTACTATATCTGATCTCAGATCTCACTTCCATTAGGGCCCTGACTTAAAACGGCAAAATTGCTAGCATCTGTGGTTAAATTAAATTGTTTGGAAAAATCCGAGTATTGCAAAAGAGGATCGTTGCAGAGAATATATTTGCAATGTTCAAATCACTTTATGTAGTTTTCATCAACTTTAACCTCTCTACCTTTCATTAGGCATTCGGTTACCGGCTTTGTTATTTTTGCGAAGTCTTGGATAAATTTCCGGATAATAACCCGAGAAATGATTTTATTTGTTTTTTTTTATGGATTCTATTTTTGCAGGGTTTGGCCTTACGCCATTTGCTGTAACAATGTGACCAAGATAGTGTACCTCTTTTCTAAGGAACTCCGATTTATCCAGTTGCACTTTAAGATTCGCTTGTCGTAACTGAGAAAAAATCCTTGACCAAATTGTCAACATGTTCTTGCAAAGGAGTGGAAAACACAATTATGACATCCATGTAAACGAGACATATCCGCCCTTGCAATTCTTTTAGCACACTATCCATTACCCTTTGAAAAGTGGATGGGGCATTCTTAAGGCCAAATGATATTCTAAAAAATTCAAAGTGACTACTATCCACATAAAAAGCTGTTTTTGAAATGTATCTAGGGTAAATTTCAATTTGATGAAATCCAGAAGCTTACGATAATCCACCACTAATCGCCATTTTAGTTTATTGGATCCCGTGGTTAAAAAGTTCGTTTATTTGGGATTTTATCTCAGTCTTGTGGATTTCTGGATACTGGTATTCTGGTAAGATTTCGTATAGATTGGTACATATATCATAGTTTTTGTTTTTTTTTTCATTTCTGGTACACTTTTGAAACATGAGAGAAAGGCCACTCCGTGCCATAGCCACCCTTCAAGCAATAAGGATGACATTATAGATGACCTTAAAGCAAAAGGCTTGAAAATTATTGACGAATTATATTATAAAGAAGATGGAGCAGAAAACGGAACAAGGTGAGGATATCCTGATCAAAACAGGACCGCCATTATTTATCATTACATTCGAGAAACCGGTCTCAGTCACATTGCTGTAGGAAGCACAGTTTTTGAGATATGAGCAAATTAAGACCAACACTCACGATTTTTGCAATGTAGAAAAATCAACATCTGTAGGGGTTCTGGCGGTTCCTATGGAATTTTCGACAGCTTATATCTCGAGAACGGTGCGTCCTAGGACAAAATTTCCGTACGTAATTTTTGTAGCTTATGACTTGATCTAGAGGATGGAATTGGAAAATTCACAAATTTACGGTTATTTGGGCAAATTTTTGAAAAAAAAGGGAAATTTGTTTCTCTGGCGTAAATTGTATGAAATATTACATCGGCTTTGTAGGAAGGTCGATCTGAATTGTTGCTCTTGACAAGAATTCACATTGTGCAAGTTTTCATCACAGCCAATCACTGGCAAGGCTATAATTAAAATTATTTTCCCACACAAAGTGCCTTATCCATTAAATATGATATAATTATAACGGTGAATTTGTCCTTTCTCCTGCTCAATATTCTAGACCAAGTCATAAGCTACAAAATCGGTCTAAGTCACTTTCCTGCAGGACGCACAGTTTTCGAGATATGAGCAAATTAAGACCAACACTCACGATTTTTTCAATGTTGAAAAATCAACATCTGTAGGGGTTCTGGCGGTTCCTATGGAATTTTCGACAGCTTATATCTCGAGAACGGTGCGTCCTAGGACATAATTTTTGTAGCTTATGACTTGATCTAGAGGATGGAATTGGAAAATTCACAAATTTACGGTTATTTGGGCAAATTTTTGAAAAAAAACAGGGAAATTTGTTTCTCTGGCGTAAATTGTATGAAATATTACATCGGCTTTGTAGGAAGGTCGATCTGAATTGTTGCTCTTGACAAGAATTCACATTGTGCAAGTTTTCATCACAGCCAATCACCGGCAAGGCTATAATTAAAATTATTTTCCCACACAAAGTGCCTTATTCATTAAATATGATATAATCATAACGGTGAATTTGTCCTTTCTCCTGCTCAATATTCTAGACCAAGTCATAAGCTACAAAATCGGTCTAAGTCACTTTCCTGCAGGACGCACAGTTTTCGAGATATGAGCAAATTAAGACCAACACTCACGATTTTTTCAATGTTGAAAAATCAACATCTGTAGGGGTTCTGGCGGTTCCTATGGAATTTTCGACAGCTTATATCTCGAGAACGGTGCGTCCTAGGACATAATTTTTGTAGCTTATGACTTGATCTAGAGGATGGAATTGGAAAATTCACAAATTTACGGTTATTTGGGCAAATTTTTGAAAAAAAAACAGGGAAATTTGTTTCTCTGGCGTAAATTGTATGAAATATTACATCGGCTTTGTAGGAAGGTCGATCTGAATTGTTGCTCTTGACAAGAATTCACATTGTGCAAGTTTTCATCACAGCCAATCACCGGCAAGGCTATAATTAAAATTATTTTCCCACACAAAGTGCCTTATTCATTAAATATGATATAATCATAACGGTGAATTTGTCCTTTCTCCTGCTCAATATTCTAGACCAAGTCATAAGCTACAAAATCGGTCTAAGTCACTTTCCTGCAGGACGCACAGTTTTCGAGATATGAGCAAATTAAGACCAACACTCACGATTTTTTCAATGTTGAAAAATCAACATCTGTAGGGGTTCTGGCGGTTCCTATGGAATTTTCGACAGCTTATATCTCGAGAACGGTGCGTCCTAGGACATAATTTTTGTAGCTTATGACTTGATCTAGAGGATGGAATTGGAAAATTCACAAATTTACGGTTATTTGGGCAAATTTTTGAAAAAAAAACAGGGAAATTTGTTTCTCTGGCGTAAATTGTATGAAATATTACATCGGCTTTGTAGGAAGGTCGATCTGAATTGTTGCTCTTGACAAGAATTCACATTGTGCAAGTTTTCATCACAGCCAATCACCGGCAAGGCTATAATTAAAATTATTTTCCCACACAAAGTGCCTTATTCATTAAATATGATATAATCATAACGGTGAATTTGTCCTTTCTCCTGCTCAATATTCTAGACCAAGTCATAAGCTACAAAATCGGTCTAAGTCACTTTCCTGTAGGACGCACAGTTTTTGAGATATGAGCAAATTAAGACCAACACTCACGATTTTTTCAATGTAGAAAAATCAACATCTGTAGGGGTTCTGGCGGTTCCTATGGAATTTTCGACAGCTTATATCTCGAGAACGGTGCGTCCTAGGACAAAATTTGCGTACATAATTTTTGTAGCTTATGACTTGATCTAGAGGATGGAATTGGAAAATTCACAAATTTACGGTTATTTGGGCAAATTTTTGAAAAAAAAGGGAAATTTGTTTCTCTGGCGTAAATTGTATGAAATATTACATCGGCTTTGTAGGAAGGTCGATCTGAATTGTTGCTCTTGACAAGAATTCACATTGTGCAAGTTTTCATCACAGCCAATCACTGGCAAGGCTATAATTAAAATTATTTTCCCACACAAAGTGCCTTATCCATTAAATATGATATAATTATAACGGTGAATTTGTCCTTTCTCCTGCTCAATATTCTAGACCAAGTCATAAGCTACAAAATCGGTCTAAGTCACTTTCCTGTAGGACGCACAGTTTTTGAGATATGAGCAAATTAAGACCAACACTCACGATTTCTTCAATGTAGAAAAATCAACATCTGTAGGGGTTCTGGCGGTTCCTATGGAATTTTCGACAGCTTATATCTCGAGAACGGTGCGTCCTAGGACAAAATTTGCGAACATAATTTTTGTAGCTTATGACTTGATCTAGATGATGGAATTGGAAAATTCACAAATTTACGGTTATTTGGGCAAATTTTTGAAAAAAAGGGAAATTTGTTTCTCTGGCGTAAATTGTATGAAATATTACATCGGCTTTGTAGGAAGGTCGATCTGAATTGTTGCTCTTGACAAGAATTCACATTGTGCAAGTTTTCATCACAGCCAATCACCGGCAAGGCTATAATTAAAATTATTTTCCCACACAAAGTGCCTTATTCATTAAATATGATATAATCATAACGGTGAATTTGTCCTTTCTCCTGCTCAATATTCTAGACCAAGTCATAAGCTACAAAATCGGTCTAAGTCACTTTCCTGCAGGACGCACAGTTTTTGAGATATGAGCAAATTAAGACCAACACTCACGATTTTTTCAATGTTGAAAAATCAACATCTGTAGGGGTTCTGGCGGTTCCTATGGAATTTTCGACAGCTTATATCTCGAGAACGGTGCGTCCTAGGACATAATTTTTGTAGCTTATGACTTGATCTAGAGGATGGAATTGGAAAATTCACAAATTTACGGTTATTTGGGCAAATTTTTGAAAAAAAACAGGGAAATTTGTTTCTCTGGCGTAAATTGTATGAAATATTACATCGGCTTTGTAGGAAGGTCGATCTGAATTGTTGCTCTTGACAAGAATTCACATTGTGCAAGTTTTCATCACAGCCAATCACCGGCAAGGCTATAATTAAAATTATTTTCCCACACAAAGTGCCTTATTCATTAAATATGATATAATCATAACGGTGAATTTGTCCTTTCTCCTGCTCAATATTCTAGACCAAGTCATAAGCTACAAAATCGGTCTAAGTCACTTTCCTGTAGGACGCACAGTTTTTGAGATATGAGCAAATTAAGACCAACACTCACGATTTTTTCAATGTAGAAAAATCAACATCTGTAGGGGTTCTGGCGGTTCCTATGGAATTTTCGACAGCTTATATCTCGAGAACGGTGCGTCCTAGGACAAAATTTGCGTACATAATTTTTGTAGCTTATGACTTGATCTAGAGGATGGAATTGGAAAATTCACAAATTTACGGTTATTTGGGCAAATTTTTGAAAAAAAAGGGAAATTTGTTTCTCTGGCGTAAATTGTATGAAATATTACATCGGCTTTGTAGGAAGGTCGATCTGAATTGTTGCTCTTGACAAGAATTCACATTGTGCAAGTTTTCATCACAGCCAATCACTGGCAAGGCTATAATTAAAATTATTTTCCCACACAAAGTGCCTTATCCATTAAATATGATATAATTATAACGGTGAATTTGTCCTTTCTCCTGCTCAATATTCTAGACCAAGTCATAAGCTACAAAATCGGTCTAAGTCACTTTCCTGTAGGACGCACAGTTTTTGAGATATGAGCAAATTAAGACCAACACTCACGATTTCTTCAATGTAGAAAAATCAACATCTGTAGGGGTTCTGGCGGTTCCTATGGAATTTTCGACAGCTTATATCTCGAGAACGGTGCGTCCTAGGACAAAATTTCCGTACATAATTTTTGTAGCTTATGACTTGATCTAGAGGATGGAATTGGAAAATTCACAAATTTACGGTTATTTGGGCAAATTTTTGAAAAAAAAACAGGGAAATTTGTTTCTCTGGCGTAAATTGTATGAAATATTACATCGGCTTTGTAGGAAGGTCGATCTGAATTGTTGCTCTTGACAAGAATTCACATTGTGCAAGTTTTCATCACAGCCAATAACCGGCAAGGCTATAATTAAAATTATTTTCCCACACAAAGTGCCTTATCCATTAAATATGATATAATCATAACGGTGAATTTGTCCTTTCTCCTGCTCAATATTCTAGACCAAGTCATAAGCTACAAAATCGGTCTAAGTCACTTTCCTGTAGGACGCACAGTTTTTGAGATATGAGCAAATTAAGACCAACACTCACGATTTCTTCAATGTAGAAAAATCAACATCTGTAGGGGTTCTGGCGGTTCCTATGGAATTTTCGACAGCTTATATCTCGAGAACGGTGCGTCCTAGGACAAAATTTGCGTACATAATTTTTGTAGCTTATGACTTGATCTAGAGGATGGAATTGGAAAATTCACAAATTTACGGTTATTTGGGCAAATTTTTGAAAAAAAAGGGAAATTTGTTTCTCTGGCGTAAATTGTATGAAATATTACATCGGCTTTGTAGGAAGGTCGATCTGAATTGTTGCTCTTGACAAGAATTCACATTGTGCAAGTTTTCATCACAGCCAATCACTGGCAAGGCTATAATTAAAATTATTTTCCCACACAAAGTGCCTTATCCATTAAATATGATATAATTATAACGGTGAATTTGTCCTTTCTCCTGCTCAATATTCTAGACCAAGTCATAAGCTACAAAATCGGTCTAAGTCACTTTCCTGTAGGACGCACAGTTTTTGAGATATGAGCAAATTAAGACCAACACTCACGATTTCTTCAATGTAGAAAAATCAACATCTGTAGGGGTTCTGGCGGTTCCTATGGAATTTTCGACAGCTTATATCTCGAGAACGGTGCGTCCTAGGACAAAATTTCCGTACATAATTTTTGTAGCTTATGACTTGATCTAGAGGATGGAATTGGAAAATTCACAAATTTACGGTTATTTGGGCAAATTTTTGAAAAAAAAACAGGGAAATTTGTTTCTCTGGCGTAAATTGTATGAAATATTACATCGGCTTTGTAGGAAGGTCGATCTGAATTGTTGCTCTTGACAAGAATTCACATTGTGCAAGTTTTCATCACAGCCAATCACCGGCAAGGCTATAATTAAAATTATTTTCCCACACAAAGTGCCTTATCCATTAAATATGATATAATCATAACGGTGAATTTGTCCTTTCTCCTGCTCAATATTCTAGACCAAGTCATAAGCTACAAAATCGGTCTAAGTCACTTTCCTGTAGGACGCACAGTTTTTGAGATATGAGCAAATTAAGACCAACACTCACGATTTCTTCAATGTAGAAAAATCAACATCTGTAGGGGTTCTGGCGGTTCCTATGGAATTTTCGACAGCTTATATCTCGAGAACGGTGCGTCCTAGGACAAAATTTCCGTACATAATTTTTGTAGCTTATGACTTGATCTAGAGGATGGAATTGGAAAATTCACAAATTTACGGTTATTTGGGCAAATTTTTGAAAAAAACAGGGAACTTTGTTTCTCTGGCGTAAATTGTATGAAATATTACATCGGCTTTGTAGGAAGGTCGATCTGAATTGTTGCTCTTGACAAGAATTCACATTGTGCAAGTTTTCATCACAGCCAATCACTGGCAAGGCTATAATTAAAATTATTTTCCCTCACAAAGTGCCTTATCCATTAAATATGATATAATTATAACGGTGAATTTGTCCTTTCTCCTGCTCAATATTCTAGACCAAGTCATAAGCTACAAAATCGGTCTAAGTCACTTTCCTGTAGGACGCACAGTTTTTGAGATATGAGCAAATTAAGACCAACACTCACGATTTTTTCAATGTAGAAAAATCAACATCTGTAGGGGTTCTGGCGGTTCCTATGGAATTTTCGACAGCTTATATCTCGAGAACGGTGCGTCCTAGGACAAAATTTCCGTACATAATTTTTGTAGCTTATGACTTGATCTAGAGGATGGAATTGGAAAATTCACAAATTTACGGTTATTTGGGCAAATTTTTGAAAAAAAACAGGGAAATTTGTTTCTCTGGCGTAAATTGTATGAAATATTACATCGGCTTTGTAGGAAGGTCGATCTGAATTGTTGCTCTTGACAAGAATTCACATTGTGCAAGTTTTCATCACAGCCAATCACCGGCAAGGCTATAATTAAAATTATTTTCCCACACAAAGTGCCTTATCCATTAAATATGATATAATCATAACGGTGAATTTGTCCTTTCTCCTGCTCAATATTCTAGACCAAGTCATAAGCTACAAAATCGGTCTAAGTCACTTTCCTGTAGGACGCACAGTTTTTGAGATATGAGCAAATTAAGACCAACACTCACGATTTTTTCAATGTAGAAAAATCAACATCTGTAGGGGTTCTGGCGGTTCCTATGGAATTTTCGACAGCTTATATCTCGAGAACGGTGCGTCCTAGGACAAAATTTCCGTACATAATTTTTGTAGCTTATGACTTGATCTAGAGGATGGAATTGGAAAATTCACAAATTTACGGTTATTTGGGCAAATTTTTGAAAAAAACAGGGAAATTTGTTTCTCTGGCGTAAATTGTATGAAATATTACATCGGCTTTGTAGGAAGGTCGATCTGAATTGTTGCTCTTGACAAGAATTCACATTGTGCAAGTTTTCATCATAGCCAATCACCGGCAAGGCTATAATTAAAATTATTTTCCCTCACAAAGTGCCTTATCCATTAAATATGATATAATTATAACGGTGAATTTGTCCTTTCTCCTGCTCAATATTCTAGACCAAGTCATAAGCTACAAGATCGGTCTAAGTCACTTTTCTGTAGGACGCACAGTTTTCGAGATATGAGCAAATTAAGACCAACACTCACGATTTTTTCAATGTAGAAAAATCAACATCTGTAGGGGTTCTGGCGGTTCCTATGGAATTTTCGACAGCTTATATCTCGAGAACGGTGCGTCCTAGGACAAAATTTCCGTACATAATTTTTGTAGCTTATGACTTGATCTAGAGGATGGAATTGGAAAATTCACAAATTTACGGTTATTTGGGCAAATTTTTGAAAAAAAAACAGGGAAATTTGTTTCTCTGGCGTAAATTGTATGAAATATTACATCGGCTTTGTAGGAAGGTCGATCTGAATTGTTGCTCTTGACAAGAATTCACATTGTGCAAGTTTTCATCACAGCCAATCACCGGCAAGGCTATAATTAAAATTATTTTCCCACACAAAGTGCCTTATCCATTAAATATGATATAATCATAACGGTGAATTTGTCCTTTCTCCTGCTCAATATTCTAGACCAAGTCATAAGCTACAAAATCGGTCTAAGTCACTTTCCTGTAGGACGCACAGTTTTTGAGATATGAGCAAATTAAGACCAACACTCACGATTTTTTCAATGTAGAAAAATCAACATCTGTAGGGGTTCTGGCGGTTCCTATGGAATTTTCGACAGCTTATATCTCGAGAACGGTGCGTCCTAGGACAAAATTTCCGTACATAATTTTTGTAGCTTATGACTTGATCTAGAGGATGGAATTGGAAAATTCACAAATTTACGGTTATTTGGGCAAATTTTTGAAAAAAAACAGGGAAATTTGTTTCTCTGGCGTAAATTGTATGAAATATTACATCGGCTTTGTAGGAAGGTCGATCTGAATTGTTGCTCTTGACAAGAATTCACATTGTGCAAGTTTTCATCACAGCCAATCACCGGCAAGGCTATAATTAAAATTATTTTCCCTCACAAAGTGCCTTATCCATTAAATATGATATAATTATAACGGTGAATTTGTCCTTTCTCCTGCTCAATATTCTAGACCAAGTCATAAGCTACAAAATCGGTCTAAGTCACTTTCCTGTAGGACGCACAGTTTTTGAGATATGAGCAAATTAAGACCAACACTCACGATTTCTTCAATGTAGAAAAATCAACATCTGTAGGGGTTCTGGCGGTTCCTATGGAATTTTCGACAGCTTATATCTCGAGAACGGTGCGTCCTAGGACAAAATTTGCGTACATAATTTTTGTAGCTTATGACTTGATCTAGAGGATGGAATTGGAAAATTCACAAATTTACGGTTATTTGCGCAAATTTTTGAAAAAAAACAGGGAAATTTGTTTCTCTGGCGTAAATTGTATGAAATATTACATCGGCTTTGTAGGAAGGTCGATCTGAATTGTTGCTCTTGACAAGAATTCACATTGTGCAAGTTTTCATCACAGCCAATCACCGGCAAGGCTATAATTAAAATTATTTTCCCACACAAAGTGCCTTATCCATTAAATATGATATAATCATAACGGTGAATTTGTCCTTTCTCCTGCTCAATATTCTAGACCAAGTCATAAGCTACAAAATCGGTCTAAGTCACTTTCCTGTAGGACGCACAGTTTTCGAGATATGAGCAAATTAAGACCAACACTCACTATTTTTTCAATGTAGAAAAATCAACATCTGTAGGGGTTCTGGCGGTTCCTATGGAAGTTTCGACAGCTTATATCTCGAGAACGGTGCGTCCTAGGACAAAATTTCCGTACATAATTTTTGTAGCTTATGACTTGATCTAGAGGATGGAATTGCAAAATTCACAAATTTACGGTTATTTGGGCAAATTTTTGAAAAAAACAGGGAAATTTGTTTCTCTGGCGTAAATTGTATGAAATATTACATCGGCTTTGTAGGAAGGTCGATCTGAATTGTTGCTCTTGACAAGAATTCACATTGTGCAAGTTTTCATCACAGCCAATCACCGGCAAGGCTATAATTAAAATTATTTTCCCACACAAAGTGCCTTATCCATTAAATATGATATAATCATAACGGTGAATTTGTCCTTTCTCCTGCTCAATATTCTAGACCAAGTCATAAGCTACAAAATCGGTCTAAGTCACTTTCCTGTAGGACGCACAGTTTTCGAGATATGAGCAAATTAAGACCAACACTCACTATTTTTTCAATGTAGAAAAATCAACATCTGTAGGGGTTCTGGCGGTTCCTATGGAATTTTCGACAGCTTATATCTCGAGAACGGTGCGTCCTAGGACAAAATTTCCGTACATAATTTTTGTAGCTTATGACTTGATCTAGAGGATGGAATTGCAAAATTCACAAATTTACGGTTATTTGGGCAAATTTTTGAAAAAAACAGGGAAATTTGTTTCTCTGGCGTAAATTGTATGAAATATTACATCGGCTTTGTAGGAAGGTCGATCTGAATTGTTGCTCTTGACAAGAATTCACATTGTGCAAGTTTTCATCACAGCCAATCACCGGCAAGGCTATAATTAAAATTATTTTCCCACACAAAGTGCCTTATCCATTAAATATGATATAATCATAACGGTGAATTTGTCCTTTCTCCTGCTCAATATTCTAGACCAAGTCATAAGCTACAAAATCGGTCTAAGTCACTTTCCTGTAGGACGCACAGTTTTTGAGATATGAGCAAATTAAGACCAACACTCACGATTTTTTCAATGTAGAAAAATCAACATCTGTAGGGGTTCTGGCGGTTCCTATGGAATTTTCGACAGCTTATATCTCGAGAACGGTGCGTCCTAGGACAAAATTTCCGTACATAATTTTTGTAGCTTATGACTTGATCTAGAGGATGGAATTGGAAAATTCACAAATTTACGGTTATTTGGGCAAATTTTTGAAAAAAAAGGGAAATTTGTTTCTCTGGCGTAAATTGTATGAAATATTACATCGGCTTTGTAGGAAGGTCGATCTGAATTGTTGCTCTTGACAAGAATTCACATTGTGCAAGTTTTCATCATAGCCAATCACCGGCATGGCTATAATTAAAATTATTTTCCCTCACAAAGTGCCTTATCCATTAAATATGATATAATTATAACGGTGAATTTGTCCTTTCTCCTGCTCAATATTCTAGACCAAGTCATAAGCTACAAAATCGGTCTAAGTCACTTTCCTGTAGGACGCACAGTTTTTAAGATATGAGCAATTAACACCAACACTCACGATTTTTTCAATGTAGAAAAATCAACATCTGTAGGGGTTCTGGCGGTTCCTATGGAATTTTCGACAGCTTATATCTCGAGAACGGTGCGTCCTAGGACAAAATTTCCGTACATAATTTTTGTAGCTTATGACTTGATCTAGAGGATGGAATTGGAAAATTCACAAATTTACGGTTATTTGCGCAAATTTTTGAAAAAAAACAGGGAAATTTGTTTCTCTGGCGTAAATTGTATGAAATATTACATCGGCTTTGTAGGAAGGTCGATCTGAATTGTTGCTCTTGACAAAAATTCACATTGTGCAAGTTTTCATCACAGCCAATCACCGGCAAGGCTATAATTAAAATTATTTTCCCACACAAAGTGCCTTATCCATTAAATATGATATAATTATAACGGTGAATTTGTCCTTTCTCCTGCTCAATATTCTAGACCAAGTCATAAGCTACAAAATCGGTCTAAGTCACTTTCCTGTAGGACGCACAGTTTTCGAGATATGAGCAAATTAAGACCAACACTCACTATTTTTTCAATGTAGAAAAATCAACATCTGTAGGGGTTCTGGCGGTTCCTATGGAATTTTCGACAGCTTATATCTCGAGAACGGTGCGTCCTAGGACAAAATTTCCGTACATAATTTTTGTAGCTTATGACTTGATCTAGAGGATGGAATTGGAAAATTCACAAATTTACGGTTATTTGGGCAATTTTTTGAAAAAAAAACAGGGAAATTTGTTTCTCTGGCGTAAATTGTATGAAATATTACATCGGCTTTGTAGGAAGGTCGATCTGAATTGTTGCTCTTGACAAGAATTGACATTGTGCAAGTTTTCATGACAGCCAATCACTGGCAAGGCTATAATTAAAATTATTTTCCCACACAAAGTGCCTTATCCATTAAATATGATATAATTATAACGGTGAATTTGTCCTTTCTCCTGCTCAATATTCTAGACCAAGTCATAAGCTACAAAATCGGTCTAAGTCACTTTCCTGTAGGACGCACAGTTTTTGAGATATGAGCAAATTAAGACCAACACTCACGATTTTTTCAATGTAGAAAAATCAACATCTGTAGGGGTTCTGGCGGTTCCTATGGAATTTTCGAGAGCTTATATCTCGAGAACGGTGCGTCCTAGGACAAAATTTCCGCACATAATTTTTGTAGCTTATGACTTGATCTAGAGGATGGAATTGGAAAATTCACAAATTTACGGTTATTTGCGCAAATTTTTGAAAAAAAACAGGGAAATTTGTTTCTCTGGCGTAAATTGTATGAAATATTACATCGGCTTTGTAGGAAGGTCGATCTGAATTGTTGCTCTTGACAAGAATTCACATTGTGCAAGTTTTCATCACAGCCAATCACCGGCAAGGCTATAATTAAAATTATTTTCCCACACAAAGTGCCTTATCCATTAAATATGATATAATTATAACGGTGAATTTGTCCTTTCTCCTGCTCAATATTCTAGACCAAGTCATAAGCTACAAAATCGGTCTAAGTCACTTTCCTGTAGGACGCACAGTTTTTGAGATATGAGCAAATTAAGACCAACACTCACTATTTTTTCAATGTAGAAAAATCAACATCTGTAGGGGTTCTGGCGGTTCCTATGGAATTTTCGACAGCTTATATCTCGAGAACGGTGCGTCCTAGGACAAAATTTCCGTACATAATTTTTGTAGCTTATGACTTGATCTAGAGGATGGAATTGGAAAATTCACAAATTTACGGTTATTTGGGCAAATTTTTGAAAAAAACAGGGAAATTTGTTTCTCTGGCGTAAATTGTATGAAATATTACATCGGCTTTGTAGGAAGGTCGATCTGAATTGTTGCTCTTGACAAGAATTCACATTGTGCAAGTTTTCATCATAGCCAATCACCGGCAAGGCTATAATTAAAATTATTTTCCCTCACAAAGTGCCTTATCCATTAAATATGATATAATTATAACGGTGAATTTGTCCTTTCTCCTGCTCAATATTCTAGACCAAGTCATAAGCTACAAAATCGGTCTAAGTCACTTTCCTGTAGGACGCACAGTTTTTAAGATATGAGCAATTAACACCAACACTCACGATTTTTTCAATGTAGAAAAATCAACATCTGTAGGGGTTCTGGCGGTTCCTATGGAATTTTCGACAGCTTATATCTCGAGAACGGTGCGTGCTAGGACAAAATTTCCGTACATAATTTTTGTAGCTTATGACTTGATCTAGAGGATGGAATTGGAAAATTCACAAATTTACGGTTATTTGGGCAAATTTTTGAAAAAAACAGGGAAATTTGTTTCTCTGGCGTAAATTGTATGAAATATTACATCGGCTTTGTAGGAAGGTCGATCTGAATTGTTGCTCTTGACAAGAATTCACATTGTGCAAGTTTTCATCACAGCCAATCACTGGCAAGGCTATAATTAAAATTATTTTCCCACACAAAGTGCCTTATCCATTAAATATGATATAATTATAACGGTGAATTTGTCCTTTCTCCTGCTCAATATTCTAGACCAAGTCATAAGCTACAAAATCGGTCTAAGTCACTTTCCTGTAGGACGCACAGTTTTCGAGATATGAGCAAATTAAGACCAACACTCACTATTTTTTCAATGTAGAAAAATCAACATCTGTAGGGGTTCTGGCGGTTCCTATGGAATTTTCGACAGCTTATATCTCGAGAACGGTGCGTCCTAGGACAAAATTTCCGTAGCTAAATTTTTGTAGCTTATGACTTGATCTAGAGGATGGAATTGGGAAATTCCCAAATTTACTGTTATTTGGGCAAATTTTTGAAAAAAACAGAGAAATTTGTTTCTCTGGCGTAAATTGTATGAAATATTACATCGGCTTTGTAGGAAGGTCGATCTGAATTGTTGCTCTTGACAAGAATTCACATTGTGCAAGTTTTCATCACAGCCAATCACCGGCAAGGCTATAATTGAAATTATTTTCCCACACAAAGTGCCTTATCCTTTAAATATGATATAATTATAACGGTGAATTTGTCCTTTCTCCTGCTCAATATTCTAGACCAAGTCATAAGCTACAAAATCGGTCTAAGTCACTTTCCTGTAGGACGCACAGTTTTTGAGATATGAGCAAATTAAGACCAACACTCACGATTTTTTCAATGTAGAAAAATCAACATCTGTAGGGGTTCTGGCGGCTCCTATGGAATTTTCGACAGCTTATATCTCGAGAACGGTGCGTCCTAGGACAAAATTTCCGTACATAATTTTTGTAGCTTATGACTTGATCTAGAGGATGGAATTGGAAAATTCACAAATTTATTACGGTTATTTGGGCAATTTTTTGAAAAAAACAGGGAAATTTGTTTCTCTGGCGTAAATTGTATGAAATATTACATCGGCTTTGTAGGAAGGTCGATCTGAATTGTTGCTCTTGACAAGAATTCACATTGTGCAAGTTTTCATCACAGCCAATCACCGGCAAGGCTATAATTAAAATTATTTTCCCACACAAAGTGCCTTATCCATTAAATATGATATAATTATAACGGTGAATTTGTCCATTCTCCTGCTCAATATTCTAGACCAAGTCATAAGCTACAAAATCGGTCTAAGTCACTTTCCTGTAGGACGCACAGTTTTTGAGATATGAGCAAATTAAGACCAACACTCACGATTTTTTCAATGTAGAAAAATCAACATCTGTAGGGGTTCTGGCGGTTCCTATGGAATTTTCGACAGCTTATATCTCGAGAACGGTGCGTCCTAGGACAAAATTTCCGTACATAATTTTTGTAGCTTATGACTTGATCTAGAGGATGGAATTGGAAAATTCACAAATTTACGGTTATTTGGGCAAATTTTTGAAAAAAACAGGGAAATTTGTTTCTCTGGCGTAAATTGTATGAAATATTACATCGGCTTTGTAGGAAGGTCGATCTGAATTGTTGCTCTTGACAAGAATTCACATTGTGCAACTTTTCATCACAGCCAATCACCGGCAAGGCTATAATTAAAATTATTTTCCCACACAAAGTGCCTTATCCATTAAATATGATATAATTATAACGGTGAATTTGTCCTTTCTCCTGCTCAATATTCTAGACCAAGTCATAAGCTACAAAATCGGTCTAAGTCACTTTCCTGTAGGACGCACAGTTTTTGAGATATGAGCAAATTAAGACCAACACTCACGATTTTTTCAATGTAGAAAAATCAACATCTGTAGGGGTTCTGGCGGTTCCTATGGAATTTTCGACAGCTTATATCTCGAGAACGGTGCGTCCTAGGACAAAATTTCCGTACATAATTTTTGTAGCTTATGACTTGATCTAGAGGATGGAATTGGAAAATTCACAAATTTACGGTTATTTGGGCAATTTTTTGAAAAAAACAGGGAAATTTGTTTCTCTGGCGTAAATTGTATGAAATATTACATCGGCTTTGTAGGAAGGTCGATCTGAATTGTTGCTCTTGACAAGAATTCACATTGTGCAAGTTTTCATCACAGCCAATCACTGGCAAGGCTATAATTAAAATTATTTTCCCACACAAAGTGCCTTATCCATTAAATATGATATAATTATAACGGTGAATTTGTCCTTTCTCCTGCTCAATATTCTAGACCAAGTCATAAGCTACAAAATCGGTCTAAGTCACTTTCCTGTAGGACGCACAGTTTTTAAGATATGAGCAAATTAAGACCAACACTCACGATTTTTTCAATGTAGAAAAATCAACATCTGTAGGGGTTCTGGCGGTTCCTATGGAATTTTCGACAGCTTATATCTCGAGAACGGTGCGTCCTAGGACAAAATTTCCGTACATAATTTTTGTAGCTTATGACTTGATCTAGAGGATGGAATTGGAAAATTCACAAATTTACGGTTATTTGCGCAAATTTTTGAAAAAAAACAGGGAAATTTGTTTCTCTGGCGTAAATTGTATGAAATATTACATCGGCTTTGTAGGAAGGTCGATCTGAATTGTTGCTCTTGACAAGAATTCACATTGTGCAACTTTTCATCACAGCCAATCACCGGCAAGGCTATAATTAAAATTATTTTCCCACACAAAGTGCCTTATCCATTAAATATGATATAATTATAACGGTGAATTTGTCCTTTCTCCTGCTCAATATTCTAGACCAAGTCATAAGCTACAAAATCGGTCTAAGTCACTTTCCTGTAGGACGCACAGTTTTTGAGATATGAGCAAATTAAGACCAACACTCACGATTTTTTCAATGTAGAAAAATCAACATCTGTAGGGGTTCTGGCGGTTCCTATGGAATTTTCGACAGCTTATATCTCGAGAACGGTGCGTCCTAGGACAAAATTTGCGTACATAATTTTTGTAGCTTATGACTTTACCTAGAGGATGGAATTGGAAAATTCACAAATTTACGGTTATTTGGGCAATTTTTTGAAAAAAACAGGGAAATTTGTTTCTCTGGCGTAAATTGTATGAAATATTACATCGGCTTTGTAGGAAGGTCGATCTGAATTGTTGCTCTTGGCAAGAATTCACATTGTGCAAGTTTTCATCACAGCCAATCACTGGCAAGGCTATAATTAAAATTATTTTCCCACACAAAGTGCCTTATCCATTAAATATGATATAATTATAACGGTGAATTTGTCCTTTCTCCTGCTCAATATTCTAGACCAAGTCATAAGCTACAAAATCGGTCTAAGTCACTTTCCTGTAGGACGCACAGTTTTTAAGATATGAGCAAATTAAGACCAACACTCACGATTTTTTCAATGTAGAAAAATCAACATCTGTAGGGGTTCTGGCGGTTCCTATGGAATTTTCGACAGCTTATATCTCGAGAACGGTGCGTCCTAGGACAAAATTTCCGTACATAATTTTTGTAGCTTATGACTTGATCTAGAGGATGGAATTGGAAAATTCACAAATTTACGGTTATTTGGGCAAATTTTTGAAAAAAACAGGGAAATTTGTTTCTCTGACGTAAATTGTATGAAATATTACATCGGCTTTGTAGGAAGGTCGATCTGAATTGTTGCTCTTGACAAGAATTCACATTGTGCAAGTTTTCATCACAGCCAATCACTGGCAAGGCTATAATTAAAATTATTTTCCCACACAAAGTGCCTTATCCATTAAATATGATATAATTATAACGGTGAATTTGTCCTTTCTCCTGCTCAATATTCTAGACCAAGTCATAAGCTACAAAATCGGTCTAAGTCACTTTCCTGTAGGACGCACAGTTTTTAAGATATGAGCAAATTAAGACCAACACTCACGATTTTTTCAATGTAGAAAAATCAACATCTGTAGGGGTTCTGGCGGTTCCTATGGAATTTTCGACAGCTTATATCTCGAGAACGGTGCGTCCTAGGACAAAATTTCCGTACATAATTTTTGTAGCTTATGACTTGATCTAGAGGATGGAATTGGAAAATTCACAAATTTACGGTTATTTGGGCAAATTTTTGAAAAAAACAGGGAAATTTGTTTCTCTGACGTAAATTGTATGAAATATTACATCGGCTTTGTAGGAAGGTCGATCTGAATTGTTGCTCTTGACAAGAATTCACATTGTGCAACTTTTCATCACAGCCAATCACCGGCAAGGCTATAATTAAAATTATTTTCCCACACAAAGTGCCTTATCCATTAAATATGATATAATTATAACGGTGAATTTGTCCATTCTCCTGCTCAATATTCTAGACCAAGTCATAAGCTACAAAATCGGTCTAAGTCACTTTCCTGTAGGACGCACAGTTTTTGAGATATGAGCAAATTAAGACCAACACTCACGATTTTTTCAATGTAGAAAAATCAACATCTGTAGGGGTTCTGGCGGTTCCTATGGAATTTTCGACAGCTTATATCTCGAGAACGGTGCGTCCTAGGACAAAATTTCCGTACATAATTTTTGTAGCTTATGACTTGATCTAGAGGATGGAATTGGAAAATTCACAAATTTACGGTTATTTGGGCAAATTTTTGAAAAAAACAGGGAAATTTGTTTCTCTGACGTAAATTGTATGAAATATTACATCGGCTTTGTAGGAAGGTCGATCTGAATTGTTGCTCTTGACAAGAATTCACATTGTGCAAGTTTTCATCACAGCCAATCACTGGCAAGGCTATAATTAAAATTATTTTCCCACACAAAGTGCCTTATCCATTAAATATGATATAATTATAACGGTGAATTTGTCCTTTCTCCTGCTCAATATTCTAGACCAAGTCATAAGCTACAAAATCGGTCTAAGTCACTTTCCTGTAGGACGCACAGTTTTTAAGATATGAGCAAATTAAGACCAACACTCACGATTTTTTCAATGTAGAAAAATCAACATCTGTAGGGGTTCTGGCGGTTCCTATGGAATTTTCGACAGCTTATATCTCGAGAACGGTGCGTCCTAGGACAAAATTTCCGTACATAATTTTTGTAGCTTATGACTTGATCTAGAGGATGGAATTGGAAAATTCACAAATTTACGGTTATTTGGGCAAATTTTTGAAAAAAACAGGGAAATTTGTTTCTCTGACGTAAATTGTATGAAATATTACATCGGCTTTGTAGGAAGGTCGATCTGAATTGTTGCTCTTGACAAGAATTCACATTGTGCAACTTTTCATCACAGCCAATCACCGGCAAGGCTATAATTAAAATTATTTTCCCACACAAAGTGCCTTATCCATTAAATATGATATAATTATAACGGTGAATTTGTCCATTCTCCTGCTCAATATTCTAGACCAAGTCATAAGCTACAAAATCGGTCTAAGTCACTTTCCTGTAGGACGCACAGTTTTTGAGATATGAGCAAATTAAGACCAACACTCACGATTTTTTCAATGTAGAAAAATCAACATCTGTAGGGGTTCTGGCGGTTCCTATGGAATTTTCGACAGCTTATATCTCGAGAACGGTGCGTCCTAGGACAAAATTTCCGTACATAATTTTTGTAGCTTATGACTTGATCTAGAGGATGGAATTGGAAAATTCACAAATTTACGGTTATTTGGGCAAATTTTTGAAAAAAACAGGGAAATTTGTTTCTCTGACGTAAATTGTATGAAATATTACATCGGCTTTGTAGGAAGGTCGATCTGAATTGTTGCTCTTGACAAGAATTCACATTGTGCAAGTTTTCATCACAGCCAATCACTGGCAAGGCTATAATTAAAATTATTTTCCCACACAAAGTGCCTTATCCATTAAATATGATATAATTATAACGGTGAATTTGTCCTTTCTCCTGCTCAATATTCTAGACCAAGTCATAAGCTACAAAATCGGTCTAAGTCACTTTCCTGTAGGACGCACAGTTTTTAAGATATGAGCAAATTAAGACCAACACTCACGATTTTTTCAATGTAGAAAAATCAACATCTGTAGGGGTTCTGGCGGTTCCTATGGAATTTTCGACAGCTTATATCTCGAGAACGGTGCGTCCTAGGACAAAATTTCCGTACATAATTTTTGTAGCTTATGACTTGATCTAGAGGATGGAATTGGAAAATTCACAAATTTACGGTTATTTGGGCAAATTTTTGAAAAAAACAGGGAAATTTGTTTCTCTGACGTAAATTGTATGAAATATTACATCGGCTTTGTAGGAAGGTCGATCTGAATTGTTGCTCTTGACAAGAATTCACATTGTGCAACTTTTCTTCACAGCCAATCACCGGCAAGGCTATAATTAAAATTATTTTCCCACACAAAGTGCCTTATCCATTAAATATGATTTAATTATAACGGTGAATTTGTCCATTCTCCTGCTCAATATTCTAGACCAAGTCATAAGCTACAAAATCGGTCTAAGTCACTTTCCTGTAGGACGCACAGTTTTTGAGATATGAGCAAATTAAGACCAACACTCACGATTTTTTCAATGTAGAAAAATCAACATCTGTAGGGGTTCTGGCGGTTCCTATGGAATTTTCGACAGCTTATATCTCGAGAACGGTGCGTCCTAGGACAAAATTTCCGTGCATAATTTTTGTAGCTTATGACTTGATCTAGAGGATGGAATTGGAAAATTCACAAATTTACGGTTATTTGGGCAAATTTTTGAAAAAAAACAGAGAAATTTGTTTCTCTGGCGTAAATTGTATGAAATATTACATCGGCTTTGTAGGAAGGTCGATCTGAATTGTTGCTCTTGACAAGAATTCACATTGTGCAACTTTTCATCACAGCCAATCACCGGCAAGGCTATAATTAAAATTATTTTCCCACACAAAGTGCCTTATCCATTAAATATGATATAATTATAACGGTGAATTTGTCCTTTCTCCTGCTCAATATTCTAGACCAAGTCATAAGCTACAAAATCGGTCTAAGTCACTTTCCTGTAGGACGCACAGTTTTTGAGATATGAGCAAATTAAGACCAACACTCACGATTTTTTCAATGTAGAAAAATCAACATCTGTAGGGGTTCTGGCGGTTCCTATGGAATTTTCGACAGCTTATATCTCGAGAACGGTGCGTCCTAGGACAAAATTTCCGTACATAATTTTTGTAGCTTATGACTTGATCTAGAGGATGGAATTGGAAAATTCACAAATTTACGGTTATTTGGGCAATTTTTTGAAAAAAACAGGGAAATTTGTTTCTCTGGCGTAAATTGTATGAAATATTACATCGGCTTTGTAGGAAGGTCGATCTGAATTGTTGCTCTTGACAAGAATTCACATTGTGCAAGTTTTCATCACAGCCAATCACTGGCAAGGCTATAATTAAAATTATTTTCCCACACAAAGTGCCTTATCCATTAAATATGATATAATTATAACGGTGAATTTGTCCTTTCTCCTGCTCAATATTCTAGACCAAGTCATAAGCTACAAAATCGGTCTAAGTCACTTTCCTGTAGGACGCACAGTTTTTAAGATATGAGCAAATTAAGACCAACACTCACGATTTTTTCAATGTAGAAAAATCAACATCTGTAGGGGTTCTGGCGGTTTCTATGGAATTTTCGACAGCTTATATCTCGAGAACGGTGCGTCCTAGGACAAAATTTCCGTACATAATTTTTGTAGCTTATGACTTGATCTAGAGGATGGAATTGGAAAATTCACAAATTTACGGTTATTTGGGCAAATTTTTGAAAAAAACAGGGAAATTTGTTTCTCTGGCGTAAATTGTATGAAATATTACATCGGCTTTGTAGGAAGGTCGATCTGAATTGTTGCTCTTGACAAGAATTCACATTGTGCAAGTTTTCATCACAGCCAATCACTGGCAAGGCTATAATTAAAATTATTTTCCCACACAAAGTGCCTTATCCATTAAATATGATATAATTATAACGGTGAATTTGTCCTTTCTCCTGCTCAATATTCTAGACCAAGTCATAAGCTACAAAATCGGTCTAAGTCACTTTCCTGTAGGACGCACAGTTTTTAAGATATGAGCAAATTAAGACCAACACTCACGATTTTTTCAATGTAGAAAAATCAACATCTGTAGGGGTTCTGGCGGTTCCTATGGAATTTTCGACAGCTTATATCTCGAGAACGGTGCGTCCTAGGACAAAATTTCCGTACATAATTTTTGTAGCTTATGACTTGATCTAGAGGATGGAATTGGAAAATTCACAAATTTACGGTTATTTGGGCAAATTTTTGAAAAAAACAGGGAAATTTGTTTCTCTGGCGTAAATTGTATGAAATATTACATCGGCTTTGTAGGAAGGTCGATCTGAATTGTTGCTCTTGACAAGAATTCACATTGTGCAAGTTTTCATCACAGCCAATCACTGGCAAGGCTATAATTAAAATTATTTTCCCACACAAAGTGCCTTATCCATTAAATATGATATAATTATAACGGTGAATTTGTCCTTTCTCCTGCTCAATATTCTAGACCAAGTCATAAGCTACAAAATCGGTCTAAGTCACTTTCCTGTAGGACGCACAGTTTTTAAGATATGAGCAAATTAAGACCAACACTCACGATTTTTTCAATGTAGAAAAATCAACATCTGTAGGGGTTCTGGCGGTTCCTATGGAATTTTCGACAGCTTATATCTCGAGAACGGTGCGTCCTAGGACAAAATTTCCGTACATAATTTTTGTAGCTTATGACTTGATCTAGAGGATGGAATTGGAAAATTCACAAATTTACGGTTATTTGGGCAAATTTTTGAAAAAAACAGGGAAATTTGTTTCTCTGACGTAAATTGTATGAAATATTACATCGGCTTTGTAGGAAGGTCGATCTGAATTGTTGCTCTTGACAAGAATTCACATTGTGCAAGTTTTCATCACAGCCAATCACTGGCAAGGCTATAATTAAAATTATTTTCCCACACAAAGTGCCTTATCCATTAAATATGATATAATTATAACGGTGAATTTGTCCTTTCTCCTGCTCAATATTCTAGACCAAGTCATAAGCTACAAAATCGGTCTAAGTCACTTTCCTGTAGGATGCACAGTTTTTAAGATATGAGCAAATTAAGACCAACACTCACGATTTTTTCAATGTAGAAAAATCAACATCTGTAGGGGTTCTGGCGGTTCCTATGGAATTTTCGACAGCTTATATCTCGAGAACGGTGCGTCCTAGGACAAAATTTCCGTACATAATTTTTGTAGCTTATGACTTGATCTAGAGGATGGAATTGGAAAATTCACAAATTTACGGTTATTTGGGCAAATTTTTGAAAAAAACAGGGAAATTTGTTTCTCTGACGTAAATTGTATGAAATATTACATCGGCTTTGTAGGAAGGTCGATCTGAATTGTTGCTCTTGACAAGAATTCACATTGTGCAAGTTTTCATCACAGCCAATCACTGGCAAGGCTATAATTAAAATTATTTTCCCACACAAAGTGCCTTATCCATTAAATATGATATAATTATAACGGTGAATTTGTCCTTTCTCCTGCTCAATATTCTAGACCAAGTCATAAGCTACAAAATCGGTCTAAGTCACTTTCCTGTAGGACGCACAGTTTTTAAGATATGAGCAAATTAAGACCAACACTCACGATTTTTTCAATGTAGAAAAATCAACATCTGTAGGGGTTCTGGCGGTTCCTATGGAATTTTCGACAGCTTATATCTCGAGAACGGTGCGTCCTAGGACAAAATTTCCGTACATAATTTTTGTAGCTTATGACTTGATCTAGAGGATGGAATTGGAAAATTCACAAATTTACGGTTATTTGGGCAAATTTTTGAAAAAAACAGGGAAATTTGTTTCTCTGGCGTAAATTGTATGAAATATTACATCGGCTTTGTAGGAAGGTCGATCTGAATTGACAAGAATTGAACTTGACAAGAATTCACATTGTGCAACTTTTCATCACAGCCAATCACCGGCAAGGCTATAATTAAAATTATTTTCCCACACAAAGTGCCTTATCCATTAAATATGATATAATTATAACGGTGAATTTGTCCATTCTCCTGCTCAATATTCTAGACCAAGTCATAAGCTACAAAATCGGTCTAAGTCACTTTCCTGTAGGACGCACAGTTTTTGAGATATGAGCAAATTAAGACCAACACTCACGATTTTTTCAATGTAGAAAAATCAACATCTGTAGGGGTTCTGGCGGTTCCTATGGAATTTTCGACAGCTTATATCTCGAGAACGGTGCGTCCTAGGACAAAATTTCCGTACATAATTTTTGTAGCTTATGACTTGATCTAGAGGATGGAATTGGAAAATTCACAAATTTACGGTTATTTGGGCAAATTTTTGAAAAAAACAGGGAAATTTGTTTCTCTGACGTAAATTGTATGAAATATTACATCGGCTTTGTAGGAAGGTCGATCTGAATTGTTGCTCTTGACAAGAATTCACATTGTGCAAGTTTTCATCACAGCCAATCACTGGCAAGGCTATAATTAAAATTATTTTCCCACACAAAGTGCCTTATCCATTAAATATGATATAATTATAACGGTGAATTTGTCCTTTCTCCTGCTCAATATTCTAGACCAAGTCATAAGCTACAAAATCGGTCTAAGTCACTTTCCTGTAGGATGCACAGTTTTTAAGATATGAGCAAATTAAGACCAACACTCACGATTTTTTCAATGTAGAAAAATCAACATCTGTAGGGGTTCTGGCGGTTCCTATGGAATTTTCGACAGCTTATATCTCGAGAACGGTGCGTCCTAGGACAAAATTTCCGTACATAATTTTTGTAGCTTATGACTTGATCTAGAGGATGGAATTGGAAAATTCACAAATTTACTGTTATTTGGGCAAATTTTTGAAAAAAACAGGGAAATTTGTTTCTCTGACGTAAATTGTATGAAATATTACATCGGCTTTGTAGGAAGGTCGATCTGAATTGTTGCTCTTGACAAGAATTCACATTGTGCAAGTTTTCATCACAGCCAATCACTGGCAAGGCTATAATTAAAATTATTTTCCCACACAAAGTGCCTTATCCATTAAATATGATATAATTATAACGGTGAATTTGTCCTTTCTCCTGCTCAATATTCTAGACCAAGTCATAAGCTACAAAATCGGTCTAAGTCACTTTCCTGTAGGACGCACAGTTTTTAAGATATGAGCAAATTAAGACCAACACTCACGATTTTTTCAATGTAGAAAAATCAACATCTGTAGGGGTTCTGGCGGTTCCTATGGAATTTTCGACAGCTTATATCTCGAGAACGGTGCGTCCTAGGACAAAATTTCCGTACATAATTTTTGTAGCTTATGACTTGATCTAGAGGATGGAATTGGAAAATTCACAAATTTACGGTTATTTGGGCAAATTTTTGAAAAAAACAGGGAAATTTGTTTCTCTGACGTAAATTGTATGAAATATTACATCGGCTTTGTAGGAAGGTCGATCTGAATTGTTGCTCTTGACAAGAATTCACATTGTGCAAGTTTTCATCACAGCCAATCACTGGCAAGGCTATAATTAAAATTATTTTCCCACACAAAGTGCCTTATCCATTAAATATGATATAATTATAACGGTGAATTTGTCCTTTCTCCTGCTCAATATTCTAGACCAAGTCATAAGCTACAAAATCGGTCTAAGTCACTTTCCTGTAGGACGCACAGTTTTTAAGATATGAGCAAATTAAGACCAACACTCACGATTTTTTCAATGTAGAAAAATCAACATCTGTAGGGGTTCTGGCGGTTCCTATGGAATTTTCGACAGCTTATATCTCGAGAACGGTGCGTCCTAGGACAAAATTTCCGTACATAATTTTTGTAGCTTATGACTTGATCTAGAGGATGGAATTGGAAAATTCACAAATTTACGGTTATTTGGGCAAATTTTTGAAAAAAACAGGGAAATTTGTTTCTCTGGCGTAAATTGTATGAAATATTACATCGGCTTTGTAGGAAGGTCGATCTGAATTGTTGCTCTTGACAAGAATTCACATTGTGCAAGTTTTCATCACAGCCAATCACTGGCAAGGCTATAATTAAAATTATTTTCCCACACAAAGTGCCTTATCCATTAAATATGATATAATTATAACGGTGAATTTGTCCTTTCTCCTGCTCAATATTCTAGACCAAGTCATAAGCTACAAAATCGGTCTAAGTCACTTTCCTGTAGGACGCACAGTTTTTAAGATATGAGCAAATTAAGACCAACACTCACGATTTTTTCAATGTAGAAAAATCAACATCTGTAGGGGTTCTGGCGGTTCCTATGGAATTTTCGACAGCTTATATCTCGAGAACGGTGCGTCCTAGGACAAAATTTCCGTACATAATTTTTGTAGCTTATGACTTGATCTAGAGGATGGAATTGGAAAATTCACAAATTTACGGTTATTTGGGCAAATTTTTGAAAAAAACAGGGAAATTTGTTTCTCTGACGTAAATTGTATGAAATATTACATCGGCTTTGTAGGAAGGTCGATCTGAATTGTTGCTCTTGACAAGAATTCACATTGTGCAAGTTTTCATCACAGCCAATCACTGGCAAGGCTATAATTAAAATTATTTTCCCACACAAAGTGCCTTATCCATTAAATATGATATAATTATAACGGTGAATTTGTCCTTTCTCCTGCTCAATATTCTAGACCAAGTCATAAGCTACAAAATCGGTCTAAGTCACTTTCCTGTAGGACGCACAGTTTTTAAGATATGAGCAAATTAAGACCAACACTCACGATTTTTTCAATGTAGAAAAATCAACATCTGTAGGGGTTCTGGCGGTTCCTATGGAATTTTCGACAGCTTATATCTCGAGAACGGTGCGTCCTAGGACAAAATTTCCGTACATAATTTTTGTAGCTTATGACTTGATCTAGAGGATGGAATTGGAAAATTCACAAATTTACGGTTATTTGGGCAAATTTTTGAAAAAAACAGGGAAATTTGTTTCTCTGACGTAAATTGTATGAAATATTACATCGGCTTTGTAGGAAGGTCGATCTGAATTGTTGCTCTTGACAAGAATTCACATTGTGCAAGTTTTCATCACAGCCAATCACTGGCAAGGCTATAATTAAAATTATTTTCCCACACAAAGTGCCTTATCCATTAAATATGATATAATTATAACGGTGAATTTGTCCTTTCTCCTGCTCAATATTCTAGACCAAGTCATAAGCTACAAAATCGGTCTAAGTCACTTTCCTGTAGGACGCACAGTTTTTAAGATATGAGCAAATTAAGACCAACACTCACGATTTTTTCAATGTAGAAAAATCAACATCTGTAGGGGTTCTGGCGGTTCCTATGGAATTTTCGACAGCTTATATCTCGAGAACGGTGCGTCCTAGGACAAAATTTCCGTACATAATTTTTGTAGCTTATGACTTGATCTAGAGGATGGAATTGGAAAATTCACAAATTTACGGTTATTTGGGCAAATTTTTGAAAAAAACAGGGAAATTTGTTTCTCTGGCGTAAATTGTATGAAATATTACATCGGCTTTGTAGGAAGGTCGATCTGAATTGTTGCTCTTGACAAGAATTCACATTGTGCAAGTTTTCATCACAGCCAATCACTGGCAAGGCTATAATTAAAATTATTTTCCCACACAAAGTGCCTTATCCATTAAATATGATATAATTATAACGGTGAATTTGTCCTTTCTCCTGCTCAATATTCTAGACCAAGTCATAAGCTACAAAATCGGTCTAAGTCTCTTTCCTGTAGGACGCACAGTTTTTAAGATATGAGCAAATTAAGACCAACACTCACGATTTTTTCAATGTAGAAAAATCAACATCTGTAGGGGTTCTGGCGGTTCCTATGGAATTTTCGACAGCTTATATCTCGAGAACGGTGCGTCCTAGGACAAAATTTCCGTACATAATTTTTGTAGCTTATGACTTGATCTAGAGGATGGAATTGGAAAATTCACAAATTTACGGTTATTTGGGCAAATTTTTGAAAAAAACAGGGAAATTTGTTTCTCTGGCGTAAATTGTATGAAATATTACATCGGCTTTGTAGGAAGGTCGATCTGAATTGTTGCTCTTGACAAGAATTCACATTGTGCAAGTTTTCATCACAGCCAATCACTGGCAAGGCTATAATTAAAATTATTTTCCCACACAAAGTGCCTTATCCATTAAATATGATATAATTATAACGGTGAATTTGTCCTTTCTCCTGCTCAATATTCTAGACCAAGTCATAAGCTACAAAATCGGTCTAAGTCACTTTCCTGTAGGACGCACAGTTTTTAAGATATGAGCAAATTAAGACCAACACTCACGATTTTTTCAATGTAGAAAAATCAACATCTGTAGGGGTTCTGGCGGTTCCTATGGAATTTTCGACAGCTTATATCTCGAGAACGGTGCGTCCTAGGACAAAATTTCCGTACATAATTTTTGTAGCTTATGACTTGATCTAGAGGATGGAATTGGAAAATTCACAAATTTACGGTTATTTGGGCAAATTTTTGAAAAAAACAGGGAAATTTGTTTCTCTGGCGTAAATTGTATGAAATATTACATCGGCTTTGTAGGAAGGTCGATCTGAATTGTTGCTCTTGACAAGAATTCACATTGTGCAAGTTTTCATCACAGCCAATCACTGGCAAGGCTATAATTAAAATTATTTTCCCACACAAAGTGCCTTATCCATTAAATATGATATAATTATAACGGTGAATTTGTCCTTTCTCCTGCTCAATATTCTAGACCAAGTCATAAGCTACAAAATCGGTCTAAGTCACTTTCCTGTAGGACGCACAGTTTTTAAGATATGAGCAAATTAAGACCAACACTCACGATTTTTTCAATGTAGAAAAATCAACATCTGTAGGGGTTCTGGCGGTTCCTATGGAATTTTCGACAGCTTATATCTCGAGAACGGTGCGTCCTAGGACAAAATTTCCGTACATAATTTTTGTAGCTTATGACTTGATCTAGAGGATGGAATTGGAAAATTCACAAATTTACGGTTATTTGGGCAAATTTTTGAAAAAAACAGGGAAATTTGTTTCTCTGACGTAAATTGTATGAAATATTACATCGGCTTTGTAGGAAGGTCGATCTGAATTGTTGCTCTTGACAAGAATTCACATTGTGCAAGTTTTCATCACAGCCAATCACTGGCAAGGCTATAATTAAAATTATTTTCCCACACAAAGTGCCTTATCCATTAAATATGATATAATTATAACGGTGAATTTGTCCTTTCTCCTGCTCAATATTCTAGACCAAGTCATAAGCTACAAAATCGGTCTAAGTCACTTTCCTGTAGGACGCACAGTTTTTAAGATATGAGCAAATTAAGACCAACACTCACGATTTTTTCAATGTAGAAAAATCAACATCTGTAGGGGTTCTGGCGGTTCCTATGGAATTTTCGACAGCTTATATCTCGAGAACGGTGCGTCCTAGGACAAAATTTCCGTACATAATTTTTGTAGCTTATGACTTGATCTAGAGGATGGAATTGGAAAATTCACAAATTTACGGTTATTTGGGCAAATTTTTGAAAAAAACAGGGAAATTTGTTTCTCTGACGTAAATTGTATGAAATATTACATCGGCTTTGTAGGAAGGTCGATCTGAATTGTTGCTCTTGACAAGAATTCACATTGTGCAAGTTTTCATCACAGCCAATCACTGGCAAGGCTATAATTAAAATTATTTTCCCACACAAAGTGCCTTATCCATTAAATATGATATAATTATAACGGTGAATTTGTCCTTTCTCCTGCTCAATATTCTAGACCAAGTCATAAGCTACAAAATCGGTCTAAGTCACTTTCCTGTAGGACGCACAGTTTTTAAGATATGAGCAAATTAAGACCAACACTCACGATTTTTTCAATGTAGAAAAATCAACATCTGTAGGGGTTCTGGCGGTTCCTATGGAATTTTCGACAGCTTATATCTCGAGAACGGTGCGTCCTAGGACAAAATTTCCGTACATAATTTTTGTAGCTTATGACTTGATCTAGAGGATGGAATTGGAAAATTCACAAATTTACGGTTATTTGGGCAAATTTTTGAAAAAAACAGGGAAATTTGTTTCTCTGGCGTAAATTGTATGAAATATTACATCGGCTTTGTAGGAAGGTCGATCTGAATTGTTGCTCTTGACAAGAATTCACATTGTGCAAGTTTTCATCACAGCCAATCACTGGCAAGGCTATAATTAAAATTATTTTCCCACACAAAGTGCCTTATCCATTAAATATGATATAATTATAACGGTGAATTTGTCCTTTCTCCTGCTCAATATTCTAGACCAAGTCATAAGCTACAAAATCGGTCTAAGTCACTTTCCTGTAGGACGCACAGTTTTTAAGATATGAGCAAATTAAGACCAACACTCACGATTTTTTCAATGTAGAAAAATCAACATCTGTAGGGGTTCTGGCGGTTCCTATGGAATTTTCGACAGCTTATATCTCGAGAACGGTGCGTCCTAGGACAAAATTTCCGTACATAATTTTTGTAGCTTATGACTTGATCTAGAGGATGGAATTGGAAAATTCACAAATTTACGGTTATTTGGGCAAATTTTTGAAAAAAACAGGGAAATTTGTTTCTCTGGCGTAAATTGTATGAAATATTACATCGGCTTTGTAGGAAGGTCGATCTGAATTGTTGCTCTTGACAAGAATTCACATTGTGCAAGTTTTCATCACAGCCAATCACTGGCAAGGCTATAATTAAAATTATTTTCCCACACAAAGTGCCTTATCCATTAAATATGATATAATTATAACGGTGAATTTGTCCTTTCTCCTGCTCAATATTCTAGACCAAGTCATAAGCTACAAAATCGGTCTAAGTCACTTTCCTGTAGGACGCACAGTTTTTAAGATATGAGCAAATTAAGACCAACACTCACGATTTTTTCAATGTAGAAAAATCAACATCTGTAGGGGTTCTGGCGGTTCCTATGGAATTTTCGACAGCTTATATCTCGAGAACGGTGCGTCCTAGGACAAAATTTCCGTACATAATTTTTGTAGCTTATGACTTGATCTAGAGGATGGAATTGGAAAATTCACAAATTTACGGTTATTTGGGCAAATTTTTGAAAAAAACAGGGAAATTTGTTTCTCTGACGTAAATTGTATGAAATATTACATCGGCTTTGTAGGAAGGTCGATCTGAATTGTTGCTCTTGACAAGAATTCACATTGTGCAAGTTTTCATCACAGCCAATCACCGGCAAGGCTATAATTAAAATTATTTTCCCACACAAAGTGCCTTATAAATTAAATATGAAATCCTGCTCAATATTCTAGACCAAGTCATAAGCTACAAAATCGGTGTAAGTCACTTTCCTGTAGGACGCACAGTTTTTGAGATATGAGCAAATTAAGACCAACACTCACGATTTTTTCAATGTAGAAAAATCAACATCTGTAGGGGTTCTGGCGGTTCCTATGGAATTTTCGACAGCTTATATCTCGAGAACGGTGCGTCCTAGGACAAAATTTCCGTACATAATTTTTGTAGCTTATGACTTGATCTAGAGGATGGAATTGGAAAATTCACAAATTTACGGTTATTTGGGCAAATTTTTGAAAAAAAAACAGAGAAATTTGTTTCTCTGGCGTAAATTGTATGAAATATTACATCGGCTTTGTAGGAAGGTCGATCTGAATTGTTGCTCTTGACAAGAATTCACATTGTGCAAGTTTTCATCACAGCCAATCACCGGCAAGGCTATAATTAAAATTATTTTCCCACACAAAGTGCCTTATCCATTAAATATGATATAATTATAACGGTGAATTTGTCCTTTCTCCTGCTCACGGAGAGAGCAGGATTGTATGAAATATTACATCGGCTTTGTAGGAAGGTCGATCTGAATTGTTGCTCTTGACAAGAATTCACATTGTGCAAGTTTTCATCACAGCCAATCACCGGCAAGGCTATAATTAAAATTATTTTCCCACACAAAGTGCCTTATCCATTAAATATGATATAATTATAACGGTGAATTTGTCCTTTCTCCTGCTCAATATTCTAGACCAAGTCATAAGCTACAAAATCGGTCTAAGTCACTTTCCTGTAGGACGCACAGTTTTTGAGATATGAGCAAATTAAGACCAACACTCACGATTTTTTATGTAGAAAAATCAACATCTGTAGGGGTTCTGGCGGTTCCTATGGAATTTTCGACAGCTTATATCTCGAGAACGGTGCGTCCTAGGACAAAATTTCCGTACATAATTTTTGTAGCTTATGACTTGATCTAGAGGATGGAATTGGAAAATTCACAAATTTACGGTTAATTGGGCAAATTTTTGAAAGAAACAGGGAAATTTGTTTCTCTGGCGTAAATTGTATGAAATATTACATCGGCTTTGTAGGAAGGTCGATCTGAATTGTTGCTCTTGACAAGAATTCACATTGTGCAAGTTTTCATCACAGCCAATCACCGGCAAGGCTATAATTAAAATTATTTTCCCACACAAAGTGCCTTATAAATTAAATATGAAATCCTGCTCAATATTCTAGACCAAGTCATAAGCTACAAAATCGGTGTAAGTCACTTTCCTGTAGGACGCACAGTTTTTGAGATATGAGCAAATTAAGACCAACACTCACGATTTTTTCAATGTAGAAAAATCAACATCTGTAGGGGTTCTGGCGGTTCCTATGGAATTTTCGACAGCTTATATCTCGAGAACGGTGCGTCCTAGGACAAAATTTCCGTACATAATTTTTGTAGCTTATGACTTGATCTAGAGGATGGAATTGGAAAATTCACAAATTTACGGTTATTTGGGCAAATTTTTGAAAAAAAACAGAGAAATTTGTTTCTCTGGCGTAAATTGTATGAAATATTACATCGGCTTTGTAGGAAGGTCGATCTGAATTGTTGCTCTTGACAAGAATTCACATTGTGCAAGTTTTCATCACAGCCAATCACCGGCAAGGCTATAATTAAAATTATTTTCTCACACAAAGTGCCTTATAAATTAAATATGAAATCCTGCTCAATATTCTAGACCAAGTCATAAGCTACAAAATCGGTGTAAGTCACTTTCCTGTAGGACGCACAGTTTTTGAGATATGAGCAAATTAAGACCAACACTCACGATTTTTTCAATGTAGAAAAATCAACATCTGTAGGGGTTCTGGCGGTTCCTATGGAATTTTCGACAGCTTATATCTCGAGAACGGTGCGTCCTAGGACAAAATTTCCGTACATAATTTTTGTAGCTTATGACTTGATCTAGAGGATGGAATTGGAAAATTCACAAATTTACGGTTATTTGGGCAAATTTTTGAAAAAAAACAGAGAAATTTGTTTAACTGGCGTAAATTGTATGAAATATTACATCGGCTTTGTAGGAAGGTCGATCTGAATTGTTGCTCTTGACAAGAATTCACATTGTGCAAGTTTTCATCACAGCCAATCACCGGCAAGGCTATAATTAAAATTATTTTCCCACACAAAGTGCCTTATCCATTAAATATGATATAATTATAACGGTGAATTTGTCCTTTCTCCTGCTCAATATTCCAATTGTATGAAATATTACATCGGCTTTGTAGGAAGGTCGATCTGAATTGTTGCTCTTGACAAGAATTCACATTGTGCAAGTTTTCATCACAGCCAATCACCGGCAAGGCTATAATTAAAATTATTTTCCCACACAAAGTGCCTTATAAATTGAATATGAAATCCTGCTCAATATTCTAGACCAAGTCATAAGCTACAAAATCGGTGTAAGTCACTTTCCTGTAGGACGCACAGTTTTTGAGATATGAGCAAATTAAGACCAACACTCACGATTTTTTCAATGTAGAAAAATCAACATCTGTAGGGGTTCTGGCGGTTCCTATGGAATTTTCGACAGCTTATATCTCGAGAACGGTGCGTCCTAGGACAAAATTTCCGTACATAATTTTTGTAGCTTATGACTTGATCTAGAGGATGGAATTGGAAAATTCACAAATTTACGGTTATTTGGGCAATTTTTTGAAAAAAACAGGGAAATTTGTTTCTCTGGCGTAGATTGTATGAAATATTACATCGGCTTTGTAGGAAGGTCGATCTGAATTGTTGCTCTTGACAAGAATTCACATTGTGCAAGTTTTCATCACAGCCAATCACTGGCAAGGCTATAATTAAAATTATTTTCCCACACAAAGTGCCTTATCCATTAAATATGATATAATTATAACGGTGAATTTGTCCTTTCTCCTGCTCAATATTCTAGACCAAGTCATAAGCTACAAAATCGGTCTAAGTCACTTTCCTGTAGGACGCACAGTTTTTGAGATATTAGCAAATTAAGACCAACACTCACGATTTTTTCAATGTAGAAAAATCAACATCTGTAGGGGTTCTGGCGGTTCCTATGGAATTTTCGACAGCTTATATCTCGAGAACGGTGCGTCCTAGGACAAAATTTCCGCACATAATTTTTGTAGCTTATGACTTGATCTAGAGGATGGAATTGGAAAATTCACAAATTTACGGTTATTTGGGCAAATTTTTGAAAAAAACAGGGAAATTTGTTTCTCTGGCGTAAATTGTATGAAATATTACATCGGCTTTGTAGGAAGGTCGATCTGAATTGTTGCTCTTGACAAGAATTCACATTGGGCAAGTTTTCATCACAGCCAATCACTGGCAAGGCTATAATTAAAATTATTTTCCCACACAAAGTGCCTTATCCATTAAATATGATATAATTATAACGGTGAATTTGTCCTTTCTCCTGCTCAATATTCTAGACCAAGTCATAAGCTACAAAATCGGTCTAAGTCACTTTCCTGTAGGACGCACAGTTTTCGAGATATGAGCAAATTAAGACCAACACTCACGATTTTTTCAATGTAGAAAAATCAACATCTGTAGGGGTTCTGGCGGTTCCTATGGAATTTTCGACAGCTTATATCTCGAGAACGGTGCGTCCTAGGACAAAATTTCCGTACATAATTTTTGTAGCTTATGACTTGATCTAGAGGATGGAATTGGAAAATTCACAAATTTACGGTTATTTGGGCAAATTTTTGAAAAAAAAAGGGAAATTTGTTTCTCTGGCGTAAATTGTATGAAATATTACATCGGCTTTGTAGGAAGGTCGATCTGACTTGTTGCTCTTGACAAGAATTCACATTGGGCAAGTTTTCATCACAGCCAATCACTGGCAAGGCTATAATTAAAATTATTTTCCCACACAAAGTGCCTTATCCATTAAATATGATATAATTATAACGGTGAATTTGTCCTTTCTCCTGCTCAATATTCTAGACCAAGTGATAAGCTACAAAATCGGTCTAAGTCACTTTCCTGTAGGACGCACAGTTTTCGAGATATGAGCAAATTAAGACCAACACTCACGATTTTTTCAATGTAGAAAAATCAACATCTGTAGGGGTTCTGGCGGTTCCTATGGAATTTTCGACAGCTTATATCTCGAGAACGGTGCGTCCTAGGACAAAATTTCCGTACATAATTTTTGTAGCTTATGACTTGATCTAGAGGATGGAATTGGAAAATTCACAAATTTACGGTTATTTGGGCAAATTTTTGAAAAAAAAAAAGGGAAATTTGTTTCTCTGGCGTAAATTGTATGAAATATTACATCGGCTTTGTAGGAAGGTCGATCTGAATTGTTGCTCTTGACAAGAATTCACATTGTGCAACTTTTCATCACAGCCAATCACCGGCAAGGCTATAATTAAAATTATTTTCCCACACAAAGTGCCTTATCCATTAAATATGATATAATTATAACGGTGAATTTGTCCTTTCTCCTGCTCAATATTCCAATTGTATGAAATATTACATCGGCTTTGTAGGAAGGTCGATCTGAATTGTTGCTCTTGACAAGAATTCACATTGTGCAAGTTTTCATCACAGCCAATCACCGGCAAGGCTATAATTAAAATTATTTTCCCACACAAAGTGCCTTATCCATTAAATATGATATAATTATAACGGTGAATTTGTCCTTTCTCCTGCTCAATATTCTAGACCAAGTCATAAGCTACAAAATCGGTCTAAGTCACTTTCCTGTAGGACGCACAGTTTTTGAGATATGAGCAAATTAAGACCAACACTCACGATTTTTTATGTAGAAAAATCAACATCTGTAGGGGTTCTGGCGGTTCCTATGGAATTTTCGACAGCTTATATCTCGAGAACGGTGCGTCCTAGGACAAAATTTCCGTACATAATTTTTGTAGCTTATGACTTGATCTAGAGGATGGAATTGGAAAATTCACAAATTTACGGTTAATTGGGCAAATTTTTGAAAGAAACAGGGAAATTTGTTTCTCTGGCGTAAATTGTATGAAATATTACATCGGCTTTGTAGGAAGGTCGATCTGAATTGTTGCTCTTGACAAGAATTCACATTGTGCAAGTTTTCATCACAGCCAATCACCGGCAAGGCTATAATTAAAATTATTTTCCCACACAAAGTGCCTTATAAATTAAATATGAAATCCTGCTCAATATTCTAGACCAAGTCATAAGCTACAAAATCGGTGTAAGTCACTTTCCTGTAGGACGCACAGTTTTTGAGATATGAGCAAATTAAGACCAACACTCACGATTTTTTCAATGTAGAAAAATCAACATCTGTAGGGGTTCTGGCGGTTCCTATGGAATTTTCGACAGCTTATATCTCGAGAACGGTGCGTCCTAGGACAAAATTTCCGTACATAATTTTTGTAGCTTATGACTTGATCTAGAGGATGGAATTGGAAAATTCACAAATTTACGGTTAATTGGGCAAATTTTTGAAAGAAACAGGGAAATTTGTTTCTCTGGCGTAAATTGTATGAAATATTACATCGGCTTTGTAGGAAGGTCGATCTGAATTGTTGCTCTTGACAAGAATTCACATTGTGCAAGTTTTCATCACAGCCAATCACCGGCAAGGCTATAATTAAAATTATTTTCCCACACAAAGTGCCTTATCCATTAAATATGATATAATTATAACGGTGAATTTGTCCTTTCTCCTGCTCAATATTCCAATTGTATGAAATATTACATCGGCTTTGTAGGAAGGTCGATCTGAATTGTTGCTCTTGACAAGAATTCACATTGTGCAAGTTTTCATCACAGCCAATCACCGGCAAGGCTATAATTAAAATTATTTTCCCACACAAAGTGCCTTATAAATTGAATATGAAATCCTGCTAAATATTCTAGACCAAGTCATAAGCTACAAAATCGGTGTAAGTCACTTTCCTGTAGGACGCACAGTTTTTGAGATATGAGCAAATTAAGACCAACACTCACGATTTTTTCAATGTAGAAAAATCAACATCTGTAGGGGTTCTGGCGGTTCCTATGGAATTTTCGACAGCTTATATCTCGAGAACGGTGCGTCCTAGGACAAAATTTGCGTACATAATTTTTGTAGCTTATGACTTGATCTAGAGGATGGAATTGGAAAATTCACAAATTTACGGTTATTTGGGCAATTTTTTGAAAAAAACAGGGAAATTTGTTTCTCTGGCGTAGATTGTATGAAATATTACATCGGCTTTGTAGGAAGGTCGATCTGAATTGTTGCTCTTGACAAGAATTCACATTGTGCAAGTTTTTATCACAGCCAATCACTGGCAAGGCTATAATTAAAATTATTTTCCCACACAAAGTGCCTTATCCATTAAATATGATATAATTATAACGGTGAATTTGTCCTTTCTCCTGCTCAATATTCTAGACCAAGTCATAAGCTACAAAATCGGTCTAAGTCACTTTCCTGTAGGACGCACAGTTTTTGAGATATGAGCAAATTAAGACCAACACTCACGATTTTTTCAATGTAGAAAAATCAACATCTGTAGGGGTTCTGGCGGTTCCTATGGAATTTTCGAGAGCTTATATCTCGAGAACGGTGCGTCCTAGGACAAAATTTCCGCACATAATTTTTGTAGCTTATGACTTGATCTAGAGGATGGAATTGGAAAATTCACACATTTACGGTTATTTGGGCAAATTTTTGAAAAAAACAGGGAAATTTGTTTCTCTGGCGTAAATTGTATGAAATATTACATCGGCTTTGTAGGAAGGTCGATCTGAATTGTTGCTCTTGACAAGAATTCACATTGTGCAAGTTTTCATCACAGCCAATCACTGGCAAGGCTATAATTAAAATTATTTTCCCACACAAAGTGCCTTATCCATTAAATATGATATAATTATAACGGTGAATTTGTCCTTTCTCCTGCTCAATATTCTAGACCAAGTCATAAGCTACAAAATCGGTCTAAGTCACTTTCCTGTAGGACGCACAGTTTTCGAGATATGAGCAAATTAAGACCAACACTCACGATTTTTTCAATGTAGAAAAATCAACATCTGTAGGGGTTCTGGCGGTTCCTATGGAATTTTCGACAGCTTATATCTCGAGAACGGTGCGTCCTAGGACAAAATTTCCGCACATAATTTTTGTAGCTTATGACTTGATCTAGAGGATGGAATTGGAAAATTCACAAATTTACGGTTATTTGGGCAAATTTTTGAAAAAAACAGGGAAATTTGTTTCTCTGGCGTAAATTGTATGAAATATTACATCGGCTTTGTAGGAAGGTCGATCTGAATTGTTGCTCTTGACAAGAATTCACATTGGGCAAGTTTTCATCACAGCCAATCACTGGCAAGGCTATAATTAAAATTATTTTCCCACACAAAGTGCCTTATCCATTAAATATGATATAATTATAACGGTGAATTTGTCCTTTCTCCTGCTCAATATTCTAGACCAAGTCATAAGCTACAAAATCGGTCTAAGTCACTTTCCTGTAGGACGCACAGTTTTCGAGATATGAGCAAATTAAGACCAACACTCACGATTTTTTCAATGTAGAAAAATCAACATCTGTAGGGGTTCTGGCGGTTCCTATGGAATTTTCGACAGCTTATATCTCGAGAACGGTGCGTCCTAGGACAAAATTTCCGTACATAATTTTTGTAGCTTATGACTTGATCTAGAGGATGGAATTGGAAAATTCACAAATTTACGGTTATTTGGGCAAATTTTTGAAAAAAAAAAGGGAAATTTGTTTCTCTGGCGTAAATTGTATGAAATATTACATCGGCTTTGTAGGAAGGTCGATCTGAATTGTTGCTCTTGACAAGAATTCACATTGTGCAAGTTTTCATCACAGCCAATCACCGGCAAGGCTATAATTAAAATTATTTTCCCACACAAAGTGCCTTATCCATTAAATATGATATAATTATAACGGTGAATTTGTCCTTTCTCCTGCTCAATATTCTAGACCAAGTCATAAGCTACAAAATCGGTCTAAGTCACTTTCCTGTAGGACGCACAGTTTTTGAGATATGAGCAAATTAAGACCAACACTCACGATTTTTTATGTAGAAAAATCAACATCTGTAGGGGTTCTGGCGGTTCCTATGGAATTTTCGACAGCTTATATCTCGAGAACGGTGCGTCCTAGGACAAAATTTCCGTACATAATTTTTGCAGCTTATGACTTGATCTAGAGGATGGAATTGGAAAATTCACAAATTTACGGTTAATTGGGCAAATTTTTGAAAGAAACCGGGAAATTTGTTTCTCTGGCGTAAATTGTATGAAATATTACATCGGCTTTGTAGGAAGGTCGATCTGAATTGTTGCTCTTGACAAGAATTCACATTGTGCAAGTTTTCATCACAGCCAATCACCGGCAAGGCTATAATTAAAATTATTTTCCCACACAAAGTGCCTTATAAATTAAATATGAAATCCTGCTCAATATTCTAGACCAAGTCATAAGCTACAAAATCGGTCTAAGTCACTTTCCTGTAGGACGCACAGTTTTTGAGATATGAGCAAATTAAGACCAACACTCACGATTTTTTATGTAGACAAATCAACATCTGTAGGGGTTCTGGCGGTTCCTATGGAATTTTCGACAGCTTATATCTCGAGAACGGTGCGTCCTAGGACAAAATTTCCGTACATAATTTTTGTAGCTTATGACTTGATCTAGAGGATGGAATTGGAAAATTCACAAATTTACGGTTAATTGGGCAAATTTTTGAAAGAAACAGGGAAATTTGTTTCTCTGGCGTAAATTGTATGAAATATTACATCGGCTTTGTAGGAAGGTCGATCTGAATTGTTGCTCTTGACAAGAATTCACATTGTGCAAGTTTTCATCACAGCCAATCACCGGCAAGGCTATAATTAAAATTATTTTCCCACACAAAGTGCCTTATAAATTAAATATGAAATCCTGCTCAATATTCTAGACCAAGTCATAAGCTACAAAATCGGTCTAAGTCACTTTCCTGTAGGACGCACAGTTTTTGAGATATGAGCAAATTAAGACCAACACTCACGATTTTTTATGTAGAAAAATCAACATCTGTAGGGGTTCTGGCGGTTCCTATGGAATTTTCGACAGCTTATATCTCGAGAACGGTGCGTCCTAGGACAAAATTTCCGTACATAATTTTTGTAGCTTATGACTTGATCTAGAGGATGGAATTGGAAAATTCACAAATTTACGGTTAATTGGGCAAATTTTTGAAAGAAACAGGGAAATTTGTTTCTCTGGCGTAAATTGTATGAAATATTACATCGGCTTTGTAGGAAGGTCGATCTGAATTGTTGCTCTTGACAAGAATTCACATTGTGCAAGTTTTCATCACAGCCAATCACCGGCAAGGCTATAATTAAAATTATTTTCCCACACAAAGTGCCTTATAAATTAAATATGAAATCCTGCTCAATATTCTAGACCAAGTCATAAGCTACAAAATCGGTGTAAGTCACTTTCCTGTAGGACGCACAGTTTTTGAGATATGAGCAAATTAAGACCAACACTCACGATTTTTTCAATGTAGAAAAATCAACATCTGTAGGGGTTCTGGCGGTTCCTATGGAATTTTCGACAGCTTATATCTCGAGAACGGTGCGTCCTAGGACAAAATTTCCGTACATAATTTTTGTAGCTTATGACTTGATCTAGAGGATGGAATTGGAAAATTCACAAATTTACGGTTATTTGGGCAAATTTTTGAAAAAAAAAACGGAAATTTGTTTCTCTGGCGTAAATTGCATGAAATATTACATCGGCTTTGTAGGAAGGTCGATCTGAATTGTTGCTCTTGACAAGAATTTACATTGTGCAAGTTTTCATCACAGCCAATCACCGGCAAGGCTATAATTAAAATTATTTTCCCACACAAAGTGCCTTATCCATTTAATATGATATAATTATAACGGTGAATTTGTCCTTTCTCCTGCTCAATATTCTAGACCAAGTCATAAGCTACAAAATCGGTCTAAGTCACTTTCCTGTAGGACGCACAGTTTTTGAGATATGAGCAAATTAAGACCAATACTCACGATTTTTTCAATGTAGAAAAATCAACATCTGTAGGGGTTCTGGCGGTTCCTATGGAATTTTCGACAGCTTATATCTCGAGAACGGTGCGTCCTAGGACAAAATTTCGGTACATAATTTTTGTAGCTTATGACTTGATCTAGAGGATGGAATTGGAAAATTCACAAATTTACGGTTATTTGGGCAAATTTTTGAAAAAAAAACGGAAATTTGTTTCTCTGGCGTAAATTGTATGAAATATTACATCGGCTTTGTAGGAAGGTCGATCTGAATTGTTGCTCTTGACAAGAATTCACATTGTGCAAGTTTTCATCACAGCCAATCACCGGCAAGGCTATAATTAAAATTATTTTCCCACACAAAGTGCCTTATCCATTTAATATGATATAATTATAACGGTGAATTTGTCCTTTCTCCTGCTCAATATTCTAGACCAAGTCATAAGCTACAAAATCGGTCTAAGTCACTTTCCTGTAGGACGCACAGTTTTTGAGATATGAGCAAATTAAGACCAACACTCACGATTTTTCAATGTAGAAAAATCAACATCTGTAGGGGTTCTGGCGGTTCCTATGGAATTTTCGACAGCTTATATCTCGAGAACGGTGCGTCCTAGGACAAAATTTCCGTGCATAATTTTTGTAGCTTATGACTTGATCTAGAGGATGGAATTGGAAAATTCACAAATTTACGGTTATTTGGGCAAATTTTTGAAAAAAACAGGGAAATTTGTTTCTCTGGCGTAAATTGTATGAAATATTACATCGGCTTTGTAGGAAGGTCGATCTGAATTGTTGCTCTTGACAAGAATTCACATTGTGCAAATTTTCATCACAGCCAATCACTGGCAAGGCTATAATTAAAATTATTTTCCCAAACAAAGCTGATTTGTTGTCCGAGGCTATTTACCGAAAATTTCTGTCATCTATTTCGCAGCTCATCTCATCACATGTATTAGAGTTACCTTCTTTAAAACTATGGTTTTCAGTAGGTAAAAACTGATCTAAGTCTGGCTAGCAACCGGCTTCTGGGTTAGAGTTTACTTGAGCTAACTTTCGATACTGAAACTCTGTGGGATTTGTGCAATAATTGTGGATTTCTTAAATCGAATAGTTACGATTGGGCACTGCACTACTGTTCATTATTTAATTAATTTGGAATTAATTTAGTTATTTAAAAAAATTTGGAATTAAAACCTTTTAAAGGAGTTATTCATAAATGGCTTTGTTCGTACCTAAAAAACAGGCAACAGATAGTTAAGGTTGGTAATAGGTCTGGTGAGTATCGTCTGTTAAGTAATGGCTTGCTCCAAGGATCAGTGCTGGGACCTCTGTTGTTACTGATTTACTTGAACTCGCTTTTTGATCTTAATTTGAACGGAAGATCCACTGCCTGTGCGGATGACATTGCCTTCACTTATAGTAATGAGACAGATTTTGATTGCATTGTGAATCTTTTAGACGACCTACAAACGTTAAGGTGTTGGTTTGCTGCGCATAAACTTATTATTAGTGATAAAACTAAACTTATTTCATTCAAAACATCAAATATTGTCTTTGAAGACTTTAATGTATATTTTCACGCTCATGATTGTAAAAAGTTTTGTTTACCTGTTCATAAGTGTGGCGATAATAAATATATATATAACCGTCCTTGTTCTGCTAATGTCTTTAATATTGAAACAGTTTATCACTATAAATACCTCGGAGTATTAATAGAGAACAATTTAAGCTTGAAAGATCATATCCGATCAATCAATCAATACTGCTCATCAAAAGTTCTGCCTTGCCCGCTCTAAGATGCAGTATGGCATCACAAGCTGGGTTGGTGCTTATTTCAGCTCCCTACGACCTCTGTTGATAGCTCAGAAACATTATTTGTAATAAAAATCGTTTTCAACATAGCTGGCCTCTTTTTAGAGACCTTTTCCCCTGAGACACCTTTCCGTATTCAAAGTACTAAGGGAATTCTTTAAACAAAGTGACAACTACCCCAATAGAATCTCTCAGTTATAGAACTTACGTATTAACAGCTGCATCTTGTAAATGTGCCAATCGTTTTCAAAAAACCCATTTTTCTCAGTTCTACACTGTAACAGCTCCTACAATTTTCAATAAGTAACCATTCACTAAAGAACAACTTATAATTTGAATTTATTCTTAAAAAAAATTAGAGATTGGTTATTCTCGATCGATTATGCTACTGTTGAATTTTTCCTGAGAAGTTTATTTTAATCATCAGCATTTAAATTCTCATGTCATATAAGTAACGTCATTTCTAAATAAAACGTACCTTATCTTTTTTTCCGCATATTATTTTCCATCTTATTTTTTTAGTTATATATTATTTCATGAAGTTAAATTGATTCAAGCATTTTCTTTGTAATTCATTTATCGAAGCAACATTCTGCATTAACTTTTAAGTTACTGAATGTTTTCTATTATTTCTATTTATATAATACATTTTTTTGTAACTATCTATAAGTTTTGAAAAAAGTAAATAAAATAAATAAATAAGTATGTTTATATAATACTTTTTTTTGTAACTATCTATAAGTTTTGAAAAAGTAAATAAAATAAATAAATAAGTAAAAAAGATATATTTTTTGAGTTTGGTTTGTGTTACGGGTATTACCACTAGATACGTCCATTGGGATAGGGGAAGGGCGTAATTCGATAGCTGGTTTATGAGCGAATACGTTTTGGTTTTGACTGTGAATAAGGGGCAAGCGATTACTGTTTGGTCTAAAAAGGTATGGGTTTTCACGGTGTTGTTGGTAATTATTATTGTTTACATTTGGAAAATAAGAATTGACTCCTCTAGAGTTGAGGTTATTTGGCATCTGCACAAAAGAATTCAAATTTTGACTCAATGGTTGTCGATTTTGTGTTGTATGCTGCGAAAATGGTGGTCGAAATGTTCGTGTATTATATTCAAAGTGTCGCATGTAATACGAATTTTGTTCTTTGATGCAGATATTGAAAGCTTTCTGAATATTATTAGGTTTCATAGCCCCTAACAGTCGACCCCAAGGGTTCTTTTAAACCAACCAAAAATACATTTAAGGATATCTCTGAATAAAGCCCACTTTTAGCCAAGATAACATGATCTCTCTCATGTATACGCAGATGATTATTGAGGGTTGATACCATTGCAACTATCATCATCATCATCTTCTGACCCGCATGATCCACTAAAGGGGTCGCGGGGGTAAAACATACAAGATCCTCCGCCATCGTCTCTAATTCATCAGAGGTTATGCCTATACTTGATCCATCCAACTCATCCTGGTTCTGCCAATTGATCGCCTACCTGATGAAATCGCATTCCAGACTTGCCTCTGAAGTCGTTCAGTTAGAATAAAAATTCTCCACGGTGTCTGAAGATTGTCTTAGGAAATGCAGATCCCTAATTATTGAGGCCTCGTTTCTCTTGTCAGATCAATGCAATATGAGTTTGGTTTTGATTTGTTTACAATCCAATTGCGTTCGAAACATAACTGCTGATCCTCCATATTTGGGGCTTTTAATATTAATACGTTCTCACTAATACTATCAACACAGTATGGCATATATCTGTATGAAGATATTTTATTATATTATATATATATAACCGCTCGTCATATGCACTTATAATTAAAAAAAAAACAAGGTGAAGAAGGAGATGGTTTGCTATAATGAATATAATAAATCAAACTTATCGACATACATGTACTAATACTTTCGTAGGAGGATCGTTTCTGGTTATATGTACAGTTGATAGCGATGGCAGCTTCTATATAGATGGTACAGTTGATCTTGTGGTGATTGGGGCTTCGAAAAGTTCCTCAGGGACGATGAATTAAAATTCGCCACTCTTGAGGTGTGTCCTGGTCTGTTGGTATAAATTCACTATACACCGATATGCATTCGACGCGAGGAGCACGCACTACTCCTTCAAAGTCAATCAGTTTATTATTGCAATATGCTTTGCACTATTAGTATGAATTTGCAACTATGTTTATTTCACTTTTTCTTGTATTTTTTTGTTTTACATTTCTAACTTTACTTATTTAGTACAAATTAACTTTTCAAATTTCTTATCATACGTTCAACATGATGTTCAAAAATCGACTGACTGTATTTAGTATTACACTTAGTATTAGATCTAACATTGGCCTCGTATTCTTATCGTCGGCTAGAAGCACAGCTATTCCGTGAGCGTTGTTTACAACATTTTTTTTTTCGACACAAAGTCAAGTCAGTTACTTCTTAGTTTTACTTTGAACTTTGATTAGTATCAATCGTTGTCAATCGTGTTGTGTTGATGGGGTTACACGCACAATTAATAGCTCCTAGTGGAATTTATAATTGCCTGTCATAGTAAAGTATTAACTTTTGTGTTCTTAAAATTATTAATTGTCTCTAGTCTCTTTAATCATTTTGTGTTAAAATAAAATGTAATTTAAAATACGATGGACAAGAATTTTAAAAACAATGCTCCAATTGCAAAAATTACGTTTACGCAAATTGCACGAAAATTGAGATCAGAGACATTGAAACTCACGAGCGCAATGGCTACAAATGCAGTACTTGAAGGAGAAACTTCTGAGAGGAAAAGCCATCACCTTCCACTTCAAAGATTTTCCGAACATTAACAAATAGTGCTGCTTTAAACTCATCGCTAACAACCCTAACGTCAATAATTCGGGTGTAGAGATAGTTACAATTCAAATGGTATATACGTAGATACAAAAAAAAATACCCCGTAATTCATCGACCTAAAAAATGTTGTCACACATGCGGTGACAAAAATCAAATCTCTTGAGGACATTTATACATCTCTTAACAAAAAGGTTGACATCTCAGAGTTAAAACTGCATTCATTGGAGCAAAGATATAAGCGATGCTCTGTGAACATCATTGGTTTATCGAATGTCAAAGAAAGAGTAGGATCCCTTGAAAGACAACTTGTTTGCAAGGAATTAAATGCAAAAACACCTCTCAACATCGTGTGTGTAAAATATTCATCTCTCTTGCCCATAAAATCATCTTCGTCAAGTGTTTTTAATAGGTATGTTTTCTTGCAAGCTTGTTTTTTGCAAACTTAAATTATAAGTACACAAAAAACTATCTTCGGCGCTTAATAATGCATCATAAAATCTTGGCAGCGCCGACGACATTTATAACCTTTGCTAAGCAGTCAGGGGTGTAGTCGTGGAAGGTGATGGTTGATCTTTGATGGTCATAATCTTCGTTTTGTGACTGTGTAGCGTGACCATCACTTTAAAAGCAAAAACACTTAATAATTATTATAAAATGAAAAAATGTTCATCAAATGAAAAGAATCGTTTACGAAACCTTAACGGAATGTATAGCAGAGAGATACCAAAAATTGCATACTTATGGATGCCAAAACAATTAAAAATGATCTAATACATCAACCCCACCTGCAAATGTAAGCCACATACAGCAACCTAAGCAATGAATGAATAAATTCAGGAATGAACACACAGAAAATAATGTTTGGAAGCATTGTTTTTATCCCCGTTTATTTTATAAGCGGCGATAGATATGAGTAACTTAAGCGCATAAAGGATTTGTTGTTAGTGTATTTTACATGCAAATTGAAAATTAAGCGTATATACGCTTGCAAAAGAACACAGCTAATGATTAGGAATGCGAGGGAGAGATCGTGATAGGCATAAATGGTAAAACAGTGTTCTGTGTAAACATGTGTATAGATATGTATCTAAAAGCATACCGTCGTTGGTCGAGCTGGACAAACTCTTTTACTTCTCCGAAATTTGAAATGTCGATCGTGCTATTCTGTGCTATGTGGTGTACAGAAGGTTTCTTGGTCTACAGCACATATTTTGTTACGTATATGATATGTCATATAATAAGGGGCTTATTAATTACACAAACCTTTCAAATGCTCTCCCCACTGAAAATCTATTACATTTTTTGTATGACAGAAGTAACTACTGTCACTTCTATCATATGTTTTTGACTTTTCACTTTATTTGGAAACCATGTACTATTTAACAACAGACCCGGCTGGAGAGAATACAAAGTTTTAATTATTATTTTGTAGTGAATTAACAGATATGTGATGGCGTTTTCACTAAGCAGACCTTTATCTGTTGTAATTCTTGATGAAATTGGTTTAGAAGGATTGGATGGAATTACTATTTCAGGTAAGTTTAGCTTTTTTTTATAAAAATGTAAATCACATCTCACCTCCTTCAGGATTATGGATTCGTCTCTCTGATACACTTCAGATCCCTCTACCACTGCTGGACAGTTTTCAAAATCAAGTATGGAATGTTGTCCTTCAGGCCAAGAATTACTTAGAATTTTATTTATTACCTGAACCAAGGGAGAAGTTAAAAGTTTGGAACAGGTTTGACGTTACTGATCCAGAATATGGCCTGCCGTACAATCTGGTAAGCAAAATTGCTAAGATAGTTTATTTTCGTTTCTATATTCTATTTGAACAATTTACAGGATGAATGTCCTTTTACATTGTACAAATTTGTACCAATAAGTGATGGCGAGGTAACAGGCTCGTGCGAGTCTTATACTGTTCGCAAACCGATTGCTACAGACGAAATAGTCAAGATAACTTTCAAAGAAGTTGAAGACAAATGGGGAGATGCATTTGTAATCGTAGGTAGCCAAAAACTACGCTACAATTGCCTAGTTCCTACGAACATGATCTTACCCTCTGACATGACCTTAATTCATTTCTGCGTGTTGGAGTATATTGGCCGGGCGAGGAAAAATGGTGTACACTCAGCAGGAAAGTTTTCAGTCCTGCATTGTTGCAAAGATTCGGCCATAGCTTTTTACGTAAAGCAAGTAAATTGAATTGTGCTGTATTCTTATGCTCAACTGAAATCATTTATTACAGAAACAAACTGGTGCGACTTGGGTTGATTACAAAACAACCATATACTGAGAAACGATCCGATCGGTTAGTAAGTTCAAGTTTGTTGACTTTAACACGTTTTCACTCTCAAAACAAAACCGTCTTCGTTGTCATCATCGAGAAAATCTTTTTTGCTCTGAAGAACACAATCAACTATCAAATGCCGTTGGTGAAGTTGAAGAGTTTGTTTCCCCAGGAAAACCAATCAATGGTTAAAAAGATATTGCTTACCCATATATTCCGGAAGTTTTTTGAAACACGCGTGAGTATACACATTTGACTATTACAATAGCAAATAAAAACCGCCTTGCATTTTTTCATTCAATCAGAGCATTCGATTTAAAGACCTGCCCGAGGCAAATCGAACTCATAAATCACACCCGGACAGAGAAATTGTGTGCGTTAAACTTAAAAATCCAAACTTATCGGAAGACGAACTCTTTAACGACCAAGAAGAGATATTTGAAAAAGATACAAACGGTTGGTGGGAATAATATAATTAAGAATATGTATTCTATGCAAAATCAAATATTCTTTAATATTTGCAGATTTTTACGACTACAAGCATGCTTATGTCGACATGCCATTGCGGGAAGAAATACATCGGGCAGTCGAAAAGCACGGCAGTATGGGCTGCAGTCAATCGCAACTGTGCACAGTATTGTCAATGAATCGTTTAAGTGTGCGACAAATTTTGAAAAAAGCTGTACAAGACAAAACTGTTACCTCGTACCGAAAAGACATGGGTCGACAAAGAACAAATATGTAAGTCCATACGTTTTCTTTAGAAATGTACACATAATAGGCTCATACCCTTAACGTACATGTCCTCAGTCAAAGTGTTGATTTTGCGTTCTATTTCGATAATTTTAACACAGGCGTCTGGCTAGACTTATGTCGCTATCCAATCTTCTCCTTCAGATGCCATGGGCAAAGATCACACATTTTGCTCTTGAGACCAAAGGCGTTTGACGTGATCTCTATTCTGCATTTGATATCGATACAAATGTTATTAGTATTATTGTGGATGAAGCAAAAATTACTTAGATTCTACTCCCCGGCATTGACTTTCTCCGACCTCCGCTGCTGCGGTTAGGCCGACCACCATTATTAAAGTCCAGTATCGATATATATCGTCTATCTCCAGATTAGGTGGATCATTCTGACAGACGGAGGTATTTTAGTCCTTGTCGACGCAAGAGACGTCCAACCTACAGAGTTTCTGGGAGACTTCCTCGGCAAATATCGTATCAGTCCGAGGCAATTGTAACCTTCCGACGCCAAAACGTGGTTTTCTTCGTCTTTTCCGTTGTTCTCTCAATATACGTGTTCTTCACTGGCTCCTTCCGGACACCAAAAATTCTACAGTTGTGTTTGACATCGACCGCGATGTCATCAGTCGGTTGACGGTTGACTGCAGGCTACAGTGAAATTCCGCCCTGTGATAAAGTCTATCAGTCTGAGTGGGTTATCCAATGTAGTGTCGTGCAAGGTGTTCCAAATTAGGTTCTGTTTCTAGCCAACATGGGCCAATCCACGGTAGGCCTTTATACAGCCAAAGTTGTCAAAGTTTATAATAAAAATTAAATTTTAGAATATTTAGATATAATAGTACTGAAAACAGGAAAATATATAACGTGACTGCACTTCATCGGGTCCTCCCGACACTGTCGGTTCGTTCGCAAATCACCACTGTTGATGTTATTGATCACCTATATCCAGTTTAAAACTTGTTTCTCCTGATTTTGTGCCCGTGGTAGACTCGCCTCCTTTCTTGCTTATTCAGCGGTTCTTTTGGGGCCCGGAATACTCCTCTGTCCTGGGACCCAGCCTAGACTAAGGTTACATCAGTCCGCTATCTACCTCAGAGGTATGCGGCATTGTTTGCCCATCTTGGAGTTAATCGATGGTGTTTCCAGAGCCTTATACCCGCCTTCCTCTGACTTGGAGCCTTCATTGAGATTTCCGTGGCAGTCAAATTGCACGCCTTTTCTTCATCCCACTCTACGTCTGTGCGGATAGGTTAGGTTAGGTCGGTGGGTAGACGTGGTGGTCCCACGTCGCACTTAGGTGCAGTTGGGCCCATTGTGCAGCCCATGGGATGTAACCATTCCGGTCTCACTCGTGTCCTACAGCTGTTGTTATGCTTGTCCGTTCCGACATCCAGTGATGCTTATAAACTTGAAAATGGATTTTAGAGGGATATCTCCCATTTCACAGTGATCATGCAAGAAAAATTATCTCCGTGTTCTTTTACTCAATAGGAAGATACTGGGGCATCGACAAAGATAGGATGGGAAGTGTCCTCAATTTCCTCTTCGTCCCGCAGCCTTTGTACATGGTGTCCAGGTTAAGTCCCATTTTTTGTTCATGGTATCTCAGGTGAGTATGGCCTGTTACCGCTCTGACTACCATCCGCCGCAGCCTCTTGCTGCATTGAAGAAGTATGTCAGTCTCCGTGCTGCTGAACTTTGGCCATTACGTTCGAGTGGTCTCACATGTGGGAGAACTCCACCTTTCATTAGCTAACTCCATGATTTTGTTATCCACTTTCTTCTTGATATCAGGTAGATGGAATTGCCTGGGATGGGTTAGTTTCGGCTCCTTTCCTGCCACGTTTATCTGCTACCTCATTGCTGGTTATGTCCCTATGACCTGGGACCCAGCATAGAGTTATCGAATGCTACTCACCCTAGGGATTATTGTTTTCTCTTATATTTTGAAGTATAAGGTGTTATGTAGTCCAAATGTTTAGGAATCTTCGAGTTATGAAGTAGCTCTATATGCCAGCCGATGTGGGATTTTCCCCATTGCTTACATTCCCTTCTCGCCTTATTACCGCATGCATAGCAATAAGATTCCGTGTATTATGTCCATGGGACGGTGATTTAATTTTTCAACAAATAAGAAATGTCTTAAAATGATTGTTACTTTTCTTAACTTTCTTTCTTCTTATATAGGATAGTGGCTGCTAACTGTTCAAATTCCGTTAAAAAGGTTAAAGAAGAAAACATCAATATTGCGAAAAATCTTAAATGCAACGATGAACCGGTAGGTTCCTATTACTTATTCACAATTGTTTTTAAACACAAATTCTTTTTTCGTTACATTTCTGAAGAAAATTCCGCCAGACGAAGATCCTCCTTTGAAGGACATAGTGGAGATCACGGCATCAATCAAAGAAACTGAACTGAATGTGAATCAAAGTGAAAAGGATGAAACGGCAAAACAAATCGAACGCAAAAGGAAAGTCGTTAAGTTTATCAATGAGAGGTGCATCATGCAAGTTCCAATGATACGTCAAGAAATAATCAAAAGCGAAGTCAAAGCCGGATACAAAGATGAAATTTGCAATAAGTCACTGTTTCGTACAATAGCACGTTTGAAGAGTGCTGGTATAGTGAATATGTTTGAAATTGCACTAAGAAGTGGGGAACACGCACGTTTATATCGTTACGTAGCCCATCCCAAAATTGATAAAGACCATAGAGTCTTACATCAGGAAACGTTGAAGTTAAAGAATGCTTTATTCCTTTATTTGGAGGAGAGGAAATTCCGTAACGCCCCTGTTCGACTAGGAGAGTCGCCAAAGCCTAAAACCACTCATATAGGTCTTATACCACCGGGACCGCATAAGTCACCGAAATTCTTGACCGCTCGTTTTCTACACGAATTTATGTTCTACACACTGTTCGAATTGGCTCATTATGAGCAGCCATTACAATTGTCAGAAGAACTTCTGAGTAAGTGGCTTCAAGCCGAACCGAATGTCAATCAAAGCGAACTGTACACCAGTATGGTTGATGAGCATATCACGCCATACAGAGATGAGATAAATTGGAAAACATTCATATCACCTCTTCCACCGTCTGAAAGTAAACCGTTTGGCTGGATTTCACTGCCGGACCTTGTCGAGCGGATGCCTTTATCCTTCCTCAAACGGATCATCCACGTTCCGCCCGATGTTGATCCACTGGTGTCGGAATATATACTGCATCCAGTTCGACAACATTACCTGATCAAACAGTTGCCACTGTCCCTGCAAAGCTTAATAAATCGAAGTCGCCTGTCGAAAATTTTAATAAACATGGTCCGTATATTGCAGCGTATGGGCTTAATTCAAGTGAGTGAAAGGCGCTGCAAGGAACCAATGCAGATGTGGGTGTACATAAATCGACGAGCTACAGTTGTCGATACAACCACTTCCGATATGGGTTACCTGAAAATTAGTGCAGATCGTGAGTATTCAGAGATGAAGTACGAGTTCAAATCATACGGGGATGTCCAACAATACTGGAACTGTTTGCACAAGATATGCATGCACACTAAACTAGGATATGTGCATAAGAATGCAAAGAAAGTAGCTTCAAAGGTAATGTACAAACTCCGCCGGAATGAGTTGAATTTCATTGTTTCGCCAGTGGAGAATTTTGAAGATGCTCCAAAACTGGACTTAGGAAAGGCACCGGGCGATGGTCTGGGCGCAGGGGGTATTACTTCAGGACTCTACTCTTCATTCCATCGTAATTGGACTTGGTTAGTTAATACAAAACATAATGTAGCTGCGGCACAAAAGCTTAAGAAGACCACAAAGTTTATGCGAACAAAGCTGTCGAAGCTAATAACGCCTACTGGCTTCAAAAAACCGGCCGGTACGCCAACGGCTCTGACGGTGAAAAAAGTGAATCGATTATCCGGAGGTAAAGTGATCAAGCGGAAGGGAACCATGATTCACGGGAAGCCTAAGCCCAGATTCCCGGTTGACTCTGTTGACAAGGACGCTCTGAAGCAGATGCGATCGTTACGTGCTCGATGGAGCTCAAGGGAGGATCAAATCTTAAAGATGACTAGGGCTACATTCTTGTTCCTGGTTGTGCCAGTATTGCACTTTAGCCGTCGTGACGTTGCTAAAATTACACGTGATATCATTCGCGTTCAATGTGGAATTCAAAACAAAACAACTCAGGCATGCCATCGTAGGATACATTTCCTTGTCAAAACAAATCGCCATCTTCCTGAGCTACCCACGTGGCTTCATTCAATGCAAACCGATGACTATCTGACCAAACGATATGAAGGTGATAAATTTTTCAACGATCTAAAGCAGCTCTATCCGAATAAAGCTGAATTTTCAAATGCGCTATTCGTACACTTTTTGTACGTATTTAAACACCTTCAGGAGCAGTTGAATACCACAGAACCACAAGACAAAAAATACAAAACATCCTACTTTCCGGACACAATCGAAGAGTTCCATATGCGATATCGCGAATGTTCGCCGCTCAATGAAAACAAGAGCTTGTTGCATCATAACCCCACCAATAAGCTCGAACTTCAGCTCTCGACGGTGAATAACGTTTTGCACAGCTCCTTGTGTTGCGTCAAAGATAAAACACAATATAACCTGCAAGTTTTTGAGATACTAAAAATGTACTCCGAAGACATCCTTCATGCGGCATTCAAGAAAGCTCGCCTAGATGGTTTGGTTGTTGCGCGTAAGAAGAACCAAGTGAAAACATACACAACACAGCTAACCGGTCCGTCGTATGTCTTCTCGAACAGATATCGTTTGAGTTTAATGTTTCTTCGGATCCCGTTTAGTATCTTCGATATGTATTATTCATTTTTCGACCAAACTATGCGAAGGATCTTCAGTGCTGAGCCTTCAATTGTTCAGATTAAATCGCCGCATTCGGGACAGTTGTTCTTTATGGGAGAGCTTATTCATAACGATTGCATTCAAGTAGACATACACCCGCCTTCTAGCATACTAACAATAGATCCGACAGCACAACAATCAAGCACCACCGAGTCCGATCGGATATTGGACCATTTCCACCACTTGTTGGATAATGGACCAGTAACGGAATACACAAAACAATTCGATGCACTCGGTGAATTGGCGACAAGGGTTAAATTTAAAGCCGCCAACGAAAAGTACAAGCTCAACTATCATCCATTTGAGATTATTTCCAAATTGAACAGCATACAGATACATTTCTTTTGCTTTCTGGCCAATCTGAATCGCAAAGTGAATCTAAATTTTAATCGTCATAAGGATGAACCGGAAGACATATGCCCTTTTAGCGACTGCGTAATGAAAGCCGAGGACTATTTGAGTTCGATTGAGAAAGTCATAACTTCTTCCAGTGGAGAACTTGACGAAATTCAAGAAAACACTCAAATGGACACAGCAACTACTGAATCCGACTGCACAACGCTTAGTGTAAGGAACCTCATGAGGTGTTTTGAAAAATATCAAACTTTCCATTCAACGCTGTTGAAGAGCAAAGAGCAGCGAGATCTTGGGAAAATAGATATGAAGCGACAGCCGCCTGATCTTGTCGATATCTGTAAAGATATTTCAAAAGGCTGCGATGATGATGTCCTGAATAATGATGAATGTGAACCAACTTTGAATAAAGAGGAACGAAATGCTAAAGCTCAAGACGTGTTTGTTGTCAATTTGCCAACTTTGCAAATAACAGCAAACGAAGAGACTGCAAGCAACACGAACAAAATTAAGTACAAAGATGTTATGCTAGCAGAAAATATTTTGGAATCAGTAACGCGACGTGATGCTTTGATCTATAGGGTCGTAGAGTAAGTAGTTGATAGTAAAATGTATTCAATTTGAATCCATCACTTGAATTATCTTTAGAGATGCATCCTGGACGTATACACAAAACAACATGCAGACTTTTCAAACAATCATGAACGACTGCGTGCTCAGTGAGGATGAACAACGGCAAGCTATCCAAATTCACGACTTCATCGAGTCCTACGAGCTTGGTGCACCAGCTGAAGATCTTATGGTAAGAATTCCGGTTGTTTAATATGTATGTATGATGAAACAACACCTTGACACTGTAGGAACGCTTCCCCGATATTGACTTCCTTCGAAAAATTATGAAACTGTTTCGAGAGCATTATTTAGTGATGCGAGCCGGAGTGTCAACTTTCATGTATGTTCATAAGAACCATGTTAGACATTGGGTTATCCATGCGCGACACATTAAGCGTTTAGAGCGTGAGTCGTTGGGCAAACTGGTGCCCACTGCTGAAGCCACAAAACGTCCGCATGGAAAAGACGAAGCTGATTGCGAAAAGACGGAACCTGTGGCAAAGCATAGCAAGTCGGAAACAGGTCGACGAATACCGAAACCTGTTGATCGCCTTGAGAATCGACCAGAAGTCATAACTTCAACATTACCCAGTCAGTATGAGTACGTATATCTTTCTTTTCCTTTGCCAAAAGAATTCATATCTAACCATTTCTAGTTCAAGGGATTTGTTGATTCTCAAGCCTTGTCCCTGGATTCGAGTGAACGGTTCAGTGAATCGCCGAGTTCTGGACAAATGGTTGGCGAGCATTGTAATAGAATGCACTGTTCAAAGTGGTTGCACGGTGCATTCGATTTGTCTGCGTTTTAAACAGATGCACACTACCGATATAATGTACTTGTTGGAGTTATTGGCCGACTTAAAGATTGTTCAGCTGCGCAGTTATAAACGGGAAAAGGCTGGACTCCTCTCGAAATTAAAAGTACTTCAAATATGTAAGTAATGAATTGATTGTTTCAATTGTATTTAATTGATTGGTTATAATTTTGCTTATAGCGGAATATAATGAATTTAACGATCCCCGCAATACATTCATAATACCAGCGCCCGATGCGATAACTCGGATGAGCTTGTTTATTGGCGAAAAGATGTACAGGGCCGAATTTATTTAATGTATTAACACATGAATAACTTTGAAACCTCCCTGAAGTATATTGTCACCGAAGAAAGATAAATAAAAAAAAAGAAATAATATAAAGTGTTTCTTCATTTGGCGCAACAGTCCGGGGTGGACCTTGGCTTCAAACATCAAGGCTTTACTACTAGCACGATCTCTGGCTGGCTGCCTCTCTGGTGGCGCACAAGTTGGTTGAGGTCCTGTGGGCGGTACCTTTAACGCGGGCGTTCTCTGTTGCGTTGTCCCACGAGTTCGGAGTCGAAAACTCTTAGGGCCGGAGCTCTGTTGTCCATACACACCTAGCCATCTTAGGAGTTGGCTACCTAGACCCCTGACAAGACTCATGTCGCTGTACAGCTCGTACAGTTCGTTGAGTCTCCTACAAAAACCGTCAACAAAAACAGGACCAAAGATCGCACGAAGAACTTTTCTCTCGAAGAGAACAAAGACTCATCCACGTCGTACATCAAGACAGGGGTACTCAACGTCTTATAAAAAGTAAGCTTAGTTCTTCGAGAGACTAATTATTACTAAATTACTTCTTCTTGAGCCAGTAGAAACAGCGGTTAGCAAGAGTTACTCTGCATTTGATCACGGTACTGATGCTGTTCGTAATATTTACTGCGGAGCTGAGGTAGACGAAGTCCTTGGTTACGTAGTTATAGCTGCCTCCCGTAACCTTCTGGCCGATTCGTTGATGTTGTGCGTCCTTTCTTGATGGCAGCGCATACAAATTATTTGGGTTAAAGCTAGACGAAGTCAAGATAGCGATATCGAGGCTAAAGTCAAATAAAGCTGCTGGTGCAGACGGACTGTCTCCGGAAATGTTTAAGGCAGGTGGATATGAGCTGGTAAGGTACATGCACCAACTCATCTGTAAGATATGGTCAGAGGAAAGCATGCCCGACGAGTGGAATCTCATTATCGTTTGCCGGATCCACAAGAAAGCAGACCGCTTTAACTGCTCCAACTACCGAGGGATAAGTCTCCTCACCATCGCCTATATCGCCTGCCGTTTTGTGTGAGCGCCTGAAACCATTCGTCAACAACCTGATAGGTCCTTATCAGTGCAGTTTCAGGCCGGGGAAGTCCACCATCGACCACATCTTCACATTACGCCAAATCCTGGAAAAAACGAGCTATACAACTAGTTTTGACATCTCTGCCAAACTCGTCAGGTTGTGCAGGATGACGATAGAGAATTCTCGCTGTTCCATCAAGATCGGTAACGAACTCACCGAGACCTTCAATGTCGAAAAAGGTTTTAGAGAAGGCGACGCGCTGTCATGTGACTTTTTCAACATTATTCTTGAGAGGATCGTGCAGAACTCACACGCTAACACAAGAGGCACGATCTTCCAAAAGTCCGTATAACTGGTAGCATACGCGGATTACATTGACGTGATTGGTCGAACACAGCGAGCGGTCAGTGAAGCGTTTGCTGGTATTGAAGCGGAGGCGGCCAAAATGGGTTTAGCGGTGAACGAGGGCAAAACGAAGTATATGGTGTCATCAAGAAAGGACGCACAACATCGACGAATTGGCCAAAACGTCACCATAGGCAGCTATAATTCGAGTTAGTGAAGGACTTCGTCTACCTCGGCTCGCAAGCAAACAGTACGAACAACACCAGTACCGAGATTAAACGCAGAATAACTCTTGCCAATCGCTGCTTCTATAAGCTCAACAGGCAATTGCGTAGTAGAGCCCTCTCTCGAAGGACCAAGCTAACATTATATAATACCTTGATCATCCCTGTCCTGCTCTATGGTGCGGATACATGGACAATCTCAAAAGCATATGAAGAAGCACTTGGTCTTTTCGAGAGAAAAATTCTGCGTTCAATCTTGGGTCCTGTTTGCGTTGATGGATATTGGAGAAGAAGATTCAACCACGAAGATTCGACACCTAAGATGGTAGGCCATGTAGACGCATGGACAATACTGCTGAACCAGTGGGACAATGCAATAGAAGACACCCATGGACCCGATGGCGCACCGAGGTGGAGAAGGACCTCAACCAACTTGGCGTGTGTAGTTGGAGACAGCTAGCTAAAGATCGTGCCAGCTGGAGAGGCTTGTTGGTTGAGGCCCAGGTCCACCCCGTACTGTAGCGTGACCAGAAGAAGAAGAAGAAAGCTGAATGTACTCACTAAATATATAGAACAAGTTCCTATGGACAAGTTTGAGTAGTCTTCATCCCGAAGAAGGGGGAATGAAAGTGCAAAAGATTTCAGGTCAATTAGTTTGACCACCTTCATCTGGCCTGGACAAACGGGAAACTATAAAGAGTATACACTAGCTTCTTAGACATAGAAGGAGCCTTCTATAAAGTTCCTAGGGAAGCGATCCTTGAATCAATCACAGAGCTATGGATAGAAAAAAAACTTTATATGCCAATTGATTGTAAAACCATGCACTACGCAAGGAAACAGTCGTATAATTAAATTCTCCAGTAGAAGTAGGTAGGTAGGCAGGAGGGGCTGCTAGTGGAGTCACCAGCACTCTTAGACCATATTGGTCCACAGTAAGACTACTACCATTGGTTGACCACTCCAGTGATAGTGCCGTTAATTTGATCCCAACGGCAAATGGTGACTGAACCAGATTTGAAAACCAAATAAATAAGCTTTGCTTTCATTAAGATTCCGACCCCACTAACCAAGGGGAGGGACTTACCTAACTGCGCTATGCATTCGTCTCGCCAGTAGAAGTACACTACAGGGCCTTGTCATCTTTCCTCTTCTCTGCTTAATTGTAATGAACGAAATTCTATTAAGATTAGACAGGGAATGGGTAAAAGTGTAGTAGTATATGTTGATCTTGGCATCAAGAAAGGGTATCAACGCCACTCCGGGCGTTACCAGTGAGATCATGGAAGGCGCCATGGGTAAAGTATGATGCTCTTCACGACTAAAACTAAAATACGCAGCTTTCCACTTCCCCGTCCGTATGGTCAACCACTCTCCCATACCAGCGGCAAGTACCTAGGCGTTACTATAGATCCTATAGATCCCAAACTCGGCTGGAAGAAAAACGTACATCAGCGAGTAAATAAGTCGTGCATAGCTTTTTACGTCTATGGTAGAACCTTTGGTAAAAAATGGGGTCTCCAATCAAAGTTGATCCTATGAAAGTAAACGTTGATGGTTCGCCCGATTCTACTTACTTCAATGGTGGGCGGCCCTTAGGAAAAAATATAATATCACAAAACTAAACAAGGTACATAGGCACCACGCGCGCTTTACGGTCAACCCCGTCACATGCTCTGACTGTAATGATACATCTTCTACCTTTTGACTTGGATCAGACTCAAAGACTCTGGATGCTGGACGTCACAGGCCTATGGTCGTAGCACTACCCTTGATCTTATACCAAGAGATCTCGTAACATCCCCAACAGACTATACGGTTCCTCGATTTAAGGTATCTAATAAATTTGACAATATAATCTCCGAAAGAACGGAATGGCATAGTGGCCAGATGTGCAGGGATTTTAACTGGATAATCTACACTGTCGGCTCTAAAATAGGCTGCGGATTCGATGTTGTTTTCTCAGAATCCCTAATCATCCGCAAAGTCTACAGACTGGTGGATATTTTCAGCGTCTTCCAAGCAGAACTATTTGCAATCCGGAAAAAATGTTGTCAAAATTAGTATGAGCTGAAATAGCGTTGTTAGAAGGCCGGCTCATTTCTCTAATATAGCTCTTACTAGAGCCAGACAGCGAGCGCTTGGAGCGTCCTTCTTCAACTCACTTGATGAGATTTTTGCGAAGGATATTAAGGAACGAATGTCTTTCTTAAATAGGTACTTGAGGTTAGATTTAGAGATATTTCAAACACACACGACTCCCATCCAATAGTGCAGGACAAAAATAGCACACAAAATCAGTACATGGGGAAAGAAAAACAAGACCCGAGTCCATCTCGGATGGTCGCATCATCGTCGTATTATTGGCATTACTAATACTGATACTTTTCGTTACATATTTAGTTAAGTTCGAGTGCATTCATTATAGTTGGCCCTTTATAACTCACCACCACCCATTCAACTTTAAAATCAAACTAATCCAAATAAAGTACCACCTTAAGGTGGCCCAGCACAACACTGCCTTATCACAAAAAATCTATAGAATATATATGTCAACACACGCACACGACTGTCATATATTGTTTTGGATTTTCGTGTGAAATCAGTGAAAAAGATACATAAGCATATAAATAATAATAAAAACAAAATGAGTGATTTAAGTGAAAAAGTTGTTATTGCTAAAAATGCCGTGATGGCAGCATTAGGAGACAATTCTTCAAAATATCTGAATAGTGTGGGCTTATATTTTCGACATAAAGTCGATTTTGCCAAGTTCGATTTGGAGGCAAGAAAACTTCTCCCTGCAGACAAACTGCATCTGCATAATGCATTTTGTAAAGCAATAATATGTAAAGTTGGTGCTATTGTTGCACCACAACCATTATCACTTATAACAAGCAGTTCTTCTGGTGGTGGCAGTAGTTCATCGCGTACTAATCGAAAACGAAAACGCAGCTCAAGAGCACAACATGAGCGAGCAGCGTTTGAGCCCTATGACTTTTTAGATTTCCTCCCAATTGACACATTAGAAGTTATTCGGCCACCCAGCGGATTTGAGGGATCACTGCAATTGATGCCCACCCAAAGGTATTGCGCACAAGAACTCACATTACCAGATTTGGGTTTTATTTTGGGCAGATTCTTGATTGGAGCATGGGAAGTTGGCTTGGTCAATGTGGAAGATGCTGTTGCAGAATACATGTGCACAGCTGTTCAGTTTCTATTAAAAAATCTCATATCTTCAATAATCATGAAACGAAAACACTATAAAGTAACTGGGGAAGGTTCATTTTATTACGATGTGGGAGCACCTGTCAAGGATCCTTTTCTTAGAAACACAGTAACGCGACAGAAAATCGACGACAGTCCACTGGTGTTGGACAAGGAAATAACGTCTCCCAACTTTATGAGGCGACCCATTGATGAAGGAATTTTCTTGTCTGCCTGCGAAGAAGTGTATGTTGTAAGTTAATTTTTAAATGAAAATGATAGTAATCCTCGTTTTTTATAGGTATCCACAAACGGGCAACCTTATCACACTGAAGGACCTTCGAAGGGCTCTTAATGATAGAAATATAATTGCATCACATGCTGTATACTCAGTTAATAGAGAAAGACTGACTCAAATGCTACATTAGAGAGAGAGAGAGCGAGGGAGAAAACCGATACAAAATACATTTAATTCTTACATAAAACATTTATTTTCTTCACAAATAAGAATTAATTTAGTTATTCAAAACAGATTAAGTAGAGGGAAATGTGCCCACAATGGCAGCGCTTGTTTTTCACTTAAAAAATAGTTTGTACGTCTGTTTCGTCTTGATGGGTAAATACTTTTCAATTTCATGCGGTATAGTAAAATACGCGGTTGGTACCTGAAATTTGAAAAGAAAATAAACATATTTGCATGTGCGTGAATAATAATAACTTACGCCCTTCAGTTCATCATATTTGCCCTCTCGGCTAGTGAATTCTTTTAATACAAAATCGTTTTCTATTTCATAATGGAAGCGTGTATCGTTCATCTTGAGCATAACATTGTCGACACGTAGAAAATATCTTAGCAGCACAAAAAAACCCGACGGCATAACGCGCTTCAAATCATAAAAGTTAGAATATCGCCGATATGATTATATATTGGATACTTACAATCTTTACGGAACACGATGATATGCCATTGTCGTGCAATTCATCTTCGAAGAGCGTGAGATCGTGATAGAATAGGATTTTTTCACGTTGCATTAGCTTGTGAACATCTAATTTTCTATCGGTTTCTTCGATACGAAACTTATCATTCAACGTGCCTTGATAGTTGGTTGAAAATGTCCAATCAAAGGGCTTAAACTTTTGCTCCAAATTATGGCCGGATCTTAAGAAGGATGTATATTGGATTTGTCGATTTAAAATTCATGTAATAACTTTATATATTGGTACCTGCTTTCTTGCCACTCCTCCGCACAGGCAACCTGCAGCGGTTGCCTTCCGTTTTCAACTAAACGAAGTGCATCCATAGGTTTGAATTCCATGCCAGCACCACCAGAATGTATTAAAGTCAATTTATTTTTATGAAAAACCATATCCGGAAGGTGCGGCAGTTCAAGAGCGTAACGATAACTTAAAAATAAACTAATTAAGTAATGTACATATGCATAATTGAATGACATACGTGCATAATTCACAACAATCGGGACCATTTTCAGGACAATTGTCTTTACCATTAGTGCATACACTTTTGAGGATATGCGATTTATCATAAGTAATGCTCCAGCCTTGGAATTGTATGCTGTCGCGATCCATTGGTAAACGGGGAACGATGTCATCCTTACATGCAATTTATGAGCAATATAATAGACATTTAAATCAAGCACCAGATTAACTTACTTCCATAGTTTCTAATAATTGTTTTAAAAGTGATTAATATTTGAATATGAGACAATATTTTCTATTATTAATTTCTTATATGCAATTTGAAGGAATCCAAACAATTTTTTTTTATATTTTGGCATTTGCCGGTTGACAGCGGATATGTTCAGTACGTGCATAGTTACAAGGAATTATTTATCTTTTTACAGCTGGTGTGAAGTTGTTATTAATTTCGTCTTTAATTTATCAAATAGCGGCATTCAGGCAGTAATTTGTCGTAATGAATTGTTGAAGCTGAAAAGTCAAAATGCGGCAAAAGCGTCTACCGCAAAATAAGTCTGCCGTTTTGTTGTAACGAGCGTTCACGTTGACGATTTATTTCATCAACCACGATTTCAAACAAATTGTCGCGACAAATTGTGGAGTATGAACGCTGCTTACATAAGTTTCTATTCTGTAAATATTTTCGTCGTGATGATTACGGAAGAAAAGCAAATTTTCATTTGGAGTCCGATTATTTTGAATATTTTTTAGAAATGTAATATGACACTTCAGGATGAAATATATGAAAATTGGATTTCATATTTGAAGGAACGTCATTAATTTTATTCACAAACTTGAAATTTTATTTCTTAAATTCCATTTCATAAGAAAATATTGTACCTACAAAGTGGCTTTAATTTTCAAACACGCCCATGGAGATATAGGATGCTATAAAGCATAAATCAACTACCTTCTGCTATAATCTGTCAAATGTTGTCACTTTAGATTATTTATTTGGTCGTATACGGGTGTTGATCGACATTTGTGCAACAAGTCCCGACTTATTAGGTGTTTAAATAATTTTTTATATTTTTATTAAAGCAGTAATCTCATAAAAGTGTACGATGTTCCTAAATAAAGTTACGTCGATGTCGAATGTAACCAGGTGCTTAATGTGTAAGAAATCTTTACAGATTATGTAGATAAGCGTCCTTGTGCAAAGTTCAAAGCTGATAAGCTCAAGTACCTACACGATATAGATTTATAGATATAAAAAAAGAGTATAGAATTTAAAGAATATTTAAAAGCATCTTCAATTGTCTTCAGCATTGCAAAGTAGCAACATTCGCAAGATGAGCTCTGTGATGATACCAGCATCGTGTACAGAAAATAATTTCAAATCACTGTCAGTAACCAGTCCGAAGCCATTTGTTTTTCAAGTTAAACTCAACCGTCCAGACAAGTTCAATGCTATCAATAAGCAGATGTGGGTGTAAGTATGAATGAATGCATGCATATTTTTTAAGCTGACACTTTCTTAATTCTTAAGCGAAATAAAGGAATGCTTTGAATCCTTGAGCAACAACCCTGACTGCCGTGCCATCGTGATATCAGGAGAGGGAAAACACTTCACTGCCGGTGAGTTAATGGTCATATACATTTAAAAGCAATGTAAAATTCTATGTTCCGTACCACCTGAAAGGAATTGATCTTACGGATATGATGAAACTTGGTCAGGAACTGGCGCAGATTGAGGATATTGCTCGCAAAGGGTGTGCTCTGGAGAAGCTTATAAAACTCTATCAGGTAAAAAAGTGACCACTCACAAAACACAATGAAATCATTTGTCATTTAAGGATTCAATGTCGTCTTTAGAAGTCTGTAATAAGCCCGTTATAACAGCTGTTCATTCAGCCTGCATAGGGGCTGGAATTGATCTCATTACCGCGGCAGATATTCGGTACTGCACAAAAGACTCATTTTTCCAAGCCAAGGAAGTGGATATCGGCATGGCAGCAGATGTTGGCACACTCCAGCGGTTTCCTAAAGTAATAAACAGTCAAAGTTTAGTTCGTGAACTTTGCCTGACTGGCAGAAAATTTCTCGCTGAAGAAGCCAAAAGTTGCGGCCTCATTAGTCAGGTAACTCTATATAATCTAGTGATTTTGTATCATTCAACTTCTTGCGTCCATTTAAGGTTTATGAAAACAAGGAATCCATGATAGATGGCGCTATTGCATTGGCAGAAGACATAGCAAGCAAGAGTCCCATTGCTGTGCAAGCAACTAAAAAGAACATGGTTTACTCATTCAATCGTCCAAATCAGGATGGTTTGGATCAAATTGTTTGTATTTCTATATACATATAAAATGTATTTACTTATTTTTATTTCCTTTACAGCGTGAGATGAACAAACTCTATTTACAAAGTGAAGATTTTACTAATGCAACAATGGCACAGCTCCTCAAAGGGGAGAAAGCAGAATTTGCCAAATTGTAAACATTTTTTGAGAGAGTAATTCATAGTTCATACGTGGAAAATGGAAGCAATTGTTATACTGCATTTTGTTATTTTTTTATACAATGTACAAAATTGGGATTTCGTGTTTTGTTTTCTTATTTGGGGGGTTTTTGCACACATGGCAAAGTTGTTGATCGCTACCAACTTAGCGGGATACGAGCAACGGTCCCTGTCGATGCATTGATAAAGTTGACATACGGGCTCATTTTGGAGCTGCCTGGATAGCTTTCGCAACATCTGTTGTGAGGTTAAGTCATGTATGCAGCGATCCATTGCGGTTAAATAATTCGATTCTTACGAGAGCAAGGACCTTCGGAGCAACGGACGCATACACAACGACGGCACGGAAAAGTTCAATGATTTGCGAATGTACTCCGGGAATGTAAGAACGATTTACACTGTCTGTCTACCCAGACACTTCAACAATGCATCGGTGCTCGGAGCACCTGGGCGGAGTTATCAAAAGCACAGCATTCGCAACATGAATGCCAATTATGAACAAATTTCCCTGCGGACTTTTCTCTAATTGGGAAACCCGCTATTGTGAACAAAGTTCGAGAGAAAAATGTGTACCTCATTCTGAAAACGCCTTTCTTCTGTCTAGTGAAATTGAAGTAAACACGTCTACTATTATGAATATATCTACTATAATAAATACATCTACTAATAAATGTATCTACTATTATAAATATTTAGAAGGTAATAACGAAAATAGTTCCTGGACACTAGGTGTCAGATTATCCTTCATCTGCCACATCGGCCCTACAAGACCTATCATTTTTGGGTACTTTTGCATATTTGCGTGTGGTCTCAGAATACTCCATATACGCCTTTTGGTCTCAGAATATTCCACATACGCCATGTGGTCGCAGTGTACTCCAATTCATCGTCGTTTGCAGCCTTTTGTCAGATCATCCTCTAACTGCCATATCGGCCCTATTAGACCTACCTAAGACATCTAAACACCTTTGGTCATGTGTTCGTGTGTGTATTAACAGAATCCGATGCGTTGGAGCGATTTTCAGGACATCTGAATTTTCATATACTTTTGCATAGGGGTAGAAAAATTTGTATGTGAAAATGTCGATGTCGGGCTACGCACTCCAAAGTCTCGGATTCGGAAATTCGTTTCTCTGGCGTAAATTGTATCGGCTTTGAAGGAAGGTCGATCTGAATTGTTTCTCTTGACGTGAATTCACGTTGTGCATGTTTTCATCACAGCCAATCAGGGCTAGATTCTAGCGCTAGCATCTACAAACTAGAGTGACGATAGTTAGTCACTCTAGAATCTAGAGCTAGAAATTAGAGTGACGATAGTTAGTCTAGACGATAGTCTAGAGAGTCGTTACTAAAGTCACTTAAGATACTGTCTAGTTGTCACTCTAGTAACTAGAGTGACGACAGTAACAAGTGACGATAGTGACTACTGTGACGATAGAAACGAGAGTGACTACAGTGACAATCGCAACCAGGGTGAAGGTCGTAACGAGAGTGATGATAGTAACAAGTGACGACAGTAACGGGAGTGACGATAGTAACTAGAGTGACGATCGTTAGTCACTCTAGAAACTAGAGTGACTAGAAACTAGAGTGACTAGAGTCTAAAGTGACTAGAGTCTAGAGCGACTAGAGTCTAGAGTAACTAGAGTCTAGAGTGACTAGAGTCTAAAGTGACTAGAGTCTAGAGTGACTAGGGTCTAGAGTGACTAGAGTCTAGAGTGACTAGAGTCTAGAGTGACTAGAGTCTAAAGTGACTAGAGTCTAGAGTGACTAGAGTCTAAAGTGACTAGAGTCTAGGGTGACTAGTGTCTAAAGTGACTAGAGTCTAAAGTGACTAGAGTCTAGAGCGACTAGAGTCCAGAGTGACTAGATTCTAGAGAGACTAGAGTCTACAGTGACTAGAGTCTATTGTGCCCTGCAGGGCATACGCCACTGTGGCCCTGCTGGACATACGCCACAGTGGCCATGCTGGACATACACAGTGGCCATGCTGGACATACGCCACAGTGGCCCTGCAGGGCATACGCCACTGTGGCCCTGCTGGACATACGCCACAGTGGCCATGCTGGACATACGCCACAGTGGCCATGCTGGACATACGCCACAGTGGCCCTGCTGGACATACGCCACAGTGGCCATGCTGGACATACGCCACAGTGGCCCTGCAGGGCATACGCCACAGTGGCCCTGCGGGTCATACACCACTGAGCCACAGTGGCCATGCTGGACATACGCCACAGTGGCCCTGCAGGACATACACCATGCTGGACATACGCCACAGCGGCCCTGCTGGACATACGCTACAGTGGCCATGCTGGACATACGCCACAGTGGCCCTGCTGGACATACGCCACAGTGGCCATGCTAGACATACGCCACTGTGGGCCTGCTGGACATACGCCACCGTGGCCATGCAGGAAATACGCTACTGTGGCCATGCAGGACATACGCCACTGTGGCCCTGCAGGGCATACGCCACTGTGGCCCTGCTGGACATACGCTACAGTGGCCATGCTGGACATACGCCACTGTGGCCCTGCTGGACATACGCCACAGTGGCCATGCTGGACATACGCCACAGTGGCCATGCTGGACATACGCCACAGTGGCCATTCTGGACGTACGCCACAGTTGCCATGCAGGACAACTCTCAAGACTGCCTCCTCTACCATACGAAAAATGTTACGCATACGCCACAGTGGCCATGCAGGACATACACCACTGTGGCCATGCAGGACATACGCCACTGTGGCCATGCAGGACATAGGCCACTGTGGCCCTGCTCGACATGCGCCACAGTGGCGCTGCAGGACATACGCCACTGTGGCCATGCTGGACATACGCCACAGTGGCTTTGCTGGACATACGCCACAGTGGCGCTGCAGGACATACGCCACTGTGGCCCTGCTGGACATACGCCACAGTGGCCATGCTGGACATACGCCACCGTGGCCATGCAGGACATACGCTACTGTGGCCCTGCTGGACATACGCTACAGTGGCCATGCTGGACATACGCCACCGTGGCCATGCAGGACATACGCCACTGTGGCCATGCTGGACATACGCCACAGTGGCCCTGCAGGACATACACCATGCTGGACATACGCCACAGCGGCCCTGCAGGACATACGCCACAGTGGCCCTGCATGACATACGCCACTGTGGCCCTGCTGGACATACGGCACAGTGGCCATGCAGGACATACGCCACTGTGGCCCTGCTGGACATACGCCACAGTGGCCATGCTGGACGTACGCCACAGATGCCATGCAGGATAACTCTCAAGACTGCCTCCTCTACCATACGAAAAATGTTACGCATACGCCACAGTGGCCATGCAGGACATACACCACTGTGGCCCTGCTGGACATACGCCACAGTGGCGCTGCAGGACATACGCCACAGTGGCGCTGCAGGACATACGCCACAGTGGCGCTGCAGGACATACGCCACTGTGGCCCTGCTGGACATACGCCACAGTGGCGCTGCAGGGCATACGCCACTGTGGCCCTGCTGGACATACGCCACAGTGGCCATGCTGGACATACACAGTGGCCATGCTGGACATACGCCACAGTGGCCCTGCAGGGCATACGCCACTGTGGCCCTGCTGGACATACGCCACAGTGGCCATGCTGGACATACGCCACAGTGGCCATGCTGGACATACGCCACAGTGGCCCTGCTGGACATACGCCACAGTGGCCATGCTGGACATACGCCACAGTGGCCCTGCAGGGCATACGCCACAGTGGCCCTGCGGGTCATACACCACTGAGCCACAGTGGCCATGCTGGACATACGCCACAGTGGCCCTGCAGGACATACACCATGCTGGACATACGCCACAGCGGCCCTGCTGGACATACGCTACAGTGGCCATGCTGGACATACGCCACAGTGGCCCTGCTGGACATACGCCACAGTGGCCATGCTAGACATACGCCACTGTGGGCCTGCTGGACATACGCCACCGTGGCCATGCAGGAAATACGCTACTGTGGCCATGCAGGACATACGCCACTGTGGCCCTGCAGGGCATACGCCACTGTGGCCCTGCTGGACATACGCTACAGTGGCCATGCTGGACATACGCCACTGTGGGCCTGCTGGACATACGCCACCGTGGCCATGCAGGAAATACGCTACTGTGGCCATGCAGGACATACGCCACTGTGGCCCTGCTGGACATACGCCACAGTGGCCATGCTGGACATACGCCACAGTGGCCATGCTGGACATACGCCACAGTGGCCCTGCTGGACATACGCCACAGTGGCCATGCTGGACATACGCCACAGTGGCCCTGCAGGGCATACGCCACAGTGGCCCTGCGGGTCATACACCACTGAGCCACAGTGGCCATGCTGGACATACGCCACAGTGGCCCTGCAGGACATACACCATGCTGGACATACGCCACAGCGGCCCTGCTGGACATACGCTACAGTGGCCATGCTGGACATACGCCACAGTGGCCCTGCTGGACATACGCCACAGTGGCCATGCTAGACATACGCCACTGTGGGCCTGCTGGACATACGCCACCGTGGCCATGCAGGAAATACGCTACTGTGGCCATGCAGGACATACGCCACTGTGGCCCTGCAGGGCATACGCCACTGTGGCCCTGCTGGACATACGCTACAGTGGCCATGCTGGACATACGCCACTGTGGCCCTGCTGGACATACGCCACAGTGGCCATGCTGGACATACGCCACAGTGGCCATGCTGGACATACGCCACAGTGGCCATTCTGGACGTACGCCACAGTTGCCATGCAGGACAACTCTCAAGACTGCCTCCTCTACCATACGAAAAATGTTACGCATACGCCACAGTGGCCATGCAGGACATACACCACTGTGGCCATGCAGGACATACGCCACTGTGGCCATGCAGGACATAGGCCACTGTGGCCCTGCTCGACATGCGCCACAGTGGCGCTGCAGGACATACGCCACTGTGGCCATGCTGGACATACGCCACAGTGGCTTTGCTGGACATACGCCACAGTGGCGCTGCAGGACATACGCCACTGTGGCCCTGCTGGACATACGCCACAGTGGCCATGCTGGACATACGCCACCGTGGCCATGCAGGACATACGCTACTGTGGCCCTGCTGGACATACGCTACAGTGGCCATGCTGGACATACGCCACCGTGGCCATGCAGGACATACGCCACTGTGGCCATGCTGGACATACGCCACAGTGGCCCTGCAGGACATACACCATGCTGGACATACGCCACAGCGGCCCTGCAGGACATACGCCACAGTGGCCCTGCATGACATACGCCACTGTGGCCCTGCTGGACATACGGCACAGTGGCCATGCAGGACATACGCCACTGTGGCCCTGCTGGACATACGCCACAGTGGCCATGCTGGACGTACGCCACAGATGCCATGCAGGATAACTCTCAAGACTGCCTCCTCTACCATACGAAAAATGTTACGCATACGCCACAGTGGCCATGCAGGACATACACCACTGTGGCCCTGCTGGACATACGCCACAGTGGCGCTGCAGGACATACGCCACAGTGGCGCTGCAGGACATACGCCACAGTGGCGCTGCAGGACATACGCCACTGTGGCCCTGCTGGACATACGCCACAGTGGCGCTGCAGGGCATACGCCACTGTGGCCCTGCTGGACATACGCCACAGTGGCCATGCTGGACATACACAGTGGCCATGCTGGACATACGCCACAGTGGCCCTGCAGGGCATACGCCACTGTGGCCCTGCTGGACATACGCCACAGTGGCCATGCTGGACATACGCCACAGTGGCCATGCTGGACATACGCCACAGTGGCCCTGCTGGACATACGCCACAGTGGCCATGCTGGACATACGCCACAGTGGCCCTGCAGGGCATACGCCACTGTGGCCCTGCTGGACATACGCCACAGTGGCCATGCTGGACATATGCCACAGTGGCCCTGCTGGACATACGCCACAGTGGCCATGCTGGACATACGCCACAGTGGCCCTGCAGGGCATACGCCACTGTGGCCCTGCTGGACATACGCCACAGTGGCCATGCTGGACATACGCCACAGTGGCCCTGCTGGACATACGCCACAGTGGCCATGCTGGACATACGCCACAGTGGCCCTGCAGAGCATACGCCACTGTGGCCCTGCTGGACATACGCCACAGTGGCCATGCTGGACATATGCCACAGTGGCCATGCTGGACGTACGCCACAGTTAACATGCAGGACAACTCTCAAGACTGCCTCCTCTACCATACGAAAAATGTTACGCATACGCCACAGTGGCCATGCAGGACATACACCACTGTGGCCATGCAGGCCATACGCCACTGTGGCCCTGCTGGACATACGCCACAGTGGCCATGCTGGACATACGCCACAGTGGCCCTGCTGGACATACGCCACAGTGGCCATGCTGGACATACGCCACAGTGGCCCTGCAGGGCATACGCCACTGTGGCCCTGCTGGACATACGCCACAGTGGCCATGCTGGACATATGCCACAGTGGCCATGCTGGACGTACGCCACAGTTAACATGCAGGACAACTCTCAAGACTGCCTCCTCTACCATACGAAAAATGTTACGCATACGCCACAGTGGCCATGCAGGCCATACGCCACTGTGGCCCTGCTGGACATACGCCACAGAGGCCATGCTGGACATACGCCACAGTGGCCCTGCTGGACATACGCCACAGTGGCCCTGCTGGACATACGCCACAGTGGCCCTGCTGGACATATGCCACAGTGGCCATGCAGGACATACGCCACTGTGGCCCTGCTGGACATACGCCACAGTGGCCCTGCAGGACATACGCCACAGTGGCCATGCTGGACATACGCCACAGTGGCCATTCTGGACGTACGCCACAGTTGCCATGCAGGACAACTCTCAAGACTGCCTCCTCTACCATACGAAAAATGTTACGCATACGCCACAGTGGCCATGCAGGACATACGCCACTGTGGCCCTGCTGGACATACGCCACAGTGGCCCTGCTCGACATGCGCCACAGTGGCCCTGCAGGACATACGCCACTGTGGCCATGCTGGACATACGCCACAGTGGCTTTGCTGGACATACGCCACAGTGGCGCTGCAGGACATACGCCACTGTGGCCATGCTGGACATACGCCACAGTGGCCCTGCAGGGCATACGCCACTGTGGCCCTGCTGGACATACGCCACAGTGGCCATGCTGGACATATGCCACAGTGGCCATGCTGGACGTACGCCACAGTTAACATGCAGGACAACTCTCAAGACTGCCTCCTCTACCATACGAAAAATGTTACGCATACGCCACAGTGGCCATGCAGGCCATACGCCACTGTGGCCCTGCTGGACATACGCCACAGAGGCCATGCTGGACATACGCCACAGTGGCCCTGCTGGACATACGCCACAGTGGCCCTGCTGGACATACGCCACAGTGGCCCTGCTGGACATATGCCACAGTGGCCATGCAGGACATACGCCACTGTGGCCCTGCTGGACATACGCCACAGTGGCCCTGCAGGACATACGCCACAGTGGCCATGCTGGACATACGCCACAGTGGCCATTCTGGACGTACGCCACAGTTGCCATGCAGGACAACTCTCAAGACTGCCTCCTCTACCATACGAAAAATGTTACGCATACGCCACAGTGGCCATGCAGGACATACGCCACTGTGGCCCTGCTGGACATACGCCACAGTGGCGCTGCAGGACATACGCCACTGTGGCCCTGCTGGACATACGCCACAGTGGCGCTGCAGGGCATACGCCACTGTGGCCCTGCTGGACATACGCCACAGTGGCCATGCTGGACATACGCCACAGTGGCCATGCTGGACATACGCCACAGTGGCCATGCTGGACGTACGCCACAGTTGCCATGCAAGACAACTCTCAAGACTGCCTCCTCTACCATACGAAAAATGTTACGCATACGCCACAGTGGCCATGCAGGACATACACCACTGTGGCCCTGCTGGACATACGCCACAGTGGCGCTGCAGGACATACGCCACAGTGGCGCTGCAGGACATACGCCACTGTGGCCCTGCTGGACATACGCCACAGTGGCGCTGCAGGGCATACGCCACTGTGGCCCTGCTGGACATACGCCACAGTGGCCATGCTGGACATACGCCACAGTGGCCCTGCTGGACATACGCCACAGTGGCCATGCTGGACATACGCCACAGTGGCCCTGCAGGGCATACGCCACTGTGGCCCTGCTGGACATACGCCACTGTGGCCCTGCTGGACATACGCCACAGTGGCCATGCTGGACATATGCCACAGTGGCCATGCTGGACGTACGCCACAGTTAACATGCAGGACAACTCTCAAGACTGCCTCCTCTACCATACGAAAAATGTTACGCATACGCCACAGCGGCCATGCAGGACATACACCACTGTGGCCATGCAGGCCATACGCCGCTGTGGCCCTGCTGGACATACGCCACTGTAGCCCTGCTGGACATACGCCACAGTGGCCATGCTGGACATACGCCACAGTGGCCCTGCTGGATATACGCCACAGTGGCCATGCTGGACATACGCCACAGTGGCCCTGCAGGGCATACGCCACTGTGGCCCTGCTGGACATACGCCACAGTGGCCATGCTGGACATATGCCACAGTGGCCATGCTGGACGTACGCCACAGTTAACATGCAGGACAACTCTCAAGACTGCCTCCTCTACCATACGAAAAATGTTACGCATACGCCACAGTGGCCATGCAGGACATACACCACTGTGGCCATGCAGGCCATACGCCACTGTGGCCCTGCTGGACATACGCCACAGTGGCCATGCTGGACATACGCCACAGTGGCCCTGCTGGACATACGCCACAGTGGCCATGCTGGACATACGCCACAGTGGCCCTGCAGGGCATACGCCACTGTGGCCCTGCTGGACATACGCCACAGTGGCCATGCTGGACATATGCCACAGTGGCCATGCTGGACGTACGCCACAGTTAACATGCAGGACAACTCTCAAGACTGCCTCCTCTACCATACGAAAAATGTTACGCATACGCCACAGTGGCCATGCAGGCCATACGCCACTGTGGCCCTGCTGGACATACGCCACAGAGGCCATGCTGGACATACGCCAGAGTGGCCCTGCTGGACATACGCCACAGTGGCCCTGCTGGACATACGCCACAGTGGCCCTGCTGGACATATGCCACAGTGGCCATGCAGGACATACGCCACTGTGGCCCTGCTGGACATACGCCACAGTGGCCCTGCAGGACATACGCCACTGTGGCCCTGCTGGACATACGCCACCGCGGCCATGCTGGACATACGCTACAGTGGCCATGCTGGACATACGCCACAGTGGCCCTGCTGGACATACGCCACAGTGGCCATGCTAGACATACGCCAATGTGGCCCTGCAGAGCATACGCCACTGTGGCCCTGCTGGACATACGCTACTGTGGCCATGCAGGACATACGCCACTGTGGCCCTGCAGGACATACGCCACTGTGGCCCTGCAGGGCATACGCCACTGTGGCCCTGCTGGACATACGCTACAGTGGCCATGCTGGACATACGCCACAGTGGCCCTGCTGGACATACGCCACAGTGGCCATGCTAGACATACGCCACTGTGGGCCTGCTGGACATACGCCACCGTGGCCATGCAGGAAATACGCTACTGTGGCCATGCAGGACATACGCCACTGTGGCCCTGCAGGGCATACGCCACTGTGGCCCTGCTGGACATACGCTACAGTGGCCATGCTGGACATACGCCACCGTGGCCATGCAGGACATACGCCACTGTGGCCCTGCTCGACATACGCCACAGTGGCCCTGCGGGTCATACACCACTGCGCCACAGTGGCCATGCTGGACATACGCCACAGTGGCCATGCTGGACATACGCCACAGTGGCCCTGCAGGACATTCGCCACTGTGGCCCTGCTGGACATACGCCACAGTGGCCCTGCAGGACATACGCCACAGTGGCCATGCAGGACATACGCCACTGTGGCCCTGCTGGACATACGCCACAGTGGCCATGCTGGACGTACGCCACAGTTAACATGCAGGACAACTCTCAAGACTGCCTCCTCTACCATACGAAAAATGTTACGCATACGCCACAGTGGCCATGCTGGACATACGCCACAGTGGCCCTGCTGGACATACGCCACAGTGGCCCTGCTGGACATACGCCACAGTGGCCCTGCTGGACATACGCCACAGTGGCCCTGCTGGACATACGCCACAGTGGCCCTGCAGGACATACGCCACTGTGGCCCTGCTGGACATACGCCACCGCGGCCATGCTGGACATACGCTACAGTGGCCATGCTGGACATACGCCACAGTGGCCCTGCTGGACATACGCCACAGTGGCCATGCTAGACATACGCCACTGTGGCCCTGCAGAGCATACGCCACTGTGGCCCTGCTGGACATACGCTACTGTGGCCATGCAGGACATACGCCACTGTGGCCCTGCAGGGCATACGCCACTGTGGCCCTGCTGGACATACGCTACAGTGGCCATGCTGGACATACGCCACAGTGGCCCTGCTGGACATACGCCACAGTGGCCATGCTAGACATACGCCACTGTGGGCCTGCTGGACATACGCCACCGTGGCCATGCAGGAAATACGCTACTGTGGCCATGCAGGACATACGCCACTGTGGCCCTGCAGGGCATACGCCACTGTGGCCCTGCTGGACATACGCTACAGTGGCCATGCTGGACATACGCCACCGTGGCCATGCAGGACATACGCCACTGTGGCCCTGCTCGACATACGCCACAGTGGCCCTGCGGGTCATACACCACTGCGCCACAGTGGCCATGCTGGACATACGCCACAGTGGCCCTGCAGGACATACACCATGCTGGACATACGCCACAGTGGCCATGCTGGACATACGCCACAGTGGCCCTGCAGGACATTCGCCACTGTGGCCCTGCTGGACATACGCCACAGTGGCCCTGCAGGACATACGCCACAGTGGCCATGCAGGACATACGCCACTGTGGCCCTGCTGGACATACGCCACAGTGGCCATGCAGGACATACGCCACTGTGGCCATGCAGGACATACGCCACTGTGGCCCTGCTGGACATACGCCACTGTGGCCATGCAGGACATACGCCACTGTGGCCATGCTGGACATACGCCACTGTGGCCCTGCTGGACATACGCCACAGTGGCCATGCAGGACATACGGCACTGTGGCCCTGCTCGACATACGCCACAGTGGCCATGCTAGACATACGCCACAGTGGCCCTGCTGGACATACGCCACAGTGGCCCTGCTGGACATATGCCACAGTGGCCATGCAGGACATACGCCACAGTGGCCATGCTGGACATACGCCACAGTGGCCCTGCTGGACATACGCCACTGTGGCCCTGCTGGACATACGCCACTGTGGCCCTGCTGGACATACGCCACAGTGGCCATGCAGGACATACGCCACTGTGGCCCTGCTGGACATACGCCACAGTGGCCCTGCTGGACATACGCCACAGTGGCAATGCAGGACATACGCCACTGTGGCCCTGCTGGACATACGCCACAGTGGCAATGCAGGACATACGCCACTGTGGCCCTGCTCGACATACGCCACAGTGGCCATGCTAGACATACGCCACAGTGGCCCTGCTGGACATACGCCACAGTGGCCCTGCTGGACATATGCCACAGTGGCCATGCAGGACATACGCCACAGTGGCCATGCTGGACATACGCCACAGTGGCCATGCTAGACATACGCCACAGTGGCCCTGCTGGACATACGCCACAGTGGCCCTGCTGGACATATGCCACAGTGGCCATGCAGGACATACGCCACAGTGGCCATGCTGGACATACGCCACAGTGGCCCTGCTGGACATACGCCACTGTGGCCCTGCTGGACATACGCCACTGTGGCCTTGCTGGACATACGCCACAGTGGCCATGCAGGACATACGCCACTGTGGCCCTGCTGGACATACGCCACAGTGGCCCTGCTGGACATACGCCACAGTGGCAATGCAGGACATACGCCACTGTGGCCCTGCTGGACATACGCCACAGTGGCAATGCAGGACATACGCCACTGTGGCCCTGCTGGACATACGCCACAGTGGCCATGCAGGACATACGGCACTGTGGCCCTGCTCGACATACGCCACAGTGGCCATGCTAGACATACGCCACTGTGGCCCTGCTGGACATACGCTACCGTGGCCATGCAGGACATACCACAGTGGCCCTGCGGGTCATACACCACTGCGCCACAGTGGCCATGCTGGACATACGCCACAGTGGCCCTGCAGGACATACACCATGCTGGACATACGCCCCAGTGGCCATGCTGGACATACGCCACAGTGGCCCTGCAGGACATTCGCCACTGTGGCCCTGCTGGACATACGCCACAGTGGCCCTGCAGGACATACGCCACAGTGGCCATGCAGGACATACGCCACTGTGGCCCTGCTGGACATACGCCACAGTGGCCATGCTGGACGTACGCCACAGTTAACATGCAGGACAACTCTCAAGACTGCCTCCTCTACCATACGAAAAATGTTACGCATACGCCACAGTGGCCATGCAGGCCATACGCCACTGTGGCCCTGCTGGACATACGCCACAGAGGCCATGCTGGACATACGCCACAGTGGCCCTGCTGGACATACGCCACAGTGGCCCTGCTGGACATACGCCACAGTGGCCCTGCAGGACATACGCCACTGTGGCCCTGCTGGACATACGCCACCGCGGCCATGCTGGACATACGCTACAGTGGCCATGCTGGACATACGCCACAGTGGCCCTGCTGGACATACGCCACAGTGGCCATGCTAGACATACGCCACTGTGGCCCTGCAGAGCATACGCCACTGTGGCCCTGCTGGACATACGCTACTGTGGCCATGCAGGACATACGCCACTGTGGCCCTGCAGGGCATACGCCACTGTGGCCCTGCTGGACATACGCTACAGTGGCCATGCTGGACATACGCCACAGTGGCCCTGCTGGACATACGCCACAGTGGCCATGCTAGACATACGCCACTGTGGGCCTGCTGGACATACGCCACCGTGGCCATGCAGGAAATACGCTACTGTGGCCATGCAGGACATACGCCACTGTGGCCCTGCAGGGCATACGCCACTGTGGCCCTGCTGGACATACGCTACAGTGGCCATGCTGGACATACGCCACCGTGGCCATGCAGGACATACGCCACTGTGGCCCTGCTCGACATACGCCACAGTGGCCCTGCGGGTCATACACCACTGTGGCCCTGCTGGACATACGCCACAGTGGCCCTGCAGGACATACGCCACAGTGGCCATGCAGGACATACGCCACTGTGGCCCTGCTGGACATACGCCACAGTGGCCATGCTGGACGTACGCCACAGTTAACATGCAGGACAACTCTCAAGACTGCCTCCTCTACCATACGAAAAATGTTACGCATACGCCACAGTGGCCATGCAGGCCATACGCCACTGTGGCCCTGCTGGACATACGCCACAGAGGCCATGCTGGACATACGCCACAGTGGCCCTGCTGGACATACGCCACAGTGGCCCTGCTGGACATACGCCACAGTGGCCCTGCAGGACATACGCCACTGTGGCCCTGCTGGACATACGCCACCGCGGCCATGCTGGACATACGCTACAGTGGCCATGCTGGACATACGCCACAGTGGCCCTGCTGGACATACGCCACAGTGGCCATGCTAGACATACGCCACTGTGGCCCTGCAGAGCATACGCCACTGTGGCCCTGCTGGACATACGCTACTGTGGCCATGCAGGACATACGCCACTGTGGCCCTGCAGGGCATACGCCACTGTGGCCCTGCTGGACATACGCTACAGTGGCCATGCTGGACATACGCCACAGTGGCCCTGCTGGACATACGCCACAGTGGCCATGCTAGACATACGCCACTGTGGGCCTGCTGGACATACGCCACCGTGGCCATGCAGGAAATACGCTACTGTGGCCATGCAGGACATACGCCACTGTGGCCCTGCAGGGCATACGCCACTGTGGCCCTGCTGGACATACGCTACAGTGGCCATGCTGGACATACGCCACAGTGGCCCTGCAGGACATACACCATGCTGGACATACGCCACAGTGGCCATGCTGGACATACGCCACAGTGGCCCTGCAGGACATTCGCCACTGTGGCCCTGCTGGACATACGCCACAGTGGCCCTGCAGGACATACGCCACAGTGGCCATGCAGGACATACGCCACTGTGGCCCTGCTGGACATACGCCACAGTGGCCATGCAGGACATACGCCACTGTGGCCATGCAGGACATACGCCACTGTGGCCCTGCTGGACATACGCCACTGTGGCCCTGCAGGACATTCGCCACTGTGGCCCTGCTGGACATACGCCACAGTGGCCCTGCAGGACATACGCCACAGTGGCCATGCAGGACATACGCCACTGTGGCCCTGCTGGACATACGCCACAGTGGCCATGCAGGACATACGCCACTGTGGCCATGCAGGACATACGCCACTGTGGCCATGCAGGACATACGCCACTGTGGCCCTGCTGGACATACGCCACTGTGGCCATGCAGGACATACGCCACTGTGGCCCTGCTGGACATACGCCACAGTGGCCCTGCTGGACATACGCCACAGTGGCAATGCAGGACATACGCCACTGTGGCCCTGCTGGACATACGCCACAGTGGCAATGCAGGACATACGCCACTGTGGCCCTGCTGGACATACGCCACAGTGGCCATGCAGGACATACGGCACTGTGGCCCTGCTCGACATACGCCACAGTGGCCATGCTAGACATACGCCACTGTGGCCCTGCTGGACATACGCTACCGTGGCCATGCAGGACATACGCTACTGTGGCCCTGCAGGGCATACGCCACTGTGGCCCTGCTGGACATACGCCACAGTGGCCATGCAGGACATACGCCACTGTGGCCCTGCTGGACATGCGCCACAGTTGCCATGCTAGACATACGCCACTGTGGCCCTGCTGGACATACGCCACTGTGGCCCTGCTCGACATACGCCACAGTGGCCATGCTAGACATACGCCACTGTGGCCCTGCTGGACATACGCCATAGTGGCCGTGCAGGACATACGCCACTGTGGTCCTGCTGGACATACGCCACAGTGGCCATGCTAGACATACGCCACTGTGGCCCTGCTGGGCATACGCCACCGTGGCCATGCATGACATACGCCACAGTGGCCCTGCTGGACATGCGCCACAGTTGCCATGCAGGACAACTCTCAAGACTGCCTCCTCTACCATACGAAAAATGTTACGCATACGCCACAGTGGCCATGCAGGACATACGCCACAGTGGCCATGCTGGACATACGCCACTGTGGCCCTGCAGGACATACGCCACTGTGGCCCTGCAGGACATACGCCACAGTGGCCCTGCAGGACATACGCCACTGTGGCCCTGCAGGACATACGCCACTGTGGCCCTGCAGGACATACGCCACTGTGGCCCTGCTGGACATACGCCACAGTGGCCCTGCAGGACATACGCCACTGTAGCCCTGCAGGACATACGCCACTGTGGCCCTGCTGGACATACGCCACTGTGGCCCTGCTGGACATACGCCACAGTGGCCATGCAGGACATACGCCACTGTGGCCCTGCTGGACATACGCCACAGTGGCCCTGCTGGACATACGCCACAGTGGCCATTCAGGACGTACGCCACTGTGGCCCTGCTGGACATACGCCACAGTGGCCATGCAGGACATACGCCACTGTGGTCCTGCTGGACATACGCCACCGCGGCCATGCAGGACATACGCCACAGTGGCCCTGGTGGACATGCGCCACAGTTGCCATGCAGGACAACTCTCAAGACTGCCTCCTCTACCATACGAAAAATGTTACGCATACGCCACAGTGGCCATGCAGGACATACGCCACAGTGGCCATGCTGGACGTACGCCACAGTGGCCCTGCTGAACATACGCCACAGTGGCCATGCTGGACATACGCCACAGTGGCCCTGCAGGACATACGCCACTGTGGCCCTGCAGGACATACGCCACTGTGGCCCTGCTGGACATACGCCACTGTGGCCCTGCTGGACATACGCCACAGTGGCCATGCAGGACATACGCCACTGTGGCCCTGCTGGACATACGCCACCGTGGCCATGCATGACATACGCCACTGTGGCCCTGCTGGGCATACGCCACCGTGGCCATGCTGGACATACGCCACAGTGGCCCTGGTGGACATGCGCCACAGTTGCCATGCAGGACAACTCTCAAGACTGCCTCCTCTACCATACGAAAAATGTTACGCATACGCCACAGTGGCCATGCAGGACATACGCCACAGTGGCCATGCTGGACATACGCCACTGTGGCCCTGCTGGACATACGCCACTGTGGCCCTGCTGGACATACGCCACAGTGGCCCTGCAGGACATACGCCACTGTGGCCCTGCAGGACATACGCCACTGTGGCCCTGCTGGACATACGCCACTGTGGCCCTGCTGGACATACGCCACAGTGGCCATGCAGGACATACGCCACTGTGGCCCTGCTGGACATACGCCACAGTGGCCCTGCTGGACATACGCCACAGTGGCCATTCAGGACGTACGCCACTGTGGCCCTGCTGGACATACGCCACAGTGGCCATGCAGGACATACGCCACTGTGGTCCTGCTGGACATACGCCACCGCGGCCATGCAGGACATACGGCACTGTGGCCCTGCTCGACATACGCCACAGTGGCCATGCTAGACATACGCCACTGTGGCCCTGCTGGACATACGCTACCGTGGCCCTGCTCGACATACGCCACAGTGGCCATGCTGGACATACGCCACAGTGGCCATGCTAGACATACGCCACTGTGGCCCTGCTGGACATACGCTACCGTGGCCCTGCTCGACATACGCCACAGTGGCCATGCTGGACATACGCCACTGTGGTCCTGCTGGACATACGCCACCGCGGCCATGCAGGACATACGGCACTGTGGCCCTGCTCGACATACGCCACAGTGGCCATGCTAGACATACGCCACTGTGGCCCTGCTGGACATACGCTACCGTGGCCCTGCTCGACATACGCCACAGTGGCCATGCTGGACATACGCCACAGTGGCCCTGCTGAACATACGCCACAGTGGCCATGCTGGACATACGCCACAGTGGCCCCGCTGGACATACGCCACTGTGGCCCTGCTGGACATACGCCACTGTGGCCCTGCTAAACATACGCCAAGGGGCCCTGCTGGACATACGCCACTGTGGCCCTGCTGGACATACGCCACAGTGGCCCTGCTGAACATACGCCACAGTGGCCATGCTGGACATACGCCACAGTGGCAATGCAGGACATACGCCACTGTGGCCCTGCAGGACATACGCCACTGTGGCCCTGCTGGACATACGCCACAGTGGCCATGCTGGACATACGCCACAGTGGCCCTGCTGGACATACGCCACTGTGGCCCTGCTGGACATACGCCACTGTGGCCCTGCTGGACATACGCCACAGTGGCCATGCAGGACATACGCCACTGTGGCCCTGCTGGACATACGCCACTGTGGCCATGCTAGACATACGCCACTGTGGCCCTGCTGGACATACGCCACCGTGGCCATGCAGGACATACGCCACAGTGGCCCTGCTGGACATGCGCCACAGTTGCCATGCTAGACATACGCCACTGTGGCCCTGCTGGACATACGCCACAGTGGCGCTGCAGGGCTTACGCCACAGTGGCCATGCTGGACATACGCCACAGTGGCCATGCTGGACGTACGCCACAGTTGCCATGCAGGACAACTCTCAAGACTGCCTCCTCTACCATCCGAAAAATGTTACGCATACGCCACAGTGGCCATGCAGGACATACGCCACTGTGGCCCTGCTGGACATACGCCACAGTGGCGCTGCAGGACATACGCCACTGTGGCCCTGCTGGACATACGCCACAGTGGCCATGCAGGACATACGTCACTGTGGCCCTGCTGGACATACGCCACTGTGGCCATGCTAGACATACGCCACTGTGGCCCTGCTGGACATACGCCACAGTGGCCATGCTGGACATACGCCACAGTGGCCATGCTGGACGTACGCCACAGTTGCCATGCAGGACAACTCTCAAGACTGCCTCCTCTACCATTCGAAAAATGTTACGCATACGCCACAGTGGCCATGCAGGACATACGCCACTGTGGCCCTGCTGGACATACGCCACAGTGGCCATGCTGGACATACGCCACTGTGGCCATGCTGGACGTACGCCACAGTTGCCATGCAGGACAACTCTCAAGACTGCCTCCTCTACCATCCGAAAAATGTTACGCATACGCCACAGTGGCCATGCAGGACATACGCCACTGTGGCCCTGCTGGACATACGCCACAGTGGCGCTGCAGGACATACGCCACTGTGGCCCTGCTGGACATACGCCACAGTGGCCATGCTGGACGTACGCCACAGTTGCCATGCAGGACAACTCTCAAGACTGCCTCCTCTACCATACGAAAAATGTTACGCATACGCCACAGTGGCCATGCTGGACATACGCCACAGTGGCCATGCAGGACATACGCCACAGTGGCCATGCTGGACGTACGCCACAGTTGCCATGCAAGACAACTCTCAAGACTGCCTTCTCTACCATACGAAAAATGTTACGCATACGCCACAGTCGCCATGCTGGACATACGCCACAGTGGCCATGCAGGACATACGCCACTGTGGCCCTGCAGGGCATGCGCCACTGTGGCCCTGCTGGACATACGCCACAGTGGCCATGCTGGACATTCGCCACAGTGGCCATGCTGGACGTACGCCACAGTTGCCATGCAGGACAACTCTCAAGACTGCCTCCTCTACCATCCGAAAAATGTTACGCATACGCCACAGTGGCCATGCAGGACATACGCCACTGTGGCCCTGCTGGACATACGCCACAGTGGCCATGCTGGACATACGCCACTGTGGCCATGCTGGACGTACGCCACAGTTGCCATGCAGGACAACTCTCAAGACTGCCTCCTCTAGCATTCGAAAAATGTTACGCATACGCCACAGTGGCCATGCAGGACATACGCCACTGTGGCCCTGCTGGACATACGCCACAGTGGCCATGCTGGACATACGCCACTGTGGCCATGCTGGACGTACGCCACAGTTGCCATGCAGGACAACTCTCAAGACTGCCTCCTCTACCATCCGAAAAATGTTACGCATACGCCACAGTGGCCATGCAGGACATACGCCACTGTGGCCCTGCTGGACATACGCCACAGTGGCGCTGCAGGACATACGCCACTGTGGCCCTGCTGGACATACGCCACAGTGGCCATGCTGGACGTACGCCACAGTTGCCATGCAGGACAACTCTCAAGACTGCCTCCTCTACCATCCGAAAAATGTTACGCATACGCCACAGTGGCCATGCTGGACATACGCCACAGTGGCCATGCTGGACATACGCCACAGTGGCCATGCTGGACATACACCACAGTGGCCATGCTGGACATACGCCACAGTGGCCATGCTGGACATACGCCACAGTGGCCATGCTGGACATACGCCACAGTGGCCATGCTGGACATACGCCACAGTGGCCATGCTGGACGTACGCCACCGTGGCCATGCAGGACATACGCCACTGTGGCCCTGCTGGACATACGCCACAGTGGCCATGCTGGACGTACGCCACAGTTGCCATGCAGGACAACTCTCAAGACTGCCTCCTCTACCATCCGAAAAATGTTACGCATACGCCACAGTGGCCATGCTGGACATACGCCACAGTGGCCATGCTGGACATACGCCACAGTGGCCCTGCGGGTCATACACCACAGTGGCCATGCTGGACATACGCCACAGTGGCCATGCTGGACGTACGCCACAGTTGCCATGCAGGACATACGCCACAGTGGCCATGCTGGACATTCGCCACAGTGGCCATGCTGGACGTACGCCACAGTTGCCATGCTGGACATACGCCACAGTGGCCATGCTGGACATACGCCACAGTGGCCATGCTGGACATACGCCACAGTGGCCATGCTGGACCCTGCTGGACATACGCCACAGTGGCCATGCTGGACATACGCCACAGTGGCGGTGCTGGACATACGCCACAGTGACAATGCAGGACATACGCCACAGTGGCCATGCTGGACATACGCCACAGTGGCCCTGCTGGACATACGCCACCGTGGCCATGCAGGACCTACGCCACTGTGGCCCTGCTCGACATACGCCACAGTGGCCCTGCGGGTCATACACCACTGTGGCCCTGCTGGACATACGCCACAGTGGCCATGCTGGACATACGCCACAGTGGCCATGCAGGACATACGCCACTGTGGCCCTGCAGGGCATACGCCACTGTGGCCCTGCTGGACATACGCCACAGTGGCCATGCTGGACATACGCCACAGTGGCCATGCTGGACGTACGCCACCGTGGCCATGCAGGACATACGACACTGTGGCCCTGCAGGGCATACGCCACTGTGGCCCTGCTGGACATACGCCACAGTGGCCATGCTGGACATACGCCACAGTGGCCATGCTGGACGTACGCCACCGTGGCCATGCAGGACATACGCCACTGTGGCCCTGCAGGGCATACTCCACTGTGGCCCTGCAGGGCATACGCCACTGTGGCCCTGCTGGACATACGCCACAGTGGCCATGCTGGACATACGCCACAGTGGCCATGCTGGACGTACGCCACAGTTGCCATGCTGGACATACGCCACAGTGGCCATGCTGGACATACGCCACAGTGGCCATGCTGGACATACGCCACAGTGGCCCTGCTGGACATACGCCACAGTGGCCATGCTGGATATACGCTAAAGTGGCCATGCTGGACATACGCCTCCGTGGCCATGCAGGACATACGCCACTGTGGCCCTGCAGGGCATACGCCACTGTGGCCCTGCTGGACATACGCCACAGTGGCCATGCTGGACATACGCCACAGTGGCCATGCTGGACGTACGCCACCGTGGCCATGCAGGACATACGCCACTGTGGCCCCGCTCGACATACGCCACAGTGGCCCTGCGGGTCATACACCACAGTGGCCATGCTGGACATACGCCACAGTGGCCATGCTGGACCCTGCTGGACATACGCCACAGTGGCCATGCTGGACATACGCCACAGTGGCGGTACTGGACATACGCCACAGTGGCAATGCAGGACATACGCCACAGTGGCCATGCTGGACATACGCCACAGTGGCCCTGCTGGACATACGCCACCGTGGCCATGCAGGACCTACGCCACTGTGGCCCTGCTCGACATACGCCACAGTGGCCCTGCGGGTCATACACCACTGTGGCCCTGCTGGACATACGCCACCGTGGCCATGCTGGACATACGCCACAGTGGCCCTGCTGGACATACGCCACCGTGGCCATGCAGGACATACGCCACTGTGGCCCTGCTGGACATACGCCACCGTGGCCATGCAGGACATACGCCACTGTGGCCCTGCTGGACATACGCCACCGTGGCCATGCAGGACATACGCCACTGTGGCCCTGCTGGACATACGCCACCGTGGCCATGCAGGACATACGCCACTGTGGCCCTGCTGGACATACGCCACCGTGGCCATGCAGGACATACGCCACTGTGGCCCTGCAGGGCATACGCCACTGTGGCCCTGCTGGACATACGCCACAGTGGCCATGCTGGACATACGCCACAGTGGCCATGCTGGACGTACGCCACCGTGGCCATGCTGGACATACGCCACAGTGGCCATGCTGGACATACGCCACAGTGGCCATGCTGGACATACGCCACAGTGGCCCTGCAGGACATACGCCACTGTGGCCCTGCAGGGCATACGCCACTGTGGCCCTGCTGGACATACGCCACAGTGGCCATGCTGGACATTCGCCACAGTGGCCATGCTGGACGTACGCCACAGTTGCCATGCTGGACATACGCCACAGTGGCCATGCTGGACATACGCCACAGTGGCCATGCTGGACATACGCCACAGTGGCCCTGCTGGACATACGCCACAGTGGCCATGCTGGATATACGCTAAAGTGGCCATGCTGGACATACGCCTCCGTGGCCATGCAGGACATACGCCACTGTGGCCCTGCAGGGCATACGCCACTGTGGCCCTGCTGGACATACGCCACAGTGGCCATGCTGGACATACGCCACAGTGGCCATGCTGGACGTACGCCACCGTGGCCATGCAGGACATACGCCACTGTGGCCCCGCTCGACATACGCCACAGTGGCCCTGCGGGTCATACACCACAGTGGCCATGCTGGACATACGCCACAGTGGCCATGCTGGACCCTGCTGGACATACGCCACAGTGGCCATGCTGGACATACGCCACAGTGGCGGTACTGGACATACGCCACAGTGGCAATGCAGGACATACGCCACAGTGGCCATGCTGGACATACGCCACAGTGGCCCTGCTGGACATACGCCACCGTGGCCATGCAGGACCTACGCCACTGTGGCCCTGCTCGACATACGCCACAGTGGCCCTGCGGGTCATACACCACTGTGGCCCTGCTGGACATACGCCACAGTGGCCATGCTGGACATACGCCACAGTGGCCCTGCTGGACATACGCCACCGTGGCCATGCAGGACATACGCCACTGTGGCCCTGCTGGACATACGCCACCGTGGCCATGCAGGACATACGCCACTGTGGCCCTGCTGGACATACGCCACCGTGGCCATGCAGGACATACGCCACTGTGGCCCTGCTGGACATACGCCACCGTGGCCATGCAGGACATACGCCACTGTGGCCCTGCTGGACATACGCCACCGTGGCCATGCAGGACATACGCCACTGTGGCCCTGCTCGACATACGCCACAGTGGCCCTGCGGGTCATACACCACAGTGGCCATGCTGGACATACGCCACAGTGGCCATTCTGGACGTACGCCACAGTTGCCATGCAGGAGAACTCTCAAGACTGCCTTCTCTACCTGCTGGACATACGCCACAGTGGCGCTGCAGGACATACGCCACTGTGGCCCTGCAGGGCATACGCCACTGTGGCCCTGCTGGACATACGCCACAGTGGCCATGCTGGACATACGCCACAGTGGCCATTCTGGACGTACGCCACAGTTGCCATGCAGGACAACTCTCAAGACTGCCTCCTCTACCATACGAAAAATGTTACGCATACGCCACAGTGGCCATGCAGGACATACGCCACTGTGGCCCTGCTGGACATACGCCACAGTGGCGCTGCAGGACATACGCCACTGTGGCCCTGCTGGACATACGCCACAGTGGCGCTGCAGGGCATACGCCACTGTGGCCCTGCTGGACAAACGCCACAGTGGCCATTCTGGACGTACGCCACAGTTGCCATGCAGGACAACTCTCAAGACTGCCTCCTCTACCATACGAAAAATGTTACGCATACGCCACAGTGGCCATGCAGGACATACGCCACTGTGGCCCTGCTGGACATACGCCACAGTGGCGCTGCAGGACATACGCCACTGTGGCCCTGCTGGACATACGCCACAGTGGCGCTGCAGGGCATACGCCACTGTGGCCCTGCTGGACAAACGCCACAGTGGCCATTCTGGACGTACGCCACAGTTGCCATGCAGGAGAACTCTCAAGACTGCCTCCTCTACCATACGAAAAATGTTACGCATACGCCACAGTGGCCATGCAGGACATACGCCACTGTGGCCCTGCTGGACATACGCCACAGTGGCGCTGCAGGACATACGCCACTGTGGCCCTGCTGGACATACGCCACTGTGGCCCTGCTGGACAAAAGCCACAGTGGCCATGCTGGACATACGCCACAGTGGCCATTCTGGACGTACGCCACAGTTGCCATGCAGGACAACTCTCAAGACTGCCTCCTCTACCATACGAAAAATGTTACGCATACGCCACAGTGGCCATGCAGGACATACGCCACAGTGGCGGTGCAGGACATACGCCACTGTGGCCCTGCTGGACATACGCCACAGTGGCCATGCAGGACATACGCCACAGTGGCGCTGCAGGGCATACGCCACTGTGGCCCTGCTGGACATACGCCACAGTGGCCATGCTGGACATACGCCACAGTGGCCATTCTGGACGTACGCCACAGTTGCCATGCAGGACAACTCTCAAGACTGCCTCCTCTACCATACGAAAAATGTTACGCATACGCCACAGTGGCCATGCAGGACATACGCCACAGTGGCGGTGCAGGACATACGCCACTGTGGCCCTGCTGGACATACGCCACAGTGGCCATGCAGGACATACGCCACAGTGGCGCTGCAGGGCATACGCCACTGTGGCCCTGCTGGACATACGCCACAGTGGCCATGCTGGACATACGCCACAGTGGCCATGCTGGACATACGCCACAGTGGCCATGCTGGACGTACGCCACAGTTGCCATGCAGGACAACTCTCAAGACTGCCTACTCTACCATACGAAAAATGTTACGCATACGCCACAGTGGCCCTGCAGGGCATACGCCATTGTGGCCCTGCTGGACATACGCCACAGTGGCCATGCTGGACGTACGCCACAGTTGCCATGCAGGACAACTCTCAAGACTGCCTCCTCTACCATACGAAAAATGTTACGCATACGCCACAGTGGCCATGCAGGACATACACCACTGTGGCCATGCAGGACATACGCCACTGTGGCCCTGCTGGGCATACGCCACAGAGGCCCTGCTGGACATACGCCACAGTGGCGCTGCAGGGCATACGCCACTGTGGCCCTGCTGGACAAACGCCACAGTGGCCATGCTGGACATACGCCACAGTGGCCATGCTGGACGTACGCCACAGTTGCCATGCAGGACAACTCTCAAGAATGCCTCCTCTACCATACGAAAAATGTTACGCATACGCCACAGTGGCCATGCAGGACATACACCACTGTGGCCATGCAGGACATACGCCACTGTGGCCATGCAGGACATAGGCCACTGTGGCCCTGCTCGACATGCGCCACAGTGGCCCTGCAGGACATACGCCACTGTAGCCATGCTGGACATACGCCACAGTGGCTTTGCTGGACATACGCCACAGTGGCGGTGCAGGACATACGCCACTGTGGCGGTGCAGGACATACGCCACTGTGGCCCTGCTGGACATACGCCACAGTGGCCATGCAGGACATACGCCACAGTGGCGCTGCAGGGCATACGCCACTGTGGCCCTGCTGGACATACGCCACAGTGGCCATGCTGGACATACGCCACAGTTGCCATGCAGGACAACTCTCAAGACTGCCTCCTCTACCATACGAAAAATGTTACGCATACGCCACAGTGGCCATGCAGGACATACGCCACTGTGGCCCTGCTGGACATACGCCACTGTGGCCCTGCTACACACACGCCACAGTGGCCATGCTAGACATACGCCACTGTGGCCCTGCTGGACATACGCCACAGTGGCCCTGCAGGACATACGCCACTGTGGCCCTGCTGGACATACGCCACAGTGGCCATGCTAGACATACGCCACAGTGGCCCTGCTGGACATACGCCACCGCGGCCATGCAGGACATACGCCTCTGTGGCCCTGCAGGGCATACGCCACTGTGGCCCTGCTGGACATACGCTACAGTGGCCACGCTGGACATACGCCACAGTGGCCCTGCTGGACATACGCCACAGTGGCCATGCTAGACATACGCCACTGTGGGCCTGCTGGACATACGCCACCGTGGCCATGCAGGACATACGCCACTGTGGCCCTGCTCGACATACGCCACAGTGGCCCTGCGGGTCATACACCACTGTGGCCCTGCTGGACATACGCCACAGTGGCCCTGCTGGACATACGCCACTGTGGCCATGCAGGACATACGCCACTGTGGCTTTGCAGGGCATACGCCACTGTCCACAGTGGCCATGCTGGACATACGCCACAGTGGCCCTGCTGGACATACGCCACAGTGGCCATGCTAGACATACGCCACTGTGGGCCTGCTGGACATACGCCACCGTGGCCATGCAGGACATACGCCACTGTGGCCCTGCTCGACATACGCCACAGGGGCCCTGCGGGTCATACACCACTGTGGCCCTGCTGGACATACGCCACAGTGGCCACTGTGGCCCTGCTGGACATACGCCACAGTGGCCCTGCTGGACATACGCCACAGTGGCCATGCTGGACGTACGCCACAGTTGCCATGCAGGACAACTCTCAAGACTGCCTCCTCTCCCATACGAAAAATGTTACGCATACGCCCCCGTGGCCATGCAGGACATACGCCACTGTGGCCATGCAGGACATACGCCACTGTGGCCTTGCAGGGCATACGCCACTGTCCACAGTGGCCATGCTGGACATACGCCACAGTGGCCCTGCTGGACATACGCCACAGTGGCCATGCTGGACATACGCCACCGTGGCCATGCAGGACATACGCCACTGTGGCCCTGCTCGACATACGCCACAGTGGCCCTGCGGGTCATACACCACTGTGGCCCTGCTGGACATACGCCACAGTGGCCACTGTGGCCCTGCTGGACATACGCCACAGTGGCCCTGCTGGACATACGCCACAGTGGCTATGCTGGACGTACGCCACAGTTGCCATGCAGGACAACTCTCAAGACTGCCTCCTCTCCCATACGAAAAATGTTACGCATACGCCCCCGTGGCCATGCAGGACATACGCCACTGTGGCCCTGCTCGACATACACCACAGTGGCCCTGCAGGACATACACCATGCTGGACATACGCCACAGTGGCGCTGCAGGACATACGCCACTGTGGCCCTGCTGGACATACTCCACAGTGGCCATGCAGGACATACGCCACAGTGGCCCTGCTGGACATACGCCACAGTGGCCCTGCAGGACATACGCTACTGTGGCCCTGCTGGACATACGCCACAGTGGCCATGCAGGACATACGCCACTGTGGCCCTGCAGGACATACGCCACAGTGGCCCTGCTGGACATACGCCACCGTGGCCATGCAGGACATACGCCACTGTGGCCCTGCTCGACATACACCACAGTGGCCCTGCAGGACATACACCATGCTGGACATACGCCACAGTGGCGCTGCAGGACATACGCCACTGTGGCCCTGCTGGACATACTCCACAGTGGCCATGCAGGACATACGCCACAGTGGCCCTGCTGGACATACGCCACAGTGGCCCTGCAGGACATACGCTACTGTGGCCCTGCTGGACATACGCCACAGTGGCCATGCAGGACATACGCCACTGTGGCCCTGCAGGACATACGCCACTGTGGCCCTGCTGGACATACGCTACTGTGGCCCTGCTGGACATACGCCACAGTGGCCATGCAGGACATACGCCACTGTGGCCCTGCAGGACATACGCCACTGTGGCCCTGCTGGACATACGCCACAGTGGCCATGCAGGACATACGCCACTGTGGCCCTGCTTGACATACGCCACAGTGGCTCTGCTGGACATACGCCACAGTGGCCATTCAGGACATACGCCACTGTGGCCCTGCTGGACATACGCCACAGTGGCCCTGCAGGACATACGCCACAGTGGCCCTGCAGGACATACGCTACTGTGGCCCTGCTGGACATACGCCACAGTGGCCCTGCTGGACATACGCCACAGTGGCCCTGCAGGACATACGCTACTGTGGCCCTGCTGGACATACGCCACAGTGGCCATGCAGGACATACGCCACTGTGGCCCTGCAGGACATACGCCACTGTGGCCCTGCTGGACATACGCCACAGTGGCCATGCAGGACATACGCCACTGTGGCCCTGCTTGACATACGCCACAGTGGCTCTGCTGGACATACGCCACAGTGGCCATTCAGGACATACGCCACTGTGGCCCTGCTGGACATACGCCACAGTGGCCATGCTGGACATACGCCACAGTGGCCCTGCTGGACATACGCCACTGTGGCCCTGCTGGACATACGCCACAGTGGCCATGCTAGACATACGCCACAGTGGCCCTGCTGGACATACGCCACTGTGGCCCTGCTGGACATACGCCACAGTGGCCATGCTAGACATACGCCACAGTGGCCCTGCTGGACATACGCCACTGTGGCCCTGCTGGACATACGCCAGTGTGGCCCTGCTGGACATACGCCACTGTGGCCCTGCTGGACATACGCCACAGTGGCCATGCAGGACATACGCCACTGTGGCCCTGCTGGACATACGCCACAGTGGCCATTCAGGACATACGCCACTGTGGTCCTGCTGGACATACGTCACAGTGGCCATGCTAGACATACGCCACTGTGGCCCTGCTGGACATACGCCACCGTGGCCATGCAGGACATACGCCACTGTGGCCCTGCTCGACATACGCCACAGTGGCCCTGCTTTACATACCCCACAGTGGCCATGCTGGACGTACGCCACAGTTGCCATGCAGGACAACTCTCAAGACTGCCTCCTCTCCCATACGAAAAATGTTACGCATACGCCCCCGTGGCCATGCAGGACATACGCCACTGTGGCCCTGCAGGACATACGCCACTGTGGTCCTGCTGGACATACGCTACAGTGGCCATGCTGGACATACGCCACAGTGGCCCTGCTGGACATACGCCACCATGGCCATGCAGGACATACGCCACTGTGGCCCTGCTCGACATACGCCACAGTGGCCCTGCTTTACATACCCCACAGTGGCCATGCTGGACGTACGCCACAGTTGCCATGCAGGACAACTCTCAAGACTGCCTCCTCTCCCATACGAAAAATGTTACGCATACGCCCCCGTGGCCATGCAGGACATACGCCACTGTGGCCCTGCAGGACATACGCCACTGTGGTCCTGCTGGACATACGCTACAGTGGCCATGCTGGACATACGCCACAGTGGCCCTGCTGGACATACGCCACCATGGCCATGCAGGACATACGCCACTGTGGCCCTGCTCGACATACGCCACTGTGGCCCTGCTGGACATACGCCACAGTGGCCATGCTAGACATACGCCACAGTGGCCATGCTAGACATACGCCACAGTGGCCCTGCAGGACATACGCCACTGTGGCCCTGCTGGACATACGCCACAGTGGCCATGCAGGACATACACCACTGTGGCCCTGCAGGACATACGTCACAGTGGCCATGCTAGACATACGCCACTGTGGCCCTATCTAGGACTTAAAAACACCTTTGGTGATGTGTTCGTGTGTGTATTAACAGAATCCGATGCGTTGGAGCGCATTTCAGGACATCTGAATTTTTTGCTACTTTTGTTTAGCTAGCATCGTCGTGTTGGAGCGTTTTGTCAGGTAATCCTCCAACTGCCATATCTGCCCTATTAGACCTATCTAGGACTTAAAAACACCTTTGGTGATGTGTTCGTGTGTGTATTAACAGAATCCGATGCGTTGGAGCGCATTTCAGGACATCTGAATTTTTTGCTACTTTTGTATAGCTAGCATCGTCGTGTTGGAGCGTTTTGTCAGGTAATTGTCAGGTAATCCTCCAACTGCCATATCTGCCCTATTAGACCTATCTAGGACTTAAAAACACCTTTGGTGATGTGTTCGTGTGTGTATTAACAGAATCCGATGCGTTGGAGCGCATTTCAGGACATCTGAATTTTTTGCTACTTTGTATAGCTAGCATCGTCGTGTTGGAGCGTTTTGTCAGGTAATTGTCCGGTAATCCTCCAACTGCCATATCTGCCCTATTAGACCTATCTAGGACTTAAAAACACCTTTGGTGATGTGTTCGTGTGTGTATTAACAGAATCCGATGCGTTGGAGCGCATTTCAGGACATCTGAATTTTTTGCTACTTTTGTATAGCTAGCATCGTCGTGTTGGAGCGTTTTGTCAGGTAATCCTCCAACTGCCATATCTGCCCTATTAGACCTATCTAGGACTTAAAAACACTTTTGGTGATGTGTTCGTGTGTGTATTAACAGAATCCGATGCGTTGGAGCGCATTTCAGGACATCTGAATTTTTGGCTACTTTTGTATAGCTAGCATCGTCGTGTTGGAGCGTTTTGTCAGGTAATCCTCCAACTGCCATATCTGCCCTATTAGACCTATCTAGGACTTAAAAACACCTTTGATGATGTGTTCGTGTGTGTATTAACAGAATCCGATGCGTTGGAGCGCATTTCAGGACATCTGAATTTTTGGCTACTTTTGTATAGCTAGCATCGTCGTGTTGGAGCGTGTTGTCAGGTAATCCGCCAACTGCCATATCTGCCCTATTAGACCTATCTAGGACTTAAAAACACCTTTGGTGATGTGTTCGCGTGTGTATTAACAGAATCCGATGCGTTGGAGCGCATTTCAGGACATCTGAATTTTTTGCTACTTTTGTATAGCTAGCATCGTCGTGTTGGAGCGTTTTGTCAGGTAATCCTCCAACTGCCATATCTGCCCTATTAGACCTATCTAGGACTTAAAAACACCTTTGATGATGTGTTCGTGTGTGTATTAACAGAATCCGATGCGTTGGAGCGCATTTCAGCTCATCTGAATTTTTGGCTACTTTTGTATAGCTAGCATCGTCGTGTTGGAGCGTTTTGTCAGGTAATTGTCAGGTAATCCTCCAACTGCCATATCTGCCCTATTAGACCTATCTAGGGCTTAAAAACACCTTTGGTGATGTGTTCGTGTGTGTATTAACAGAATCCGATGCGTTGGAGCGCATTTCAGGACATCTGAATTTTTTGCTACTTTTGTATAGCTAGCATCGTCGTGTTGGAGCGTGTTGTCAGGTAATCCGCCAACTGCCATATCTGCCCTATTAGACCTATCTAGGACTTAAAAACACCTTTGGTGATGTGTTCGCGTGTGTATTAACAGAATCCGATGCGTTGGAGCGCATTTCAGCTCATCTGAATTTTTTGCTACTTTTGTATAGCTAGCATCGTCGTGTTGGAGCGTTTGGTCAGGTAATTGTCAGGTAATCCTCCAACTGCCATATCTGCCCTATTAGACCTATCTAGGGCTTAAAAACACCTTTGGTGATGTGTTCGTGTGTGTATTAACAGAATCCGATGCGTTGGAGCGCATTTCAGGACATCTGAATTTTTGGCTACTTTTGTATAGCTAGCATCGTCGTGTTGGAGCGTTTTGTCAGGTAATCCTCCAACTGCCATATCTGCCCTATTAGACCTATCTAGGACTTAAAAACACCTTTGGTGATGTGTTCGTGTGTGTATTAACAGAATCCGATGCGTTGGAGCGCATTTCAGGACATCTGAATTTTTGCCTACTTTTGTATAGCTAGCATCGTCGTGTTGGAGCGTTTTGTCAGGTAATTGTCAGGTAATCCTCCAACTGCCATATCTGCCCTATTAGACCTATCTAGGACTTAAAAACACCTTTGGTGATGTGTTCGCGTGTGTATTAACAGAATCCGATGCGTTGGAGCGCATTTCAGGACATCTGAATTTTTTGCTACTTTTGTATAGCTAGCATCGTCGTGTTGGAGCGTTTTGTCAGGTAATCCTCCAACTGCCATATCTGCCCTATTAGACCTATCTAGGACTTAAAAACACCTTTGGTGATGTGTTCGCGTGTGTATTAACAGAATCCGATGCGTTGGAGCGCATTTCAGGACATCTGAATTTTTGGCTACTTTTGTATAGCTAGCATCGTCGTGTTGGAGCGTTTTGTCAGGTAATTGTCAGGTAATCCTCCAACTGCCATATCTGCCCTATTAGACCTATCTAGGACTTAAAAACACCTTTGGTGATGTGTTCGCGTGTGTATTAACAGAATCCGATGCGTTGGAGCGCATTTCAGGACATCTGAATTTTTTGCTACTTTTGTATAGCTAGCATCGTCGTGTTGGAGCGTGTTGTCAGGTAATCCGCCAACTGCCATATCTGCCCTATTAGACCTATCTAGGACTTAAAAACACCTTTGGTGATGTGTTCGCGTGTGTATTAACAGAATCCGATGCGTTGGAGCGCATTTCAGCTCATCTGAATTTTTTGCTACTTTTGTATAGCTAGCATCGTCGTGTTGGAGCGTTTGGTCAGATAATTGTCAGGTAATCCTCCAACTGCCATATCTGCCCTATTAGACCTATCTAGGACTTAAAAACACCTTTGGTGATGTGTTCGTGTGTGTATTAACAGAATCCGATGCGTTGGAGCGCATTTCAGGACATCTGAATTTTTTGCTACTTTTGTATAGCTAGCATCGTCGTGTTGGAGCGTTTTGTCAGGTAATCCTCCAACTGCCATATCTGCCCTATTAGACCTATCTAGAACTTAAAAAAACCTTTGGTGATGTGTTCGTGTGTGTATTAACAGAATCCGATGCGTTGGAGCGCATTTCAGGACATCTGAATTTTTTGATACTTTTGTATAGCTAGCATCGTCGTGTTGGAGCGTTTTGTCAGGTAATTGTCAGGTAATCCTCCAACTGCCATATCTGCCCTATTAGACCTATCTAGGACTTAAAAACACCTTTGGTGATGTGTTCGCGTGTGTATTAACAGAATCCGATGCGTTGGAGCGCATTTCAGGACATCTGAATTTTTGGCTACTTTTGTATAGCTAGCATCGTCGTGTTGGAGCGTTTTGTCAGGTAATTGTCAGGTAATCCTCCAACTGCCATATCTGCCCTATTAGACCTATCTAGGACTTAAAAACACCTTTGGTGATGTGTTCGCGTGTGTATTAACAGAATCCGATGCGTTGGAGCGCATTTCAGGACATCTGAATTTTTGGCTACTTTTGTATAGCTAGCATCGTCGTGTTGGAGCGTTTGGTCAGGTAATTGTCAGGTAATCCTCCAACTGCCATATCTGCCCTATTAGACCTATCTAGGACTTAAAAACACCTTTGGTGATGTGTTCGTGTGTGTATTAACAGAATCCGATGCGTTGGAGCGCATTTCAGGACATCTGAATTTTTTGCTACTTTTGTATAGCTAGCATCGTCGTGTTGGAGCGTTTGGTCAGGTAATCCTCCAACTGCCATATCTGCCCTATTAGACCTATCTAGGACTTAAAAACACCTTTGGTGATGTGTTCGCGTGTGTATTAACAGAATCCGATGCGTTGGAGCGCATTTCAGGACATCTGAATTTTTTGCTACTTTTGTATAGCTAGCATCGTCGTGTTGGAGCGTTTTGTCAGGTAATCCTCCAACTGCCATATCTGCCCTATTAGACCTATCTAGGACTTAAAAACACCTTTGGTGATGTGTTCGTGTGTGTATTAACAGAATCCGATGCGTTGGAGCGCATTTCAGCTCATCTGAATTTTTTGCTACTTTTGTATAGCTAGCATCGTCGTGTTGGAGCGTTTGGTCAGGTAATTGTCAGGTAATCCTCCAACTGCCATATCTGCCCTATTAGACCTATCTAGGGCTTAAAAACACCTTTGGTGATGTGTTCGTGTGTGTATTAACAGAATCCGATGCGTTGGAGCGCATTTCAGGACATCTGAATTTTTGGCTACTTTTGTATAGCTAGCATCGTCGTGTTGGAGCGTTTTGTCAGGTAATCCGCCAACTGCCATATCTGCCCTATTAGACCTATCTAGGACTTAAAAACACCTTTGGTGATGTGTTCGCGTGTGTATTAACAGAATCCGATGCGTTGGAGCGCATTTCAGGACATCTGAATTTTTTGCTACTTTTGTATAGCTAGCATCGTCGTGTTGGAGCGTTTTGTCAGGTAATCCGCCAACTGCCATATCTGCCCTATTAGACCTATCTAGGACTTAAAAACACCTTTGGTGATGTGTTCGTGTGTGTATTAACAGAATCCGATGCGTTGGAGCGCATTTCAGCTCATCTGAATTTTTTGCTACTTTTGTATAGCTAGCATCGTCGTGTTGGAGCGTTTGGTCAGGTAATTGTCAGGTAATCCTCCAACTGCCATATCTGCCCTATTAGACCTATCTAGGACTTAAAAACACCTTTGGTGATGTGTTCGCATGTGTATTAACAGAATCCGATGCGTTGGAGCGCATTTCAGGACATCTGAATTTTTTGCTACTTTTGTATAGCTAGCATCGTCGTGTTGGAGCGTTTTGTCAGGTAATCCGCCAACTGCCATATCTGCCCTATTAGACCTATCTAGGACTTAAAAACACCTTTGGTGATGTGTTCGCGTGTGTATTAACAGAATCCGATGCGTTGGAGCGCATTTCAGGACATCTGAATTTTTTGCTACTTTTGTATAGCTAGCATCGTCGTGTTGGAGCGTTTGGTCAGGTAATTGTCAGGTAATCCTCCAACTGCCATATCTGCCCTATTAGACCTATCTAGGACTTAAAAACACCTTTGGTGATGTGTTCGTGTGTGTATTAACAGAATCCGATGCGTTGGAGCGCATTTCAGCTCATCTGAATTTTTTGCTACTTTTGTATAGCTAGCATCGTCGTGTTGGAGCGTTTGGTCAGGTAATTGTCAGGTAATCCTCCAACTGCCATATCTGCCCTATTAGACCTATCTAGGACTTAAAAACACCTTTGGTGATGTGTTCGTGTGTGTATTAACAGAATCCGATGCGTTGGAGCGCATTTCAGAACATCTGAATTTTTTGCTACTTTTGTATAGCTAGCATCGTCGTGTTGGAGCGTTTGGTCAGGTAATTGTCAGGTAATCCTCCAACTGCCATATCTGCCCTATTAGACCTATCTAGGACTTAAAAACACCTTTGGTGATGTGTTCGTGTGTGTATTAACAGAATCCGATGCGTTGGAGCGCATTTCAGCTCATCTGAATTTTTTGCTACTTTTGTATAGCTAGCATCGTCGTGTTGGAGCGTTTGGTCAGGTAATTGTCAGGTAATCCTCCAACTGCCATATCTGCCCTATTAGACCTATCTAGGACTTAAAAACACCTTTGGTGATGTGTTCGTGTGTGTATTAACAGAATCCGATGCGTTGGAGCGCATTTCAGAACATCTGAATTTTTTGCTACTTGTGTATAGCTAGCATCGTCGTGTTGGAGCGTTTGGTCAGGTAATCCTCCAACTGCCATATCTGCCCTATTAGACCTATCTAGGACTTAAAAACACCTTTGGTGATGTGTTCGTGTGTGTATTAACAGAATCCGATGCGTTGGAGCGCATTTCAGAACATCTGAATTTTTTGCTACTTGTGTATAGCTAGCATCGTCGTGTTGGAGCGTTTGGTCAGGTAATCCTCCAACTGCCATATCTGCCCTATTAGACCTATCTAGGACTTAAAAACACTTTTGGTGATGTGTTCGTGTGTGTATTAACAGAATCCGATGCGTTGGAGCGCATTTCAGGACATCTGAATTTTTTGCTACTTTTGTATAGCTAGCATCGTCGTGTTGGAGCGTTTGGTCAGGTAATCCTCCAACTGCCATATCTGCCCTATTAGACCTATCTAGGACTTAAAAACACTTTCGGTGATGTGTTCGTGTGTGTATTAACAGAATCCGATGCGTGGGAGCGCATTTCAGGACATCTGAATTTTTTGCTACTTGTGTATAGCTAGCATCGTCGTGTTGGAGCGTTTGGTCAGGTAATCCTCCAACTGCCATATCTGCCCTATTAGACCTATCTAGGACTTAAAAACACTTTTGGTGATGTGTTCGTGTGTGTATTAACAGAATCCGATGCGTGGGAGCGCATTTCAGGACATCTGAATTTTTTGCTACTTGTGTATAGCTAGCATCGTCGTGTTGGAGCGTTTGGTCAGGTAATCCTCCAACTGCCATATCTGCCCTATTAGACCTATCTAGGACTTAAAAACACCTTTGGTGATGTGTTCGTGTGTGTATTAACAGAATCCGATGCGTGGGAGCGCATTTCAGGACATCTGAATTTTTTGCTACTTTTGTATAGCTAGCAACGTCGTGTTGGAGCGTTTGGTCAGGTAATCCTCCAACTGCCATATCTGCCCTATTAGACCTATCTAGGACTTAAAAACACTTTTGGTGATGTGTTCGTGTGTGTATTAACAGAATCCGATGCGTTGGAGCGCATTTCAGGACATCTGAATTTTTTGCTACTTTTGTATAGCTAGCATCGTCGTGTTGGAGCGTTTGGTCAGGTAATTGTCAGGTAATCCTCCAACTGCCATATCTGCCCTATTAGACCTATCTAGGACTTAAAAACACCTTTGGTGATGTGTTCGTGTGTGTATTAACAGAATCCGATGCGTTGGAGCGCATTTCAGGACATCTCAATTTTTTGTTACTTTTGTATAGCTAGCATCGTCGTGTTGGAGCGTTTGGTCAGGTAATCCTCCAACTGCCATATCTGCCCTATTAGACCTATCTAGGACTTAAAAACACTTTTGGTGATGTGTTCGTGTGTGTATTAACAGAATCCGATGCGTGGGAGCGCATTTCAGGACATCTGAATTTTTTGCTACTTTTGTATAGCTAGCATCGTCGTGTTGGAGCGTTTGGTCAGGTAATCCTCCAACTGCCATATCTGCCCTATTAGACCTATCTAGGACTTAAAAACACTTTTGGTGATGTGTTCGTGTGTGTATTAACAGAATCCGATGCGTTGGAGCGCATTTCAGGACATCTGAATTTTTTGCTACTTTTGTATAGCTAGCATCGTCGTGTTGGAGCGTTTGGTCAGGTAATTGTCAGGTAATCCTCCAACTGCCATATCTGCCCTATTAGACCTATCTAGGACTTAAAAACACCTTTGGTGATGTGTTCGTGTGTGTATTAACAGAATCCGATGCGTTGGAGCGCATTTCAGGACATCTCAATTTTTTGCTACTTTTGTATAGCTAGCATCGTCGTGTTGGAGCGTTTGGTCAGGTAATCCTCCAACTGCCATATCTGCCCTATTAGACCTATCTAGGACTTAAAAACACTTTTGGTGATGTGTTCGTGTGTGTATTAACAGAATCCGATGCGTTGGAGCGCATTTCAGGACATCTGAATTTTTTGCTACTTTTGTATAGCTAGCATCGTCGTGTTGGAGCGTTTGGTCAGGTAATCCTCCAACTGCCATATCTGCCCTATTAGACCTATCTAGGACTTAAAAACACTTTCGGTGATGTGTTCGTGTGTGTATTAACAGAATCCGATGCGTGGGAGCGCATTTCAGGACATCTGAATTTTTTGCTACTTTTGTATAGCTAGCATCGTCGTGTTGGAGCGTTTTGTCAGGTAATTGTCAGGTAATCCTCCAACTGCCATATCTGCCCTATTAGACCTATCTAGGACTTAAAAACACCTTTGGTGATGTGTTCGTGTGTGTATTAACAGAATCCGATGCGTTGGAGCGCATTTCAGGACATCTGAATTTTTTGCTACTTTTGTATAGCTAGCATCGTCGTGTTGGAGCGTTTGGTCAGGTAATCCTCCAACTGCCATATCTGCCCTATTAGACCTATCTAGGACTTAAAAACACTTTCGGTGATGTGTTCGTGTGTGTATTAACAGAATCCGATGCGTGGGAGCGCATTTCAGGACATCTGAATTTTTTGCTACTTGTGTATAGCTAGCATCGTCGTGTTGGAGCGTTTGGTCAGGTAATCCTCCAACTGCCATATCTGCCCTATTAGACCTATCTAGGACTTAAAAACACTTTTGGTGATGTGTTTGTGTGTGTATTAACAGAATCCGATGCGTGGGAGCGCATTTCAGGACATCTGAATTTTTTGCTACTTTTGTATAGCTAGCATCGTCGTGTTGGAGCGTTTGGTCAGGTAATCCTCCAACTGCCATATCTGCCCTATTAGACCTATCTAGGACTTAAAAACACTTTTGGTGATGTGTTCGTGTGTGTATTAACAGAATCCGATGCGTGGGAGCGCATTTCAGGACATCTGAATTTTTTGCTACTTTTGTATAGCTAGCATCGTCGTGTTGGAGCGTTTGGTCAGGTAATCCTCCAACTGCCATATCTGCCCTATTAGACCTATCTAGGACTTAAAAACACTTTTGGTGATGTGTTCGTGTGTGTATTAACAGAATCCGATGCGTTGGAGCGCATTTCAGGACATCTGAATTTTTTGCTACTTTTGTATAGCTAGCATCGTCGTGTTGGAGCGTTTGGTCAGGTAATTGTCAGGTAATCCTCCAACTGCCATATCTGCCCTATTAGACCTATCTAGGACTTAAAAACACCTTTGGTGATGTGTTCGTGTGTGTATTAACAGAATCCGATGCGTTGGAGCGCATTTCAGGACATCTCAATTTTTTGTTACTTTTGTATAGCTAGCATCGTCGTGTTGGAGCGTTTGGTCAGGTAATCCTCCAACTGCCATATCTGCCCTATTAGACCTATCTAGGACTTAAAAACACTTTTGGTGATGTGTTCGTGTGTGTATTAACAGAATCCGATGCGTGGGAGCGCATTTCAGGGCATCTGAATTTTTTGCTACTTTTGTATAGCTAGCATCGTCGTGTTGGAGCGTTTGGTCAGGTAATCCTCCAACTGCCATATCTGCCCTATTAGACCTATCTAGGACTTAAAAACACCTTTGGTGATGTGTTCGTGTGTGTATTAACAGAATCCGATGCGTGGGAGCGCATTTCAGGACATCTGAATGTTTTGCTACTTTTGTATAGCTAGCATCGTCGTGTTGGAGCGTTTGGTCAGGTAATCCTCCAACTGCCATATCTGCCCTATTAGACCTATCTAGGACTTAAAAACACCTTTGGTGATGTGTTCGTGTGTGTATTAACAGAATCCGATGCGTTGGAGCGCATTTCAGGACATCTGAATTTTTTGCTACTTTTGTATAGCTAGCATCGTCGTGTTGGAGCGTTTGGTCAGGTAATCCTCCAACTGCCATATCTGCCCTATTAGACCTATCTAGGACTTAAAAACACTTTCGGTGATGTGTTCGTGTGTGTATTAACAGAATCCGATGCGTGGGAGCGCATTTCAGGACATCTGAATTTTTTGCTACTTGTGTATAGCTAGCATCGTCGTGTTGGAGCGTTTGGTCAGGTAATCCTCCAACTGCCATATCTGCCCTATTAGACCTATCTAGGACTTAAAAACACCTTTGGTGATGTGTTCGTGTGTGTATTAACAGAATCCGATGCGTGGGAGCGCATTTCAGGACATCTGAATTTTTTGCTACTTTTGTATAGCTAGCATCGTCGTGTTGGAGCGTTTGGTCAGGTAATCCTCCAACTGCCATATCTGCCCTATTAGACCTATCTAGGACTTAAAAACACTTTTGGTGATGTGTTTGTGTGTGTATTAACAGAATCCGATGCGTGGGAGCGCATTTCAGGACATCTGAATTTTTTGCTACTTTTGTATAGCTAGCATCGTCGTGTTGGAGCGTTTGGTCAGGTAATCCTCCAACTGCCATATCTGCCCTATTAGACCTATCTAGGACTTAAAAACACTTTTGGTGATGTGTTCGTGTGTGTATTAACAGAATCCGATGCGTTGGAGCGCATTTCAGGACATCTGAATTTTTTGCTACTTTTGTATAGCTAGCATCGTCGTGTTGGAGCGTTTGGTCAGGTAATTGTCAGGTAATCCTCCAACTGCCATATCTGCCCTATTAGACCTATCTAGGACTTAAAAACACCTTTGGTGATGTGTTCGTGTGTGTATTAACAGAATCCGATGCGTTGGAGCGCATTTCAGGACATCTCAATTTTTTGTTACTTTTGTATAGCTAGCATCGTCGTGTTGGAGCGTTTGGTCAGGTAATCCTCCAACTGCCATATCTGCCCTATTAGACCTATCTAGGACTTAAAAACACTTTTGGTGATGTGTTCGTGTGTGTATTAACAGAATCCGATGCGTGGGAGCGCATTTCAGGGCATCTGAATTTTTTGCTACTTTTGTATAGCTAGCATCGTCGTGTTGGAGCGTTTGGTCAGGTAATCCTCCAACTGCCATATCTGCCCTATTAGACCTATCTAGGACTTAAAAACACCTTTGGTGATGTGTTCGTGTGTGTATTAACAGAATCCGATGCGTGGGAGCGCATTTCAGGACATCTGAATGTTTTGCTACTTTTGTATAGCTAGCATCGTCGTGTTGGAGCGTTTGGTCAGGTAATCCTCCAACTGCCATATCTGCCCTATTAGACCTATCTAGGACTTAAAAACACCTTTGGTGATGTGTTCGTGTGTGTATTAACAGAATCCGATGCGTGGGAGCGCATTTCAGGACATCTGAATGTTTTGCTACTTTTGTATAGCTAGCATCGTCGTGTTGGAGCGTTTGGTCAGGTAATTGTCAGGTAATCCTCCAACTGCCATACCTGCCCTATTAGACCTATCTAGGACTTAAAAACACTTTTGGTTATGTGTTCGTGTGTGTATTAACAGTATCCGATGCGTGGGAGCGCATTTCAGGACATCTGAATTTTTTGCTACTTTTGTATAGCTAGCATCGTCGTGTTGGAGCGTTTGGTCAGGTAATCCTCCAACTGCCATATCTGCCCTATTAGACCTATCTAGGACTTAAAAACACTTTTGGTGATGTGTTCGTGTGTGTATTAACAGAATCCGATGCATGGGAGCGCATTTCAGGACATCTGAATTTTTTGCTACTTTTGTATAGCTAGCATCGTCGTGTTGGAGCATTTGGTCAGGTAATCCTCCAACTGCCATATCTGCCCTATTAGACCTATCTAGGACTCAAAAACAGTTTTGGTGATGTGTTCGTGTGTGTATTAACAGAATCCGACGCGTGGGAGCGCATTTCAGGACATCTGAATTTGTTGCTACTTTTTTATAGCTAGCATCGTCGTGTTGGAGCGTTTGGTCAGGTAATCCTCCAACTGCCATATCTGCCCTATTAGACCTATCTAGGACTTAAAAACACCTTTGGTGATGTGTTCGCGTGTGTATTAACAGAATCCGATGCGTTGGAGCGCATTTCAGGACATCTGAATTTTTGGCTACTTTTGTATAGCTAGCATCGTCGTGTTGGAGCGTTTTGTCAGGTAATTGTCAGGTAATCCTCCAACTGCCATATCTGCCCTATTAGACCTATCTAGGACTTAAAAACACCTTTGGTGATGTGTTCGCGTGTGTATTAACAGAATCCGATGCGTTGGAGCGCATTTCAGGACATCTGAATTTTTTGCTACTTTTGTATAGCTAGCATCGTCGTGTTGGAGCGTTTGGTCAGGTAATCCTCCAACTGCCATATCTGCCCTATTAGACCTATCTAGGACTTAAAAACACTTTTGGTGATGTGTTCGTGTGTGTATTAACAGAATCCGATGCGTGGGAGCGCATTTCAGGACATCTGAATTTTTTGCTACTTTTGTATAGCTAGCATCGTCGTGTTGGAGCGTTTGGTCAGGTAATCCTCCAACTGCCATATCTGCCCTATTAGACCTATCTAGGACTTAAAAACACTTTTGGTGATGTGTTCGTGTGTGTATTAACAGAATCCGATGCGTTGGAGCGCATTTCAGGACATCTGAATTTGTTGCTACTTTTTTATAGCTAGCATCGTCGTGTTGGAGCGTTTGGTCAGGTAATTGTCAGGTAATCCTCCAACTGCCATATCTGCCCTATTAGACCTATCTAGGACTTAAAAACACTTTTGGTTATGTGTTCGTGTGTGTATTAACAGTATCCGATGCGTGGGAGCGCATTTCAGGACATCTGAATTTTTTGCTACTTTTGTATAGCTAGCATCGTCGTGTTGGAGCGTTTGGTCAGGTAATCCTCCAACTGCCATATCTGCCCTATTAGACCTATCTAGGACTTAAAAACACCATTGGTGATGTGTTCGTGTGTGTATTAACAGAATCCGATGCGTTGGAGCGCATTTCAGGACATCTGAATTTTTTGCTACTTTTGTATAGCTAGCATCGTCGTGTTGGAGCGTTTGGTCAGGTAATCCTCCAACTGCCATATCTGCCCTATTAGACCTATCTAGGACTCAAAAACACTTTTGGTGATGTGTTCGTGTGTGTATTAACAGAATCCGATGCGTGGGAGCGCATTTCAGGACATCTGAATTTTTTGCTACTTTTGTATAGCTAGCATCGTCGTGTTGGAGCGTTTGGTCAGGTAATCCTCCAACTGCCATATCTGCCCTATTAGACCTATCTAGGACTCAAAAACAGTTTTGGTGATGTGTTCGTGTGTGTATTAACAGAATCCGACGCGTGGGAGCGCATTTCAGGACATCTGAATTTGTTGCTACTTTTTTATAGCTAGCATCGTCGTGTTGGAGCGTTTGGTCAGGTAATTGTCAGGTAATCCTCCAACTGCCATATCTGCCCTATTAGACCTATCTAGGACTTAAAAACACTTTTGGTTATGTGTTCGTGTGTGTATTAACAGTATCCGATGCGTGGGAGCGCATTTCAGGACATCTGAATTTTTTGCTACTTTTGTATAGCTAGCATCGTCGTGTTGGAGCGTTTGGTCAGGTAATCCTCCAACTGCCATATCTGCCCTATTAGACCTATCTAGGACTTAAAAACACCATTGGTGATGTGTTCGTGTGTGTATTAACAGAATCCGATGCGTGGGAGCGCATTTCAGGACATCTGAATTTTTTGCTACTTTTGTATAGCTAGCATCGTCGTGTTGGAGCGTTTGGTCAGGTAATTGTCAGGTAATCCTCCAACTGCCATATCTGCCCTATTAGACCTATCTAGGACTTAAAAACACCTTTGGTGATGTGTTCGTGTGTGTATTAACAGAATCCGATGCGTGGGAGCGCATTTCAGGACATCTGAATTTTTTGCTACTTTTGTATAGCTAGCATCGTCGTGTTGGAGCGTTTGGTCAGGTAATCCTCCAACTGCCATATCTGCCCTATTAGACCTATCTAGGACTCAAAAACAGTTTTGGTGATGTGTTCGTGTGTGTATTAACAGAATCCGACGCGTGGGAGCGCATTTCAGGACATCTGAATTTGTTGCTACTTTTTTATAGCTAGCATCGTCGTGTTGGAGCGTTTGGTCAGGTAATTGTCAGGTAATCCTCCAACTGCCATATCTGCCCTATTAGACCTATCTAGGACTTAAAAACACTTTTGGTTATGTGTTCGTGTGTGTATTAACAGTATCCGATGCGTGGGAGCGCATTTCAGGACATCTGAATTTTTTGCTACTTTTGTATAGCTAGCATCGTCGTGTTGGAGCGTTTGGTCAGGTAATCCTCCAACTGCCATATCTGCCCTATTAGACCTATCTAGGACTCAAAAACACTTTTGGTGATGTGTTCGTGTGTGTATTAACAGAATCCGATGCGTGGGAGCGCATTTCAGGACATCTGAATTTTTTGCTACTTTTGTATAGCTAGCATCGTCGTGTTGGAGCGTTTGGTCAGGTAATCCTCCAACTGCCATATCTGCCCTATTAGACCTATCTAGGACTCAAAAACAGTTTTGGTGATGTGTTCGTGTGTGTATTAACAGAATCCGACGCGTGGGAGCGCATTTCAGGACATCTGAATTTGTTGCTACTTTTTTATAGCTAGCATCGTCGTGTTGGAGCGTTTGGTCAGGTAATTGTCAGGTAATCCTCCAACTGCCATATCTGCCCTATTAGACCTATCTAGGACTTAAAAACACTTTTGGTTATGTGTTCGTGTGTGTATTAACAGTATCCGATGCGTGGGAGCGCATTTCAGGACATCTGAATTTTTTGCTACTTTTGTATAGCTAGCATCGTCGTGTTGGAGCGTTTGGTCAGGTAATCCTCCAACTGCCATATCTGCCCTATTAGACCTATCTAGGACTTAAAAACACCATTGGTGATGTGTTCGTGTGTGTATTAACAGAATCCGATGCGTGGGAGCGCATTTCAGGACATCTGAATTTTTTGCTACTTTTGTATAGCTAGCATCGTCGTGTTGGAGCGTTTGGTCAGGTAATTGTCAGGTAATCCTCCAACTGCCATATCTGCCCTATTAGACCTATCTAGGACTTAAAAACACCTTTGGTGATGTGTTCGTGTGTGTATTAACAGAATCCGATGCGTGGGAGCGCATTTCAGGACATCTGAATTTTTTGCTACTTTTGTATAGCTAGCATCGTCGTGTTGGAGCGTTTGGTCAGGTAATCCTCCAACTGCCATATCTGCCCTATTAGACCTATCTAGGACTCAAAAACAGTTTTGGTGATGTGTTCGTGTGTGTATTAACAGAATCCGACGCGTGGGAGCGCATTTCAGGACATCTGAATTTGTTGCTACTTTTTTATAGCTAGCATCGTCGTGTTGGAGCGTTTGGTCAGGTAATTGTCAGGTAATCCTCCAACTGCCATATCTGCCCTATTAGACCTATCTAGGACTTAAAAACACTTTTGGTTATGTGTTCGTGTGTGTATTAACAGTATCCGATGCGTGGGAGCGCATTTCAGGACATCTGAATTTTTTGCTACTTTTGTATAGCTAGCATCGTCGTGTTGGAGCGTTTGGTCAGGTAATCCTCCAACTGCCATATCTGCCCTATTAGACCTATCTAGGACTTAAAAACACCATTGGTGATGTGTTCGTGTGTGTATTAACAGAATCCGATGCGTGGGAGCGCATTTCAGGACATCTGAATTTTTTGCTACTTTTGTATAGCTAGCATCGTCGTGTTGGAGCGTTTGGTCAGGTAATTGTCAGGTAATCCTCCAACTGCCATATCTGCCCTATTAGACCTATCTAGGACTTAAAAACACCTTTGGTGATGTGTTCGTGTGTGTATTAACAGAATCCGATGCGTGGGAGCGCATTTCAGGACATCTGAATTTTTTGCTACTTTTGTATAGCTAGCATCGTCGTGTTGGAGCGTTTGGTCAGGTAATTGTCAGGTAATCCTCCAACTGCCATATCTGCCCTATTAGACCTATCTAGGACTTAAAAACACTTTTGGTTATGTGTTCGTGTGTGTATTAACAGTATCCGATGCGTGGGAGCGCATTTCAGGACATCTGAATTTTTTGCTACTTTTGTATAGCTAGCATCGTCGTGTTGGAGCGTTTGGTCAGGTAATCCTCCAACTGCCATATCTGCCCTATTAGACCTATCTAGGACTCAAAAACAGTTTTGGTGATGTGTTCGTGTGTGTATTAACAGAATCCGACGCGTGGGAGCGCATTTCAGGACATCTGAATTTGTTGCTACTTTTTTATAGCTAGCATCGTCGTGTTGGAGCGTTTGGTCAGGTAATTGTCAGGTAATCCTCCAACTGCCATATCTGCCCTATTAGACCTATCTAGGACTTAAAAATACTTTTGGTGATGTGTTCGTGTGTGTATTAACAGAATCCGATGCGTGGGAGCGCATTTCAGGACATCTGCATTTTTTGCTACTTTTGTATAGCTAGCATCGTCGTGTTGGAGCGTTTGGTCAGGTAATCCTCCAACTGCCATATCTGCCCTATTAGACCTATCTAGGACTTAAAAACACTTTTGGTGATGTGTTCGTGTGTGTATTAACATAATCCGATGCGTGGGAGCGCATTTCAGGACATCTGAATTTTTTGCTACTTTTGTATAGCTAGCATCGTCGTGTTGGAGCGTTTGGTCAGGTAATTGTCAGGTTATAATCCAACTGCCATATCTGCCCTATTAGACCTATCTAGGACTTAAAAACACTTTTGGTGATGTGTTCGTGTGTGTATTAACAGAATCCGATGCGTGGGAGCGCATTTCAGGACATCTGAATTTTTTGCTACTTTTGTATAGCTAGCATCGTCGTGTTGGAGCGTTTGGTCAGGTAATCCTCCAACTGCCATATCTGCCCTATTAGACCTATCTAGGACTTAAAAACACTTTTGGTGATGTGTCCGTGTGTGTATTAACAGAATCCGATGCGTTGGAGCGCATTTCAGGACATCTGAATTTTTTGCTACTTTTGTATAGCTAGCATCGTCGTGTTGGAGCGTCTTGTCAGGTAATCCTCCAACTGCCATATCTGCCCTATTAGACCTATCTAGGACTTAAAAACACCTTTGGTGATGTGTTCGTGTGTGTATTAACAGAATCCGATGCGTGGGAGCGCATTTCAGGACATCTGAATTTTTTGCTACTTTTGTATAGCTAGCATCGTCGTGTTGGAGCGTTTGGTCAGGTAATTGTCAGGTAATCCTCCAACTGCCATATCTGCCCTATTAGACCTATCTAGGACTTAAAAACACTTTTGGTGATGTGTTCGTGTGTGTATTAACAGAATCCGATGCGTGGGAGCGCATTTCAGGACATCTGAATTTTTTGCTACTTTTGTATAGCTAGCATCGTCGTGTTGGAGCGTTTGGTCAGGTAATCCTCCAACTGCCATATCTGCCCTATTAGACCTATCTAGGACTTAAAAACACTTTTGGTGATGTGTTCGTGTGTGTATTAACAGAATCCGATGCGTTGGAGCGCATTTCAGGACATCTGAATTTTTGGCTACTTTTGTATAGCTAGCATCGTCGTGTTGGAGCGTTTTGTCAGGTAATTGTCAGGTAATCCTCCAACTGCCATATCTGCCCTATTAGACCTATCTAGGGCTTAAAAACACCTTTGGTGATGTGTTCGTGTGTGTATTAACAGAATCCGATGCGTTGGAGCGCATTTCAGGACATCTGAATTTTTTGCTACTTTTGTATAGCTAGCATCGTCGTGTTGGAGCGTGTTGTCAGGTAATCCGCCAACTGCCATATCTGCCCTATTAGACCTATCTAGGACTTAAAAACACCTTTGGTGATGTGTTCGCGTGTGTATTAACAGAATCCGATGCGTTGGAGCGCATTTCAGCTCATCTGAATTTTTTGCTACTTTTGTATAGCTAGCATCGTCGTGTTGGAGCGTTTGGCCAGGTAATTGTCAGGTAATCCTCCAACTGCCATATCTGCCCTATTAGACCTATCTAGGACTTAAAAACACTTTTGGTGATGTGTTCGTGTGTGTATTAACAGAATCCGAAGCATTGGAGCGCATTTCAGGACATCTGAATTTTTTGCTACTTTTGTATAGCTAGCATCGTCGTGTTGGAGCGTTTTGTCAGGTAATTGTCAGGTAATCCTCCAACTGCCATATCTGCCCTATTAGACCTATCTAGGACTTAAAAACACTTTTGGTTATGTGTTCGTGTGTGTATTAACAGAATCCGATGCGTGGGAGCGCATTTCAGGACATCTGAATTTTTTGCTACTTTTGTATAGCTAGCATCGTCGTGTTGGAGCGTTTGGTCAGGTAATCCTCCAACTGCCATATCTGCCCTATTAGACCTATCTAGGACTTAAAAACACTTCTGGTGATGTGTTCGTGTGTGTATTAACAGAATCCGATGCGTTGGAGCGCATTTCAGGACATCTGAATTTTTTGCTACTTTTGTATAGCTAGCATCGTCGTGTTGGAGCGTTTGGTCAGGTAATTGTCAGGTAATCCTCCAACTGCCATATCTGCCCTATTAGACCTATCTAGGACTTAAAAACACCTTTGGTGATGTGTTCGTGTGTGTATTAACAGAATCCGATGCGTGGGAGCGCATTTCAGGACATCTGAATTTTTTGCTACTTTTGTATAGCTAGCATCGTCGTGTTGGAGCGTTTGGTCAGGTAATTGTCAGGTTATAATCCAACTGCCATATCTGCCCTATTAGACCTATCTAGGACTTAAAAACACTTTTGGTGATGTGTTCGTGTGTGTATTAACAGAATCCGATGCGTGGGAGCGCATTTCAGGACATCTGAATTTTTTGCTACTTTTGTATAGCTAGCATCGTCGTGTTGGAGCGTTTGGTCAGGTAATTGTCAGGTAATCCTCCAACTGCCATATCTGCCCTATTAGACCTATCTAGGACTTAAAAACACCTTTGGTGATGTGTTCGTGTGTGTATTAACAGAATCCGATGCGTTGGAGCGCATTTCAGGACATCTGAATTTTTTGCTACTTTTGTATAGCTAGCATCGTCGTGTTGGAGCGTTTGGTCAGGTAATCCTCCAACTGCCATATCTGCCCTATTAGACCTATCTAGGACTTAAAAACACTTTTGGTGATGTGTTCGTGTGTGTATTAACAGAATCCGATGCGTTGGAGCGCATTTCAGGACATCTGAATTTTTTGCCACTTTTGTATAGCTAGCATCGTCGTGTTGGAGCGTTTTGTCAGGTAATTGTCAGGTAATCCTCCAACTGCCATATCTGCCCTATTAGACCTATCTAGGACTTAAAAACACTTTTGGTGATGTGTTCGTGTGTGTATTAACAGAATCCGAAGCATTGGAGCGCATTTCAGGACATCTGAATTTTTTGCTACTTTTGTATAGCTAGCATCGTCGTGTTGGAGCGTGTTGTCAGGTAATCCTCCAACTGCCATATCTGCCCTATTAGACCTATCTAGGACTTAAAAACACCTTTGGTGATGTGTTCGTGTGTGTATTAACAGAATCCGATGCGTTGGAGCGCATTTCAGGACATCTGAATTTTTTGCTACTTTTGTATAGCTAGCATCGTCGTGTTGGAGCGTTTGGTCAGGTAATCCTCCAACTGCCATATCTGCCCTATTAGACCTATCTAGGACTTAAAAACACCTTTGGTGATGTGTTCGTGTGTGTATTAACAGAATCCGATGCGTTGGAGCGCATTTCAGGACATCTGAATTTTTTGCTACTTTTGTATAGCTAGCATCGTCGTGTTGGAGCGTTTGGTCAGGTAATTGTCAGGTAATCCTCCAACTGCCATATCTGCCCTATTAGACCTATCTAGGACTTAAAAACACCTTTGGTTATGTGTTCGTGTGTGTATTAACAGAATCCGATGCGTTGGAGCGCATTTCAGGACATCTGAATTTTTTGCTACTTTTGTATAGCTAGCATCGTCGTGTTGGAGCGTTTGGTCAGGTAATTGTCAGGTAATCCTCCAACTGCCATATCTGCCCTATTAGACCTATCTAGGACTTAAAAACACTTTTGGTGATGTGTTCGTGTGTGTATTAACAGAATCCGATGCGTGGGAGCGCATTTCAGGACATCTGAATTTTTTGCTACTTTTGTATAGCTAGCATCGTCGTGTTGGAGCGTTTGGTCAGGTAATTGTCAGGTAATCCTCCAACTGCCATATCTGCCCTATTAGACCTATCGAGGACTTAAAAACACCTTTGGTGATGTGTTCGTGTGTGTATTAACAGAATCCGATGCGTTGGAGCGCATTTCAGGATATCTGAATTTTTTGCTACTTTTGTATAGCTAGCATCGTCGTGTTGGAGCGTTTGGTCAGGTAATTGTCAGGTTATAATCCAACTGCCATATCTGCCCTATTAGACCTATCTAGGACTTAAAAACACTTTTGGTGATGTGTTCGTGTGTGTATTAACAGAATCCGAAGCATTGGAGCGCATTTCAGGACATCTGAATTTTTTGCTACTTTTGTATAGCTAGCATCGTCGTGTTGGAGCGTGTTGTCAGGTAATCCTCCAACTGCCATATCTGCCCTATTAGACCTATCTAGGACTTAAAAACACCTTTGGTGATGTGTTCGTGTGTGTATTAACAGAATCCGATGCGTTGGAGCGCATTTCAGGACATCTGAATTTTTTGCTACTTTTGTATAGCTAGCATCGTCGTGTTGGAGCGTTTGGTCAGGTAATCCTCCAACTGCCATATCTGCCCTATTAGACCTATCGAGGACTTAAAAACACCTTTGGTGATGTGTTCGTGTGTGTATTAACAGAATCCGATGCGTTGGAGCGCATTTCAGGATATCTGAATTTTTTGCTACTTTTGTATAGCTAGCATCGTCGTGTTGGAGCGTTTGGTCAGGTAATCCTCCAACTGCCATATCTGCCCTATTAGACCTATCTAGGACTTAAAAACACTTTTGGTGATGTGTTCGTGTGTGTATTAACAGAATCCGATGCGTTGGAGCGCATTTCAGGACATCTGAATTTTTTGCCACTTTTGTATAGCTAGCATCGTCGTGTTGGAGCGTTTTGTCAGGTAATTGTCAGGTAATCCTCCAACTGCCATATCTGCCCTATTAGACCTATCTAGGACTTAAAAACACTTTTGGTGATGTGTTCGTGTGTGTATTAACAGAATCCGAAGCATTGGAGCGCATTTCAGGACATCTGAATTTTTTGCTACTTTTGTATAGCTAGCATCGTCGTGTTGGAGCGTGTTGTCAGGTAATCCTCCAACTGCCATATCTGCCCTATTAGACCTATCTAGGACTTAAAAACACCTTTGGTGATGTGTTCGTGTGTGTATTAACAGAATCCGATGCGTTGGAGCGCATTTCAGGACATCTGAATTTTTTGCTACTTTTGTATAGCTAGCATCGTCGTGTTGGAGCGTTTGGTCAGGTAATCCTCCAACTGCCACATCTGCCCTATTAGACCTATCTAGGACTTGAAAACACTTTTGGTGATGTGTTCGTGTGTGTATTAACAGAATCCGATGCGTGGGAGCGCATTTCAGGACATCTGAATTTTTTGCTACTTTTGTATAGCTAGCATCGTCGTGTTGGAGCGTTTGGTCAGGTAATCCTCCAACTGCCATATCTGCCCTATTAGACCTATCTAGGACTTAAAAACACCTTTGGTGATGTGTTCGTGTGTGTATTAACAGAATCCGATGCGTTGGAGCGCATTTCAGGACATCTGAATTTTTTGCTACTTTTGTATAGCTAGCATCGTCGTGTTGGAGCGTTTGGTCAGGTAATTGTCAGGTAATCCTCCAACTGCCATATCTGCCCTATTAGACCTATCTAGGACTTAAAAACACCTTTGGTTATGTGTTCGTGTGTGTATTAACAGAATCCGATGCGTTGGAGCGCATTTCAGGACATCTGAATTTTTTGCTACTTTTGTATAGCTAGCATCGTCGTGTTGGAGCGTTTGGTCAGGTAATTGTCAGGTAATCCTCCAACTGCCATATCTGCCCTATTAGACCTATCTAGGACTTAAAAACACTTTTGGTGATGTGTTCGTGTGTGTATTAACAGAATCCGATGCGTGGGAGCGCATTTCAGGACATCTGAATTTTTTGCTACTTTTGTATAGCTAGCATCGTCGTGTTGGAGCGTTTGGTCAGGTAATCCTCCAACTGCCATATCTGCCCTATTAGACCTATCTAGGACTTAAAAACACTTTTGGTGATGTGTTCGTGTGTGTATTAACAGAATCCGATGCGTGGGAGCGCATTTCAGGACATCTGAATTTTTTGCTACTTTTGTATAGCTAGCATCGTCGTGTTGGAGCGTTTTGTCAGGTAATTGTCATGTAATCCTCCAACTGCCATATCTGCCCTATTAGACCTATCTAGGACTTAAAAACACCTTTGGTGATGTGTTCGTGTGTGTATTAACAGAATCCGATGCGTTGGAGCGCATTTCAGGACATCTGAATTTTTTGCTACTTTTGTATAGCTAGCATCGTCGTGTTGGAGCGTTTTGTCAGGTAATCCTCCAACTGCCATATCTGCCCTATTAGACCTATCTAGGACTTAAAAACACCTTTGGTGATGTGTTCGTGTGTGTATTAACAGAATCCGATGCGTTGGAGCGCATTTCAGGACATCTGAATTTTTTGCTACTTTTGTATAGCTAGCATCGTCGTGTTGGAGCGTTTGGTCAGGTAATCCTCCAACTGCCATATCTGCCCTATTAGACCTATCTAGGACTTAAAAACACTTTTGGTGATGTGTTCGTGTGTGTATTAACAGAATCCGATGCGTGGGAGCGCATTTCAGGACATCTGAATTTTTTGCTACTTTTGTATAGCTAGCATCGTCGTGTTGGAGCGTTTGGCCAGGTAATTGTCAGGTAATCCTCCAACTGCCATATCTGCCCTATTAGACCTATCTAGGACTTAAAAACACTTTTGGTGATGTGTTCGTGTGTGTATTAACAGAATCCGATGCGTGGGAGCGCATTTCAGGACATCTGAATTTTTTGCTACTTTTGTATAGCTAGCATCGTCGTGTTGGAGCGTTTGGTCAGGTAATCCTCCAACTGCCATATCTGCCCTATTAGACCTATCTAGGACTTAAAAACACTTTTGGTGATGTGTTCGTGTGTGTATTAACAGAATCCGATGCGTGGGAGCGCATTTCAGGACATAGTCCAGAAATATTTTGCGTTATGGCGCGCAATATATTTCTGGACACCTAGTGTCCAGACACTAGGTGCGCTAGGACACTTAGTGCCCAGAAATATTTTGCGGTATGGCGCGCAATATATTTCTGGACACCTAGTGTCCAGTTGTTCAGTCCCAAAGTTTTATTAAAAGTGCCTTCCCAATAACTTTCATCAATAAAATTAAACAACAGGGTTTGTAAATTTTATTTTTTCAATTATATACTTACTGCTTATACAAAAAAAAAATAAATAAATAAATAAAATGGTACGGTGTGGAAACTGCGAGGAAGACATCTCCACCGAGAGTGATTGTGTCAAGTGCTCCGCTTGCCCAAGGAAACTGCATTTCGGCTGCACTACCATCACAGCCAGAACCTTCAGGGGGATGTCGACCGAGCAGAAAAAATCCTGGAAGTGCCAATACTGTCGCGTACGTCCCACCATAGATCAAGCTCCACAAGCGGAAAAACATCCTGATGCGCATGAGCACAGGAGATCTTCAGAGACCATCAGCGCAGATGTCAAAAGGGACATCACTGAAATTAAGGAAACGCTGAAAGAATATTTAATATCTGTAGATTTCTTGTCTAAGGGATATGATGACGTAAAGGAGACAATACGCAAAAATAATGAGCTCTTACATGCATTGACGGGACAGATCAACGATCTGAAAACTCAATGTGAGCTTAAGGACACGATCATTACAAGCATGCAAAAACAAATTAACAAAATGGAACAAGAGGCAATCAAGAACAACATAGAAATTACAAACATTCCTTTTAATAAAGATGAAAACTTGCTGGACGTGGTGAAGGATATTGCTGCTGCGGTAGGTTCTGAAATTAAACAAACTGACGTTGAAAGCGTATATCGCATTAACACACGACCAACCTCAGAAGCACCGAAGTTAGTAATATCTTTTACTAATTCAATGTGCAAGCAAAAGATCTTGAAATCCGCAAAATCACGAGGTCCTTTGAAGGCGATGAATGTTGTAAAAAGTCTCAATATGCCAAAAATCAGTGAGAGTAGGAAAACCGAAATCTTACACAGCAAAATCTATATAAACAATCAACTAACGGCGACAAACAGAAAACTTTTATGGCAAGCGAAAACAAAGGCCAGAAATGCCGGTTGGAAATTTGTATGGGTTAATGACTGTAAAATACTGGCACGCAAAAACGAAGGAGCAACAGTACTACTAATTACTGATATTGAAGAATTAAACAAAATAATATAAAATACATTTTCTTTTCACATGTCAAACACAGTAAACAACCTCAGAACGTCAAAATGTTTAACAACGATAAAAATGACAGCAATGAGAAGGAAAATGGGTGCGTTCAAGCGTTATGTGTGAATTATAGGGTATATGATATGTTTACCGACATAAATATAAATGAATTGGAAAATTTGGATTGCCTCTGCCTGTACATGAATATAAGGTCGTTAAGAATGCACTGGAATAATTTTGTATGTAGCATAAATAATATAATTAAATGTATTAAAATTATCATACTGGTGGAAACAAACATCTATGACGAAGAAAATGTTCTTTATCAACTAGACGGGTTTAATGCAGAATTTCTAAATAGACCGTATAGACGTGGTGGTGGAATAGCTATGTTCGTAAGGAAAGACATTCGTTATGAAAGAAACGTCTACAGATCAATGAATTACGAAAACCTACAGATGCAAGCAAAATTAAACAACAAAGAATTTACTTTTCTGGCGATTTATAGACCACCAAGTTTATCTGCATATAATTTTACACAAGAATTAGAAAATCATATAAGTTCTACTAAAAACCGAAATCTAGTATTAATGGGCGATATGAATATAAATGTCAACAACGAACACGACATTGATGCAGCAAGATATCTTGAAATGATTAGTGGTAAAGGCCTGCAGAATGTTGTTGAATCAAATACCAGAGTGGACTTAAACAGAGGTTCCAGTACAAATATCGATCATGGTTTAGTACGAAGTGAGCTTGAATCAATATATGCAACTACGATAGAATCTAATGTATCGGATCATTACACGCTAATGTTTGGTTTACCCAAAGTTTCTAAGTCACAAGCAAAGCAGCGACAAAATTTGTGCTAAGCGAGAACAAAGTACATGAACAATTGTCGTAAGTTAACTGGAACCTTCTGAATAATGAAACTAATGTTGATGATTTGTATGATAAGTTAGTTGATATATTCAAGGGTGTTTATGAAAAGTCCTACGTAAACATTAAAGTAAAGGAAAGAGAAAAACCAAATCCATGGATAACAACGGAAATCCTAGATATGTGCAAGGAAAGGGATAAGCTGTACAATAAATGGAAAAATAACAGACAGTGCCTAAGTTACGAAATTCAGTATAAATACTTCCGAAACTATGTAAATAAAAGGATAAAAACTATGAAATCGGAATATAACATAAATAAATTTGCAGAGTATAGAAAGGATGCAAAAAGTACATGGCGACTAATAAACAACTTACTAGGAAAAAACAACAACAACATTGATGAAATGATCAGAAGAAATCTTCCTACGGACTCAAATATGACAGACATAGCTAATAAATTCGCAACACAGTTCACGGATGATATTAAATCGATTACACATAAATGTGACATAAAAACATATAATAGTAGAGAAACCAGTACAACTCAATCAATGTTCCTTGGACACGTATCGGAAACCGAAATAAGGAACATCTTAAACAAAATGAACGTGAACAAATCTGCCGGCGTAGATAATATTAGGGCTAAGGATCTCAAAAACAACTCGAGTTTCTTAGCACCCACAGTCACGCAATTGGTGAATAAGTCTTTGGAGGAAAGTCAATTTCCGAAGAACCTTAAAATTGCCATTGTAAGACCTATTTACAAGTCCGGGAAGAAAACCGAAGTCTCGAACTACCGCCCTATCTCCATCTTACCAGCGATTGACAAAGTGTTAGAAGAAGTAATGGCGAGAAGACTACAAGATTATATTGGCAAATAAAAAATCATAAACAAGAACCAGTTTGGTTTCCTAAGAAACCGAAATGTCAACCAATTACTGAGAGAATTTGCGAATAATATAAACAGTAGTCTCAATAAGAACCTCCACTCCCTGGTGATCTTTATAGATTTCAAGAAAGCTTTCGACACACTATGTCACACAAGAATCATCAAAATGCTGGAAAAGATAGGCGTTCGTGGTCGAATATTGGAGTGGTTTGCGAGTTATCTTCGGAACAGAGGTTTCATGGTGCGATTATCGTCCAGCTATAGCAATCTGCAAAATATTGAGTGGGGTGTACCCCAAGGATCGATACTGGGACCACTTCTCTTCATTATATACGTGAACGATATGCTATCTGTGTTGCAAAATAGCGTTGGCTTCCAATATGCGGACGACACTGCCATAGTTGTGAGCCACAAAGACATTGAGATTGCTACTCAGACAATGCAAACAGAGTTTAACACTATTTTGCGGTGGTGTCACGACAATGGTTTAGTTATTAACTCGAAGAAGACCAAAGTAATGCATATTCGACCCTACCACCTAGTAAGAAATCGAATAAGAATACGGTTCCACAATTTTGATTGCCTGCACAAGTCGCATCAAACACCTGAGACAGATGGTTGCGCAGAGTATATTGATACTGTGGACGTCTATCGATATCTCGGCGTGGATGTAGACTGCAACTTTAAGTGGGATCACCACATAAGGTATCTGTGCAAGAGACTTCGACAGTCGACATACGCTCTTTACCATCTGAGCAACCACACGTCGTTTGAAGTGCTAATGCAAGTTTACTACTCTCTGGTGGAGTCGGTACTTCAGTACGGAATAACAGCGTGGGGTAGTGCAGCGCAATACAGAATTATGGAACTCCAAAGGGCTCAAAACCGGATTCTTAAGATTCTCTTACGATCTAAGTATGGTAGTCGCTATGTAGAAAATTTGTATTGTCCTAGTGAAAATCTAAATGTACTAACCGTCCAAAAACTTTTTCTTTTTAATTTCATTAACGAGACCTACAACGACCAACGCTTTAAACAAGCGATTGATCACGGCGTCAATACAAGGCAAAGGGCAAATGGACTACTGAAAATACCAAGAATACACAACTCATATGGAAGAAAGAAAACTTTCATTTGCGGTGCCAAGAATATACAACCAACTTCCACGCTCCCTATTGAGTATACAGCCGGCGCACACCAAGAAAAAAGAAATAAAGAAACATGTATTATTGAATCATATTCACTTATAAACTGTATAATAATCTAAGTTCCCAAAATAATGAGAATTACTCTGCTTTAAATGTAAAATCACTTATTTTGAATAATCTTCTGCAGAAAAGCCTCTAGGCTTCGCAGATTCTCTATTGTCTCTTGTGTAACTATAGAATTAATTTTTATAGATATTGTAATAAGGCACCTAGTGTCCAGAAATATTTTGCGGTATGGCGCGCAATATATTTCTGGACACCTAGTGTCCAGACACTAGGTGCGCTAGGACACCTAGTGTCCAGAAATATTTTGCGGTATGGCACGCAATATATTTCTGGACACCTAGTGTCCAGAAATATTTTGCGGAATGGCGCGCACCTAGTGTCCAGAAATATTTTGCGGTATGGTGCGCAATATATTTCTGGATACCTAGTGTCCAGAAATATTTTGCGGTATGGCGCGTAATATATTTCTGGACACCTAGTGTCCAGAAATATTTTGCGGTATGGTCCAGAAATATATTGCGCGCCATACCGCAACATATTTCTGGACACCTGGCGCGCAATATATTTCTGGACACCTAGTGTCCAGAAATACTTTGCGGTATGGCGCGCAATATATTTCTGGACACCTAGTGTCCGGTATGGCGCGCACCTAGTGTCCAGAAATATTTTGCGGTATGGTGCGCAGTATATTTCTGGACACCTAGTGTCCAGAAATATTTTGCGGTATGGCGCGCAATATATTTCTGGACACCTAGTGTCCAGAAATACTTTGCGGTATGGCGCGCTATATATTTCTGGACACCTAGTGTCCAGAAATACTTTGCGGTATGGCGCGCAATATATTTCTGGACACCTAGTGTCCTAGTGTCCAGAATTTCTAGTCTCCAGAAATATTTTGCGGTATGGCGCGCAATATATTTCTGGACACCTAGTGTCCAGAAATATTTTGCGGTATGGTGCGCAATATATTTCTGGACACCTAGTGTCCAGAAATACTTTGCGGTATGGCGCGCTATATATTTCTGGACACCTAGTGTCCAGAAATATTTTGCGGTATGGTGCGCAATATATTTCTGGACACCTAGTGTCCAGAAATATTTTGCGGTATGGCGCGCAGTATATTTCTGGACACCTAGTGTCCAGAAATATTTTGCGGCATGGCGCGCAATATATTTCTGGACACCTAGTGTCCAGAAATATTTTGCGGTATGGCGCGCAATATATTTCTGGACATGGCGCGCACCTAGTGTCCAGAAATATTTTGCGGTATGGCGCGCAATATATTTCTGGACACCTAGTGTCCAGAAATATTTTGCGGTATGGCGCGCAATATATTTCTATACATGGCGCGCAATATATTTCTGGACACCTAGTGTCCAGAAATATTTTGCGGTAGGGCGCGCAATATATTTCTGGACACCTAGTGTTCGGAAATATTTTGCGGTATGGCGCGCAATATATTTCTATACATGGCGCGCAATATATTTCTGGACACCTAGTGTCCAGAAATATTTTGCGGTAGGGCGCGCAATATATTTCTATACATGGCGCGCAATATATTTCTGGGCACCTAGTGTCCAGAAATATTTTGCGGTATGGCGCGCAATATATTTCTGGACATGGCGCGCACCTAGTGTCCAGGAATATTTTGCGGTATGGCGCGCAATATATTTCTGGACACCTAGTGTCCGGAAATATTTTGCGGTATGGCGCCCAATTTATTTCTGGACACCTAGTGTCCAGAAATATTTTGCGGTATGGCGCGCAATATATTTCTATACATGGCGCGCAATATATTTCTGGACACCTAGTGTCCAGAAATATTTTGCGGTAGGGCGCGCAATATATTTCTGGACACCTAGTGTCCGGAAATATTTTGCGGTATGGCGCGCAATATATTTCTGGACATGGCGCGCAATATATTTCTGGACACCTAGTGTCCAGAAATATTTTGCGGTTTGGCGCGCACCTAGTGTCCAGGAATATTTTGCGGTATGGCGCGCAATATATTTCTGGACACCTAGTGTCCAGAAATATTTTGCGGTATGGCGCGCAATATATTTCTGGACATGGCGCGCAATATATTTCTGGACACCTAGTGTCCAGAAATATTTTGCGGTTTGGCGCGCACCTAGTGTCCAGGAATATTTTGCGGTATGGCGCGCAATATATTTCTGGACACCTAGTGTCTTGCGGTGTTACTTTGCGGTGTGGCGCGCAATATATTTCTGGACACCTAGTGTCCAGAAATATTTTGCGGTATGGCGCAAAATATATTTCTGGACACCTAGTGTCCAGGAATATATGTCCGGAAATATTTTGTTTTATTTTGCGGTATGGCGCGCACCTAGTGTCCAGAAATATTTTGCGGTATGGCGCGCACCTAGTGTCCAGAAATATTTTGCGGTATGGGGCGCAATATATTTCTGGACACCTAGTGTCCGGAAATATTTTGCGGTATGGCGCGCAATATATTTCTGTCCAGAAACACCTAGTGTCCAGAAATATTTTGCGGTATGGCGCGCAACATATTTCTGGACACCTAGTGTCCGGAAATATTTTGCGGTATGGCGCGCAACATATTTCTGGACACCTAGTGTCCACCTAGTGTCCGGAAATATTTTGCGGTATGGCGCGCAATATATTTCTGGACATGGCGCGCACCTAGTGTCCAGGAATATTTTGCGGTATGGCGCGCAATATATTTCTGGACACCTAGTGTCCAGAAATATTTTGCGGTATGGCGCGCAACATATTTCTGGACACCTAGTGTCCAGAAATATTTTGCGGTATGGCGCGCAATATATTTCTGGACACCTAGTGTCCAGAAATATTTTGCGGTATGGCGCGCAATATATTTCTGGACATCTAGTGTCCAGAAATACTTTGCGGTATGGCGCGCAACATATTTCTGGACACCTAGTGTCCACCTAGTGTCCGGAAATATTTTGCGGTATGGCGCGAACCTAGTGTCCAGAAATATTTTGCGGTATGGCGCGCAATATATTTCTGGACACCTAGTGTCCGGAAATATTTTGCGGTATGGCGCGCACCTAGTGTCCAGAAATATTTTGTGGTATGGCGTGCAATATATTTCTGGACACCTAGTGTCCGGAAATATTTGGCGGTATGGCGTGCAATATATTTCTGGACACCTAGTGTCCGGAAATATTTTGCGGTATGGCGCGCAACATATTTCTGGACACCTAGTGTCCAGAAATATTTTGCGGTTTGGCGCGCACCTAGTGTCCAGAAATATTTTGCGGTATGGCGCGAACCTAGTGTCCAGAAATATTTTGCGGTACGGCGCGCAATATATTTCTGGACACCTAGTGTCCGGAAATATTTTGCGGTATGGCGCGCACCTAGTGTCCAGAAATATTTTGCGGTATGGCACGCAATATATTTCTGGACACCTAGTGTCCAGAAATATTTTGCGGTATGGCGCGCAATATATTTCTGGACACCTAGTGTCCAGAAATACTTTGCGGTATGGCGCGCAATATATTTCTGGACACCTAGTGTCCAGAAATATTTTGCGGTATGGCGCGCAATATATTTCTGGACACCTAGTGTCAAGAAATATTTTGCGGTATGGCGCGCAATATATTTCTGGACATGGCGCGCAATATATTTCTGGACACCTAGTGTCCGGAAATATTTTGCGGTATGGCGCGCACCTAGTGTCCAGAAATATTTTGCGGTATGGCACGCAATATATTTCTGGACACCTAGTGCCCAGAAATATTTTGCGGTATGGCGCGCAATATAATTCTGGACACCTAGTGTCCGGAAATATTTTGCGGTATGGCGCGCAACATATTTCTGGACACCTAGTGTCAAGAAATATTTTGCGGTATGGCGCGCAATATATTTCTGGACACCTAGTGTCCAGAAATATTTTGCGGTATGGCGCGCAATATATTTCTGGACACCTAGTGTCCAGAAATATTTTGCGGTATGGCGCGCAATATATTTCTGGACATGGCGCGCAATATATTTCTGGACACCTAGTGTCCAGAAATATTTTGCGGTATGGCGCGCAATATATTTCTGGACACCTAGTGTCCAGAAATATTTTGCGGTATGGCGCGCAATATATTTCTGGACATGGCGCGCAATATATTTCTGGACACCTAGTGTCCAGAAATATTTTGCGGTATGGCGCGCAATATATTTCTGGACACCTAGTGTCCAGAAATACTTTGCGGTATGGCGCGCAATATATTTCTGGACACCTAGTGTCCAGAAATACTTTGCGGTATGGCGCGCAATATATTTCTGGACACCTAGTGTCCAGAAATATTTTGCGGTATGGCGCGCAATATATTTCTGGACATGGCGCGCAATATATTTCTGGACACCTAGTGTCCAGAAATATTTTGCGATATGACACCTAGTGTCCAGAAATATTTTGCGGTATGGCGCGCAATATATTTCTGGACACCTAGTGTCCAGAAATATTTTGCGGTATGGCGCGCTCCTAGTGTCCAGAAATATTTTGCGGTATGGCGCGCAATATATTTCTGGACACCTAGTGTCCAGAAATATTTTACGGTATGGCGCGCTCCTAGTGTCCAGAAATATTTTGCGGTATGGCGCGCAATATATTTCTGGACACCTAGTGTCCAGAAATATTTTGCGGTATGGCGCGCAATATATTTCTGGACATGGCGCGCAATATATTTCTGGACACCTAGTGTCCAGAAATATTTTGCGGTTTGGCGCGCACCTAGTGTCCAGAAATATTTTGCGGTATGGCGCGCAATATATTTCTGGACACCTAGTGTCCAGAAATATTTTGCGGTATGGCGCGCTCCTAGTGTCCAGAAATATTTTGCGGTATGGCGCGCAATATATTTCTGGACACCTAGTGTCCAGAAATATTTTGCGGTATGGTGCGCAATATATTTCTGGACAGCTAGTGTCAATATATATCTGGACACCTAGTGTCCAGAAATATTTTGCGGTATGGCGCGCAATATATTTCTGGACATGGCGCGCAATATATTTCTGGACACCTAGTGTCCAGAAATATTTTGCGGTTTGGCGCGCACCTAGTGTCCAGAAATATTTTGCGGTATGGCGCGCAATATATTTCTGGACATGGCGCGCAATATATTTCTGGACACCTAGTGTCCAGAAATATTTTGCGGTATGGCGCGCAATATATTTCTGGACACCTAGTGTCCAGAAATATTTTGCGGTATGGCGCGCAATATATTTCTGGACATGGCGCGCAATATATTTCTGGACACCTAGTGTCCAGAAATATTTTGCGGTATGGCGCGCAATATATTTCTGGACACCTAGTGTCCAGAAATACTTTGCGGTATGGCGCGCAATATATTTCTGGACACCTAGTGTCCAGAAATACTTTGCGGTATGGCGCGCAATATATTTCTGGACACCTAGTGTCCAGAAATATTTTGCGGTATGGCGCGCAATATATTTCTGGACATGGCGCGCAATATATTTCTGGACACCTAGTGTCCAGAAATATTTTGCGATATGACACCTAGTGTCCAGAAATATTTTGCGGTATGGCGCGCAATATATTTCTGGACACCTAGTGTCCAGAAATATTTTGCGGTATGGCGCGCTCCTAGTGTCCAGAAATATTTTGCGGTATGGCGCGCAATATATTTCTGGACACCTAGTGTCCAGAAATATTTTACGGTATGGCGCGCTCCTAGTGTCCAGAAATATTTTGCGGTATGGCGCGCAATATATTTCTGGACACCTAGTGTCCAGAAATATTTTGCGGTTTGGCGCGCACCTAGTGTCCAGAAATATTTTGCGGTATGGTGCGCAATATATTTCTGGACAGCTAGTGTCAATATATATCTGGACACCTAGTGTCAAGAAATATTTTGCGGTATGCGGTATATGACACCTAGTGTCCAGAAATATTTTACGGTATGGCGCGCTCCTAGTGTCCAGAAATATTTTGCGGTATGGCGCGCAATATATTTCTGGACACCTAGTGTTCAGAAATACTTTGCGGTATGGCGCGCAATATATTTCTGGACACCTAGTGTCCAGAAATATTTTGCGGTATGGCGCGCAATATATTTCTGGACATGGCGCGCAATATATTTCTGGACACCTAGTGTCCAGAAATATTTTGCGGTTTGGCGCGCACCTAGTGTCCAGAAATATTTTGCGGTATGGCGCGCAATATATTTCTGGACACCTAGTGTCCAGAAATATTTTGCGGTATGGCGCGCTCCTAGTGTCCAGAAATATTTTGCGGTATGGCGCGCAATATATTTCTGGACACCTAGTGTCCAGAAATATTTTGCGGTATGGTGCGCAATATATTTCTGGACAGCTAGTGTCAATATATATCTGGACACCTAGTGTCCAGAAATATTTTGCGGTATGGCGCGCAATATATTTCTGGACATGGCGCGCAATATATTTCTGGACACCTAGTGTCCAGAAATATTTTGCGGTATGGCGCGCTCCTAGTGTCCAGAAATATTTTGCGGTATGGCGCGCAATATATTTCTGGACACCTAGTGTCCAGAAATATTTTACGGTATGGCGCGCTCCTAGTGTCCAGAAATATTTTGCGGTATGGCGCGCAATATATTTCTGGACACCTAGTGTCCAGAAATATTTTGCGGTTTGGCGCGCACCTAGTGTCCAGAAATATTTTGCGGTATGGTGCGCAATATATTTCTGGACAGCTAGTGTCAATATATATCTGGACACCTAGTGTCAAGAAATATTTTGCGGTATGCGGTATATGACACCTAGTGTCCAGAAATATTTTACGGTATGGCGCGCTCCTAGTGTCCAGAAATATTTTGCGGTATGGCGCGCAATATATTTCTGGACACCTAGTGTTCAGAAATACTTTGCGGTATGGCGCGCAATATATTTCTGGACACCTAGTGTCCAGAAATATTTTGCGGTATGGCGCGCAATATATTTCTGGACATGGCGCGCAATATATTTCTGGACACCTAGTGTCCACCTAGTGTCCAGAAATATTTTGCGGTTTGGCGCGCACCTAGTGTCCAGAAATATTTTGCGGTATGGTGCGCAATATATTTCTGGACAGCTAGTGTCAATATATATCTGGACACCTAGTGTCAAGAAATATTTTGCGGTATGGCGCGACACTAGGTGTCCAGAAATATTTTGCGGTATGGCGCGCAATATATTTCTGGACACCTAGTGTCCAGAAATATTTTGCGGTATGGCGCGCTCCTAGTGTCCAGAAATATTTTGCGGTATGGCGCGCAATATATTTCTGGACAGCTAGTGTCAATATATATCTGGACACCTAGTGTCAAGAAATATTTTGCGGTATGGCGCGCAATATATTTCTGGACACCTAGTGTCCAGAAATATTTTGCGGTATGGCGCGCAATATATTTCTGGACACCTAGTGTCCAGAAATATTTTGCGGTATGGCGCGCTCCTAGTGTCCAGAAATATTTTGCGGTATGGCGCGCAATATATTTCTGGACACCTAGTGTCCAGAAATATTTTGCGGTATGGTGCGCAATATATTTCTGGACAGCTAGTGTCAATATATATCTGGACACCTAGTGTCCAGAAATATTTTGCGGTATGGCGCGCAATATATTTCTGGACATGGCGCGCAATATATTTCTGGACACCTAGTGTCCAGAAATATTTTGCGGTTTGGCGCGCACCTAGTGTCCAGAAATATTTTGCGGTATGGTGCGCAATATATTTCTGGACAGCTAGTGTCAATATATATCTGGACACCTAGTGTCAAGAAATATTTTGCGGTATTTCTGGACACCTAGTGTCCATAAATATTTTGCGGTATGGCGCGCAATATATTTCTGGACATGGCGCGCAATATATTTCTGGACACCTAGTATCCAGAAATATTTTGCGGTATGGCGCGCAATATATTTCTGGACACCTAGTGTCCAGAAATATTTTGCGGTATGGCGCGCTCCTAGTGTCCAGAAATATTTTGCGGTATGGGGCGCAATATATTTCTGGACACCTAGTGTCCAGAAATATTTTACGGTATGGCGCGCTCCTAGTGTCCAGAAATATTTTGCGGTATGGCGCGCTCCTAGTGTCCAGAAATATTTTGCGGTATGGCGCGCAATATATTTCTGGACACCTAGTGTCCAGAAATATTTTGCGGTATGGCGCGCTCCTAGTGTCCAGAAATATTTTGCGGTATGGCGCGCAATATATTTCTGGACACCTAGTGTCCAGAAATATTTTGCGGTTTGGCGCGCACCTAGTGTCCAGAAATATTTTGCGGTATGGTGCGCAATATATTTCTGGACAGCTAGTGTCAATATATATCTGGACACCTAGTGTCCAGAAATATTTTGCGGTATGGCGCGCAATATATTTCTGGACACCTAGTGTCCAGAAATATTTTGCGGTATGGCGCGCTCCTAGTGTCCAGAAATATTTTGCGGTATGGCGCGCAATATATTTCTGGACACCTAGTGTCCAGAAATATTTTGCGGTATGGCGCGCAATATATTTCTGGACATGGCGCGCAATATATTTCTGGACACCTAGTGTCCAGAAATATTTTGCGATATGACACCTAGTGTCCAGAAATATTTTGCGGTATGGCGCGCAATATAGTTCTGGACACCTAGTGTCCAGAAATATTTTGCGGTATGGCGCGCAATATATTTCTGGACATGGCGCGCAATATATTTCTGGACACCTAGTGTCCAGAAATATTTTGCGATATGACACCTAGTGTCCAGAAATATTTTGCGGTATGGCGCGCAATATAGTTCTGGACACCTAGTGTCCAGAAATATTTTGCGGTATGGCGCGCTCCTAGTGTCCAGAAATATTTTGCGGTATGGCGCGCTCCTAGTGTCCAGAAATATTTTGCGGTATGGCGCGCAATATATTTCTGGACACCTAGTGTCCAGAAATATTTTACGGTATGGCGCGCTCCTAGTGTCCAGAAATATTTTGCGGTATGGCGCGCAGTATATTTCTGGACACCTAGTGTCCATAAATATTTTGCGGTATGGCGCGCAATATATTTCTGGACATGGCGCGCAATATATTTCTGGACACCTAGTATCCAGAAATATTTTGCGGTTTGGCGCGCACCTAGTGTCCAGAAATATTTTGCGGTATGGTGCGCAATATATTTCTGGACAGCTAGTGTCAATATATATCTGGACACCTACTGTCAAGAAATATTTTGCGGTATGGCGCGCAATATATTTCTGGACACCTAGTGTCCAGAAATATTTTGCGGTTTGGCGCGCACCTAGTGTCCAGAAATATTTTGCGGTATGGTGCGCAATATATTTCTGGACAGCTAGTGTCAATATATATCTGGACACCTAGTGTCAAGAAATATTTTGCGGTATGGCGCGCAATATATTTCTGGACACCTAGTGTCCAGAAATATTTTGCGGCAATATATTTCTGGACACCTAGTGTCCAGAAATATTTTGCGGTATGGCGCGCAATATATTTCTGGACACCTAGTGTCCAGAAATATTTTGCGGTATGGCGCGCTCCTAGTGTCCAGAAATATTTTGCGGTATGGCGCGCAATATATTTCTGGACACCTAGTGTCCAGAAATATTTTACGGTATGGCGCGCTCCTAGTGTCCAGAAATATTTTGCGGTATGGCGCGCAATATATTTCTGGACAGCTAGTGTCAATATATATCTGGACACCTAGTGTCAAGAAATATTTTGCGGTATGGCGCGCAATATATTTCTGGACACCTAGTGTCCAGAAATATTTTGCGGTATGGCGCGCAATATATTTCTGGACACCTAGTGTCCAGAAATATTTTGCGATATGACACTTAGTGTCCAGAAATATTTTGCGGTATGGCGCGCAATATATTTCTGGACACCTAGTGTCCAGAAATATTTTGCGGTATGGCGCGCTCCTAGTGTCCAGAAATATTTTGCGGTATGGCGCGCAATATATTTCTGGACACCTAGTGTCCAGAAATATTTTACGGTATGGCGCGCTCCTAGTGTCCAGAAATATTTTGCGGTATGGCGCGCAATATATTTCTGGACAGCTAGTGTCAATATATATCTGGACACCTAGTGTCAAGAAATATTTTGCGGTATGGCGCGCAATATATTTCTGGACACCTAGTGTCCAGAAATATTTTGCGGTATGGCGCGCAATATATTTCTGGACACCTAGTGTCCAGAAATATTTTGCGATATGACACTTAGTGTCCAGAAATATTTTGCGGTATGGCGCGCAATATATTTTTGGACACCTAGTGTCCAGAAATATTTTGCGGTATGGCGCGCTCCTAGTGTCCAGAAATATTTTGCGGTATGGCGCGCAATATATTTCTGGACACCTAGTGTCCAGAAATATTTTGCGGTTTGGCGCGCACCTAGTGTCCAGAAATATTTTGCGGTATGGTGCGCAATATATTTCTGGACAGCTAGTGTCAATATATATCTGGACACCTAGTGTCCAGAAATATTTTGCGGTATGGCGCGCAATATATTTCTGGACATGGCGCGCAATATATTTCTGGACACCTAGTGTCCAGAAATATTTTGCGGTTTGGCGCGCACCTAGTGTCCAGAAATATTTTGCGGTATGGTGCGCAATATATTTCTGGACAGCTAGTGTCAATATATATCTGGACACCTAGTGCCAAGAAATATTTTGCGGTATTTCTGGACACCTAGTGTCCATAAATATTTTGCGGTATGGCGCGCAATATATTTCTGGACATGGCGCGCAATATATTTCTGGACACCTAGTATCCAGAAATATTTTGCGGTATGGCGCGCAATATATTTCTGGACACCTAGTGTCCAGAAATATTTTGCGGTATGGCGGGCTCCTAGTGTCCAGAAATATTTTGCGGTATGGGGCGCAATATATTTCTGGACACCTAGTGTCCAGAAATATTTTGCGGTATGGCGCGCAATATATTTCTGGACATGGCGCGCAATATATTTCTGGACACCTAGTGTCCAGAAATATTTTGCGGTATGGCGCGCAATATATTTCTGGACATGGCGCGCAATATATTTCTGGACACCTAGTGTCCAGAAATATTTTGCGATATGACACCTAGTGTCCAGAAATATTTTGCGGTATGGTGCGCAATATATTTCTGGACACCTAGTGTCCAGAAATATTTTGCGGTATGGCGCGCTCCTAGTGTCCAGAAATATTTTGCGGTATGGCGCGCTCCTAGTGTCCAGAAATATTTTGCGGTATGGCGCGCAATATATTTCTGGACACCTAGTGTCCATAAATATTTTGCGGTATGGCGCGCAATATATTTCTGGACATGGCGCGCAATATATTTCTGGACACCTAGTGTCCAGAAATATTTTGCGTTATGACACCTAGTGTCCAGAAATATTTTGCGGTACGGCGCGCAATATATTTCTGGACACCTAGTGTCCAGAAATATTTTGCGGTATGGCGCGCTCCTAGTGTCCAGAAATATTTTGCGATATGACACCTAGTGTCCAGAAATATTTTGCGGTATGGTGCGCAATATATTTCTGGACACCTAGTGTCCAGAAATATTTTGCGGTATGGCGCGCTCCTAGTGTCCAGAAATATTTTGCGGTATGGCGCGCTCCTAGTGTCCAGAAATATTTTGCGGTATGGCGCGCAATATATTTCTGGACACCTAGTGTCCAGAAATATTTTTCGGTATGGCGCGCAATATATTTCTGGACATGGCGCGCAATATATTTCTGGACACCTAGTGTCCAGAAATATTTTGCGATATGACACCTAGTGTCCAGAAATATTTTGCGGTATGGCGCGCAATATATTTCTGGACACCTAGTGTCGCGCGGTATGGCGCGCAATATATTTCTGGACACCTTGTGTCCAGAAATACTTTGCGGTATGGCGCGCAATATATTTCTGGACACCTAGTGTCCAGAAATATTTTGCGGTATGGCGCGCAATATATTTCTGGACATGGCGCGCAATATTTATATTGCGGTTTGGCGCGCACCTAGTGTCCAGAAATATTTTGCGGTATGGCGCGCAATATATTTCTGGACACCTAGTGTCCAGAAATATTTTGCGGTATGGCGCGCTCCTAGTGTCCAGAAATATTTTGCGGTATGGCGCGCAATATATTTCTGGACACCTAGTGTCCAGAAATATTTTACGGTGTGGCGCGCTCCTAGTGTCCAGAAATATTTTACGGTATGGCGCGCTCCTAGTACACCTAGTGTCCAGAAATATTTTACGGTATGGCGCGCTCCTAGTGTCCAGAAATATTTTGCGGTATGGCGCGCAATATATTTCTGGACAGCTAGTGTCAATATATATCTGGACACCTAGTGTCAAGAAATATTTTGCGGTATGGCGCGCAATATATTTCTGGACACCTAGTGTCCAGAAATATTTTGCGGTATGGCGCGCAATATATTTCTGGACACCTAGTGTCCAGAAATATTTTGCGATATGACACTTAGTGTCCAGAAATATTTTGCGGTATGGCGCGCAATATATTTCTGGACACCTAGTGTCCAGAAATATTTTGCGGTATGGCGCGCTCCTAGTGTCCAGAAATATTTTGCGGTATGGCGCGCAATATATTTCTGGACACCTAGTGTCCAGAAATATTTTGCGGTTTGGCGCGCACCTAGTGTCCAGAAATATTTTGCGGTATGGTGCGCAATATATTTCTGGACAGCTAGTTTCAATATATATCTGGACACCTAGTGTCCAGAAATATTTTGCGGTATGGCGCGCAATATATTTCTGGACATGGCGCGCAATATATTTCTGGACACCTAGTGTCCAGAAATATTTTGCGGTTTGGCGCGCACCTAGTGTCCAGAAATATTTTGCGGTATGGTGCGCAATATATTTCTGGACAGCTAGTGTCAATATATATCTGGACACCTAGTGCCAAGAAATATTTTGCGGTATTTCTGGACACCTAGTGTCCATAAATATTTTGCGGTATGGCGCGCAATATATTTCTGGACATGGCGCGCAATATATTTCTGGACACCTAGTATCCAGAAATATTTTGCGGTATGGCGCGCAATATATTTCTGGACACCTAGTGTCCAGAAATATTTTGCGGTATGGCGGGCTCCTAGTGTCCAGAAATATTTTGCGGTATGGGGCGCAATATATTTCTGGACACCTAGTGTCCAGAAATATTTTGCGGTATGGCGCGCAATATATTTCTGGACATGGCGCGCAATATATTTCTGGACACCTAGTGTCCAGAAATATTTTGCGGTATGGCGCGCAATATATTTCTGGACATGGCGCGCAATATATTTCTGGACACCTAGTGTCCAGAAATATTTTGCGATATGACACCTAGTGTCCAGAAATATTTTGCGGTATGGTGCGCAATATATTTCTGGACACCTAGTGTCCAGAAATATTTTGCGGTATGGCGCGCTCCTAGTGTCCAGAAATATTTTGCGGTATGGCGCGCTCCTAGTGTCCAGAAATATTTTGCGGTATGGCGCGCAATATATTTCTGGACACCTAGTGTCCATAAATATTTTGCGGTATGGCGCGCAATATATTTCTGGACATGGCGCGCAATATATTTCTGGACACCTAGTGTCCAGAAATATTTTGCGTTATGACACCTAGTGTCCAGAAATATTTTGCGGTACGGCGCGCAATATATTTCTGGACACCTAGTGTCCAGAAATATTTTGCGGTATGGCGCGCTCCTAGTGTCCAGAAATATTTTGCGATATGACACCTAGTGTCCAGAAATATTTTGCGGTATGGTGCGCAATATATTTCTGGACACCTAGTGTCCAGAAATATTTTGCGGTATGGCGCGCTCCTAGTGTCCAGAAATATTTTGCGGTATGGCGCGCTCCTAGTGTCCAGAAATATTTTGCGGTATGGCGCGCAATATATTTCTGGACACCTAGTGTCCAGAAATATTTTTCGGTATGGCGCGCAATATATTTCTGGACATGGCGCGCAATATATTTCTGGACACCTAGTGTCCAGAAATATTTTGCGATATGACACCTAGTGTCCAGAAATATTTTGCGGTATGGCGCGCAATATATTTCTGGACACCTAGTGTCGCGCGGTATGGCGCGCAATATATTTCTGGACACCTAGTGTCCAGAAATATTTTGCGGTATGGCGCGCAATATATTTCTGGACATGGCGCGCAATATTTATATTGCGGTTTGGCGCGCACCTAGTGTCCAGAAATATTTTGCGGTATGGCGCGCAATATATTTCTGGACACCTAGTGTCCAGAAATATTTTGCGGTATGGCGCGCTCCTAGTGTCCAGAAATATTTTGCGGTATGGCGCGCAATATATTTCTGGACACCTAGTGTCCAGAAATATTTTACGGTGTGGCGCGCTCCTAGTGTCCAGAAATATTTTACGGTATGGCGCGCTCCTAGTGTCCAGAAATATTTTGCGGTATGGCGCGCTCCTAGTGTGCAGAAATATTTTGCGGTATGGCACGCAATATATTTCTGGACACATAGTGTCCATAAATATTTTGCGGTATGGCGCCCAATATATTTCTGGAAATGGCGCGCAATATATTTCTGGACACCTAGTGTCAGGAAATATTTTGCGGTATGGCGCGCAATATATTTCTGGACACCTAGTGTCCATAAATATTTTGCGGTATGGCGCGCAATATATTTCTGGACATGGCGCGCAATATATTTCTGGACACCTAGTGTCCAGAAATATTTTGCGGTATGGCGCGCTCCTAGTGTCCAGAAATATTTTGCGATATGACACCTAGTGTCCAGAAATATTTTGCGGTATGGCGCGCAATATATTTCTGGACATGGCGCGCAATATATTTCTGGACACCTAGTATCCAGAAATATTTTGCGGTTTGGCGCGCACCTAGTGTCCATAAATATTTTGCGGTATGGCGCGCAATATATTTCTGGACATGGCGCGCAATATATTTCTGGACACCTAGTATCCAGAAATATTTTGCGGTTTGGCGCGCACCTAGTGTCCAGAAATATTTTGCGGTATGGTGCGCAATATATTTCTGGACACCTAGTGTCCAGAAATATTTTGCGGTTTGGCGCGCACCTAGTGTCCAGAAATATTTTGCGGTATGGTGCCCAATATATTTCTGGACAGCTAGTGTCAATATATATCTGGACACCTAGTGTCAAGAAATATTTTGCGGTATGGCGCGCAATATATTTCTGGACACCTAGTGTCCAGAAATATTTTGCGGTATGGCGCGCAATATATTTCTGGACACCTAGTGTCCAGAAATATTTTGCGGTATGGCGCGCTCCTAGTGTCCAGAAATATTTTGCGGTATGGCGCGCAATATATTTCTGGACACCTTGTGTCCAGAAATACTTTGCGGTATGGCGCGCAATATATTTCTGGACACCTAGTGTCCAGAAATATTTTGCGGTATGGCGCGCAATATATTTCTGGACATGGCGCGCAATATTTATATTGCGGTTTGGCGCGCACCTAGTGTCCAGAAATATTTTGCGGTATGGCGCGCAATATATTTCTGGACACCTAGTGTCCAGAAATATTTTGCGGTATGGCGCGCTCCTAGTGTCCAGAAATATTTTGCGGTATGGCGCGCAATATATTTCTGGACACCTAGTGTCCAGAAATATTTTACGGTGTGGCGCGCTCCTAGTGTCCAGAAATATTTTACGGTATGGCGCGCTCCTAGTGTCCAGAAATATTTTGCGGTATGGCGCGCTCCTAGTGTCCAGAAATATTTTGCGGTATGGCACGCAATATATTTCTGGACACATAGTGTCCATAAATATTTTGCGGTATGGCGCCCAATATATTTCTGGAAATGGCGCGCAATATATTTCTGGACACCTAGTGTCAGGAAATATTTTGCGGTATGGCGCGCAATATATTTCTGGACACCTAGTGTCCAGAAATATTTTGCGGTATGGCGCGCTCCTAGTGTCCAGAAATATTTTGCGGTATGGCGCGCAATATATTTCTGGACACCTAGTGTCCATAAATATTTTGCGGTATGGCGCGCAATATATTTCTGGACATGGCGCGCAATATATTTCTGGACACCTAGTGTCCAGAAATATTTTGCGGTATGGCGCGCTCCTAGTGTCCAGAAATATTTTGCGATATGACACCTAGTGTCCAGAAATATTTTGCGGTATGGCGCGCAATATATTTCTGGACACCTAGTGTCCAGAAATATTTTACGGTATGGCGCGCTCCTAGTGTCCAGAAATATTTTGCGGTATGGCGCGCAATATATTTCTGGACACCTAGTGTCCATAAATATTTTGCGGTATGGCGCGCAATATATTTCTGGACATGGCGCGCAATATATTTCTGGACACCTAGTATCCAGAAATATTTTGCGGTATGGCGCGCAATATATTTCTGGACACCTAGTGTCAGAACCTAGTGTCCAGAAATATTTTGCGGTATGGGGCGCAATATATTTCTGGACACCTAGTGTTCAGAAATATTTTGCGGTATGGCGCGCAATATATTTCTGGACACCTAGTGTCCGGAATATTTTGCGGCTTGGCGCGCACCTAGTGTCCAGATATATTTTGCGGTATGGCGCGCAATATATTTCTGGACAACTAGTGTCCAGAAATTTTTTGCGGTTTGGCGCGCACCTAGTGTCCAGAAATATTTTGCGGTATGGCGCGCAATATATTTCCGGACACCTAGTGTCCAGAAATATTTTACGGTATGGCGCGCTCCTAGTGTCCAGAAATATTTTGCGGTATGGCGCGCAATATATTTCTGGACACCTAGTGTCCAGAAATATTTTGCGGTATGGCGTGCAATATATTTCTGGACACCTAGTGTCCATAAATATTTTGCGGTATGGCGCGCAATATATTTCTGGACACCTAGTGTCCATAAATATTTTGCGGTATGGCGCGCAATATATTTCTGGACATGGCGCGCAATATATTTCTGGACACCTAGTATCCAGAAATATTTTGCGGTATGGCGCGCTCCTAGTGTCCAGAAATATTTTGCGGTATGGCGCGCAATATATTTCCGGACACCTAGTGTCCAGAAATATTTTACGGTATGGCGCGCTCCTAGTGTCCAGAAATATTTTGCGGTATGGCGCGCAATATATTTCTGGACACCTAGTGTCCAGAAATATTTTGCGGTATGGCGTGCAATATATTTCTGGACACCTAGTGTCCAGAAATATTTTGCGGCTTGGCGCGCACCTAGTGTCCAGATATATTTTGCGGTATGGCGCGCAATATATTTCTGGACACCTAGTGTCCATAAATATTTTGCGGTATGGCGCGCGATATATTTCTGGACATGGCGCGCAATATATTTCTGGACACCTAGTATCCAGAAATATTTTGCGGTATGGCGCGCTCCTAGTGTCCAGAAATATTTTGCGGTATGGCGCGCAATATATTTCCGGACACCTAGTGTCCAGAAATATTTTACGGTATGGCGCGCTCCTAGTGTCCAGAAATATTTTGCGGTATGGCGCGCAATATATTTCCGGACACCTAGTGTCCAGAAATATTTTACGGTATGGCGCGCTCCTAGTGTCCAGAAATATTTTGCGGTATGGCGCGCAATATATTTCTGGACACCTAGTGTCCAGAAATATTTTACGGTATGGCGCGCTCCTAGTGTCCAGAAATATTTTGCGGTATGGCGCGCAATATATTTCCGGACACCTAGTGTCCAGAAATATTTTACGGTATGGCGCGCTCCTAGTGTCCAGAAATATTTTGCGGTATGGCGCGCAATATATTTCTGGACACCTAGTGTCCAGAAATATTTTGCGGTATGGCGTGCAATATATTTCTGGACACCTAGTGTCCAGAAATATTTTGCGGCTTGGCGCGCACCTAGTGTCCAGATATATTTTGCGGTATGGCGCGCAATATATTTCTGGACACCTAGTGTCCAGAAATATTTTGCGGTATGGCGCGCTCCTAGTGTCCAGAAATATTTTGCGGTATGGCACGCAATATATTTCTGGACACATAGTGTCCATAAATATTTTGCGGTATGGCGCCCAATATATTTCTGGAAATGGCGCGCAATATATTTCTGGACACCTAGTGTCAGGAAATATTTTGCGGTATGGCGCGCAATATATTTCTGGACACCTAGTGTCCAGAAATATTTTGCGGTATGGCGCGCAATATATTTCTGGACACCTAGTGTCCAGAAATATTTTACGGTATGGCGCGCTCCTAGTGTCCAGAAATATTTTGCGGTATGGCGCGCAATATATTTCTGGACACCTAGTGTCCATAAATATTTTGCGGTATGGCGCGCAATATATTTCTGGACATGGCGCGCAATATATTTCTGGACACCTAGTATCCAGAAATATTTTGCGGTATGGCGCGCAATATATTTCTGGACACCTAGTGTCAGAACCTAGTGTCCAGAAATATTTTGCGGTATGGGGCGCAATATATTTCTGGACACCTAGTGTTCAGAAATATTTTGCGGTATGGCGCGCAATATATTTCTGGACACCTAGTGTCCGGAATATTTTGCGGTATGGCGTGCAATATATTTCTGGACACCTAGTGTCCAGAAATATTTTGCGGCTTGGCGCGCACCTAGTGTCCAGATATATTTTGCGGTATGGCGCGCAATATATTTCTGGACAACTAGTGTCCAGAAATTTTTTGCGGTTTGGCGCGCACCTAGTGTCCAGAAATATTTTGCGGTATGGCGCGCAATATATTTCCGGACACCTAGTGTCCAGAAATATTTTACGGTATGGCGCGCAATATATTTCTGGACACCTAGTGTCCAGAAATATTTTGCGGTATGGCGTGCAATATATTTCTGGACACCTAGTGTCCAGAAATATTTTGCGGCTTGGCGCGCACCTAGTGTCCAGATATATTTTGCGGTATGGCGCGCAATATATTTCTGGACAACTAGTGTCCAGAAATTTTTTGCGGTTTGGCGCGCACCTAGTGTCCAGAAATATTTTGCGGTATGGCGCGCAATATATTTCTGGACACCTAGTGTCCGGAATAATTTTCGGTATGGCGCGCACCTAGTGTCCAGAAATATTTTGCGGTATGGCGCGCAATATATTTCTGGACACCTAGTGTCCGGAATAATTTGCGGTATGGCGCGCAATATATTTCTGGACACCTAGTGTCCAGAAATATTTTACGGTATGGCGCGCTCCTAGTGTCCAGAAATATTTTGCGGTATGGCGCGCAATATATTTCTGGACACCTAGTGTCCATAAATATTTTGCGGTATGGCGCGCAATATATTTCTGGACATGGCGCGCAATATATTTCTGGACACCTAGTATCCAGAAATATTTTGCGGTATGGCGCGCAATATATTTCTGGACACCTAGTGTCAGAACCTAGTGTCCAGAAATATTTTGCGATATGACACCTAGTGTCCAGAAATATTTTGCGGTATGGCGCGCAATATATTTCTGGACACCTAGTGTCCAGAAATATTTTACGGTATGGCGCGCTCCTAGTGTCCAGAAATATTTTGCGGTATGGCGCGCAATATATTTCTGGACACCTAGTGTCCATAAATATTTTGCGGTATGGCGCGCAATATATTTCTGGACATGGCGCGCAATATATTTCTGGACACCTAGTATCCAGAAATATTTTGCGGTATGGCGCGCAATATATTTCTGGACACCTAGTGTCAGAACCTAGTGTCCAGAAATATTTTGCGGTATGGGGCGCAATATATTTCTGGACACCTAGTGTTCAGAAATATTTTGCGGTATGGCGCGCAATATATTTCTGGACACCTAGTGTCCGGAATATTTTGCGGCTTGGCGCGCACCTAGTGTCCAGATATATTTTGCGGTATGGCGCGCAATATATTTCTGGACAACTAGTGTCCAGAAATTTTTTGCGGTTTGGCGCGCACCTAGTGTCCAGAAATATTTTGCGGTATGGCGCGCAATATATTTCCGGACACCTAGTGTCCAGAAATATTTTACGGTATGGCGCGCTCCTAGTGTCCAGAAATATTTTGCGGTATGGCGCGCAATATATTTCTGGACACCTAGTGTCCAGAAATATTTTGCGGTATGGCGTGCAATATATTTCTGGACACCTAGTGTCCATAAATATTTTGCGGTATGGCGCGCAATATATTTCTGGACACCTAGTGTCCATAAATATTTTGCGGTATGGCGCGCAATATATTTCTGGACATGGCGCGCAATATATTTCTGGACACCTAGTATCCAGAAATATTTTGCGGTATGGCGCGCTCCTAGTGTCCAGAAATATTTTGCGGTATGGCGCGCTCCTAGTGTCCAGAAATATTTTGCGATATGACACCTAGTGTCCAGAAATATTTTGCGGTATGGCGCGCAATATATTTCTGGACACCTAGTGTCAGAACCTAGTGTCCAGAAATATTTTGCGGTATGGGGCGCAATATATTTCTGGACACCTAGTGTTCAGAAATATTTTGCGGTATGGCGCGCAATATATTTCTGGACACCTAGTGTCCGGAATATTTTGCGGCTTGGCGCGCACCTAGTGTCCAGATATATTTTGCGGTATGGCGCGCAATATATTTCTGGACAACTAGTGTCCAGAAATTTTTTGCGGTTTGGCGCGCACCTAGTGTCCAGAAATATTTTGCGGTATGGCGCGCAATATATTTCCGGACACCTAGTGTCCAGAAATATTTTACGGTATGGCGCGCTCCTAGTGTCCAGAAATATTTTGCGGTATGGCGCGCAATATATTTCTGGACACCTAGTGTCCAGAAATATTTTGCGGTATGGCGTGCAATATATTTCTGGACACCTAGTGTCCATAAATATTTTGCGGTATGGCGCGCAATATATTTCTGGACACCTAGTGTCCATAAATATTTTGCGGTATTTCGCGCAATATATTTCTGGACATGGCGCGCAATATATTTCTGGACACCTAGTATCCAGAAATATTTTGCGGTATGGCGCGCTCCTAGTGTCCAGAAATATTTTGCGGTATGGCGCGCAATATATTTCCGGACACCTAGTGTCCAGAAATATTTTACGGTATGGCGCGCTCCTAGTGTCCAGAAATATTTTGCGGTATGGCGCGCAATATATTTCTGGACACCTAGTGTCCAGAAATATTTTGCGGTATGGCGTGCAATATATTTCTGGACACCTAGTGTCCAGAAATATTTTGCGGCTTGGCGCGCACCTAGTGTCCAGATATATTTTGCGGGATGGCGCGCAATATATTTCTGGACACCTAGTGTCCATAAATATTTTGCGGTATGGCGCGCGATATATTTCTGGACATGGCGCGCAATATATTTCTGGACACCTAGTATCCAGAAATATTTTGCGGTATGGCGCGCTCCTAGTGTCCAGAAATATTTTGCGGTATGGCGCGCAATATATTTCCGGACACCTAGTGTCCAGAAATATTTTACGGTATGGCGCGCTCCTAGTGTCCAGAAATATTTTGCGGTATGGCGCGCAATATATTTCCGGACACCTAGTGTCCAGAAATATTTTACGGTATGGCGCGCTCCTAGTGTCCAGAAATATTTTGCGGTATGGCGCGCAATATATTTCTGGACACCTAGTGTCCAGAAATATTTTACGGTATGGCGCGCTCCTAGTGTCCAGAAATATTTTGCGGTATGGCGCGCAATATATTTCCGGACACCTAGTGTCCAGAAATATTTTACGGTATGGCGCGCTCCTAGTGTCCAGAAATATTTTGCGGTATGGCGCGCAATATATTTCTGGACACCTAGTGTCCAGAAATATTTTGCGGTATGGCGTGCAATATATTTCTGGACACCTAGTGTCCAGAAATATTTTGCGGCTTGGCGCGCACCTAGTGTCCAGATATATTTTGCGGTATGGCGCGCAATATATTTCTGGACACCTAGTGTCCAGAAATATTTTGCGGTATGGCGCGCTCCTAGTGTCCAGAAATATTTTGCGGTATGGCACGCAATATATTTCTGGACACATAGTGTCCATAAATATTTTGCGGTATGGCGCCCAATATATTTCTGGAAATGGCGCGCAATATATTTCTGGACACCTAGTGTCAGGAAATATTTTGCGGTATGGCGCGCAATATATTTCTGGACACCTAGTGTCCAGAAATATTTTGCGGTATGGCGCGCAATATATTTCTGGACACCTAGTGTCCAGAAATATTTTACGGTATGGCGCGCTCCTAGTGTCCAGAAATATTTTGCGGTATGGCGCGCAATATATTTCTGGACACCTAGTGTCCATAAATATTTTGCGGTATGGCGCGCAATATATTTCTGGACATGGCGCGCAATATATTTCTGGACACCTAGTATCCAGAAATATTTTGCGGTATGGCGCGCAATATATTTCTGGACACCTAGTGTCAGAACCTAGTGTCCAGAAATATTTTGCGGTATGGGGCGCAATATATTTCTGGACACCTAGTGTTCAGAAATATTTTGCGGTATGGCGCGCAATATATTTCTGGACACCTAGTGTCCGGAATATTTTGCGGTATGGCGTGCAATATATTTCTGGACACCTAGTGTCCAGAAATATTTTGCGGCTTGGCGCGCACCTAGTGTCCAGATATATTTTGCGGTATGGCGCGCAATATATTTCTGGACAACTAGTGTCCAGAAATTTTTTGCGGTTTGGCGCGCACCTAGTGTCCAGAAATATTTTGCGGTATGGCGCGCAATATATTTCCGGACACCTAGTGTCCAGAAATATTTTACGGTATGGCGCGCAATATATTTCTGGACACCTAGTGTCCAGAAATATTTTGCGGTATGGCGTGCAATATATTTCTGGACACCTAGTGTCCAGAAATATTTTGCGGCTTGGCGCGCACCTAGTGTCCAGATATATTTTGCGGTATGGCGCGCAATATATTTCTGGACAACTAGTGTCCAGAAATTTTTTGCGGTTTGGCGCGCACCTAGTGTCCAGAAATATTTTGCGGTATGGCGCGCAATATATTTCTGGACACCTAGTGTCCGGAATAATTTTCGGTATGGCGCGCACCTAGTGTCCAGAAATATTTTGCGGTATGGCGCGCAATATATTTCTGGACACCTAGTGTCCGGAATAATTTGCGGTATGGCGCGCAATATATTTCTGGACACCTAGTGTCCAGAAATATTTTGAGGTATGGCGCGCAATATATTTCTATACATGGCGCGCAATATATTTCTGGACACCTAGTGTCCAGAAATATTTTGCGGTAGGGCGCGCAATATATTTCTGGACACCTAGTGTCCAGAAATATATTGCGCGCCATGTCTAGAAATATATTGCGCGCCATACCGCAAAATATTTCCGGACACTAGTGTCCAGAAATATTTTGCGGTAGGGCGCGCAATATATTTCTGGACACCTAGTGTCCAGAAATATATTGCGCGCCATGTCTAGAAATATATTGCGCGCCATACCGCAAAATATTTCCGGACACTAGGTGTCCAGAAATATATTGCGCGCCATGTCTAGAAATATATTGCGCGCCATACCGCAAAATATTTCCGGACACTAGGTGTCCAGAAATATATTGCGCGCCATGTCTAGAAATATATTGCGCGCCATACCGCAAAATATTTCCGGACACTAGGTGTCCAGAAATATATTGCGCGCCCTACCGCAAAATATTTCTGGACACTAGGTGTCCAGAAATATATTGCGCGCCATGTATAGAAATATATTGCGCGCCATACCTCAAAATATTTCTGGACACTAGGTGTCCAGAAATATATTGCGCGCCATACCGCAAATTATTCCGGACACTAGGTGTCCAGAAATATATTACGCGCCATGTCCAGAAATATATTGCGCGCCATACCGCAAAATATTTCCGGACACTAGGTGTCCAGAAATATATTGCGCGCCATACCGCAAAATATTTCCGGACACAAGGTGTCCAGAAATATATTGCGCGCCATACCGCAAAATATTTCCGGACACTAGGTGTCCAGAAATATATTGCGGTATGGCGCGCACCTTGTGTCCAGAAATATTTTGCGGTATGGGGCGCAATATATTTCTATACATGGCGCGCAATATATTTCTGGACACCTAGTGTCCAGAAATATTTTGCGGCTTGGCGCGCACCTAGTGTCCAGATATATTTTGCGGTATGGCGCGCAATATATTTCTGGACAACTAGTGTCCAGAAATTTTTTGCGGTTTGGCGCGCACCTAGTGTCCAGAAATATTTTGCGGTATGGCGCGCAATATATTATATATATATATATATATTATAATATATTGCGCGCCATGTCTAGAAATATATTGCGCGCCATACCGCAAAATATTTCCGGACACTAGGTGTCCAGAAATATATTGCGCGCCATGTCTAGAAATATATTGCGCGCCATACCGCAAAATATTTCCGGACACTAGGTGTCCAGAAATATATTGCGCGCCCTACCGCAAAATATTTCTGGACACTAGGTGTCCAGAAATATATTGCGCGCCATGTATAGAAATATATTGCGCGCCATACCTCAAAATATTTCTGGACACTAGGTGTCCAGAAATATATTGCGCGCCATACCGCAAATTATTCCGGACACTAGGTGTCCAGAAATATATTACGCGCCATGTCCAGAAATATATTGCGCGCCATACCGCAAAATATTTCCGGACACTAGGTGTCCAGAAATATATTGCGCTCCATACCGCAAAATATTTCCGGACACAAGGTGTCCAGAAATATATTGCGCGCCATACCGCAAAATATTTCCGGACACTAGGTGTCCAGAAATATATTGCGGTATGGCGCGCACCTTGTGTCCAGAAATATTTTGCGGTATGGCGCGCAATATATTTCTATACATGGCGCGCAATATATTTCTGGACACCTAGTGTCCAGAAATATTTTGCGGCTTGGCGCGCACCTAGTGTCCAGATATATTTTGCGGTATGGCGCGCAATATATTTCTGGACAACTAGTGTCCAGAAATTTTTTGCGGTTTGGCGCGCACCTAGTGTCCAGAAATATTTTGCGGTATGGCGCGCAATATATTTCTGGACACCTAGTGTCCGGAATAATTTGCGGTATGGCGCGCACCTAGTGTCCAGAAATATTTTGCGGTATGGCGCGCAATATATTTCTGGACACCTAGTGTCCGGAATAATTTGCGGTATGGCGCGCAATATATTTCTGGACACCTAGTGTCCAGAAATATTTTGAGGTATGGCGCGCAATATATTTCTATACATGGCGCGCAATATATTTCTGGACACCTAGTGTCCAGAAATATTTTGCGGTAGGGCATGTCTAGAAATATATTGCGCGCCATACCGCAAAATATTTCCGGACACTAGGTGTCCAGAAATATATTGCGCGCCATGTCTAGAAATATATTGCGCGCCATACCGCAAAATATTTCCGGACACTAGGTGTCCAGAAATATATTGCGCGCCATGTCTAGAAATATATTGCGCGCCATACCGCAAAATATTTCCGGACACTAGGTGTCCAGAAATATATTGCGCGCCCTACCGCAAAATATTTCTGGACACTAGGTGTCCAGAAATATATTGCGCGCCATGTATAGAAATATATTGCGCGCCATACCTCAAAATATTTCTGGACACTAGGTGTCCAGAAATATATTGCGCGCCATGTATAGAAATATATTGCGCGCCATACCTCAAAATATTTCTGGACACTAGGTGCGCGCCAAACCGCAAAAAATTTCTGGACACTAGTTGTCCAGAAATATATTGCGCGCCATACCGCAAAATATATCTGGACACTAGGTGTCCAGAAATATATTGCGCGCCATACCGCAAAATATTTCTGGACACTAGGTGCGCGCCAAACCGCAAAAAATTTCTGGACACTAGTTGTCCAGAAATATATTGCGCGCCATACCGCAAAATATATCTGGACACTAGGTGTCCAGAAATATATTGCGCGCCATACCGCAAAATATATCTGGACACTAGGTGTCCAGAAATATATTGCGCGCCATACCGCAAATTATTCCGGACACTAGGTGTACAGAAATATATTGCGCGCCATACCGCAAAATATTTCTGGACACTAGGTGCGCGCCAAACCGCAAAAAATTTCTGGACACTAGTTGTCCAGAAATATATTGCGCGCCATACCGCAAAATATATCTGGACACTAGGTGTCCAGAAATATATTGCGCGCCATACCGCAAAATATTTCTGGACACCTAGTGTCCAGAAATATATTGCACGCCATACCGCAAAATATTTCTGGACACTAGGTTCTGACACTAGGTGTCCAGAAATATATTGCGCGCCATACCGCAAAATATTTCTGGATACTAGGTGTCCAGAAATATATTGCGCGCCATGTCCAGAAATATATTGCGCGCCATACCGCAAAATATTTATGGACACTAGGTGTCCAGAAATATATTGCGCGCCATACCGCAAAATATTTCTGGACACTAGGTGTCATATCGCAAAATATTTCTGGACACTAGGAGCGGACACATACCGCAAAATATTATTGCGCGCCATGTCCAGAAATATATTGCGCGCCATACTGCGAAATATTTATGGACACTAGGTGTCCAGAAATATATTGCGCGCCATACCGCAAAATATTTCTGGACACTAGGAGCGCGCCATACCGTAAAATATTTCTGGACACTAGGTGTCCAGAAATATATTGCGCGCCATACCGCAAAATATTTCTGGACACTAGGAGTGCGCCATACCGCAAAATATTTCTGGACACTAGGTGTCCAGAAATATATTGCGCGCCATTTCTAGAAATATACTGCGCGCCATACCGCAAAATATTTATGGACACTAGGTGGACACTAGGTGGACACCTAGTGTCCAGAAATATTTTGCGGTTTGGCGCGCACCTAGTGTCCAGGAATATTTTGCGGTATGGCGCGCAATATATTTCTGGACACCTAGTGTCCAGAAATATTTTGCGGTATGGCGCGCAACATATTTCTGGACACCTAGTGTCCAGAAATATTTTGCGGTATGGCGCGCAATATATTTCTGGACACCTAGTGTCCAGAAATACTTTGCGGTGTGGCGCGCAATATATTTCTGGACACCTAGTGTCCAGAAATATTTTGCGGTATGGCGCGCAATATATTTCTGGACACCTAGTGTCCAGAAATATTTTGCGGTATGGCGCGCAATATATTTCTGGACACCTAGTGTCCGGAAATATTTTGCGGTATGGCGCGCAACATATTTCTATACATGGCGCGCAATATATTTCTGGACACCTAGTGTCCAGAAATATTTTGCGGTAGGGCGCGCAATATATTTCTGGACACCTAGTGTCCGGAAATATTTTGCGGTATGGCGCGCAATATATTTCTGGACATGGCGTGCAATATATTTCTGGACACCTAGTGTCCAGAAATATTTTGCGGTTTGGCGCGCACCTAGTGTCCAGAAATATATTGCGCGCCATGTCCAGAAATATATTGCGCGCCATACCGCAAAATATTTCCGGACACTAGGTGTCCAGAAATATATTGCGCGCCCTACCGCAAATTATTTCTGGACACTAGGTGTCCAGAAATATATTGCGCGCCATGTATAGAAATATATTGCGCGCCATACCTCAAAATATTTCTGGACACTAGGTGTCCAGAAATATATTGCGCGCCATACCGCAAATTATTCCGGACACTAGGTGTACAGAAATATATTGCGCGCCATACCGCAAAATATTTCTGGACACTAGGTGCGCGCCAAACCGCAAAAAATTTCTGGACACTAGTTGTCCAGAAATATATTGCGCGCCATACCGCAAAATATATCTGGACACTAGGTGTCCAGAAATATATTGCGCGCCATACCGCAAAATATTTCTGGACACCTAGTGTCCTGAAATATATTGCACGCCATACCGCAAAATATTTCTGGACACTAGGTGCCCAGAAATATATTGCGCCCCATACCGCAAAATATTTCTGGACACTAGGTTCTGACACTAGGTGTCCAGAAATATATTGCGCGCCATATCGCAAAATATTTCTGGATACTAGGTGTCCAGAAATATATTGCGCGCCATGTCCAGAAATATATTGCGCGCCATACCGCAAAATATTTATGGACACTAGGTGTCCAGAAATATATTGCGCGCCATACCGCAAAATATTTCTGGACACTAGGAGCGCGCCATACCGTAAAATATTTCTGGACACCTAGTGTCCAGAAATATTTTGCGGTATGGCGCGCAATATATTTCTGGACATCTAGTGTCCAGAAATACTTTGCGGTGTGGCGCGCAATATATTTCTGGACACCTAGTGTCCAGAAATATTTTGCGGTATGGCGCGCAATATATTTCTGGACATGGCGCGCAATATATTTCTGGACACCTAGTGTCCAGAAATATTTTGCGGTTTGGCGCGCACCTAGTGCTGGACACTAGGTGTCCAGAAATATATTGCGCGCCATGTCCAGAAATATATTGCGCGCCATACCGCAAAATATTTATGGACACTAGGAGTGCGCCATACCGCAAAATATTTCTGGACACTAGGTGTCCAGAAATATATTGCGCGCCATACCGCAAAATATTTCTGGACACTAGGTGTCATATCGCAAAATATTTCTGGACACTAGGAGCAGACACATACCGCAAAATATTTCTGGACACTAGGTGTCCTAGTGTCCAGAACCTAGTGTCCAGAAATATTTTGCGGTATGGCGCGCAATATATTTCTGGACACCTAGTGTCCAGAAATACTTTGCGGTGTGGCGCGCAATATATTTCTGGACACCTAGTGTCCAGAAATATTTTGCGGTATGGCGCGCAATATATTTCTGGACACCTAGTGTCCAGAAATATTTTGCGGTATGGCGCGCAATATATTTCTGGACACCTAGTGTCCGGAAATATTTTGCGGTATGGCGCGCAACATATTTCTGGACACCTAGTGTCCAGAAATATTTTGCGGTATGGCGCGCAATATATTTCTGGACATGGCGCGCAATATATTTCTGGACACCTAGTGTCCAGAAATATTTTGCGGTATGGCGCGCAATATATTTCTGGACATCTAGTGTCCAGAAATACTTTGCGGTGTGGCGCGCAATATATTTCTGGACACCTAGTGTCCAGAAATATTTTGCGGTATGGCGCGCAATATATTTCTGGACATGGCGCGCAATATATTTCTGGACACCTAGTGTCCAGAAATATTTTGCGGTTTGGCGCGCACCTAGTGCTGGACACTAGGTGTCCAGAAATATATTGCGCGCCATGTCCAGAAATATATTGCGCGCCATACCGCAAAATATTTATGGACACTAGGAGTGCGCCATACCGCAAAATATTTCTGGACACTAGGTGTCCAGAAATATATTGCGCGCCATACCGCAAAATATTTCTGGACACTAGGTGTCCAGAAATATATTGCGCGCCATTTCCAGAAATATATTGCGCGCCATACCGCAAAATATTTATGGACACTAGGTGGACACTAGGTGGACACCTAGTGTCCAGAAATATTTTGCGGTTTGGCGCGCACCTAGTGTCCAGAAATATTTTGCGGTATGGCGCGCAATATATTTCTGGACACCTAGTGTCCAGAAATATTTTGCGGTATGGCGCGCAATATATTTCTGGACACCTAGTGTCCAGAAATATTTTGCGGTATGGCGCGCAATATATTTCTGGACACCTAGTGTCCGGAAATATTTTGCGGTATGGCGCGCAATATATTTCTGGACACCTAGTGTCCGGAAATATTTTGCGGTATGGCGCGCAACATATTTCTGGACACCTAGTGTCCAGAAATATTTTGCGGTATGGCGCGCAATATATTTCTGGACACCTAGTGTCCGGAAATATTTTGCGGTATGGCGCGCAACTGAAGAGTTAAGTTTTCAAGTGTGTTGACGTGTTTTTACCCCAGTGCTATCTTAAAGGCTTATACAGTGAGTAAAACTTTCCAATATAAACCAAAAACACCTGAGAAGCAGAAATTTGATTTTTAACAATCAAAAAGAAACAACAAAATACTCTAGCTTTATTTTAAAGTGGTTTAAATATAACAAAAGCAATTTCCATTCAACTGCAAGATGGACAAGCAATGTAGTAGATGTCAAGATCCGTTACCGCTTGACGGTGAATTCGTGACCTGCTGGAACTGTAATGGAGATTTGCATTTCGATTGTAGTTCTCTATCCCAAAGTTCATACCGGAAGATGTCTGCAAATGCAAAGAAAAACTGGAAATGTATACCGTGCAGAATGAAAGATAAATTACCAGCAGAAGAAGAGTCCCAAACTGCGAAGAGATCACGGCCAGCAGAATCTCCAAAAGCAACTGTCACCAACAATGTACAGAAGGGCACGAGCGCTGTAGAAAGAGAACTACATGAAATTAAAGCACTATTAAAAGAATATGCAAAAGCTGTTGAGTTTACAACTAGTAAATATGAGGAAATTAACGTTACACTCACGAAAAACAATGAAATACTTCAAACGTTTAAGAAGGAAATTGAAGAATACAAAAAACAAATAGAAATCAAGGACTTCCAAATATCTGGATTACAGACTCAGGTCAATAGTCTAGAACAAAAACAAATTGATAAAAATGTAGAGATAAAGAATGTTCCAATGTCAAGCACTGAAAATGCTTTCGACTTATTAAAGTCAATAGGCAACACATTGAACACTCCGATTACAGAGAGCGATGTCGAAGAACTCTATTCTTATCCCGACAGAAAAAACAAACAGATGAGAAACATTGTGGTTAGCTTCACTAGGAAGCAAACTAAAATTACATTCCTAGAACGAACAAAACAAAAGAGAACGCTGAAATATGGGGAGATATGTTCTGCTTCGCGTAAAGAATGCAATCCGGCATACGCGAATCAGAATATATACATCAACGAACAATTAACACCTCACTTCAAAAAACTAATTTGGCTTACAAAAACAAAAGCAAAATCAAATAATTGGAAATTTGTTTGGTTCAAGAATTATAAGGTATTAGCAAAAAAATCAGAAGGAGACCGTACTATTGAGATCCAAACGATCAACGATATTGACAAAATGTCATAATCATATGTTTTTCTGCTATAATATTCCTATAATTTCTTAAGTACACTCATGCACAAAATTGACACACCAAAAATGGAAAACAACACAAATGAATTAGAAAATTTAAATTTTAAAATTGTGAAATCGCAAGATGAAGCCTCTTCCTATATAAAAAATAACAGCAATGAATTTTCTTGCATATCTCTAAATATAAGATCGTTAAGAACGAACTGGAATGAATTTATGTTGTATGTGAATGATTTTCTGTCAAAAGTAGATGTTATTATGTTGTGTGAGATTAATATAACCGAAGGGGAAAAAAATCAGTATGGAATTGATGGATACAGCAGTGAATTTTTTACAAGAAGTAATTCCAGAGGAGGAGGTATAGCCATATATGTAAAAAATAATGTAATGTATGAAAAAGTAGAACGAAAAACAAAAATGTATGAAAACGTCTCTCTAAATGTAAAACGAGGCAATTTTGAAGCTTCAGTAATATCAGTATACAGACCACCGAAGTTAAATGTTAAACATTTCATTCGTGAGCTTAATGAACATTTTGATGTAATCGAAGCAAAAAGGAATTTAATAGTTATGGGCGATGTAAACATAAATTTAAAAGACAAGACTAATGCAGATGTGTGCGAATATATGTCGATGATAGCTGCAAAAGGTCTCAACAATTGCATACTCTCTCACACTCGTGATGATTTAATAAGAAACACAAAAACATTAATTGATCACTGCTTGATAAGAGCAAAAAATTTTGAAATCAAATCTGCGGTGATCGAAGTATGTATCTCAGACCACTATGCCTTGCATTGTGGAATCAAAGCTGATGCAGTTATAAGCAAATCCAGTAAAGAGCGATACGTACTAACTCAAGCAGTAGCACAAAAAATAAAAGATTTCAACTGGGACGAGTTAAATTCACACACAGATGTAAATGAATTATATCAGCACCTCAAGGAAGTACTTAATAATATAGTAACATCGTCAACTGTTACAAGTAAGAAAAGAAGCACTGAACACAGTTGGGCCACCGCAGACCTGAAATGCGAATGCAAAGAACGTGATAGACTATACAGAAGGTACAAAAACAACAGACGAAATGCGGACTATCACAATGAGTATAAACTATACAGAAACGAGCTTAACAAAAAAATAAAACGAATAAAATCAAACTTCTACAAACAGAAATTCCAAGAGAGTAAAAACAACCCAAAGGATACGTGGAAGATTGTTAATGCATTACTTGGAAAGAGATCGAACAATATAGATGACATTATAAAAAAGAATTTTGCACATGAAGAAAATTTGAATAACCTACCGAACAAATTCGCAAAAACGCTATCATTGGAAATTTGTAATACAGTCCACGAGTGCAATAAAACAACATTCCGTGGCAGTTCGAACAGTGTACAAAACTCTATATATGTACAATATGTAACTGATACTGAGGTTAAGAATATACTTCATTCGCTAAAGTGCAACAAGTCAGCCGGAATAGACGAGATAAGACCAATAGATCTAAGAATAAGTGCAGAGTACCTTTCGCCTCTGATAACGAAGCTTATAAATATGAGTTTAGACCAAGCAACAGTTCCGCACCTTCTGAAAACATCAATAGTTCGGCCAATATACAAAAGCGGAAAGATGAACCAAATTGTGAACTACAGACCCATTTCTATCTTATCATCTGTCGACAAGGTTATGGAGGAAGTATTGGCAACGAGGCTATACGGATATGTGGAAAAATTTAAAATCCTGAATAAAAATCAATTTGGTTTTCGTAAAAACAAGAGCATCAACCATCTGCTGGCAATTTTTGCGAATAAAATTAACCAAAGCCTGGATAAAAATCAAAGCACAGTGGTTCTATTCATTGATTTTAAAAAAGCCTTCGATACATTAAGTCACAAACAATTACTGAGACAGTTAGAAAGGATTGGTGTTCGGGGCAGTATATTATCATGGTTTGAAAACTACTTAAGAGACCGAAAATTTAAAGTTAAAATTGGCGAATTCTTAAGTGAAGATGAAGATGTTGTATATGGTGTACCACAGGGATCAAAACTAGGCCCTCTCCTATTTATTATCTACGCCAATGATCTGATGTCATTGCTGAAGTACAGCACGGGATACGCATACGCGGACGATACAGCGATTGTAATTAGCCATAGGAACGTAAATGAAGCTGCAAGCTTATTGCAAATAGAATTTAATCGAATCACAGCTTGGTGTCACGACCATGGATTAATTATTAACGCACTGAAGACAAAGGTAATGCATATTCGTCCCCCGCATATCCCAAAAACTAAAATCAAGATAAAAATGCATGACACAGAATGTCTTCACATGAATGGAGGTAACGTTAAAGAAAATGATGGATGCAACGGATACATCGACAATGTGTCAACATACAAGTATCTTGGACTCACCGTTGATTACAACTTTAAATGGAGCTACCACATAAGAGAAATAAAACAGAAATTGTGTCGATCCGCTTACGCACTCTTCCATCTTAAAAATTTCTGCACACCTGAAGTTCTTAGACAATGCTATTTTGGTTTAGTTGAATCACATATGAGATATGGCGTATTAGCGTGGGGAAAAGCATCGCAAATGCAATCCCTACAAAGAACACATGTGCGCCTGCAAAAATTAGTGCACAACCCCAGACTCAACCCTGGAGCTCAAAATCTTCTGAATATTCAACAGATCTACAATCTAGAAATCCTTGCTCACTTCTACAACGACGATGCATACAGAACTCTGACGCAACAAGCAGTAAATACCAGAAGAAGACAACAACAGGTCTATGAAGTCCCGAGGTATTGGAACGAGTACGGAAGAAGGACGCTTAATGTTGCAGTTCCATCAGTGCTTAACGAACTTCCAAAAGAATTTCGCAACCTAACAAAAACTGAAATTTTAAGAAAAACCAAAGAAATGTACTTAACATCCAGTTTGTAAAAAATCTACTTGTTTTCATTTCTGTAACGTAATTTTTTTGTTTTTTTTTTCTTTATATTGAATTATTGTGTTAAAGTAAATTGAAATAATATAAAAATTGAACGCTTGAACTTAACTTAACTTAATGTATATAATCGAAACCAGTCTTCTGCAGACAAGCCCTTCCGGCTTTGCAGATACAATCTATGTGAACAATGGAATAATAAAATAATAAAAATAAAAATAAAATAAAAAAAAAAAAAAAAAAAAAAAAAAAAAAAACATATTTCTGGACACCTAGTGTCCAGAAATACTTTGCGGTGTGGCGCGCAATATATTTCTGGACACCTAGTGTCCTGGACACTAGGTGTCCAGAAATATTTTGCGGTAGGGCGCGCACCTAGTGTCCAGGAATATTTTGCGGTATGGCGCGCAATATATTTCTGGACATGGCGCGCAATATATTTCTGGACACCTAGTGTCCAGAAATATTTTGCGGTTTGGCGCGCAATATATTTCTGGACATGGCGCGCAATATATTTCTGGACACCTAGTGTCCAGAAATATTTTGCGGTTTGGCGCGCACCTAGTGTCCAGGAATATTTTGCGGTATGGCGCGCAATATATTTCTGGACACCTAGTGTCCAGAAATATTTTGCGGTATGGCGCGCAACATATTTCTGGACACCTAGTGTCCAGAAATATTTTGCGGTATGGCGCGCAACATATTTCTGGACACCTAGTGTCCAGAAATATTTTGCGGTATGGCGCACAATATATTTCTGGACATCTAGTGTCCAGAAATACTTTGCGGTGTGGCGCGCAATATATTTCTGGACACCTAGTGTCCAGAAATATTTTGCGGTATGGCGCGCAATATATTTCTGGACATGGCGCGCAATATATTTCTGGACACCTAGTGTCCAGAAATATTTTGCGGTTTGGCGCGCACCTAGTGTCCAGGAATATTTTGCGGTATGGCGCGCAATATATTTCTGGACACCTAGTGTCCAGAAATATTTTGCGGTTTGGCGCGCACCTAGTGTCCAGGAATATTTTGCGGTATGGCGCGCAATATATTTCTGGACACCTAGTGTCCAGAAATATTTTGCGGTATGGCGCGCAACATATTTCTGGACACCTAGTGTCCAGAAATATTTTGCGGTATGGCGCGCAATATATTTCTGGACATCTAGTGTCCAGAAATATTTTGCGGTATGGCGCGCAATATATTTCTGGACACCTAGTGTCCGGAAATATTTTGCGGTATGGCGCGCAACATATTTCTGGACACCTAGTGTCCAGAAATACTTTGCGGTGTGGCGCGCAATATATTTCTGGACACCTAGTGTCCAGAAATATTTTGCGGTTTGGCGCGCACCTAGTGTCCAGGAATATTTTGCGGTATGGCGCGCAATATATTTCTGGACACCTAGTGTCCAGAAATATTTTGCGGTTTGGCGCGCACCTAGTGTCCAGGAATATTTTGCGGTATGGCGCGCAATATATTTCTGGACACCTAGTGTCCAGAAATATTTTGCGGTATGGCGCGCAATATATTTCTGGACACCTAGTGTTCAGAAATATTTTGCGGTATGGCGCGCAATATATTTCTGGACATCTAGTGTCCAGAAATACTTTGCGGTGTGGCGCGCAATATATTTCTGGACACCTAGTGTCCAGAAATATTTTGCGGTATGGCGCGCAATATATTTCTGGACACCTAGTGTCCGGAAATATTTTGCGGTATGGCGCGCAATATATTTCTGGACATGGCGCGCAATATATTTCTGGACACCTAGTGTCCAGAAATATTTTGCGGTTTGGCGCGCACCTAGTGTCCAGAAATATTTTGCGGTATGGCGCGCAATATATTTCTGGACACCTAGTGTCCAGAAATATTTTGCGGTATGGCGCGCAATATATTTCTGGACATCTAGTGTCCAGAAATACTTTGCGGTGTGGCGCGCAATATATTTCTGGACACCTAGTGTCCAGAAATATTTTGCGGTATGGCGCGCAATATATTTCTGGACACCTAGTGTCCGGAAATATTTTGCGGTATGGCGCGCACCTAGTGTCCAGAAATACTTTGCGGTGTGGCGCGCAATATATTTCTGGACACCTAGTGTCCAGAAATATTTTGCGGTTTGGCGCGCAATATATTTCTGGACACCTAGTGTCCAGAAATATTTTGCGGTATGGCGCGCACCTAGTGTCCAGAAATATTTTGCGGTATGGCGCGCAATATATTTCTGGACACCTAGTGTCCAGAAATATTTTGCGGTTTGGCGCGCACCTAGTGTCCAGAAATATTTTGCGGTATGGCGCGCAATATATTTCTGGACACCTAGTGTCCAGAAATATTTTGCGGTATGGCGCGCAATATATTTCTGGACATCTAGTGTCCAGAAATACTTTGCGGTGTGGCGCGCAATATATTTCTGGACACCTAGTGTCCAGAAATATTTTGCGGTATGGCGCGCAATATATTTCTGGACATGGCGCGCAATATATTTCTGGACACCTAGTGTCCAGAAATATTTTGCGGTTTGGCGCGCACCTAGTGTCCAGGAATATTTTGCGGTATGGCGCGCAATATATTTCTGGACACCTAGTGTCCAGAAATATTTTGCGGTATGGCGCGCAACATATTTCTGGACACCTAGTGTCCAGAAATATTTTGCGGTATGGCGCGCAATATATTTCTGGACACCTAGTGTCCAGAAATATTTTGCGGTATGGCGCGCAATATATTTCTGGACATCTAGTGTCCAGAAATACTTTGCGGTGTGGCGCGCAATATATTTCTGGACACCTAGTGTCCAGAAATATTTTGCGGTATGGCGCGCAATATATTTCTGGACACCTAGTGTCCGGAAATATTTTGCGGTATGGCGCGCACCTAGTGTCAAGAAATATTTTGCGGTATGGCGCGCAATATATTTCTGGACACCTAGTGTCCAGAAATATTTTGCGGTATGGCGCGCACCTAGTGTCCAGAAATATTTTGCGGTATGGCGCGCAATATATTTCTGGACACCTAGTGTCCAGAAATATTTTGCGGTATGGCGCGCAACATATTTCTGGACACCTAGTGTCCAGAAATATTTTGCGGTATGGCGCGCAATATATTTCTGGACACCTAGTGTCCGGAAATATTTTGCGGTATGGCGCGCAACATATTTCTGGACACCTAGTGTCCAGAAATACTTTGCGGTGTGGCGCGCAATATATTTCTGGACACCTAGTGTCCAGAAATATTTTGCGGTTTGGCGCGCACCTAGTGTCCAGGAATATTTTGCGGTATGGCGCGCAATATATTTCTGGACACCTAGTGTCCAGAAATATTTTGCGGTTTGGCGCGCACCTAGTGTCCAGGAATATTTAGCGGTATGGCGCGCAATATATTTCTGGACACCTAGTGTCCAGAAATATTTTGCGGTATGGCGCGCAACATATTTCTGGACACCTAGTGTCCAGAAATATTTTGCGGTAGGGCGCGCAATATATTTCTGGACACCTAGTGTCCGGAAATATTTTGCGGTATGGCGCGCAATATATTTCTGGACAGCTAGTGTCCGGAATAATTTGCGGTATGGCGCGCACCTAGTGTCCAGAAATATTTTGCGGTATGGCGCGCAATATATTTCTGGACAACTAGTGTCCAGAAATTTTTTGCGGTTTGGCGCGCACCTAGTGTCCAGAAATATTTTGCGGTATGGGGCGCAATATATTTCTGGACACCTAGTGTCCGGAATAAGGTGTCCAGAAATATATTGCGCGCCCTACCGCAAAATATTTCTGGACACTAGGTGTCCAGAAATATATTGCGCGCCATGTATAGAAATATATTGCGCGCCATACCGCAAAATATTTCTGGACACTAGGTGCGCGCCATACCGCAATATATTTCTGGACACCTAGTGTCCGGAAATATTTTGCGGTATGGCGCGCAATATATTTCTGGACACCTTGTGTCCGGAAATATTTTGCGGTATGGCGCGCAATATATTTCTGGACACCTAGTGTCCGGAAATATTTTGCGGTATGGCGCGCAATATATTTCTGGACATGGCGCGCAATATATTTCTGGACGCCTAGTGTCCGGAATAATTTGCGGTATGGCGCGCAATATATTTCTGGACACCTAGTGTCCAGAAATATTTTGAGGTATGGCGCGCAATATATTTCTATACATGGCGCGCAATATATTTCTGGACACCTAGTGTCCGGAAATATTTTGCGGTATGGCGCGCAATATATTTCTAGACATGGCGCGCAATATATTTCTGGACACCTAGTGTCCGGAAATATTTTGCGGTATGGCGCGCAATATATTTCTAGACATGGCGCGCAATATATTTCTGGACACTAGGTGTCCAGAAATATATTGCGCGCCCTACCGCAAAATATTTCTGGACACTAGGTGTTTTGCGGTTTCGCGCGCACCTAGTGTCCAGGAATATTTTGCGGTATGGCGCGCAATATATTTCTGGACACCTAGTGTCCAGAAATATTTTGCGGTATGGCGCGCACCTAGTGTCCAGGAATATTTTGCGGTATGGCGCGCAATATATTTCTGGACACCTAGTGTCCGGAATAATTTGCGGTATGGCGCGCAATATATTTCTGGACACCTAGTGTCCAGAAATATTTTGAGGTATGGCGCGCAATATATTTCTATACATGGCGCGCAATATATTTCTGGACACCTAGTGTCCGGAAATATTTTGCGGTATGGCGCGCAATATATTTCTGGACATGGCGCGCAATATATTTCTGGACACCTAGTGTCCTGGACACTAGGTGTCCAGAAATATTTTGCGGTAGGGCGCGCACCTAGTGTCCAGGAATATTTTGCGGTATGGCGCGCAATATATTTCTGGACATGGCGCGCAATATATTTCTGGACACCTAGTGTCCAGAAATATTTTGCGGTTTGGCGCGCAATATATTTCTGGACATGGCGGTTTGGCGCGCACCTAGTGTCCAGGAATATTTTGCGGTATGGCGCGCAATATATTTCTGGACACCTAGTGTCCAGAAATATTTTGCGGTATGGCGCGCACCTAGTGTCCAGGAATATTTTGCGGTATGGCGCGCAATATATTTCTGGACACCTAGTGTCCAGAAATATTTTGCGGTATGGCGCGCAACATATTTCTGGACACCTAGTGTCCAGAAATATTTTGCGGTATGGCGCGCAATATATTTCTGGACACCTAGTGTCCAGAAATATTTTGCGGTATGGCGCGCAATATATTTCTGGACACCTAGTGTCCAGAAATATTTTGCGGTATGGCGCGCAATATATTTCTGGACATCTAGTGTCCAGAAATACTTTGCGGTGTGGCGCGCAATATATTTCTGGACACCTAGTGTCCAGAAATATTTTGCGGTATGGCGCGCAATATATTTCTGGACACCTAGTGTCCAGAAATATTTTGCGGTATGGCGCGCAATATATTTCTGGACACCTAGTGTCCAGAAATATTTTGCGGTATGGCGCGCAATATATTTCTGGACACCTAGTGTCCAGAAATATTTTGCGGTATGGCGCGCAATATATTTCTGGACATCTAGTGTCCAGAAATACTTTGCGGTGTGGCGCGCAATATATTTCTGGACACCTAGTGTCCAGAAATATTTTGCGGTATGGCGCGCAATATATTTCTGGACACCTAGTGTCCGGAAATATTTTGCGGTATGGCGCGCAATATATTTCTGGACACCTAGTGTCCAGAAATATTTTGCGGTATGGCGCGCAATATATTTCTGGACACCTAGTGTCCGGAAATATTTTGCGGTATGGCGCGCAACATATTTCTGGACACCTAGTGTCCAGAAATATTTTGCGGTTTGGCGCGCACCTAGTGTCCAGGAATATTTTGCGGTATGGCGCGCAATATATTTCTGGACACCTAGTGTCCAGAAATATTTTGCGGTATGGCGCGCAATATATTTCTGGACACCTAGTGTCCGGAAATATTTTGCGGTATGGCGCGCAACATATTTCTGGACACCTAGTGTCCAGAATTATTTTGCGGTTTGGCGCGCACCTAGTGTCCAGGAATATTTTGCGGTATGGCGCGCAATATATTTCTGGACACCTAGTGTCCAGAAATATTTTGCGGTTTGGCGCGCACCTAGTGTCCAGGAATATTTTGCGGTATGGCGCGCAATATATTTCTGGACACCTAGTGTCCGGAAATATTTTGCGGTATGGCGCGCACCTAGTGTCCAGGAATATTTTGCGGTATGGCGCGCAATATATTTCTGGACACCTAGTGTCCGGAAATATTTTGCGGTATGGCGCGCACCTAGTGTCCAGAAATATTTTGCGGTATGGCGCGCAATATATTTCTGGACATCTAGTGTCCAGAAATACTTTGCGGTGTGGCGCGCAATATATTTCTGGACACCTAGTGTCCAGAAATATTTTGCGGTATGGCGCGCAATATATTTCTGGACACCTAGTGTCCGGAAATATTTTGCGGTATGGCGCGCACCTAGTGTCCAGAAATATTTTGCGGTATGGCGCGCAATATATTTCTGGACACCTAGTGTCCGGAAATATTTTGCGGTATGGCGCGCACCTAGTGTCCAGAAATATTTTGCGGTATGGCGCGCACCTAGTGTCCAGAAATATTTTGCGGTATGGCGCGCAATATATTTCTGGACACCTAGTGTCCAGAAATATTTTGCGGTATGGCGCGCAACATATTTCTGGACACCTAGTGTCCAGAAATATTTTGCGGTATGGCGCGCAATATATTTCTGGACACCTAGTGTCCGGAAATATTTTGCGGTATGGCGCGCAACATATTTCTGGACACCTAGTGTCCAGAAATACTTTGCGGTGTGGCGCGCAATATATTTCTGGACACCTAGTGTCCAGAAATATTTTTCGGTTTGGCGCGCACCTAGTGTACAGGAATATTTTGCGGTATGGCGCGCAATATATTTCTGGACACCTAGTGTCCAGAAATATTTTGCGGTATGGCGCGCAATATATTTCTGGACATCTAGTGTCCAGAAATACTTTGCGGTGTGGCGCGCACCTAGTGTCCAGAAATATTTTGCGGTATGGCGCGCACCTAGTGTCCAGAAATATTTTGCGGTATGGCGGACACTAGGTGTCCAGAAATATATTGCGGTATGGCGCGCAATATATTTCTGGACACCTAGTGTCCAGAAATATTTTGCGGTATGGCGCGCAATATATTTCTGGACATCTAGTGTCCAGAAATACTTTGCGTGTGGCGCGCAATATATTTCTGGACACCTAGTGTCCGGAAATATTTTGCGGTATGGCGCGCACCTAGTGTCCAGAAATATTTTGCGGTATGGCGCGCAATATATTTCTGGACACCTAGTGTCCGGAAATATTTTGCGGTATGGCGCGCACCTAGTGTCCAGGAATATTTTGCGGTATGGCGCGCAATATATTTCTGGACACCTAGTGTCCAGAAATATTTTGCGGTATGGCGCGCAATATATTTCTGGACACCTAGTGTCCGGAAATATTTTGCGGTATGGCGCGCAACATATTTCTGGACACCTAGTGTCCAGAAATATTTTGCGGTTTGGCGCGCACCTAGTGTCCAGGAATATTTTGCGGTATGGCGCGCAATATATTTCTGGACACCTAGTGTCCAGAAATATTTTGCGGTATGGCGCGCAATATATTTCTGGACACCTAGTGTCCGGAAATATTTTGCGGTATGGCGCGCAACATATTTCTGGACACCTAGTGTCCAGAAATATTTTGCGGTTTGGCGCGCACCTAGTGTCCAGGAATATTTTGCGGTATGGCGCGCAATATATTTCTGGACACCTAGTGTCCAGAAATATTTTGCGGTTTGGCGCGCACCTAGTGTCCAGGAATATTTTGCGGTATGGCGCGCAATATATTTCTGGACACCTAGTGTCCGGAAATATTTTGCGGTATGGCGCGCACCTAGTGTCCAGGAATATTGTGCGGTATGGCGCGCACCTAGTGTCCAGGAATATTTTGCGGTATGGCGCGCAATATATTTCTGGACACCTAGTGTCCGGAAATATTTTGCGGTATGGCGCGCACCTAGTGTCCAGAAATATTTTGCGGTATGGCGCGCAATATATTTCTGGACATCTAGTGTCCAGAAATACTTTGCGGTGTGGCGCGCAATATATTTCTGGACACCTAGTGTCCAGAAATATTTTGCGGTATGGCGCGCAATATATTTCTGGACACCTAGTGTCCGGAAATATTTTGCGGTATGGCGCGCAATATATTTCTGGACATGGCGCGCAATATATTTCTGGACACCTAGTGTCCAGAAATATTTTGCGGTTTGGCGCGCACCTAGTGTCCAGGAATATTTTGCGGTATGGCGCGCAATATATTTCTGGACACCTAGTGTCCAGAAATATTTTGCGGTATGGCGCGCAACATATTTCTGGACACCTAGTGTCCAGAAATATTTTGCGGTATGGCGCGCAATATATTTCTGGACATCTAGTGTCCAGAAATACTTTGCGGTGTGGCGCGCAATATATTTCTGGACACCTAGTGTCCAGAAATATTTTGCGGTATGGCGCGCAATATATTTCTGGACACCTAGTGTCCGGAAATATTTTGCGGTATGGCGCGCACCTAGTGTCCAGAAATATTTTGCGGTATGGCGCGCAATATATTTCTGGACACCTAGTGTCCGGAAATATTTTGCGGTATGGCGCGCACCTAGTGTCCAGAAATATTTTGCGGTATGGCGCGCAATATATTTCTGGACACCTAGTGTCCAGAAATATTTTGCGGTATGGCGCGCACCTAGTGTCCAGAAATATTTTGCGGTATGGCGCGCAATATATTTCTGGACACCTAGTGTCCAGAAATATTTTGCGGTATGGCGCGCAACATATTTCTGGACACCTAGTGTCCAGAAATATTTTGCGGTATGGCGCGCAATATATTTCTGGACACCTAGTGTCCGGAAATATTTTGCGGTATGGCGCGCAACATATTTCTGGACACCTAGTGTCCAGAAATACTTTGCGGTGTGGCGCGCAATATATTTCTGGACACCTAGTGTCCAGAAATATTTTGCGGTTTGGCGCGCACCTTGTGTCCAGGAATATTTTGCGGTATGGCGCGCAATAAATTTCTGGACACCTAGTGTCCAGAAATATTTTGCGGTTTGGCGCGCACCTAGTGTCCAGAAATATTTTGCGGTATGGCGCGCAACATATTGCTGGACACCTAGTGTCCAGAAATATTTTGCGGTATGGCGCGCAACATATTGCTGGACACCTAGTGTCCAGAAATATTTTGCGGTATGGCGCGCAATATATTTCTGGACACCTAGTGTCCAGAAATATTTTGCGGTATGGCGCGCAATATATTTCTGGACATCTAGTGTCCAGAAATACTTTGCGGTGTGGCGCGCAATATATTTCTGGACACCTAGTGTCCGGAAATATTTTGCGGTATGGCGCGCAATATATTTCTGGACATGGCGCGCAATATATTTCTGGACACCTAGTGTCCAGAAATATTTTGCGGTTTGGCGCGCACCTAGTGTCCAGCAATATTTTGCGGTATGGCGCGCAATATATTTCTGGACACCTAGTGTCCAGAAATATTTTGCGGTATGGCGCGCAACATATTTCTGGACACCTAGTGTCCAGAAATATTTTGCGGTATGGCGCGCAATATATTTCTGGACACCTAGTGTCCAGAAATATTTTGCGGTATGGCGCGCAATATATTTCTGGACATCTAGTGTCCAGAAATACTTTGCGGTGTGGCGCGCAATATATTTCTGGACACCTAGTGTCCAGAAATATTTTGCGGTATGGCGCGCAATATATTTCTGGACACCTAGTGTCCGGAAATATTTTGCGGTATGGCGCGCACCTAGTGTCCAGAAATATTTTGCGGTATGGCGCGCAATATATTTCTGGACACCTAGTGTCCAGAAATATTTTGCGGTATGGCGCGCACCTAGTGTCCAGAAATATTTTGCGGTATGGCGCGCAATATATTTCTGGACACCTAGTGTCCAGAAATATTTTGCGGTATGGCGCGCAACATATTTCTGGACACCTAGTGTCCAGAAATACTTTGCGGTGTGGCGCGCAATATATTTCTGGACACCTAGTGTCCAGAAATATTTTGCGGTTTGGCGCGCACCTAGTGTCCAGGAATATTTTGCGGTATGGCGCGCAATATATTTCTGGACACCTAGTGTCCAGAAATATTTTGCGGTTTGGCGCGCACCTAGTGTCCAGGAATATTTTGCGGTATGGCGCGCAATATATTTCTGGACACCTAGTGTCCAGAAATATTTTGCGGTATGGCGCGCAACATATTTCTGGACACCTAGTGTCCAGAAATATTTTGCGGTATGGCGCGCAATATATTTCTGGACACCTAGTGTCCAGAAATATTTTGCGGTATGGCGCGCAATATATTTCTGGACATCTAGTGTCCAGAAATACTTTGCGGTGTGGCGCGCAATATATTTCTGGACACCTAGTGTCCAGAAATATTTTGCGGTATGGCGCGCAATATATTTCTGGACACCTAGTGTCCGGAAATATTTTGCGGTATGGCGCGCAACATATTTCTGGACACCTAGTGTCCAGAAATATTTTGCGGTTTGGCGTGCACCTAGTGTCCAGGAATATTTTGCGGTATGGCGCGCAATATATTTCTGGACACCTAGTGTCCAGAAATATTTTGCGGTTTGGCGCGCACCTAGTGTCCAGGAATATTTTGCGGTATGGCGCGCAATATATTTCTGGACACCTAGTGTCCGGAAATATTTTGCGGTATGGCGCGCACCTAGTGTCCAGGAATATTTTGCGGTATGGCGCGCAATATATTTCTGGACACCTAGTGTCCAGAAATATTTTGCGGTTTGGCGCGCACCTAGTGTCCAGGAATATTTTGCGGTATGGCGCGCAATATATTTCTGGACACCTAGTGTCCGGAAATATTTTGCGGTATGGCGCGCACCTAGTGTCCAGAAATATTTTGCGGTATGGCGCGCAATATATTTCTGGACATCTAGTGTCCAGAAATACTTTGCGGTGTGGCGCGCAATATATTTCTGGACACCTAGTGTCCAGAAATATTTTGCGGTATGGCGCGCAATATATTTCTGGACACCTAGTGTCCGGAAATATTTTGCGGTATGGCGCGCAATATATTTCTGGACATGGCGCGCAATATATTTCTGGACACCTAGTGTCCAGAAATATTTTGCGGTTTGGCGCGCAATATATTTCTGGACACCTAGTGTCCGGAAATATTTTGCGGTATGGCGCGCAATATATTTCTGGACATGGCGCGCAATATATTTCTGGACACCTAGTGTCCGGAAATATTTTGCGGTATGGCGCGCACCTAGTGTCCAGAAATATTTTGCGGTATGGCGCGCAATATATTTCTGGACATCTAGTGTCCAGAAATACTTTGCGGTGTGGCGCGCAATATATTTCTGGACACCTAGTGTCCAGAAATATTTTGCGGTATGGCGCGCAATATATTTCTGGACATCTAGTGTCCAGAAATACTTTGCGGTGTGGCGCGCAATATATTTCTGGACACCTAGTGTCCAGAAATATTTTGCGGTATGGCGCGCAATATATTTCTGGACACCTAGTGTCCGGAAATATTTTGCGGTATGGCGCGCACCTAGTGTCCAGAAATATTTTGCGGTATGGCGCGCAATATATTTCTGGACACCTAGTGTCCGGAAATATTTTGCGGTATGGCGCGCACCTAGTGTCCAGAAATATTTTGCGGTATGGCGCGCAATATATTTCTGGACACCTAGTGTCCAGAAATATTTTGCGGTATGGCGCGCACCTAGTGTCCAGAAATATTTTGCGGTATGGCGCGCACCTAGTGTCCAGAAATATTTTGCGGTATGGCGCGCAACATATTTCTGGACACCTAGTGTCCAGAAATATTTTGCGGTATGGCGCGCAATATATTTCTGGACACCTAGTGTCCGGAAATATTTTGCGGTATGGCGCGCAACATATTTCTGGACACCTAGTGTCCAGAAATACTTTGCGGTGTGGCGCGCAATATATTTCTGGACACCTAGTGTCCAGAAATATTTTGCGGTTTGGCGCGCACCTAGTGTCCAGGAATATTTTGCGGTATGGCGCGCAATATATTTCTGGACACCTAGTGTCCAGAAATATTTTGCGGTTGGTTTGGCGCGCACCTAGTGTCCAGGAATATTTTGCGGTATGGCGCGCAATATATTTCTGGACACCTAGTGTCCAGAAATATTTTGCGGTATGGCGCGCAACATATTTCTGGACACCTAGTGTCCAGAAATATTTTGCGGTATGGCGCGCAATATATTTCTGGACACCTAGTGTCCAGAAATATTTTGCGGTATGGCGCGCAATATATTTCTGGACACCTAGTGTCCGGAAATATTTTGCGGTATGGTGCGCAATATATTTCTGGACATGGCGCGCAATATATTTCTGGACACCTAGTGTCCAGAAATATTTTGCGGTTTGGCGCGCACCTAGTGTCCAGGAATATTTTGCGGTATGGCGCGCAATATATTTCTGGACACCTAGTGTCCAGAAATATTTTGCGGTATGGCGCGCAACATATTTCTGGACACCTAGTGTCCAGAAATATTTTGCGGTATGGCGCGCAATATATTTCTGGACACCTAGTGTCCAGAAATATTTTGCGGTATGGCGCGCAATATATTTCTGGACATCTAGTGTCCAGAAATACTTTGCGGTGTGGCGCGCAATATATTTCTGGACACCTAGTGTCCGGAAATATTTTGCGCGCCATACCGCAAAATATTCCTGGACACTAGGTGCGCGCCAAACCGCAAAATATTTCTGGACACTAGGTGTCCAGAAATATATTGCGCGCCATACCGCAAAATATTTCTGGACACTAGGTGTCCAGAAATATGTTGCGCGCCATACCGCAAAATATTTCTGGACACTAGGTGTCCAGAAATATATTGCGCGCCATACCGCAAAATATTCCTGGACACTAGGTGCGCGCCAAACCGCAAAATATTTCTGGACACTAGGTGTCCAGAAATATATTGCGCGCCATACCGCAAAATATTCCTGGACACTAGGTGCGCGCCACACCGCAAAGTATTTCTGGACACTAGGTGTCCAGAAATATGTTGCGCGCCATACCGCAAAATATTTCCGGACACTAGGTGTCCAGAAATATATTGCGCGCCATACCGCAAAATATTTCTGGACACTAGGTGTCCAGAAATATGTTGCGCGCCATACCGCAAAATATTTCTGGACACTAGGTGTCCAGAAATATATTGCGCGCCATACCGCAAAATATTTCTGGACACTAGGTGCGCGCCATACCGCAAAATATTTCTGGACACTAGGTGTCCAGAAATATATTGCGCGCCATACCGCAAAATATTTCTGGACACTAGGTGCGCGCCATACCGCAAAATATTTCCGGACACTAGGTGTCCAGAAATATATTGCGCGCCACACCGCAAAGTATTTCTGGACACTAGATGTCCAGAAATATATTGCGCGCCATACCGCAAAATATTTCTGGACACTAGGTGTCCAGAAATATATTGCGCGCCATACCGCAAAATATTTCTGGACACTAGGTGTCCAGAAATATGTTGCGCGCCATACCGCAAAATATTTCTGGACACTAGGTGTCCAGAAATATATTGCGCGCCATACCGCAAAATATTGCTGGACACTAGGTGCGCGCCAAACCGCAAAATATTTCTGGACACTAGGTGTCCAGAAATATATTGCGCGCCATGTCCAGAAATATATTGCGCGCCATACCGCAAAATATTTCCGGACACTAGGTGTCCAGAAATATATTGCGCGCCATACCGCAAAATATTTCTGGACACTAGGTGTCCAGAAATATATTGCGCGCCACACCGCAAAGTATTTCTGGACACTAGATGTCCAGAAATATATTGCGCGCCATACCGCAAAATATTTCTGGACACTAGGTGTCCAGAAATATATTGCGCGCCATACCGCAAAATATTTCTGGACACTAGGTGTCCAGCAATATGTTGCGCGCCATACCGCAAAATATTTCTGGACACTAGGTGCGCGCCAAACCGCAAAATATTTCTGGACACTAGGTGTCCAGAAATATATTGCGCGCCATACCGCAAAATATTCCTGGACACTAGGTGCGCGCCAAACCGCAAAATATTTCTGGACACTAGGTGTCCAGAAATATATTGCGCGCCACACCGCAAAGTATTTCTGGACACTAGGTGTCCAGAAATATGTTGCGCGCCATACCGCAAAATATTTCCGGACACTAGGTGTCCAGAAATATATTGCGCGCCATACCGCAAAATATTTCTGGACACTAGGTGTCCAGAAATATGTTGCGCGCCATACCGCAAAATATTTCTGGACACTAGGTGTCCAGAAATATATTGCGCGCCATACCGCAAAATATTTCTGGACACTAGGTGCGCGCCATACCGCAAAATATTTCTGGACACTAGGTGTCCAGAAATATATTGCGCGCCATACCGCAAAATATTTCTGGACACTAGGTGCGCGCCATACCGCAAAATATTTCCGGACACTAGGTGTCCAGAAATATATTGCGCGCCATACCGCAAAATATTTCTGGACACTAGGTGCGCGCCATACCGCAAAATATTTCCGGACACTAGGTGTCCAGAAATATATTGCGCGCCATACCGCAAAATATTTCTGGACACTAGGTGTCCAGAAATATATTGCGCGCCACACCGCAAAGTATTTCTGGACACTAGATGTCCAGAAATATATTGCGCGCCATACCGCAAAATATTTCTGGACACTAGGTGTCCAGAAATATATTGCGCGCCATACCGCAAAATATTTCTGGACACTAGGTGTCCAGAAATATGTTGCGCGCCATACCGCAAAATATTTCTGGACACTAGGTGTCCAGAAATATATTGCGCGCCATACCGCAAAATATTTCTGGACACTAGGTGTCCAGAAATATATTGCGCGCCATACCGCAAAATATTTCTGGACACTAGGTGTCCAGAAATATATTGCGCGCCATACCGCAAAATATTCCTGGACACTAGGTGCGCGCCAAACCGCAAAATAGACACCTAGTGTCCAGAAATATTTTGCGGTATGGCGCGCAATATATTTCTGGACACTAGGTGCGCGCCATACCGCAAAATATTTCCGGACACTAGGTGTCCAGAAATATATTGCGCGCCATACCGCAAAATATTTCTGGACACTAGGTGTCCATTTTGCGGTTTGGCGCGCACCTAGTGTCCAGGAATATTTTGCGGTATGGTAGTGTCTAGGTGTCCAGAAATATATTGCGCGCCATACCGCAAAATATTCCTGGACACTAGGTGCGCGCCAAACCGCAAAATATTTCTGGACACTAGGTGTCCAGAAATATATAGCGCGCCACACCGCAAAGTATTTCTGGACACTAGGTGTCCAGAAATATGTTACTAGGTGCAATATATTTCTGGACACCTAGTGTCCGGAAATATTTTGCGGTATGGCGCGCACCTAGTGTCCAGAAATATTTTGCGGTATGGCGCGCAATATATTTCTGGACACCTAGTGTCCGGAAATATTTTGCGGTATGGCGCGCAACATATTTCTGGACACCTAGTGTCCAGAAATACTTTGCGGTGTGGCGCGCTATATATTTCTGGACACCTAGTGTCCAGAAATATTTTGCGGTTTGGCGCGCACCTAGTGTCCAGGAATATTTTGCGGTATGGCGCGCAATATATTTCTGGACACCTAGTGTCCAGAAATATTTTGCGGTTTGGCGCGCACCTAGTGTCCAGGAATATTTTGCGGTATGGCGCGCAATATATTTCTGGACACCTAGTGTCCAGAAATATTTTGCGGTATGGCGCGCAACATATTTCTGGACACCTAGTGTCCAGAAATATTTTGCGGTATGGCGCGCAATATATTTCTGGACACCTAGTGTCCAGAAATATTTTGCGGTATGGCGCGCAATATATTTCTGGACATCTAGTGTCCAGAAATACTTTGCGGTGTGGCGCGCAATATATTTCTGGACACCTAGTGTCCAGAAATATTTTGCGGTATGGCGCGCAATATATTTCTGGACACCTAGTGTCCGGAAATATTTTGCGGTATGGCGCGCAACATATTTCTGGACACCTAGTGTCCAGAAATACTTTGCGGTGTGGCGCGCAATATATTTCTGGACACCTAGTGTCCAGAAATATTTTGCGGTTTGGCGCGCACCTAGTGTCCAGGAATATTTTGCGGTATGGCGCGCAACATATTTCTGGACACCTAGTGTCCAGAAATATTTTGCGGTTTGGCGCGCACCTAGTGTCCAGGAATATTTTGCGGTATGGCGCGCAATATATTTCTGGACACCTAGTGTCCAGAAATACTTTGCGGTGTGGCGCGCAATATATTTCTGGACACCTAGTGTCCAGAAATATTTTGCGGTATGGCGCGCAATATATTTCTGGACACCTAGTGTCCGGAAATATTTTGCGGTATGGCGCGCAATATATTTCTGGACACCTAGTGTCCAGAAATATTTTGCGGTATGGCGCGCAATATATTTCTGGACATCTAGTGTCCAGAAATACTTTGCGGTGTGGCGCGCAATATATTTCTGGACACCTAGTGTCCAGAAATACTTTGCGGTGTGGCGCGCAATATATTTCTGGACACCTAGTGTCCAGAAATATTTTGCGGTATGGCGCGCAATATATTTCTGGACACCTAGTGTCCGGAAATATTTTGCGGTATGGCGCGCAATATATTTCTGGACATGGCGCGCAATATATTTCTGGACACCTAGTGTCCAGAAATATTTTGCGGTATGGCGCGCAATATATTTCTGGACACCTAGTGTCCGGAAATATTTTGCGGTATGGCGCGCACCTAGTGTCCAGAAATATTTTGCGGTATGGCGCGCAATATATTTCTGGACACCTAGTGTCCGGAAATATTTTGCGGTATGGCCCGCACCTAGTGTCCAGAAATATTTTGCGGTATGGCGCGCAATATATTTCTGGACACCTAGTGTCCAGAAATATTTTGCGGTATGGCGCGCACCTAGTGTCCAGAAATATTTTGCGGTATGGCGCGCAATATATTTCTGGACACCTAGTGTCCAGAAATATTTTGCGGTATGGCGCGCAACATATTTCTGGACACCTAGTGTCCAGAAATATTTTGCGGTATGGCGCGCAATATATTTCTGGACACCTAGTGTCCGGAAATATTTTGCGGTATGGCGCGCAACATATTTCTGGACACCTAGTGTCCAGAAATACTTTGCGGTGTGGCGCGCAATATATTTCTGGACACCTAGTGTCCAGAAATATTTTGCGGTTTGGCGCGCACCTAGTGTCCAGGAATATTTTGCGGTATGGCGCGCAATATATTTCTGGACACCTAGTGTCCAGAAATATTTTGCGGTATGGCGCGCAACATATTTCTGGACACCTAGTGTCCAGAAATATTTTGCGGTATGGCGCGCAATATATTTCTGGACACCAAGTGTCCAGAAATATTTTGCGGTATGGCGCGCAATATATTTCTGGACATCTAGTGTCCAGAAATACTTTGCGGTGTGGCGCGCAATATATTTCTGGACACCTAGTGTCCAGAAATATTTTGCGGTATGGCGCGCAATATATTTCTGGACACCTAGTGTCCGGAAATATTTTGCGGTATGGCGCGCAATATATTTCTGGACATGGCGCGCAATATATTTCTGGACACCTAGTGTCCAGAAATATTTTGCGGTTTGGCGCGCACCTAGTGTCCAGGAATATTTTGCGGTATGGCGCGCAATATATTTCTGGACACCTAGTGTCCAGAAATATTTTGCGGTATGGCGCGCAACATATTTCTGGACACCTAGTGTCCAGAAATATTTTGCGGTATGGCGCGCAATATATTTCTGGACACCTAGTGTCCAGAAATACTTTGCGGTGTGGCGCGCAATATATTTCTGGACACCTAGTGTCCAGAAATACTTTGCGGTGTGGCGCGCAATATATTTCTGGACACCTAGTGTCCAGAAATATTTTGCGGTATGGCGCGCAATATATTTCTGGACACCTAGTGTCCGGAAATATTTTGCGGTATGGCGCGCAATATATTTCTGGACATGGCGCGCAATATATTTCTGGACACCTAGTGTCCAGAAATATTTTGCGGTATGGCGCGCAATATATTTCTGGACACCTAGTGTCCGGAAATATTTTGCGGTATGGCGCGCACCTAGTGTCCAGAAATATTTTGCGGTATGGCGCGCAATATATTTCTGGACACCTAGTGTCCGGAAATATTTTGCGGTATGGCCCGCACCTAGTGTCCAGAAATATTTTGCGGTATGGCGCGCAATATATTTCTGGACACCTAGTGTCCAGAAATATTTTGCGGTATGGCGCGCAATATATTTCTGGACACCTAGTGTCCGGAAATATTTTGCGGTATGGCGCGCAACATATTTCTGGACACCTAGTGTCCAGAAATACTTTGCGGTGTGGCGCGCAATATATTTCTGGACACCTAGTGTCCAGAAATATTTTGCGGTTTGCGCGCACCTAGTGTCCAGGAATATTTTGCGGTATGGCGCGCAATATATTTCTGGACACCTAGTGTCCAGAAATATTTTGCGGTATGGCGCGCAACATATTTCTGGACACCTAGTGTCCAGAAATATTTTGCGGTATGGCGCGCAATATATTTCTGGACACCTAGTGTCCAGAAATATTTTGCGGTATGGCGCGCAATATATTTCTGGACATCTAGTGTCCAGAAATACTTTGCGGTGTGGCGCGCAATATATTTCTGGACACCTAGTGTCCAGAAATATTTTGCGGTATGGCGCGCAATATATTTCTGGACACCTAGTGTCCGGAAATATTTTGCGGTATGGCGCGCAATATATTTCTGGACATGGCGCGCAATATATTTCTGGACACCTAGTGTCCAGAAATATTTTGCGGTTTGGCGCGCACCTAGTGTCCAGGAATATTTTGCGGTATGGCGCGCAATATATTTCTGGACACCTAGTGTCCAGAAATATTTTGCGGTATGGCGCGCAACATATTTCTGGACACCTAGTGTCCAGGAATATTTTGCGGTATGGCGCGCAATATATTTCTGGACACCTAGTGTCCAGAAATATTTTGCGGTATGGCGCGCAACATATTTCTGGACACCTAGTGTCCAGAAATATTTTGCGGTATGGCGCGCAATATATTTCTGGACATCTAGTGTCCAGAAATACTTTGCGGTGTGGCGCTAGGTGTCCAGAAATATTTTGCGGTATGGCGCGCAATATATTTCTGGACACCTAGTATCCGGAAATATTTTGCGGTATGGCGCGCACCTAGTGTCCAGAAATATTTTGCGGTATGGCGCGCAATATATTTCTGGACACCTAGTGTCCGGAAATATTTTGCGGTATGGCGCGCACCTAGTGTCCAGAAATATTTTGCGGTATGGCGCGCAATATATTTCTGGACACCTAGTGTCCAGAAATATTTTGCGGTATGGCGCGCAATATATTTCTGGACACCTAGTGTCCAGAAATATTTTGCGGTATGGCGCGCAACATATTTCTGGACACCTAGTGTCCAGAAATATTTTGCGGTATGGCGCGCAATATATTTCTGGACACCTAGTGTCCGGAAATATTTTGCGGTATGGCGCGCAACATATTTCTGGACACCTAGTGTCCAGAAATACTTTGCGGTGTGGCGCGCAATATATTTCTGGACACCTAGTGTCCAGAAATATTTTGCGGTTTGGCGCGCACCTAGTGTCCAGGAATATTTTGCGGTATGGCGCGCAATATATTTCTGGACACCTAGTGTCCAGAAATATTTTGCGGTTTGGCGCGCACCTAGTGTCCAGGAATATTTTGCGGTATGGCGCGCAACATATTTCTGGACACCTAGTGTCCAGAAATATTTTGCGGTATGGCGCGCAATATATTTCTGGACACCTGTGTCCAGAAATATTTTGCGGTATGGCGCGCAATATATTTCTGGACATCTAGTGTCCAGAAATACTTTGCGGTGTGGCGCGCAATATATTTCTGGACACCTAGTGTCCAGAAATATTTTGCGGTATGGCGCGCAATATATTTCTGGACACCTAGTGTCCGGAAATATTTTGCGGTATGGCGCGCAATATATTTCTGGACATGGCGCGCAATATATTTCTGGACACCTAGTGTCCAGAAATATTTTGCGGTTTGGCGCGCACCTAGTGTCCAGGAATATTTTGCGGTATGGCGCGCAATATATTTCTGGACACCTAGTGTCCAGAAATATTTTGCGGTATGGCGCGCAACATATTTCTGGACACCTAGTGTCCAGAAATATTTTGCGGTATGGCGCGCAACATATTTCTGGACACCTAGTGTCCAGAAATACTTTGCGGTGTGGCGCGCAATATATTTCTGGACACCTAGTGTCCAGAAATATTTTGCGGTATGGCGCGCAATATATTTCTGGACATCTAGTGTCCAGAAATACTTTGCGGTGTGGCGCGCAATATATTTCTGGACACCTAGTGTCCAGAAATATTTTGCGGTATGGCGCGCAATATATTTCTGGACACCTAGTGTCCGGAAATATTTTGCGGTATGGCGCGCAATATATTTCTGGACATGGCGCGCAATATATTTCTGGACACCTAGTGTCCAGAAATATTTTGCGGTTTGGCGCGCACCTAGTGTCCAGGAATATTTTGCGGTATGGCGCGCAATATATTTCTGGACACCTAGTGTCCAGAAATATTTTGCGGTATGGCGCGCAACATATTTCTGGACACCTAGTGTCCAGAAATATTTTGCTGTATGGCGCGCAATATATTTCTGGACACCTAGTGTCCAGAAATATTTTGCGGTATGGCGCGCAATATATTTCTGGACATCTAGTGTCCAGAAATACTTTGCGGTGTGGCGCGCAATATATTTCTGGACACCTAGTGTCCAGAAATATTTTGCGGTATGGCGCGCAATATATTTCTGGACACCTAGTGTCCGGAAATATTTTGCGGTATGGCGCGCACCTAGTGTCCAGAATTATTTTGCGGTATGGCGCGCAATATATTTCTGGACACCTAGTGTCCAGAAATATTTTGCGGTATGGCGCGCAACATATTTCTGGACACCTAGTGTCCAGAAATATTTTGCGGTATGGCGCGCAATATATTTCTGGACACCTAGTGTCTGGAAATATTTTGCGGTATGGCGCGCAACATATTTCTGGACACCTAGTGTCCAGAAATACTTTGCGGTGTGGCGCGCAATATATTTCTGGACACTAGGTGTCCAGAAATATTTTGCTGTATGGCGCGCAATATATTTCTGGACACCTAGTGTCCAGAAATACTTTGCGGTGTGGCGCGCAATATATTTCTGGACACCTAGTGTCCAGAAATATTTTGCGGTATGGCGCGCAACATATTTCTGGACACCTAGTGTCCAGAAATATTTTGCTGTATGGCGCGCAATATATTTCTGGACACCTAGTGTCCAGAAATATTTTGCGGTATGGCGCGCAATATATTTCTGGACATCTAGTGTCCAGAAATATTTTGCTGTATGGCGCGCAATATATTTCTGGACACCTAGTGTCCAGAAATATTTTGCGGTATGGCGCGCAATATATTTCTGGACATCTAGTGTCCAGAAATACTTTGCGGTGTGGCGCGCAATATATTTCTGGACACCTAGTGTCCAGAAATATTTTGCTGTATGGCGCGCAGTATATTTTGCGGTATGGCGCGCAATATATTTCTGGACACTAGGTGTCCAGAAATATTTTGCTGTATGGCGCGCAATATATTTCTGGACACCTAGTGTCCAGAAATATTTTGCGGTATGGCGCGCAATATATTTCTGGACATCTAGTGTCCAGAAATACTTTGCGGTGTGGCGCGCAATATATTTCTGGACACCTAGTGTCCAGAAATATTTTGCGGTATGGCGCGCAATATATTTCTGGACACCTAGTGTCCAGAAATATTTTGCGGTATGGCGCGCAACATATTTCTGGACACCTAGTGTCCAGAAATATTTTGCTGTATGGCGCGCAATATATTTCTGGACACCTAGTGTCCAGAAATATTTTGCGGTATGGCGCGCAATATATTTCTGGACATCTAGTGTCCAGAAATATTTTGCGGTATGGCGCGCAACATATTTCTGGACACCTAGTGTCCAGAAATATTTTGCTGTATGGCGCGCAATATATTTCTGGACACCTAGTGTCCAGAAATATTTTGCGGTTTGGCGCGCACCTAGTGTCCAGGAATATTTTGCGGTATGGCGCGCAATATATTTCTGGACACCTAGTGTCCAGAAATATTTTGCGGTATGGCGCGCAACATATTTCTGGACACCTAGTGTCCAGAAATATTTTGCTGTATGGCGCGCAATATATTTCTGGACACCTAGTGTCCAGAAATATTTTGCGGTATGGCGCGCAATATATTTCTGGACACCTAGTGTCCAGAAATATTTTGCGGTATGGCGCGCAATATATTTCTGGACACCTAGTGTCCGGAAATATTTTGCGGTATGGCGCGCAATATATTTCTGGACATGGCGCGCAATATATTTCTGGACACCTAGTGTCCAGAAATATTTTGCGGTTTGGCGCGCACCTAGTGTCCAGGAATATTTTGCGGTATGGCGCGCAATATATTTCTGGACACCTAGTGTCTGGAAATATTTTGCGGTATGGCGCGCAATATATTTCTGGACATGGCGCGCAATATATTTCTGGACACCTAGTGTCCAGAAATATTTTGCGGTTTGGCAATACTTTGCGGTGTGGCGCGCAATATATTTCTGGACACCTAGTGTCCAGAAATATTTTGCGGTATGGCGCGCAATATATTTCTGGACACCTAGTGTCCGGAAATATTTTGCGGTATGGCGCGCAATATATTTCTGGACATGGCGCGCAATATATTTCTGGACACCTAGTGTCCAGAAATATTTTGCGGTTTGGCGCGCACCTAGTGTCCAGGAATATTTTGCGGTATGGCGCGCAATATATTTCTGGACACCTAGTGTCCAGAAATATTTTGCGGTATGGCGCGCAACATATTTCTGGACACCTAGTGTCCAGAAATATTTTGCGGTATGGCGCGCAACATATTTCTGGACACCTAGTGTCCAGAAATACTTTGCGGTGTGGCGCGCAATATATTTCTGGACACCTAGTGTCCAGAAATATTTTGCGGTTTGGCGCGCACCTAGTGTCCAGGAATATTTTGCGGTATGGCGCGCAACATATTTCTGGACACCTAGTGTCCAGAAATATTTTGCGGTATGGCGCGCAATATATTTCTGGACACCTAGTGTCCAGAAATATTTTGCGGTATGGCGCGCAACATATTTCTGGACACCTAGTGTCCAGAAATATTTTGCTGTATGGCGCGCAATATATTTCTGGACACCTAGTGTCCAGAAATATTTTGCGGTATGGCGCGCAATATATTTCTGGACATCTAGTGTCCAGAAATACTTTGCGGTGTGGCGCGCAATATATTTCTGGACACCTAGTGTCCAGAAATATTTTGCGGTATGGCGCGCAATATATTTCTGGACACCTAGTGTCCGGAAATATTTTGCGGTATGGCGCGCACCTAGTGTCCAGAATTATTTTGCGGTATGGCGCGCAATATATTTCTGGACACCTAGTGTCCAGAAATATTTTGCGGTATGGCGCGCAATATATTTCTGGACACCTAGTGTCCAGAAATATTTTGCGGTATGGCGCGCACCTAGCGTCCAGAAATATTTTGCGGTATGGCGCGCAATATATTTCTGGACACCTAGTGTCCAGAAATATTTTGCGGTATGGCGCGCAACATATTTCTGGACACCTAGTGTCCAGAAATATTTTGCGGTATGGCGCGCAATATATTTCTGGACACCTAGTGTCCGGAAATATTTTGCGGTATGGCGCGCAACATATTTCTGGACACCTAGTGTCCAGAAATACTTTGCGGTGTGGCGCGCAATATATTTCTGGACACCTAGTGTCCAGAAATATTTTGCGGTATGGCGCGCAATATATTTCTGGACACCTAGTGTCCGGAAATATTTTGCGGTATGGCGCGCAATATATTTCTGGACATGGCGCGCAATATATTTCTGGACACCTAGTGTCCAGAAATATTTTGCGGTTTGGCGCGCACCTAGTGTCCAGGAATATTTTGCGGTATGGCGCGCAATATATTTCTGGACACCTAGTGTCCAGAAATATTTTGCGGTATGGCGCGCAACATATTTCTGGACACCTAGTGTCCAGAAATATTTTGCTGTATGGCGCGCAATATATTTCTGGACACCTAGTGTCCAGAAATATTTTGCGGTATGGCGCGCAATATATTTCTGGACATCTAGTGTCCAGAAATACTTTGCGGTGTGGCGCGCAATATATTTCTGGACACCTAGTGTCCAGAAATATTTTGCGGTATGGCGCGCAATATATTTCTGGACACCTAGTGTCCGGAAATATTTTGCGGTATGGCGCGCACCTAGTGTCCAGAATTATTTTGCGGTATGGCGCGCAATATATTTCTGGACACCTAGTGTCCAGAAATATTTTGCGGTATGGCGCGCAATATATTTCTGGACACCTAGTGTCCAGAAATATTTTGCGGTATGGCGCGCACCTAGCGTCCAGAAATATTTTGCGGTATGGCGCGCAATATATTTCTGGACACCTAGTGTCCAGAAATATTTTGCGGTATGGCGCGCAACATATTTCTGGACACCTAGTGTCCAGAAATATTTTGCGGTATGGCGCGCAATATATTTCTGGACACCTAGTGTCCGGAAATATTTTGCGGTATGGCGCGCAACATATTTCTGGACACCTAGTGTCCAGAAATACTTTGCGGTGTGGCGCGCAATATATTTCTGGACACCTAGTGTCCAGAAATATTTTGCGGTTTGGCGCGCACCTAGTGTCCAGGAATATTTTGCGGTATGGCGCGCAATATATTTCTGGACACCTAGTGTCCAGAAATATTTTGCGGTTTGGCGCGCAACATATTTCTGGACACCTAGTGTCCAGAAATATTTTGCGGTATGGCGCGCAATATATTTCTGGACACCTAGTGTTTTGCGGTTTGGCGCGCAACATATTTCTGGACACCTAGTGTCCAGAAATATTTTGCGGTATGGCGCGCAATATATTTCTGGACACCTAGTGTCCAGAAATATTTTGCGGTATGGCGCGCAATATATTTCTGGACACCTAGTGTCCAGAAATATTTTGCGGTATGGCGCGCAACATATTTCTGGACACCTAGTGTCCAGAAATATTTTGCTTTATGGCGCGCAATATATTTCTGGACACCTAGTGTCCAGAAATATTTTGCGGTATGGCGCGCAATATATTTCTGGACATCTAGTGTCCAGAAATACTTTGCAGTGTGGCGCGCAATATATTTCTGGACACCTAGTGTCCAGAAATATTTTGCGGTATGGCGCGCAATATATTTCTGGACACCTAGTGTCCGGAAATATTTTGCGGTATGGCGCGCACCTAGTGTCCAGAATTATTTTGCGGTATGGCGCGCAATATATTTCTGGACACCTAGTGTCCAGAAATATTTTGCGGTATGGCGCGCAATATATTTCTGGACACCTAGTGTCCAGAAATATTTTGCGGTATGGCGCGCACCTAGCGTCCAGAAATATTTTGCGGTATGGCGCGCAATATATTTCTGGACACCTAGTGTCCAGAAATATTTTGCGGTATGGCGCGCAACATATTTCTGGACACCTAGTGTCCAGAAATATTTTGCGGTATGGCGCGCAATATATTTCTGGACACCTAGTGTCCGGAAATATTTTGCGGTATGGCGCGCAACATATTTCTGGACACCTAGTGTCCAGAAATACTTTGCGGTGTGGCGCGCAATATATTTCTGGACACCTAGTGTCCAGAAATATTTTGCGGTTTGGCGCGCACCTAGTGTCCAGGAATATTTTGCGGTATGGCGCGCAATATATTTCTGGACACCTAGTGTCCAGGAATATTTTGCGGTATGGCGCGCAATATATTTCTGGACACCTAGTGTTCAGAAATATTTTGCGGTATGGCGCGCAACATATTTCTGGACACCTAGTGTCCAGAAATATTTTGCGGTATGGCGCGCAATATATTTCTGGACACCTAGTGTCCAGAAATATTTTGCGGTATGGCGCGCAATATATTTCTGGACATCTAGTGTCCAGAAATACTTTGCGGTGTGGCGCGCAATATATTTCTGGACACCTAGTGTCCAGAAATATTTTGCGGTATGGCGCGCAATATATTTCTGGACACCTAGTGTCCGGAAATATTTTGCGGTATGGCGCGCAATATATTTCTGGACATGGCGCGCAATATATTTCTGGACACCTAGTTTCCAGAAATATTTTGCGGTTTGGCGCGCACCTAGTGTCCAGGAATATTTTGCGGTATGGCGCGCAATATATTTCTGGACACCTAGTGTCCAGAAATATTTTGCGGTATGGCGCGCAATATATTTCTGGACACCTAGTGTCCAGAAATATTTTGCGGTATGGCGCGCAATATATTTCTGGACATCTAGTGTCCAGAAATACTTTGCGGTGTGGCGCGCAATATATTTCTGGACACCTAGTGTCCAGAAATAATTTGCGGTATGGCGCGCAATATATTTCTGGACACCTAGTGTCCGGAAATATTTTGCGGTATGGCGCGCACCTAGTGTCCAGAAATATTTTGCGGTATGGCGCGCAATATATTTCTGGACACCTAGTGTCCAGAAATATTTTGCGGTATGGCGCGCACCTAGTGTCCAGAAATATTTTGCGGTATGGCGCGCAATATATTTCTGGACACCTAGTGTCCAGAAATATTTTGCGGTATGGCGCGCAACATATTTCTGGACACCTAGTGTCCAGAAATATTTTGCGGTATGGCGCGCAATATATTTCTGGACACCTAGTGTCCGGAAATATTTTGCGGTATGGCGCGCAACATATTTCTGGACACCTAGTGTCCAGAAATACTTTGCGGTGTGGCGCGCAATATATTTCTGGACACCTAGTGTCCAGAAATATTTTGCGGTTTGGCGCGCACCTAGTGTCCAGGAATATTTTGCGGTATGGCGCGCAATATATTTCTGGACACCTAGTGTCCAGAAATATTTTGCGGTTTGGCGCGCACCTAGTGTCCAGGAATATTTTGCGGTATGGCGCGCAATATATTTCTGGACACCTAGTGTCCAGAAATATTTTGCGGTATGGCGCGCAACATATTTCTGGACACCTAGTGTCCAGAAATATTTTGCGGTATGGCGCGCAATATATTTCTGGACACCTAGTGTCCAGAAATATTTTGCGGTATGGCGCGCAATATATTTCTGGACATCTAGTGTCCAGAAATACTTTGCGGTGTGGCGCGCAATATATTTCTGGACACCTAGTGTCCAGAAATATTTTGCGGTATGGCGCGCAGTATATTTCTGGACACCTAGTGTCCGGAAATATTTTGCGGTATGGCGCGCAATATATTTCTGGACATCTAGTGTCCAGAAATACTTTGCGGTGTGGCGCGCAATATATTTCTGGACACCTAGTGTCCAGAAATACTTTGCGGTGTGGCGCGCAATATATTTCTGGACACCTAGTGTCCAGAAATATTTTGCGGTATGGCGCGCAACATATTTCTGGACACCTAGTGTCCAGAAATATTTTGCGGTATGGCGCGCAATATATTTCTGGACACCTAGTGTCCGGAAATATTTTGCGGTATGGCGCGCACCTAGTGTCCAGAAATATTTTGCGGTATGGCGCGCAATATTTTTCTGGACACCTAGTGTCCAGAAATATTTTGCGGTATGGCGCGCAATATATTTCTGGACACTAGGTGCGCGCCATACCGCAAAATATTTCCGGACACTAGGTGTCCAGAAATATATTGCGCGCCATACCGCAAAATATTTCTGGACACTAGGTGTCCAGAAATATGTTGCGCGCCATACCGCAAAATATTTCTGGACACTAGGTGTCCAGAAATATATTGCGCGCCACACCGCAAAGTATTTCTGGACACTAGGTGTCCAGAAATATATTGCGCGCCACACCGCAAAGTATTTCTGGACACTAGATGTCCAGAAATATATTGCGCGCCATACCGCAAAATATTTCCGGACACTAGGTGTCCAGAAATATATTGCGCGCCATACCGCAAAATATTTCTGGACACTAGGTGTCCAGAAATATATTGCGCGCCACACCGCAAAGTATTTCTGGACACTAGATGTCCAGAAATATATTGCGCGCCATACCGCAAAATATTTCTGGACACTAGGTGTCCAGAAATATATTGCGCGCCATACCGCAAAATATTTCTGGACACTAGGTGTCCAGAAATATGTTGCGCGCCATACCGCAAAATATTTCTGGACACTAGGTGTCCAGAAATATATTGCGCGCCATACCGCAAAATATTCCTGGACACTAGGTGCGCGCCAAACCGCAAAATATTTCTGGACACTAGGTGTCCAGAAATATATTGCGCGCCATACCGCAAAATATTCCTGGACACTAGGTGCGCGCCAAACCGCAAAATATTTCTGGACACTAGGTGTCCAGAAATATATTGCGCGCCACACCGCAAAGTATTTCTGGACACTAGGTGTCCAGAAATATGTTGCGCGCCATACCGCAAAATATTTCCGGACACTAGGTGTCCAGAAATATATTGCGCGCCATACCGCAAAATATTTCTGGACACTAGGTGTCCAGAAATATGTTGCGCGCCATACCGCAAAATATTTCTGGACACTAGGTGTCCAGAAATATATTGCGCGCCATACCGCAAAATATTTCTGGACACTAGGTGCGCGCCATACCGCAAAATATTTCTGGACACTAGGTGTCCAGAAATATATTGCGCGCCATACCGCAAAATATTTCTGGACACTAGGTGCGCGCCATACCGCAAAATATTTCCGGACACTAGGTGTCCAGAAATATATTGCGCGCCATACCGCAAAATATTTCTGGACGCTAGGTGTCCAGAAATATATTGCGCGCCACACCGCAAAGTATTTCTGGACACTAGATGTCCAGAAATATATTGCGCGCCATACCGCAAAATATTTCTGGACACTAGGTGTCCAGAAATATATTGCGCGCCATACCGCAAAATATTTCTGGACACTAGGTGTCCAGAAATATATTGCGCGCCATACCGCAAAATATTCCTGGACACTAGGTGCGCGCCAAACCGCAAAATATTTCTGGAAACTAGGTGTCCAGAAATATATTGCGCGCCATGTCCAGAAATATATTGCGCGCCATACCGCAAAATATTTCCGGACACTAGGTGTCCAGAAATATATTGCGCGCCATACCGCAAAATATTTCTGGACACTAGGTGTCCAGAAATATATTGCGCGCCATACCGCAAAATATTTCTAGACACTAGGTGTCCAGAAATATGTTGCGCGCCATACCGCAAAATATTTCTGAACACTAGGTGTCCAGAAATATATTGCGCGCCATACCGCAAAATATTCCTGGACACTAGGTGTCCAGAAATATATTGCGCGCCATACCGCAAAATATTCCTGGACACTAGGTGCGCGCCAAACCGCAAAATATTTCTGGACACTAGGTGTCCAGAAATATATTGCGCGCCACACCGCAAAGTATTTCTGGACACTAGGTGTCCAGAAATATGTTGCGAGCCATACCGCAAAATATTTCCGGACACTAGGTGTCCAGAAATATATTGCGCGCCATACCGCAAAATATTTCTGGACACTAGGTGTCCAGAAATATGTTGCGCGCCATACCGCAAAATATTTCTGGACACTAGGTGTCCAGAAATATATTGCGCGCCATACCGCAAAATATTTCTGGACGCTAGGTGCGCGCCATACCGCAAAATATTATTGGACACTAGGTGTCCAGAAATATATTGCGCGCCATACCGCAAAATATTTCTGGACACTAGGTGTCCAGAAATATATTGCGCGCCATACCGCAAAATAATTCTGGACACTAGGTGCGCGCCATACCGCAAAATATTTCCGGACACTAGGTGTCCAGAAATATATTGCGCGCCATACCGCAAAATATTTCTGGACACTAGGTGTCCAGAAATATATTGCGCGCCACACCGCAAAGTATTTCTGGACACTAGATGTCCAGAAATATATTGCGCGCCATACCGCAAAATATTTCTGGACACTAGGTGTCCAGAAATATATTGCGCGCCATACAGCAAAATATTTCTGGACACTAGGTGTCCAGAAATATGTTGCGCGCCATACCGCAAAATATTTCTGGACACTAGGTGTCCAGAAATATATTGCGCGCCATACCGCAAAATATTCCTGGACACTAGGTGCGCGCCAAACCGCAAAATATTTCTGGACACTAGGTGTCCAGAAATATATTGCGCGCCATGTCCAGAAATATATTGCGCGCCATACCGCAAAATATTTCCGGACACTAGGTGTCCAGAAATATATTGCGCGCCATACCGCAAAATATTTCTGGACACTAGGTGTCCAGAAATATATTGGGCGCCACACCGCAAAGTATTTCTGGACACTAGGTGTCCAGAAATATGTTGCGCGCCATACCGCAAAATATTTCCGGACACTAGGTGTCCAGAAATATATTGCGCGCCATACCGCAAAATATTTCTGGACACTAGGTGTCCAGAAATATATTGCGCGCCATACCGCAAAATATTTCTGGACACTAGGTGTCCAGAAATATGTTGCGCGCCAAACCGCAAAATATTTCTGGACACTAGGTGTCCAGAAATATATTGCGCGCCATACCGCAAAATATTCCTGGACACTAGGTGCGCGCCAAACCGCAAAATATTTCTGGACACTAGGTGTCCAGAAATATATTGCGCGCCACACCGCAAAGTATTTCTGGACACTAGGTGTCCAGAAATATGTTGCGCGCCATACCGCAAAATATTTCCGGACACTAGGTGTCCAGAAATATATTGCGCGCCATACCGCAAAATATTTCTGGACACTAGGTGTCCAGAAATATGTTGCGCGCCATACCGCAAAATATTTCTGGACACTAGGTGTCCAGAAATATATTGCGCGCCATACCGCAAAATATTTCTGGACGCTAGGTGCGCGCCATACCGCAAAATATTTCTGGACACTAGGTGTCCAGAAATATATTGCGCGCCATACCGCAAAATATTTCTGGACACTAGGTGTCCAGAAATATATTGCGCGCCATACCGCAAAATAATTCTGGACACTAGGTGCGCGCCATACCGCAAAATATTTCCGGACACTAGGTGTCCAGAAATATATTGCGCGCCATACCGCAAAATATTTCTGGACACTAGGTGTCCAGAAATATATTGCGCGCCACACCGCAAAGTATTTCTGGACACTAGGTGTCCAGAAATATATTGCGCGCCACACCGCAAAGTATTTCTGGACACTAGATGTCCAGAAATATATTGCGCGCCATACCGCAAAATATTTCTGGACACTAGGTGTCCAGAAATATATTGCGCGCCATACCGCAAAATATTTCCGGACACTAGGTGTCCAGAAATATATTGCGCGCCATACCGCAAAATATTTCTGGACACTAGGTGTCCAGAAATATATTGCGCGCCACACCGCAAAGTATTTCTGGACACTAGGTGTCCAGAAATATGTTGCGCGCCATACCGCGCAATATTTTTCTGGCGCGCAATATTTTTCTGGCGCGCAATATTTTTCTGAACACCTAGTGTCCAGAAATATTTTGCGGTATGGCGCGCAATATATTTCTGGACACCTAGTGTCCAGAAATATTTTGCGGTATGGCGCGCAACATATTTCTGGACACCTAGTGTCCAGAAATATTTTGCGGACACCTAGTGTCCAGAAATATTTTGCGGTTTGGCGCGCAACATATTTCTGGACACCTAGTGTCCAGGAATATTTTGCGGTATGGCGCGCAATATATTTCTGGACACCTAGTGTCCAGAAATATTTTGCGGTTTGGCGCGCACCTTGTGTCCAGGAATATTTTGCGGTATGGCGCGCAATATATTTCTGGACACCTAGTGTCCAGAAATATTTTGCGGTATGGCGCGCAACATATTTCTGGACACCTAGTGTCCAGAAATATTTTGCGGTATGGCGCGCAATATATTTCTGGACACCTAGTGTCCGGACACCTAGTGTCCAGAAATATTTTGCGGTTTGGCGCGCACCTAGTGTCCAGGAATATTTTGCGGTATGGCGCGCAATATATTTCTGGACACCTAGTGTCCAGAAATATTTTGCGGTATGGCGCGCAATATATTTCTGGACACCTAGTGTCCAGAAATATTTTGCGGTATGGCGCGCAACATATTTCTGGACACCTAGTGTCCAGAAATATTTTGCGGTATGGCGCGCAATATATTTCTGGACACCTAGTGTCCGGAAATATTTTGCGGTATGGCGCGCAACATATTTCTGGACACCTAGTGTCCAGAAATACTTTGCGGTGTGGCGCGCAATATATTTCTGGACACCTAGTGTCCAGAAATATTTTGCGGTTTGGCGCGCACCTAGTGTCCAGGAATATTTTGCGGTATGGCGCGCAATATATTTCTGGACACCTAGTGTCCAGAAATATTTTGCGGTTTGGCGCGCACCTAGTGTCCAGGAATATTTTGCGGTATGGCGCGCAATATATTTCTGGACACCTAGTGTCCAGAAATATTTTGCGGTATGGCGCGCAACATATTTCTGGACACCTAGTGTCCAGAAATATTTTGCGGTATGGCGCGCAATATATTTCTGGACACCTAGTGTCCAGAAATATTTTGCGGTATGGCGCGCAATATATTTCTGGACACCTAGTGTCCGGAAATATTTTGCGGTATGGCGCGCACCTAGTGTCCAGAAATATTTTGCGGTATGGCGCGCAATATATTTCTGGACACCTAGTGTCCGGAAATATTTTGCGGTATGGCGCGCACCTAGTGTCCAGAAATATTTTGCGGTATGGCGCGCAATATATTTCTGGACACCTAGTGTCCAGAAATATTTTGCGGTATGGCGCGCACCTAGTGTCCAGAAATATTTTGCGGTATGGCGCGCAATATATTTCTGGACACCTAGTGTCCAGAAATATTTTGCGGTATGGCGCGCAATATATTTCTGGACATCTAGTGTCCAGAAATATTTTGCGGTATGGCGCCCAATATATTTCTGGACACCTAGTGTCCGGAAATATTTTGCGGTATGGCGCGCAACATATTTCTGGACACCTAGTGTCCAGAAATACTTTGCGGTGTGGCGCGCAATATATTTCTGGACACCTAGTGTCCAGAAATATTTTGCGGTTTGGCGCGCACCTAGTGTCCAGGAATATTTTGCGGTATGGCGCGCAATATATTTCTGGACACCTAGTGTCCAGAAATATTTTGCGGTTTGGCGCGCACCTAGTGTCCAGAAATATTTTGCGGTATGGCGCGCAACATATTTCTGGACACCTAGTGTCCAGAAATATTTTGCGGTATGGCGCGCAATATATTTCTGGACACCTAGTGTCCAGAAATATTTTGCGGTATGGCGCGCAACATATTTCTGGACACCTAGTGTCCAGAAATATTTTGCGGTATGGCGCGCAATATATTTCTGGACACCTAGTGTCCAGAAATATTTTGCGGTTTGGCGCGCACCTAGTGTCCAGGAATATTTTGCGGTATGGCGCGCAATGTATTTCTGGACACCTAGTGTCCAGAAATATTTTGCGGTATGGCGCGCAACATATTTCTGGACACCTAGTGTCCAGAAATATTTTGCGGTTTGGCGCGCACCTAGTGTCCAGGTATATTTTGCGGTATGGCGCGCAATATATTTCTGGACACCTAGTGTCCAGAAATATTTTGCGGTTTGGCGCGCACCTATTGTCCAGGAATATTTTGCGGTATGGCGCGCAATATATTTCTGGACACCTAGTGTCCAGAAATATTTTGCGGTATGGCGCGCAACATATTTCTGGACACCTAGTGTCCAGAAATATTTTGCGGTATGGCGCGCAATATATTTCTGGACACCTAGTGTCCAGAAATATTTTGCGGTATGGCGCGCAATATATTTCTGGACATCTAGTGTCCAGAAATATTTTGCGGTTTGGCGCGCACCTAGTGTCCAGGAATATTTTGCGGTATGGCGCGCAATATATTTCTGGACACCTAGTGTCCAGAAATATTTTGCGGTATGGCGCGCAATATATTTCTGGACACCTAGTGTCCAGAAATATTTTGCGGTATGGCGCGCAATATATTTCTGGACATCTAGTGTCCAGAAATATTTTGCGGTATGGCGCCCAATATATTTCTGGACACCTAGTGTCCAGGAATATTTTGCGGTATGGCGCGCAATATATTTCTGGACACCTAGTGTCCAGAAATATTTTGCGGTTTGGCGCGCACCTAGTGTCCAGAAATATTTTGCGGTATGGCGCGCAACATATTTCTGGACACCTAGTGTCCAGAAATATTTTGCGGTATGGCGCGCAATATATTTCTGGACACCTAGTGTCCAGAAATATTTTGCGGTATGGCGCGCAACATATTTCTGGACACCTAGTGTCCAGAAATATTTTGCGGTATGGCGCGCAATATATTTCTGGACATCTAGTGTCCAGAAATACTTTGCGGTGTGGCGCGCAATATATTTCTGGATACCTAGTGTCCAGAAATATTTTGCGGTATGGCGCGCAATATATTTCTGGACACCTAGTGTCCGGAAATATTTTGCGGTATGGCGCGCAATATATTTCTGGACATGGCGCGCAATATATTTCTGGACACCTAGTGTCCAGAAATATTTTGCGGTTTGGCGCGCACCTAGTGTCCAGGAATATTTTGCGGTATGGCGCGCAATATATTTCTGGACACCTAGTGTCCAGAAATATTTTGCGGTATGGCGCGCAACATATTTCTGGACACCTAGTGTCCAGAAATATTTTGCGGTATGGCGCGCAATATATTTCTGGACATCTAGTGTCCAGAAATACTTTGCGGTGTGGCGCGCAATATATTTCTGGACACCTAGTGTCCAGAAATATTTTGCGGTATGGCGCGCAATATATTTCTGGACACCTAGTGTCCGGAAATATTTTGCGGTATGGCGCGCACCTAGTGTCCAGAAATATTTTGCGGTATGGCGCGCAATATATTTCTGGACACCTAGTGTCCGGAAATATTTTGCGGTATGGCGCGCACCTAGTGTCCAGAAATATTTTGCGGTATGGCGCGCAATATATTTCTGGACACCTAGTGTCCAGAAATATTTTGCGGTATGGCGCGCACCTAGTGTCCAGAAATATTTTGCGGTATGGCGCGCAATATATTTCTGGACACCTAGTGTCCAGAAATATTTTGCGGTATGGCGCGCAATATATTTCTGGACATCTAGTGTCCAGAAATATTTTGCGGTATGGCGCGCAACATATTTCTGGACACCTAGTGTCCAGAAATATTTTGCGGTATGGCGCGCAATATATTTCTGGACACCTAGTGTCCAGAAATATTTTGCGGTATGGCGCGCAACATATTTCTGGACACCTAGTGTCCAGAAATATTTTGCGGTATGGCGCGCAATATATTTCTGGACATCTAGTGTCCAGAAATACTTTGCGGTGTGGCGCGCAATATATTTCTGGACACCTAGTGTCCAGAAATATTTTGCGGTTTGGCGCGCACCTAGTGTCCAGAAATATTTTGCGGTATGGCGCGCAACATATTTCTGGACACCTAGTGTCCAGAAATATTTTGCGGTATGGCGCGCAATATATTTCTGGACACCTAGTGTCCGGAAATATTTTGCGGTATGGCGCGCAATATATTTCTGGACATGGCGCGCAATATATTTCTGGACACCTAGTGTCCAGAAATACTTTGCGGTGTGGCGCGCAATATATTTCTGGACACCTAGTGTCCAGAAATATTTTGCGGTTTGGCGCGCACCTAGTGTCCAGGAATATTTTGCGGTATGGCGCGCAATATATTTCTGGACACCTAGTGTCCAGAATTATTTTGCGGTTTGGCGCGCACCTAGTGTCCAGGAATATTTTGCGGTATGGCGCGCAATATATTTCTGGACACCTAGTGTCCAGGAATATTTTGCGGTATGGCGCAATATATTTCTGGACACCTAGTGTCACCTAGTGTCCAGAAATATTTTGCGGTATGGCGCGCAATATATTTCTGGACACCTAGTGTCCGGAAATATTTTGCGGTATGGCGCGCAACATATTTCTGGACACCTAGTGTCCAAAAAAACTTTGCGGTGTGGCGCGCAATATATTTCTGGACACCTAGTGTCCAGAAATATTTTGCGGTTTGGCGCGCACCTAGTGTCCAGGAATATTTTGCGGTTTGGCGCGCACCTAGTGTCCAGGAATATTTTGCGGTATGGCGCGCAATATATTTCTGGACACCTAGTGTCCAGAAATATTTTGCGGTATGGCACGCAACATATTTCTGGACACCTAGTGTCCAGAAATATTTTGCGGTATGGCGCGCAATATATTTCTGGACACCTAGTGTCCAGAAATATTTTGCGGTATGGCGCGCAATATATTTCTGGACATCTAGTGTCCAGAAATACTTTGCGGTGTGGCGCGCAATATATTTCTGGACACCTAGTGTCCAGAAATATTTTGCGGTATGGCGCGCAATATATTTCTGGACACCTAGTGTCCGGAAATATTTTGCGGTATGGCGCGCAATATATTTCTGGACATGGCGCGCAATATATTTCTGGACACCTAGTGTCCAGAAATATTTTGCGGTTTGGCGCGCACCTAGTGTCCAGGAATATTTTGCGGTATGGCGCGCAATATATTTCTGGACACCTAGTGTCCAGAAATATTTTGCGGTATGGCGCGCAACATATTTCTGGACACCTAGTGTCCAGAAATATTTTGCGGTATGGCGCGCAATATATTTCTGGACACCTAGTGTCCAGAAATATTTTGCGGTATGGCGCGCAATATATTTCTGGACATCTAGTGTCCAGAAATACTTTGCGGTGTGGCGCGCAATATATTTCTGGACACCTAGTGTCCAGAAATATTTTGCAGTATGGCGCGCAATATATTTCTGGACACCTAGTGTCCGGAAATATTTTGCGGTATGGCGCGCACCTAGTGTCCAGAAATATTTTGCGGTATGGCGCGCACCTAGTGTCCAGAAATATTTTGCGGTATGGCGCGCAATATATTTCTGGACACCTAGTGTCCTGAAATATTTTGCGGTATGGCGCGCACCTAGTGTCCAGAAATATTTTGCGGTATGGCGCGCAATATATTTCTGGACACCTAGTGTCCAGAAATATTTTGCGGTATGGCGCGCAACATATTTCTGGACACCTAGTGTCCAGAAATATTTTGCGGTATGGCGCGCAATATATTTCTGGACACCTAGTGTCCGGAAATATTTTGCGGTATGGCGCTCAACATATTTCTGGACACCTAGTGTCCAGAAATACTTTGCAGTGTGGCGCGCAATATATTTCTGGACACCTAGTGTCCAGAAATATTTTGCGGTATGGCGCGCAATATATTTCTGGACACCTAGTGTCCAGAAATATTTTGCGGTATGGCGCGCAATATATTTCTGGACATCTAGTGTCCAGAAATACTTTGCGGTGTGGCGCGCAATATATTTCTGGACACCTAGTGTCCAAAAATATTTTGCGGTATGGCGCGCAATATATTTCTGGACATCTAGTGTCCAGAAATATTTTGCGGTATGGCGCGCAATATATTTCTGGACACCTAGTGTCCGGAAATATTTTGCGGTATGGCGCGCAATATATTTCTGGACATGGCGCGCAATATATTTCTGGACACCTAGTGTCCAGAAATATTTTGCGGTTTGGCGCGCACCTAGTGTCCAGGAATATTTTGCGGTATGGCGCGCAATATATTTCTGGACACCTAGTGTCCAGAAATATTTTGCGGTATGGCGCGCAACATATTTCTGGACACCTAGTGTCCAGAAATATTTTGCGGTATGGCGCGCAATATATTTCTGGACACCTAGTGTCCGGAATATTTTGCGGTATGGCGCGCAATATATTTCTGGACATCTAGTGTCCAGAAATACTTTGCGGTGTGGCGCGCAATATATTTCTGGACACCTAGTGTCCAGAAATATTTTGCGGTATGGCGCGCAATATATTTCTGGACACCTAGTGTCCGGAAATATTTTGCGGTATGGCGCGCACCTAGTGTCCAGAAATATTTTGCGGTATGGCGCGCAATATATTTCTGGACATCTAGTGTCCAGAAATATTTTGCGGTATGGCGCGCAATATATTTCTGGACATCAAGTGTCCAGAAATACTTTGCGGTGTGGCGCGCAATATATTTCTGGACACCTAGTGTCCAGAAATATTTTGCGGTATGGCGCGCAATATATTTCTGGACACCTAGTGTCCGGAAATATTTTGCGGTATGGCGCTCAACATATTTCTGGACACCTAGTGTCCAGAAATACTTTGCAGTGTGGCGCGCAATATATTTCTGGACATCTAGTGTCCAGAAATACTTTGCGGTGTGGCGCGCAATATATTTCTGGACACCTAGTGTCCGGAAATATTTTGCGGTATGGCGCGCACCTAGTGTCCAGAAATATTTTGCGGTATGGCGCGCAATATATTTCTGGACACCTAGTGTCCGGAAATATTTTGCGGTATGGCGCGCACCTAGTGTCCAGAAATATTTTGCGGTATGGCGCGCAATATATTTCTGGACACCTAGTGTCCAGAAATATTTTGCGGTATGGCGCGCAATATATTTCTGGACACCTAGTGTCCAGAAATATTTTGCGGTATGGCGCGCACCTAGTGTCCAGAAATATTTTGCGGTATGGCGCGCAATATATTTCTGGACACCTAGTGTCCAGAAATATTTTGCGGTATGGCGCGCAACATATTTCTGGACACCTAGTGTCCAGAAATATTTTGCGGTATGGCGCGCAATATATTTCTGGACACCTAGTGTCCGGAAATATTTTGCGGTATGGCGCTCAACATATTTCTGGACACCTAGTGTCCAGAAATACTTTGCAGTGTGGCGCGCAATATATTTCTGGACATCTAGTGTCCAGAAATACTTTGCGGTGTGGCGCGCAATATATTTCTGGACACCTAGTGTCCAGAAATATTTTGCGGTATGGCGCGCAATATATTTCTGGACACCTAGTGTCCGGAAATATTTTGCGGTATGGCGCGCAATATATTTCTGGACATGGCGCGCAATATATTTCTGGACACCTAGTGTCCAGAAATATTTTGCGGTTTGGCGCGCACCTAGTGTCCAGGAATATTTTGCGGTATGGCGCGCAATATATTTCTGGACACCTAGTGTCCGGAAATATTTTGCGGTATGGCGCGCAACATATTTCTGGACACCTAGTGTCCAGAAATACTTTGCGGTGTGGCGCGCAATATATTTCTGGACACCTAGTGGTTTGGCGCGCACCTAGTGTCCAGGAATATTTTGCGGTATGGCGCGCAATATATTTCTGGACACCTAGTGTCCAGAAATATTTTGCGGTATGGCGCGCAACATATTTCTGGACACCTAGTGTCCAGAAATATTTTGCGGTATGGCGCGCAATATATTTCTGGACACCTAGTGTCCAGAAATATTTTGCGGTATGGCGCGCAATATATTTCTGGACATCTAGTGTCCAGAAATACTTTGCGGTGTGGCGCGCAATATATTTCTGGACACCTAGTGTCCAGAAATATTTTGCGGTATGGCGCGCAATATATTTCTGGACACCTAGTGTCCGGAAATATTTTGCGGTATGGCGCGCAATATATTTCTGGACATGGCGCGCAATATATTTCTGGACACCTAGTGTCCAGAAATATTTTGCGGTTTGGCGCGCACCTAGTGTCCAGGGATATTTTGCGGTATGGCGCGCAATATATTTCTGGACACCTAGTGTCCAGAAATATTTTGCGGTATGGCGCGCAACATATTTCTGGACACCTAGTGTCCAGAAATATTTTGCGGTATGGCGCGCAATATATTTCTGGACACCAAGTGTCCAGAAATATTTTGCGGTATGGCGCGCAATATATTTCTGGACATCTAGTGTCCAGAAATACTTTGCGGTGTGGCGCGCAATATATTTCTGGACACCTAGTGTCCAGAAATATTTTGCGGTATGGCGCGCAATATATTTCTGGACACCTAGTGTCCGGAAATATTTTGCGGTATGGCGCGCACCTAGTGTCCAGAAATATTTTGCGGTATGGCGCGCAATATATTTCTGGACACCTAGTGTCCGGAAATATTTTGCGGTATGGCGCGCACCTAGTGTCCAGAAATATTTTGCGGTATGGCGCGCAATATATTTCTGGACACCTAGTGTCCAGAAATATTTTGCGGTATGGCGCGCAACATATTTCTGGACACCTAGTGTCCAGAAATATTTTGCGGTATGGCGCGCAATATATTTCTGGACATCTAGTGTCCAGAAATACTTTGCGGTGTGGCGCGCAATATATTTCTGGACACCTAGTGTCCAGAAATATTTTGCGGTATGGCGCGCAATATATTTCTGGACACCTAGTGTCCGGAAATATTTTGCGGTATGGCGCGCACCTAGTGTCCAGAAATATTTTGCGGTATGGCGCGCAATATATTTCTGGACACCTAGTGTCCGGAAATATTTTGCGGTATGGCGCGCACCTAGTGTCCAGAAATATTTTGCGGTATGGCGCGCAATATATTTCTGGACACCTAGTGTCCAGAAATATTTTGCGGTATGGCGCGCAATATATTTCTGGACACCTAGTGTCCAGAAATATTTTGCGGTATGGCGCGCAATATATTTCTGGACATCTAGTGTCCAGAAATACTTTGCGGTGTGGCGCGCAATATATTTCTGGACACCTAGTGTCCAGAAATATTTTGCGGTATGGCGCGCAATATATTTCTGGACACCTAGTGTCCAGAAATATTTTGCGGTATGGCGCGCAATATATTTCTGGACATCTAGTGTCCAGAAATACTTTGCGGTGTGGCGCGCAATATATTTCTGGACACCTAGTGTCCAGAAATATTTTGCGGTATGGCGCGCAATATATTTCTGGACACCTAGTGTCCGGAAATATTTTGCGGTATGGCGCGCAATATATTTCTGGACATGGCGCGCAATATATTTCTGGACACCTAGTGTCCAGAAATATTTTGCGGTTTGGCGCGCACCTAGTGTCCAGGGATATTTTGCGGTATGGCGCGCAATATATTTCTGGACACCTAGTGTCCAGAAATATTTTGCGGTATGGCGCGCAACATATTTCTGGACACCTAGTGTCCAGAAATATTTTGCGGTATGGCGCGCAATATATTTCTGGACACCAAGTGTCCAGAAATATTTTGCGGTATGGCGCGCAATATATTTCTGGACATCTAGTGTCCAGAAATACTTTGCGGTGTGGCGCGCAATATATTTCTGGACACCTAGTGTCCAGAAATATTTTGCGGTATGGCGCGCAATATATTTCTGGACACCTAGTGTCCGGAAATATTTTGCGGTATGGCGCGCACCTAGTGTCCAGAAATATTTTGCGGTATGGCGCGCAATATATTTCTGGACACCTAGTGTCCGGAAATATTTTGCGGTATGGCGCGCACCTAGTGTCCAGAAATATTTTGCGGTATGGCGCGCAATATATTTCTGGACACCTAGTGTCCAGAAATATTTTGCGGTATGGCGCGCAACATATTTCTGGACACCTAGTGTCCAGAAATATTTTGCGGTATGGCGCGCAATATATTTCTGGACACCTAGTGTCCGGAAATATTTTGCGGTATGGCGCGCACCTAGTGTCCAGAAATATTTTGCGGTATGGCGCGCAATATATTTCTGGACACCTAGTGTCCAGAAATATTTTGCGGTATGGCGCGCAACATATTTCTGGACACCTAGTGTCCAGAAATATTTTGCGGTATGGCGCGCAATATATTTCTGGACACCAAGTGTCCAGAAATATTTTGCGGTATGGCGCGCAATATATTTCTGGACATCTAGTGTCCAGAAATACTTTGCGGTGTGGCGCGCAATATATTTCTGGACACCTAGTGTCCAGAAATATTTTGCGGTATGGCGCGCAATATATTTCTGGACACCTAGTGTCCGGAAATATTTTGCGGTATGGCGCGCACCTAGTGTCCAGAAATATTTTGCGGTATGGCGCGCAATATATTTCTGGACACCTAGTGTCCGGAAATATTTTGCGGTATGGCGCGCACCTAGTGTCCAGAAATATTTTGCGGTATGGCGCGCAATATATTTCTGGACACCTAGTGTCCAGAAATATTTTGCGGTATGGCGCGCAATATATTTCTGGACACCTAGTGTCCAGAAATATTTTGCGGTATGGCGCGCAATATATTTCTGGACATCTAGTGTCCAGAAATACTTTGCGGTGTGGCGCGCAATATATTTCTGGACACCTAGTGTCCAGAAATATTTTGCGGTATGGCGCGCAATATATTTCTGGACACCTAGTGTCCGGAAATATTTTGCGGTATGGCGCGCAATATATTTCTGGACATGGCGCGCAATATATTTCTGGACACATAGTGTCCAGAAATATTTTGCGGTATGGCGCGCAATATATTTCTGGACACCTAGTGTCCGGAAATATTTTGCGGTATGGCGCGCACCTAGTGTCCAGAAATATTTTGCGGTATGGCGCGCAATATATTTCTGGACTCCTAGTGTCCGGAAATATTTTGCGGTATAGCGCGCACCTAGTGTCCAGAAATATTTTGCGGTATGGCGCGCAATATATTTCTGGACACCTAGTGTCCAGAAATATTTTGCGGTATGGCGCGCACCTAGTGTCCAGAAATATTTTGCGGTATGGCGCGCAATATATTTCTGGACACCTAGTGTCCAGAAATATTTTGCGGTATGGCGCGCAACATATTTCTGGACACCTAGTGTCCAGAAATATTTTGCGGTATGGCGCGCAATATATTTCTGGACACCTAGTGTCCGGAAATATTTTGCGGTATGGCGCGCAACATATTTCTGGACACCTAGTGTCCAGAAATACTTTGCGGTGTGGCGCGCAATATATTTCTGGACACCTAGTGGTTTGGCGCGTACCTAGTGTCCAGGAATATTTTGCGGTATGGCGCGCAATATATTTCTGGACACCTAGTGTCCAGAAATATTTTGCGGTATGGCGCACAACATATTTCTGGACACGTAGTGTCCAGATATATTTTGCGGTATGGCGCGCAATATATTTCTGGACACCTAGTGTCCAGAAATATTTTGCGGTATGGCGCGCAATATATTTCTGGACATCTAGTGTCCAGAAATACTTTGCGGTGTGGCGCGCAATATATTTCTGGACACCTAGTGTCCAGAAATATTTTGCGGTATGGCGCGCAATATATTTCTGGACACCTAGTGTCCGGAAATATTTTGCGGTATGGCGCGCAATATATTTCTGGACATGGCGCGCAATATATTTCTGGACACCTAGTGTCCAGAAATATTTTGCGGTTTGGCGCGCACCTAGTGTCCAGGAATATTTTGCGGTATGGCGCGCAATATATTTCTGGACACCTAGTGTCCAGAAATATTTTGCGGTATGGCGCGCAACATATTTCTGGACACCTAGTGTCCAGAAATATTTTGCGGTATGGCGCGCAATATATTTCTGGACACCAAGTGTCCAGAAATATTTTGCGGTATGGCGCGCAATATATTTCTGGACATCTAGTGTCCAGAAATACTTTGCGGTGGACACCTAGTGTCCGGAAATATTTTGCGGTATGGCGCGCACCTAGTGTCCAGAAATATTTTGCGGTATGGCGCGCAATATATTTCTGGACACCTAGTGTCCGGAAATATTTTGCGGTATGGCGCGCACCTAGTGTCCAGAAATATTTTGCGGTATGGCGCGCAATATATTTCTGGACATGGCGCGCAATATATTTCTGGACACCTAGTGTCCAGGAATATTTTGCGGTATGGCGCGCAATATATTTCTGGACACCTAGTGTTCTGGACACCTAGTGTCCAGAAATATTTTGCGGTATGGCGCGCAATATATTTCTGGACACCTAGTGTCCAGAAATATTTTGCGGTATGGCGCGCAATATATTTCTGGACACCTAGTGTCCAGAAATATTTTGCGGTATGGCGCGCACCTAGTGTCCAGAAATATTTTGCGGTATGGCGCGCAATATATTTCTGGACACCTAGTGTCCAGAAATATTTTGCGGTATGGCGCGCAACATATTTCTGGACACCTAGTGTCCAGAAATATTTTGCGGTATGGCGCGCAATATATTTCTGGACACCTAGTGTCCGGAAATATTTTGCGGTATGGCGCGCAACATATTTCTGGACACCTAGTGTCCAGAAATACTTTGCGGTGTGGCGCGCAATATATTTCTGGACACCTAGTGTCCAGAAATATTTTGCGGTTTGGCGCGCACCTAGTGTCCAGAAATATTTTGCGGTATGGCGCGCAATATATTTCTGGACACCTAGTGTCCGGAAATATTTTGCGGTATGGCGCGCAACATATTTCTGGACACCTAGTGTCCAGAAATATTTTGCGGTATGGCGCGCAACATATTTCTGGACACCTAGTGTCCAGAAATATTTTGCGGTATGGCGCGCAATATATTTCTGGACACCAAGTGTCCAGAAATATTTTGCGGTATGGCGCGCAATATATTTCTGGACATCTAGTGTCCAGAAATACTTTGCGGTGGACACCTAGTGTCCGGAAATATTTTGCGGTATGGCGCGCACCTAGTGTCCAGAAATATTTTGCGGTATGGCGCGCAATATATTTCTGGACACCTAGTGTCCGGAAATATTTTGCGGTATGGCGCGCACCTAGTGTCCAGAAATATTTTGCGGTATGGCGCGCAATATATTTCTGGACATGGCGCGCAATATATTTCTGGACACCTAGTGTCCAGGAATATTTTGCGGTATGGCGCGCAATATATTTCTGGACACCTAGTGTTCTGGACACCTAGTGTCCAGAAATATTTTGCGGTATGGCGCGCAATATATTTCTGGACACCTAGTGTCCAGAAATATTTTGCGGTATGGCGCGCAATATATTTCTGGACACCTAGTGTCCAGAAATATTTTGCGGTATGGCGCGCACCTAGTGTCCAGAAATATTTTGCGGTATGGCGCGCAATATATTTCTGGACACCTAGTGTCCAGAAATATTTTGCGGTATGGCGCGCAACATATTTCTGGACACCTAGTGTCCAGAAATATTTTGCGGTATGGCGCGCAATATATTTCTGGACACCTAGTGTCCGGAAATATTTTGCGGTATGGCGCGCAACATATTTCTGGACACCTAGTGTCCAGAAATACTTTGCGGTGTGGCGCGCAATATATTTCTGGACACCTAGTGTCCAGAAATATTTTGCGGTTTGGCGCGCACCTAGTGTCCAGAAATATTTTGCGGTATGGCGCGCAATATATTTCTGGACACCTAGTGTCCGGAAATATTTTGCGGTATGGCGCGCAACATATTTCTGGACACCTAGTGTCCAGAAATACTTTGCGGTGTGGCGCGCAATATATTTCTGGACACCTAGTGGTTTGGCGCGTACCTAGTGTCCAGGAATATTTTGCGGTATGGCGCGCAATATATTTCTGGACACCTAGTGTCCAGAAATATTTTGCGGTATGGCGCACAACATATTTCTGGACACGTAGTGTCCAGAAATATTTTGCGGTATGGCGCGCAATATATTTCTGGACACCTAGTGTCCAGAAATATTTTGCGGTATGGCGCGCAATATATTTCTGGACATCTAGTGTCCAGAAATACTTTGCGGTGTGGCGCGCAATATATTTCTGGACACCTAGTGTCCAGAAATATTTTGCGGTATGGCGCGCAATATATTTCTGGACACCTAGTGTCCGGAAATATTTTGCGGTATGGCGCGCAATATATTTCTGGACATGGCGCGCAATATATTTCTGGACACCTAGTGTCCAGAAATATTTTGCGGTTTGGCGCGCACCTAGTGTCCAGGAATATTTTGCGGTATGGCGCGCAATATATTTCTGGACACCTAGTGTCCAGAAATATTTTGCGGTATGGCGCGCAACATATTTCTGGACACCTAGTGTCCAGAAATATTTTGCGGTATGGCGCGCAATATATTTCTGGACACCAAGTGTCCAGAAATATTTTGCGGTATGGCGCGCAATATATTTCTGGACATCTAGTGTCCAGAAATACTTTGCGGTGTGGCGCGGACACTACGTGTCCAGAAATATTTTGCGGTATGGCGCGCAATATATTTCTGGACACCTAGTGTCCAGAAATATTTTGCGGTATGGCGCGCAATATATTTCTGGACATCTAGTGTCCAGAAATACTTTGCGGTGTGGCGCGCAATATATTTCTGGACACCTAGTGTCCAGAAATATTTTGCGGTATGGCGCGCAATATATTTCTGGACACCTAGTGTCCGGAAATATTTTGCGGTATGGCGCGCAATATATTTCTGGACATGGCGCGCAATATATTTCTGGACACCTAGTGTCCAGAAATATTTTGCGGTTTGGCGCGCACCTAGTGTCCAGGAATATTTTGCGGTATGGCGCGCAATATATTTCTGGACACCTAGTGTCCAGAAATATTTTGCGGTATGGCGCGCAACATATTTCTGGACACCTAGTGTCCAGAAATATTTTGCGGTATGGCGCGCAATATATTTCTGGACACCAAGTGTCCAGAAATATTTTGCGGTATGGCGCGCAATATATTTCTGGACATCTAGTGTCCAGAAATACTTTGCGGTGTGGCGCGCAATATATTTCTGGACACCTAGTGTCCAGAAATATTTTGCGGTATGGCGCGCAATATATTTCTGGACACCTAGTGTCCGGAAATATTTTGCGGTATGGCGCGCACCTAGTGTCCAGAAATATTTTGCGGTATGGCGCGCAATATATTTCTGGACACCTAGTGTCCGGAAATATTTTGCGGTATGGCGCGCACCTAGTGTCCAGAAATATTTTGCGGTATGGCGCGCAATATATTTCTGGACATGGCGCGCAATATATTTCTGGACACCTAGTGTCCAGGAATATTTTGCGGTATGGCGCGCAATATATTTCTGGACACCTAGTGTTCTGGACACCTAGTGTCCAGAAATATTTTGCGGTATGGCGCGCAATATATTTCTGGACACCTAGTGTCCAGAAATATTTTGCGGTATGGCGCGCAATATATTTCTGGACATGGCGCGCAATATATTTCTGGACACCTAGTGTCCAGAAATATTTTGCGGTTTGGCGCGCACCTAGTGTCCAGGAATATTTTGCGGTATGGCGCGCAATATATTTCTGGACACCTAGTGTCCAGAAATATTTTGCGGTATGGCGCGCAACATATTTCTGGACACCTAGTGTCCAGAAATATTTTGCGGTATGGCGCGCAATATATTTCTGGACACCAAGTGTCCAGAAATATTTTGCGGTATGGCGCGCAATATATTTCTGGACATCTAGTGTCCAGAAATACTTTGCGGTGTGGCGCGCAATATATTTCTGGACACCTAGTGTCCAGAAATATTTTGCGGTATGGCGCGCAATATATTTCTGGACACCTAGTGTCCGGAAATATTTTGCGGTATGGCGCGCACCTAGTGTCCAGAAATATTTTGCGGTATGGCGCGCAATATATTTCTGGACACCTAGTGTCCGGAAATATTTTGCGGTATGGCGCGCACCTAGTGTCCAGAAATATTTTGCGGTATGGCGCGCAATATATTTCTGGACATGGCGCGCAATATATTTCTGGACACCTAGTGTCCAGGAATATTTTGCGGTATGGCGCGCAATATATTTCTGGACACCTAGTGTTCTGGACACCTAGTGTCCGGAAATATTTTGCGGTATGGCGCGCACCTAGTGTCCAGAAATATTTTGCGGTATGGCGCGCAATATATTTCTGGACATGGCGCGCAATATATTTCTGGACACCTAGTGTCCAGAAATATTTTGCGGTATGGCGCGCACCTAGTGTCCAGAAATATTTTGCGGTATGGCGCGCAATATATTTCTGGACACCTAGTGTCCAGAAATATTTTGCGGTATGGCGCGCAACATATTTCTGGACACCTAGTGTCCAGAAATATTTTGCGGTATGGCGCGCAACATATTTCTGGACACCTAGTGTCCAGAAATACTTTGCGGTGTGGCGCGCAATATATTTCTGGACACCTAGTGTCCAGAAATATTTTGCGGTATGGCGCGCAATATATTTCTGGACACCAAGTGTCCAGAAATATTTTGCGGTATGGCGCGCAATATATTTCTGGACATCTAGTGTCCAGAAATACTTTGCGGTGTGGCGCGCAATATATTTCTGGACACCTAGTGTCCAGAAATATTTTGCGGTATGGCGCGCAATATATTTCTGGACACCTAGTGTCCGGAAATATTTTGCGGTATGGCGCGCACCTAGTGTCCAGAAATATTTTGCGGTATGGCGCGCAATATATTTCTGGACACCTAGTGTCCGGAAATATTTTGCGGTATGGCGCGCACCTAGTGTCCAGAAATATTTTGCGGTATGGCGCGCAATATATTTCTGGACACCTAGTGTCCAGAAATATTTTGCGGTATGGCGCGCAATATATTTCTGGACATCTAGTGTCCAGAAATACTTTGCGGTGTGGCGCGCAATATATTTCTGGACACCGGAAATATTTTGCGGTATGGCGCGCACCTAGTGTCCAGAAATATTTTGCGGTATGGTGTCCAGAAATATATTGGACACTAGGTGTCCAGAAATATATTGCGCGCCATACCGCAAAATATTTCTGGACACTAGGTGTCCAGAAATATATTGCGCGCCATACCGCAAAGTATTTCTGGACACTAGATGTCCAGAAATACATTGCGCGCCATACCGCAAAATATTTCTGGACACGCGCAACATATTTCTGGACACCTAGTGTCCAGAAATATTTTGCGGTATGGCGCGCAATATATTTCTGGACATCTAGTGTCCAGAAATATTTTGCGGTATGGCGCGCAATATATTTCTGGACACCTAGTGTCCAGAAATATTTTGCGGTATGGCGCGCAATATATTTCTGGACACCTAGTGTCCAGAAATATTTTGCGGTTTGGCGCGCACCTAGTGTCCAGGAATATTTTGCGGTATGGCGCGCAATATATTTCTGGACACCTAGTGTCCAGAAATATTTTGCGGTTTGGCGCGCACCTAGTGTCCAGAAATATTTTGCGGTTTGGCGCGCACCTAGTGTCCAGGAATATTTTGCGGTATGGCGCGCAATATATTTCTGGACACCTAGTGTCCAGAAATATTTTGCGGTATGGCGCGCAACATATTTTATATTTTTTGCGGTATGGCGCGCAATATATTTCTGGACACCTAGTGTCCAGAAATATTTTGCGGTATGGCGCGCAATATATTTCTGGACATCTAGTGTCCAGAAATACTTTGCGGTGTGGCGCGCAATATATTTCTGGACACCTAGTGTCCAGAAATATTTTGCGGTATGGCGCGCAATATATTTCTGGACACCTAGTGTCCAGAAATATTTTGCGGTATGGCGCGCAACATATTTCTGGACACCTAGTGTCCAGAAATATTTTGCGGTATGGCGCGCAATATATTTCTGGACATCTAGTGTCCAGAAATACTTTGCGGTGTGGCGCGCAACATATTTCTGGACACCTAGTGTCCAGAAATATTTTGCGGTATGGCGCGCAATATATTTCAAATATATTTCTGGACACCTAGTGTCCGGAAATATTTTGCGGTATGGCGCGCACCTAGTGTCCAGAAATATTTTGCGGTTTGGCGCGCACCTAGTGTCCAGGAATATTTTGCGGTATGGCGCGCAACATATTTCTGGACACCTAGTGTCCAGAAATATTTTGCGGTATGGCGCGCAATATATTTCTGGACACCAAGTGTCCAGAAATATTTTGCGGTATGGCGCGCAATATATTTCTGGACATCTAGTGTCCAGAAATACTTTGCGGTGTGGCGCGCAATATATTTCTGGACACCTAGTGTCCAAAAATATTTTGCGGTATGGCGCGCAATATATTTCTGGACACCTAGTGTCCGGAAATATTTTGCGGTATGGCGCGCACCTAGTGTCCAGAAATATTTTGCGGTATGGCGCGCAATATATTTCTGGACACCTAGTGTCCGGAAATATTTTGCGGTATGGCGCGCACCTAGTGTCCAGAAAAATTTTGCGGTATGGCGCGCAATATATTTCTGGACACCTAGTGTCCAGAAATATTTTGCGGTATGGCGCGCACCTAGTGTCCAGAAATATTTTGCGGTATGGCGCGCAATATATTTCTGGACACCTAGTGTCCAGAAATATTTTGCGGTATGGGGCGCAATATATTTCTGGACACCTTGTGTCCGGAAATATTTTGCGGTATGGCGCGCAATATATTTCTGGACACCTAGTGTCCGGAAATATTTTGCGGTATGGCGCGCAACATATTTCTGGACACCTAGTGTCCGGAAATATTTTGCGGTATGGCGCGCAATATATTTCTGGACACCTTGTGTCCGAACACCTAGTGTCCAGAAATATTTTGCGGTTTGGCGCGCACCTAGTGTCCAGGAATATTTTGCGGTATGGCGCGCAATATATTTCTGGACACCTAGTGTCCAGAAATATTTTGCGGTATGGCGCGCAACATATTTCTGGACACCTAGTGTCCAGAAATATTTTGCGGTATGGCGCGCAATATATTTCTGGACACCTAGTGTCCAGAAATATTTTGCGGTATGGCGCGCAATATATTTCTGGACATCTAGTGTCCAGAAATACTTTGCGGTGTGGCGCGCAATATATTTCTGGACACCTTGTGTCCGAAATATTTTGCGGTATGGCGCGCAATATATTTCTGGACACCTAGTGTCCAGAAATATTTTGCGGTATGGCGCGCAATATATTTCTGGACATCTAGTGTCCAGAAATACTTTGCGGTGTGGCGCGCAATATATTTCTGGACACCTAGTGTCCAGAAATATTTTGCGGTATGGCGCGCAATATATTTCTGGACACCTAGTGTCCAGAAATATTTTGCTGTATGGCGCGCAATATATTTCTGGACACCTAGTGTCCGGAAATATTTTGCGGTATGGCGCGCAACATATTTCTGGACACCTAGTGTCCAGAAATACTTTGCGGTGTGGCGCGCAATATATTTCTGGACACCTAGTGTCCGGAAATATTTTGCGGTATGGCGCGCAATATATTTCTGGACATGGCGCGCAATATATTTGTGGACACCTAGTGTCCAGTGTCCAATATATTTCTGGACACCTAGTGTCCGGAAATATTTTGCGGTAAGGGGCGCAATATATTTCTGGACACCTAGTGTCCGGAAATATTTTGCGGTATGGCGCGCAATATATTTCTGGACACCTTGTGTCCGGAAATATTTTGCGGTATGGCGCGCAATATATTTCTGGACACCTAGTGTCCGGAAATATTTTGCGGTATGGAGCGCAATATATTTCTGGACACCTAGTGTCCAGTGTCCAATATATTTCTGGACACCTAGTGTCCGGAAATATTTTGCGGTATGGGGCGCAATATATTTCTGGACACCTAGTGTCCGGAAATATTTTGCGGTATGGCGCGCAATATATTTCTGGACATGGCGCGCAATATATTTCTGGACACCTAGTGTCCAGAAATATTTTGCGGTTTGGCGCGCACCTAGTGTCCAGGAATATTTTGCGGTATGGCGCGCAATATATTTCTGGACACCTAGTGTCCAGAAATATTTTGCGGTATGGCGCGCAACATTTTTCTGGACACCTAGTGTCCAGAAATATTTTGCGGTATGGCGCGCAATATATTTCTGGACACCTAGTGTCCAGAAATATTTTGCGGTATGGCGCGCAATATATTTCTGGACATCTAGTGTCCAGAAATACTTTGCGGTGTGGCGCGCAATATATTTCTGGACACCTAGTGTCCAGAAATATTTTGCGGTATGGCGCGCAATATATTTCTGGACACCTAGTGTCCAGAAATATTTTGCGGTATGGCGCAAAATATATTTCTGGACACCTAGTGTCCAGAAATTTGCGGTATGGACACTAGGTGTCCAGAAATATATTGCGCGCCATACCGCAAAATATTTCTGGACACTAGGTGCGCGCCATACCGCAAAATATTTCTGGACACTAGGTGTCCAGAAATATATTGCGCCCCATACCGCAAAATATTTCCGGACACTAGGTGTCCAGAAATATATTGCACGCCATACCGCAAAATATTTCTGGACACTAGGTGCGCGCCATACCGCAAAATATTTCCGGACACTAGGTGTCCAGAAATATATTGCGCGCCACACCGCAAAGTATTTCTGGACACTAGATGTCCAGAAATATATTGCGCGCCATACCGCAAAATATTTCTGGACACTAGGTGTCCAGAAATATATTGCGCGCCATACCGCAAAATATTTCTGGACACTAGGTGTCCAGAAATATGTTGCGCGCCATACCGCAAAATATTTCTGGACACTAGGTGTCCAGAAATATATTTTGCGCCATACCGCAAAATATTTCTGGACACTAGGTGTCCAGAAATATATTGCGCGCCATACCGCAAAATATTTCTGGACACTAGGTGTCCAGAAATATATTGCGCGCCACACCGCAAAGTATTTCTGGACACTAGATGTCCAGAAATATATTGCGCGCCATACCGCAAAATATTTCTGGACACTAGGTGTCCAGAAATATATTGCGCGCCATACCGCAAAATATTTCTGGACACTAGGTGTCCAGAAATATATTGCGCGCCATACCGCAAAATATTTCTGGACACTAGGTGTCCAGAAATATGTTGCGCGCCATACCGCAAAATATTTCTGGACACTAGGTGCGCGCCAAACCGCAAAATATTTCTGGACACTAGGTGTCCAGAAATATATTGCGCGCCATGTCCAGAAATATATTGCGCGCCATACCGCAAAATATTTCCGGACACTAGTTGTCCAGAAATATATTGCGCGCCATACCGCAAAATATTTCCGGACACTAGGTGTCCAGAAATATATTGCGCGCCATACCGCAAAATATTTCTGGACACTAGGTGTCCAGAAATATATTGCGCGCCATACCGCAAAATATTTCTGGACACTAGGTGTCCAGAAATATATTGCGCGCCACACCGCAAAATATTTCTGGACACTAGGTGTCCAGAAATATATTGCGCGCCATACCGCAAAATATTTCTGGACACTAGGTGTCCAGAAATATATTGCGCGCCACACCGCAAAATATTTCCGGACACTAGGTGTCCAGAAATATATTGCGCGCCATACCGCAAAATATTTCTGGACACTAGGTGTCCAGAAATATATTGCGCGCCATACCGCAAAATATTTCTGGACACTAGGTGTCCAGAAATATATTGCGCGCCACACCGCAAAGTATTTCTGGACACTAGATGTCCAGAAATATATTGCGCGCCATACCGCAAAATATTTCTGGACACTAGGTGTCCAGAAATATATTGCGCGCCATACCGCAATATATTTCTGGACACCTAGTGTCCTAGTGTTGCGCCATACCGCAAAATATTTCTGGACACTAGGTGTCCAGAAATATGTTGCGCGCCATACCGCAAAATATTTCTGGACACTAGGTGTCCAGAAATATATTGCGCGCCATACCGCAAAATATTCCTGGACACTAGGTGCGCGCCAAACCGCAAAATATTTCTGGACACTAGGTGTCCAGAAATATATTGCGCGCCATGTCCAGAAATATATTGCGCGCCATACCGCAAAATATTTCCGGACACTAGGTGTCCAGAAATATATTGCGCGCCATACCGCGACACCTAGTGTCCAGAAATATTTTGCGGTATGGCGCGCAATATATTTCTGGACATCTAGTGTCCAGAAATACTTTGCGGTGTGGCGCGCAATATATTTCTGGACACCTAGTGTCCAGAAATATTTTGCGGTATGGCGCGCAATATATTTCTGGACACCTAGTGTCCAGAAATATTTTGCGGTATGGCGCAAAATATATTTCTGGACACCTAGTGTCCAGAAATATTTTGCGGTATGGCGCGCAATATATTTCTGGACACCTAGTGTCCGGAAATATTTTGCGGTATGGGGCGCAATATATTTCTGGACACCTAGTGTCCGGAAATATTTTGCGGTATGGCGCGCAATATATTTCTGGACATGGCGCGCAATATATTTCTGGACACCTAGTGTCCAGGACACTAGGATTTTGCGGTAGGGCGCGCAATATATTTCTGGACACCTAGTGTCCGGAAATATTTTGCGGTATGGCGCGCAATATATTTCTGGACATGGCGCGCAATATATTTCTGGACACCTAGTGTCCGGAAATATTTTGCGGTATGGCGCGCACCTAGTGTCCAGAAATATTTTGCGGTATGGCGCGCAATATATTTCTGGACACCTAGTGTCCAGAAATATTTTGCGGTATGGCGCGCAATATATTTCTGGACACCTAGTGTCCGGAAATATTTTGCGGTGAGGCGCGCAATATATTTCTGGACACCTAGTGTCCAGAAATATTTTGCGGTATGGCGCGCAATATATTTCTGGACACCTAGTGTCCAGAAATATTTTGCGGTGTGGCGCGCAATATATTTCTGGACACCTAGTGTCCAGAAATATTTTGCCGTATGGCGCGCAATATATTTCTGGACACCTAGTGTCCAGAAATATTTTGCGGTATGGCGCGCAATATATTTCTGGACACCTAGTGTCCGGAAATATTTTGCGGTATGGCGCGCAATATATTTCTGGACAACTAGTGTCCGGAAATATTTTGCGGTATGGCGCGCAATATATTTCTGGACATGGCGCGCAATATATTTCTGGACACCTAGTGTCCAGAAATATATTGCGCGCCATACCGCAAAATATTTCTGGACACTAGGTGCGCGCCATACCGCAAAATATTTCTGGACACTAGGTGTCCAGAAATATATTGCGCCCCATACCGCAAAATATTTCCGGACACTAGGTGTCCAGAAATATATTGCGCGCCATACCGCAAAATATTTCTGGACACTAGGTGCGCGCCATACCGCAAAATATTTCGGGACAGTAGGTGTCCAGAAATATATTGCGCGCCACACCGCAAAGTATTTCTGGACACCAGATGTCCAGAAATATATTGCGCGCCATACCGCAAAATATTTCTGGACACTAGGTGTCCAGAAATATATTGCGCGCCATACCGCAAAATATTTCTGGACACTAGGTGTCCAGAAATATGTTGCGCGCCATACCGCAAAATATTTCTGGACACTAGGTGTCCAGAAATATATTTTGCGCCATACCGCAAAATATTTCTGGACACTAGGTGTCCAGAAATATATTGCGCGCCATGCCGCAAAATATTTCTGGACACTAGGTGTGCGCCACACCGCAAAGTATTTCTGGACACTAGATGTCCAGAAATATATTGCGCGCCATACCGCAAAATATTTCTGGACACTAGGTGTCCAGAAATATATTGCGCGCCATACCGCAAAATATTTCCGGACACTAGGTGTCCAGAAATATATTGCGCGCCATACCGCAAAATATTTCCGGACACTAGGTGTCCAGAAATATATTGCGCGCCATACCGCAAAATATTTCTGGACACTAGGTGTCCAGAAATATATTGCGCGCCATACCGCAAAATATTTCTGGACACTAGGTGTCCAGAAATATATTGCGCGCCACACCGCAAAATATTTCTGGACACTAGGTGTCCAGAAATATATTGCGCGCCATACCGCAAAATATTTCTGGACACTAGGTGTCCAGAAATATATTGCGAGCCACACCGCAAAATATTTCCGGACACTAGGTGTCCAGAAATATATTGCGCGCCATACCGCAAAATATTTCTGGACACTAGGTGGAAATATTTTGCGGTATGGCGCGCAACATATTTCTGGACACCTAGTGTCCAGAAATACTTTGCGGTGTGGCGCGCAATATATTTCTGGACACCTAGTGTCCGGAAATATTTTGCGGTATGGCGCGCAATATATTTCTGGACATGGCGCGCAATATATTTCTGGACACCTAGTGTCCGGAAATATTTTGCGGTATGGCGCGCACCTAGTGTCCAGAAATATTTTGCGGTATGGCGCGCAATATATTTCTGGACACCTAGTGTCCAGAAATATTTTGCGGTATGGCGCGCAATATATTTCTGGACACCTAGTGTCCAGAAATCAAGCACCCTCAAGCTCAACAAGATACCCACCTTTTCGATATCCTTAATCTGCTCGGGATTGCAGAACACCGCCACACTGTAGTATCCGCCGTATTGAAGTTTCAGAGTCTCCGGCCTGCTGCAAGTGATCATTTGGCCGTCCTTCAGCACCGCTATGCGGTGGCAGATGTGATTGATCTCCGATATCGTGTGCGACGTCAGGACAATCGCTCTCTGCTCGGCAATCAAGTCATCGATGGCGTGGTACACAATCGACCTGGTCACAGGATCCATGTCGCTCGTGGGTTCATCCATCAGCACCACCCCCGTCCAGCCGAAGCATGTGATGGCGACATTCAGCTTCCGCCGGTTGCCCCCGCTCAGGTTTTTCACTAGAACATCCTTGTAGCTCTCCAATTGGAAGGAAACCAGGGTGCTTTCTGTCAGCTGAAACGAAAAACGGAAATTAATTTTTTTCAGCAAAATTGTGTAATCATTCGTATTCAGGATGTCAACGCCTTGTGGAAAGTGTGACCAGCTGCAGGATATGTCCTCGGGAAGTGCCCCCGTTCGACCGGAATTCCGTCAGCCAACCATGTACGATCATATGGATAGCTTCTCGAGGTTCAAAGAAGCCAAGGTGCAGGCCAGGAAACTCAAGGCTGCCGAAGAGGAACGTCGGAAACTCAACCCGAAATTCACTGATTTGAATGTGGAAGGCAAGAGAGAGGAGGTGTTGCCTAAGGCAAAGCCGAAGATTAGGTCCACCTTAAAACAGGGCCGCCACCAAACCGCGGAGCCAGCTGACTTGTGGAAAGAACAATACGAGCTGAAGCCAGCTGCCTCTTTGACAACCATTTCACGGACGCCAGTCTACTGTCCTAGTGTCCTGGACACTAGGTGTCCAGAAATATTTTGCGGTAGGGTGCGCAATATATTTCTGGACACCTAGTGTCCGGAAATATTTTGCGGTATGGCGCGCAATATATTTCTGGACACCTAGTGTCCAGAAATATTTTGCGATATGACACCTAGTGTCCAGAAATATTTTGCGGTATGGCGCGCTCCTAGTGTCCAGAAATATTTTGCGGTATGGCGCGCAATATATTTCTGGACACCTAGTGTCCAGAAATACTTTGCGGTGTGGCGCGCAACATATTTCTGGACACCTAGTGTCCGGAAATATTTTGCGGTATGGCGCGCATCATATTTCTGGACACCTAGTGTCCAGAAATATTTTGCGGTATGGCGCGCAATATATTTCTGGACACCTAGTGTCCAGAAATACTTTGCGGTGTGGCGCGCAATATATTTCTGGACACCTAGTGTCCGGAAATATTTTGCGGTATGGCGCGCAATATATTTCTGGACATGGCGCGCAATATATTTCTGGACACCTAGTGTCCGGAAATATTTTGCGGTATGGCGCGCACCTAGTGTCCAGAAATATTTTGCGGTATGGCGCGCAATATATTTCTGGACACCTAGTGTCCAGAAATATTTTGCGGTATGGCGCGCAATATATTTCTGGACACCTAGTGTCCAGAAATATTTTGCGGTATGGCGCGCACCTAGTGTCCAGAAATATTTTGCGGTATGGCGCGCAATATATTTCTGGACACCTAGTGTCCGGAAATATTTTGCGGTATGGCGCGCAACATATTTCTGGACACCTAGTGTCCTGGACACTAGGTGTCCAGAAATATTTTGCGGTAGGGTGCGCAATATATTTCTGGACACCTAGTGTCCGGAAATATTTTGCGGTATGGCGCGCAATATATTTCTGGACACCTAGTGTCCAGAAATATTTTGCGATATGACACCTAGTGTCCAGAAATATTTTGCGGTATGGCGCGCTCCTAGTGTCCAGAAATATTTTGCGGTATGGCGCGCAATATATTTCTGGACACCTAGTGTCCAGAAATACTTTGCGGTGTGGCGCGCAACATATTTCTGGACACCTAGTGTCCGGAAATATTTTGCGGTATGGCGCGCATCATATTTCTGGACACCTAGTGTCCAGAAATACTTTGCGGTGTGGCGCGCAATATATTTCTCGACACCTAGTGTCCGGAAATATTTTGCGGTATGGCGCGCAATATATTTCTGGACACCTAGTGTCCAGAAATACTTTGCGGTGTGGCGCGCAACATATTTCTGGACACCTAGTGTCCGGAAATATTTCGCGGTGTGGCGCGCAATATATTTCTGGACACCTAGTGTCCAGAAATATTTTGCGGTATGGCGCGCAACATATTTCTGGACACCTAGTGTCCAGAAATATTTTGCGGTATGGCGCGCAATATATTTCTGGACACCTAGTGTCCAGAAATATTTTGCGATATGACACCTAGTGTCCAGAAATATTTTGCGGTATGGCGCGCTCCTAGTGTTCAGAAATATTTTGCGGTATGGCGCGCAATATATTTCTGGACACCTAGTGTCCAGAAATACTTTGCGGTGTGGCGCGCAACATATTTCTGGACACCTAGTGTCCGGAAATATTTTGCGGTATGGCGCGCAACATATTTCTGGACACCTAGTGTCCAGAAATACTTTGCGGTGTGGCGCGCAATATATTTCTGGACACCTAGTGTCCGGAAATATTTTGCGGTATGGCGCGCAATATATTTCTGGACACCTAGTGTCCAGAAATATTTTGCGGTATGGCGCGCTCCTAGTGTCCAGAAATATTTTGCGGTATGGCGCGCAATATATTTCTGGACACCTAGTGTCCAGAAATATTTTACGGTATGGCGCGCTCCTAGTGTCCAGAAATATTTTGCGGTATGGCGCGCAATATATTTCTGGACAGCTAGTGTCAATATATATCTGGACACCTAGTGTCAAGAAATATTTTGCGGTATGGCGCGCAATATATTTCTGGACACCTAGTGTCCAGAAATATTTTGCGGTATGGCGCGCAATATATTTCTGGACACCTAGTGTCCAGAAATATTTTGCGATATGACACCTAGTGTCCAGAAATTTTTTGCGGTATGGCGCGCAATATATTTCTGGACACCTAGTGTCCAGAAAAATTTTGCGGTATGGCGCGCAATATATTTCTGGACAGCTAGTGTCAATATATATCTGGACACCTAGTGTCAAGAAATATTTTGCGGTATGGCGCGCAATATATTTCTGGACACCTAGTGTCCAGAAATACTTTGCGGTATGGCGCGCAATATATTTCTGGACATGGCGCGCAATATATTTCTGGACACCTAGTGTCCAGAAATATTTTGCGGTTTGGCGCGCACCTAGTGTCCAGAAATATTTTGCGGTATGGTGCGCAATATATTTCTGGACAGCTTGTGTCAATATATATCTGGACACCTAGTGTCAAGAAATATTTTGCGGTTTGGCGCGCACCTAGTGTCCAGAAATATTTTGCGGTATGGCGCGCAATATATTTCTGGACACCTAGTGTCCAGAAATACTTTGCGGTATGGCGCGCAATATATTTCTGGACAGCTAGTGTCAATATATATCTGGACACCTAGTGTCAAGAAATATTTTGCGGTATGGCGCGCTCCTAGTGTCCAGAAATATTTTGCGGTATGGCGCGCAATATATTTCTGGACACCTAGTGTCCATAAATATTTTGCGGTATGGCGCGCAATATATTTCTGGACATGGCGCGCAATATATTTCTGGACACCTAGTATCCAGAAATATTTTGCGGTTTGGCGCGCACCTAGTGTCCAGAAATATTTTGCGGTATGGTGCGCAATATATTTCTGGACAGCTAGTGTCAATATATATCTGGACACCTAGTGTCAAGAAATATTTTGCGGTATGGCGCGCAATATATTTCTGGACACCTAGTGTCCAGAAATATTTTGCGGTTTGGCGCGCACCTAGTGTCCAGAAATATTTTGCGGTATGGCGCGCAATATATTTCTGGACAGCTAGTGTCAATATATATCTGGACACCTAGTGTCAAGAAATATTTTGCGGTATGGCGCGCAATATATTTCTGGACACCTAGTGTCCAGAAATATTTTGCGGTATGGCGCGCAATATATTTCTGGACACCTAGTGTCCAGAAATATTTTGCGGTATGGCGCGCTCCTAGTGTCCAGAAATATTTTGCGGTATGGCGCGCAATATATTTCTGGACATGGCGCGCAATATATTTCTGGACACCTAGTGTCCAGAAATATTTTGCGGTATGGCGCGCTCCTAGTGTCCAGAAATATTTTGCGGTATGGCGCGCAATATATTTCTGGACATGGCGCGCAATATATTTCTGGACACCTAGTGTCCAGAAATATTTTGCGGTATGGCGCGCTCCTAGTGTCCAGAAATATTTTGCGGTATGGCGCGCAATATATTTCTGGACATGGCGCGCAATATATTTCTGGACACCTAGTGTCCAGAAATATTTTGCGGTATGGCGCGCAATATATTTCTGGACACCTAGTGTCCAGAAATATTTTGCGGTATGGCGGGCTCCTAGTGTCCAGAAATATTTTGCGGTATGGCGGGCTCCTAGTGTCCAGAAATATTTTGCGGTATGGCGCGCTCCTAGTGTCCAGAAATATTTTGCGGTATGGCGCGCAATATATTTCTGGACACCTAGTGTCCAGAAATATTTTGCGGTATGGCGCGCAATATATTTCTGGTGTCCAGAAATATTTTGCGGTATGGCGCGCAATATATTTCTGGACACCTAGTGTCCAGAAATATTTTGCGGTATGGCGGGCTCCTAGTGTCCAGAAATATTTTGCGGTATGGCGGGCTCCTAGTGTCCAGAAATATTTTGCGGTATGGCGCGCTCCTAGTGTCCAGAAATATTTTGCGGTATGGCGCGCAATATATTTCTGGACACCTAGTGTCCATAAATATTTTGCGGTATGGCGCGCAATATATTTCTGGACACCTAGTGTCCAGAAATATTTTGCGGTATGGCGCGCAATATATTTCTGGACACCTAGTGTCCAGAAATATTTTGCGGTATGGCGCGCTCCTAGTGTCCAGAAATATTTTGCGATATGACACCTAGTGTCCAGAAATATTTTGCGGTATGGCGCGCAATATATTTCTGGACACCTAGTGTCCAGAAATATTTTACGGTATGGCGCGCTCCTAGTGTCCAGAAATATTTTGCGGTATGGCGCGCAATATATTTCTGGACACCTAGTGTCCATAAATATTTTGCGGTATGGCGCGCAATATATTTCTGGAAATGGCGCGCAATATATTTCTGGACACCTAGTGTCCAGAAATATTTTACGGTATGGCGCGCTCCTAGTGTCCAGAAATATTTTGCGGTATGGCGCGCAATATATTTCTGGACACCTAGTGTCCATAAATATTTTGCGGTATGGCGCGCAATATATTTCTGGACACCTAGTGTCCAGAAATATTTTGCGGTATGGCGCGCAATATATTTCTGGACACCTAGTGTCCAGAAATATTTTGCGGTATGGCGCGCTCCTAGTGTCCAGAAATATTTTGCGATATGACACCTAGTGTCCAGAAATATTTTGCGGTATGGCGCGCAATATATTTCTGGACACCTAGTGTCCATAAATATTTTGCGGTATGGCGCGCAATATATTTCTGGACACCTAGTGTCCAGAAATATTTTGCGTTATGGCGCGCTCCTAGTGTCCAGAAATATTTTGCGATATGACACACTAGGTGTCCAGAAATATATTGCGCGCCATGTCCAGAAATATATTGCGCGCCATACCGCAAAATATTTTTGGACACTAGGAGCGCGCCATACCGCAAAATATTTCTGGACACTAGGTGTCCAGAAATATATTGCGCGCCATACCGCAAAATATTTCTTGACACTAGGTGTCCAGATATATATTGACACTAGCTGTCCAGAAATATATTGCGCGCCATACCGCAAAATATTTCTGGACACTAGGTGCGCGCCAAACCGCAAAATATTTCTGGACACTAGGTGTCCAGAAATATATTGCGCGCCATACCGCAGAATATTTCTTGACACTAGGTGTCCAGATATATATTGACACTAGCTGTCCAGAAATATATTATTTATTTATTATTATTTTATTTTATTATTTTATTATTCCATTGTTCACATAGATTGTATCTGCAAAGCCGGAAGGGCTTGTCTGCAGAAGACTGGTTTCGATCATATACATTAAGTTAAGTTAAGTTCAAGCGTTCAATTTTTATATTATTTCAATTTACTTTAACACAATAATTCAATATAAAGAAAAAAAAAACAAAAAAATTACGTTACAGAAATGAAAACAAGTAGATTTTTTACAAACTGGATGTTAAGTACATTTCTTTAGTTTTTCTTAAAATTTCAGTTTTTGTTAGGTTGCGAAATTCTTTTGGAAGTTCGTTAAGCACTGATGGAACTGCAACATTAAGCGTCCTTCTTCCGTACTCGTTCCAATACCTCGGGACTTCATAGACCTGTTGTTGTCTTCTTCTGGTATTTACTGCTTGTTGCGTCAGAGTTCTGTATGCATCGTCGTTGTAGAAGTGAGCAAGGATTTCTAGATTGTAGATCTGCTGAATATTCAGAAGATTTTGAGCTCCAGGGTTGAGTCTGGGGTTGTGCACTAATTTTTGCAGGCGCACATGTGTTCTTTGTAGGGATTGCATTTGCGATGCTTTTCCCCACGCTAATACGCCATATCTCATATGTGATTCAACTAAACCAAAATAGCATTGTCTAAGAACTTCAGGTGTGCAGAAATTTTTAAGATGGAAGAGTGCGTAAGCGGATCGACACAATTTCTGTTTTATTTCTCTTATGTGGTAGCTCCATTTAAAGTTGTAATCAACGGTGAGTCCAAGATACTTGTATGTTGACACATTGTCGATGTATCCGTTGCATCCATCATTTTCTTTAACGTTACCTCCATTCATGTGAAGACATTCTGTGTCATGCATTTTTATCTTGATTTTAGTTTTTGGGATATGCGGGGGACGAATATGCATTACCTTTGTCTTCAGTGCGTTAATAATTAATCCATGGTCGTGACACCAAGCTGTGATTTGATTAAATTCTATTTGCAATAAGCTTGCAGCTTCATTTACGTTCCTATGGCTAATTACAATCGCTGTATCGTCCGCGTATGCGTATCCCGTGCTGTACTTCAGCAATGACATCAGATCATTGGCGTAGATAATAAATAGGAGAGGGCCTAGTTTTGATCCCTGTGGTACACCATATACAACATCTTCATCTTCACTTAAGAATTCGCCAATTTTAACTTTAAATTTTCGGTCTCTTAAGTAGTTTTCAAACCATGATAATATACTGCCCCGAACACCAATCCTTTCTAACTGTCTCAGTAATTGTTTGTGACTTAATGTATCGAAGGCTTTTTTAAAATCAATGAATAGAACCGCTGTGCTTTGATTTTTATCCAGGCTTTGGTTTATTTTATTCGCAAAAATTGCCAGCAGATGGTTGATGCTCTTGTTTTTACGAAAACCAAATTGATTTTTATTCAGGATTTTAAATTTTTCCACATATCCGTATAGCCTCGTTGCCAATACTTCCTCCATAACCTTGTCGACAGATGATAAAATAGAAATGGGTCTGTAGTTCACAATTTGGTTCATCTTTCCGCTTTTGTATATTGGCCGAACTATTGATGTTTTCAGAAGGTGCGGAACTGTTGCTTGGTCTAAACTCATATTTATAAGCTTCGTTATCAGAGGCGAAAGGTACTCTGCACTTATTCTTAGATCTATTGGTCTTATCTCGTCTATTCCGGCTGACTTGTTGCACTTTAGCGAATGAAGTATATTCTTAACCTCAGTATCAGTTACATATTGTACATATATAGAGTTTTGTACACTGTTCGAACTGCCACGGAATGTTGTTTTATTGCACTCGTGGACTGTATTACAAATTTCCAATGATAGCGTTTTTGCGAATTTGTTCGGTTGGTCATTCAAATTTTCTTCATGTGCAAAATTCGTTTTTATAATGTCATCTATATTGTTCGATCTCTTTCCAAGTAATGCATTAACAATCTTCCACGTATCCTTTGGGTTGTTTTTACTCTCTTGGAATTTCTGTTTGTAGAAGTTTGATTTTATTCGTTTTATTTTTTTGTTAAGCTCGTTGTTGCCGCTATGTATTGGCTGCAACTACCGAAAGCCGCGCAATTGGCGGCGCGAGATCATTCAGAAAATAACACCGAATTTGGGTGAAATTTCAAATTTCCTTTATTAAAAATACAAATTATTACTATGTCCTAATGATACTTTATGCTACTTACTATCTCGGGAGTATTTAAATTTATAAAATTTTTAAGTTTAAAATGTATGAAGTCGCGCTTGTGCGAATCCCAATGCCAACGAGAAAAAGAAACATGCAACAAAATGCGCGGTTTGCTACTTAGTCGAAATATGCAAATATGGCCGACTCAAATGGAATAAATATTAAATATGGCCGACTCAAGTGGAGTAAATATTAATAAATATGGCCGACTCAAATGGGATAAATCAAAATAAATATGGCCGACTCAAATGGTATAAATAAGGATGGTGGAAAAAAGAGGACAATAATAAACTTTCCAGTGCTGGAATGCAGAGGGCGCATCTACGTACATTTGTTAAAGCCGCATTTGCACTACTATGCGCAACACTCCCCCTCGGTAGATCGTCCTTTACTGCTGACGTTCGTATCAATTAGGTCGAGGATGGCCAACTTGACTACAGGCCTATGATAGATACCGGTTGGGGTCTGCACCCAAGCACTTCGTACTTGCCCGTCCTTGGACCTTCTCACTTGTGTTACTCGCCCCTTTGGCCAGCAGTTTCTGGGTTTGTTCGGGTCGACAATTAAGACAATGTCCCCTACCTCTATGGGTTTCGTGGGGTTGACCCACTTTGAGCGTCGGGTGAGAGTAGGTAGGTACTCCGCCACCCACCGCCTCCAGAAGAGGTCCGCAAATCGCTGTGAGGCCAGCCAGTTCCTTTTCAATGTTAATGGTTGTTCATCGAGTACCGCCGCCGGTTTCAATCCGCTAGAAGAGCCCAACAGAAAATGGTTTGGTGTAATTGCCTCTTGATTCTCCTCGTCTAAAGGTATATATGTCAGTGGTCGCGAGTTCACAATGCCTTCTGCCTCAATTAGCATACTCCGTAGCAGCTCATCCGAAGGATTGCGGGTTGGTGTTATCGCATACAGCGTAGACTTGATGGAACGGACCAGTCTTTCCCAGCTACCTCCCATATGGGGCGCACCCGGGGGAATAAACTTCCAGTTTGTGGTTGTGGTGACGAATGATTCGTGCAGTTTTTTGCGTTCGATTGCTTGTAAAGCTTGTTTAAGCTCTGTTTCTGCTCCGTGAAAATTCGTCCCATTATCACTGTGGAATTCAATTGGCGCTCCCCGCCTTGCAATGAAATTCCGGATACATAATATGCAGGAGTCTGTCGTTAAGGAATGCGCAACTTCGATGTGGATAGCCCTCGTAGTGAGACAGGTAAACAGGACACCCCATCTTTTTTCAACTCTCCTACCGAGTGTCACACTAATCGGCCCGAAGTAGTCGATCCCAGTAAAGGAAAAGGGTCGACTGAACGATGCGAGTCTGGCAGCGGGTAGCTGTGCCATAAGCGGAGGTTGTGGACGAGCGCTGTTATTTTTACACACTTGACAAAGGCGCCTGATGGAGTTTAGCTGGACTCTGAGCCGACTTATATGGTATCGTTGTCGCAGTTCATTTATTACTGTCTCATGATTATGATGTTTGTATTTGTAGTGCGCGTCCATAATTATTAGATGCGTGATCGAGTGCGATCTGGGAAGTATGATTGGGTGCCTGACGTCTTCATCTACTCCTATGGCGTAGTGGAGCCGTCCGCTCGCTCGAAGAATTCCCTCTTTATCCAGAAATGGACATATCTTGATGATGGTGCTACTTCTATCCAACGGGCGATTAGCATTTAAGTCTGCGATTTCTTCCTTATATCCGCTACTCTGTGCTTCTCGGTACAGGGCGTCTTCTGCCAGCCGAAGTTCCTTTTGAGCTAGTGGTCCCTTTTTCCTCTCAGATTCGTCAAGCGTCCTGGCGTTATAGATGAATCGAAGCGCGTACGCTGAGCTTCTAAGAAGTCTCTTCCAGCTCGAAAAGACGTCTGATCTGAAAACACTTTCCGTACATAGCGTGTGTACATTCACGTACTGTGTTTTCAATTCTTCAATGGTAAATTCTGCAGCTCCTGTTTCTTGAGGCCATTCATCTGGGGAGGCTTGGAGGAACTTTGGCCCGAGAAACCATCGGCTACAGGGACTAAAATCCGGAGATCTCTGCCACTTAGTTGCTTCGTCGGCGACGTTGCCTTTGGTGGGTATCCATCTCCATTCAGATATCTCCGTGAGGTCGAGTATCTCACTGATTCTGAAGGCTACGAACTGTCGGTATCTTCGGTGATCGGAGCGAAGCCAGCAGAGAACGGTTTTGGAGTCCGACCAAAGGAAGCGCCTGGTGAAACGGATGGAGTGCGATTCGGCGATGCATTTCGCAAATCTTGCACCTAGGACCGCCGCCTGCAACTCGAGTCGGGGAACGGACAATGACTTTAGGGGTGCCACTCTCGTCTTTGCTCCGATCAGGCTAGTCTCTATTCTGCCGTCGACGGACGTCCGCACGTAGGCAACTGCTGCGAAGCCGTTCTCGCTTGCATCGACGAACATGTGGAGCTGCACTTCGTTTCCCCATGTTGTGGTGATGTAGCATCGGGGGATTTTGACATTCTCCACCTCCGGTAGGTAGCGAACCCAATTCTGCCATTTGGTGTATTCTGCGTCCTTAAGTTCTGTATCCCAGCCGATATTTGAACGCCAAACTTCCTGCAATAGAATTTTAATGTACATAAGGAAGTGTGCCAGCAGACCCAATGGATCGAATATGGTCATTAGGACTCTGAGAACCTCCCGTTTGGTTGGGCGTCGATTGCCGGCGAGAATGTTCCTTTGCTCTGGGTTGGTGGTTATTTGATAGGTGAAGCGATCAGACAAAGTACACCACCACATTCCGAGAACTTTTGTGGTCCCTAACTCACTATCAATGCTTAAGTTGATTTTTTCTGCCGGCTCCGCCTCTAGGGCTTTAAGGACGGATGTGGAGTTGGACACCCAGTTCCGTATATGGAATCCGCCGTGCTTGTGAATATCGCGAATTTCTTTGGCTAGCCGGATCGCCTCAATCTCCGTAGGAACACTATCCATTAGGTCATCTACGTAGTGGTTTTCTTTTATTGAGCGCACTGCTCGTGGAAATTCCTTACTGAACTGGTCCGCGTTCTTGTTTTTTACGAATTGAGCTGTACACGGCGAACAAGTGGCTCCAAAGGTCATAACCATCATGGCATAGGTACGCGGCCGGTTCTCACTATCATAGCCCCACAAAAAGCGTTGGTAGTTCTGGTCGGGTTCACGTATACGGACTTGGTGGAACATCTCCATGATATCCCCGCAGATTGCGATACGCTCTTGGCGGAACTTGTAGATAACTGAGGTGAGCGGTGTGAGCTGATCCGGGCCCTTCAGAAGCACAGAGTTTAGGGAGACCCCTTGAACGGCGGCTGCAGCATCCCACACGATCCTGATCTTCCCTGGTTTATTTGGGTTTTCCACAGGAAAGATAGGAAGATACCAAGCGCGTCCTCTCTCGGCCGACGCTTCTTCGGGTGGAAGCTCCCGAGCGTAGCCTTTAACAACATATTCGTCGATCTTCTTTTGTAGAGTCTCCGCAAGCTCTGGTTCCCGCGTCATCCGCTTCTGGAGGCAGTCCAACCGCCTTTTGTAGCTATCGGGGAGCGAGATCTGGTCGAATTTCCAGAGGAGAGTCGTCTCGAACCTGCCATTTTTCCGGACCGTGTGCGCATTCAACAGACTTAGGGCCCGCTGGTCATCGCTAGACAATAAGGGTTTCACATTACTTTGCGTGCCGAAGTTATCGCTGCAGATATAGTCTTTGATCAGACGCTGCAAGTCGATGTTGTTGCACTCACAGACGTGAAAGGTGTGCCCGTGGCGATCCTTGAGCTTCCGGCCTGCTTCCGAGCTTATTCCGTGGATCGCCCAACCAAGACGCGTTTTTGTGGCAACCGGTTCACCAGAATTTCCTTCTCGGAACTTTAATGGCAGTCCTAACTTGGCATTGTTAAGTCCAATAAGCAGACGCGGCGCGACTTCGGTGTAAGATTCGATTTGGAGCCCCTTTAGGTGAGCATGTTTCCTCTGAAGTTCGCTAGAATCCAGGGACTGAGACGGCAGACCCAGGCTATCAACCGTATGGACGTCCGTAAGTGCGTACTTCACGGCGTTTGGTCCAGTGCTTGAGATTTCCAGATTCATCACTTCGGAATGTTTCTCATACCGTGAGGTGTTCCCTGTCCATTTCAGACACAGCGGTCGTGGCATACCTTTCACCTTCAACAGGTCAGCAAGACCCTGGTCCATCAATGTCAACGAGGACCCTTCGTCTAACATGGCGTATGCACGAATCCGAACGCCTCTACCATAAAGAAATACCGGCACCACTCGGAACAGGACTGAGTCAGCTTCGCACCGTGGGATGTCCATTTTCGGCTGGGAGTGTACGGTAACTACGCCGGCCTTGGAGGAAATTCCGTTATTGTCTCGACGGGGGTTATGTAAAAGTCGATGGTGGCCAAGGTTGCATCCGCTCACTCCACAAACTTCCGACGAAGAGCAGGACGTATTGGTGTGTCGCCACAAACATCGTCGACAGAGCTGGTTCCTCCTGACTTCTTTCCATCTATCCGACCGATTCAAAGCCAGAAATTGTTGACACGCCGTTACGGAATTGCAGTTACTGGAGCAGATGCAGCACTTGGGTTTAAGTTGAGGGCTCTCTACCATAGATGCTTGGTGATGAGTGTGAAGGTAGCCTTGATTCTTCGCACCTTTGGACCGGCTCCGCCTCTCCTCTATTGATGTTGTATTCGGCAAAACCCCATTGGGCGCTGCGGCCACTTGATACGCCCAACGGCTAAAGTGGGATAGTGAACACGTCGGTAACGTTTGCTTATGAAAGGCCCAGTTAAGACACAAAGCTGGTGGCAATCTGGCTACCAGCTCTTGCACAAGCATTGGGTTATTTAGATGCTGCACCATACCAGTGGCTTCGATGTGACCGCAGAGATTCTGCACGGCTATGGCGAAGGTGACGATTGAGCCCAACTTGTCCATCCTAGGGGGCGGAGTAGATCTAATGACCTCTATAAGGGAGTTAATGATGAGCTCCGGGTTCCCGTACAGCATTCTTAGCGTGTCAATCACCTGGTGAACACAACCTGGCTGGATGAGGAGGTTTCTCACGGCGTTATGTGCTTCCCCTTTGAGGGCCCTCTGCAAACGAAAAAGTTTTTCCTCATCGGTATACCCGCACAATTCGGTGCTTCGGGTAAAGCTGGAGATGAAGAGGGGCCAATCCGCTGGCTTGCCATCGAAGACTTGGAGTTCCCTTGCAACTAATTGGCGCGCCGCTAGTTGTTCACTGGTCAGCTTAGGCGGCCGACCGCTCTCATTGCTTCTTGCGATTGTAGGCGGGGGGTGAGCGTCCATTCGGAAGTGGCGGGGGTATTCCATAGTCTGTGGTCGTTGCTCGGCACTTGGAGCGAAAAAGAGTGGCGTGTAGTGAGGCGCGGGCGGCACGAAAGGTTTTGTCGGCGGTTCTTGGCGTCGTGGCTCCTCGAAATTGGGCCTACGAGTAGATTCCCAACAATTCCATAGTGTTGTCTTCCCGGGCCAGCCGTCGACTCTTACGGTTGATGCAGCGGTTTCTTCAACTTCTTCTTCGTCACTTTCCGATTCCGCAATTTGACTCAGAAGCTGGTATTTTTTGCTTAGGTATTCCTTATCCCTTTTTTCTATTAACTTCCTCTCCTCTTCCAGGCGTTGCAAATCCAGACGAGCCAAGCTTTTCGACGCTCTCGACGACCCGGAGCTACGGACGCTTCTCGCGTCTTGTTGCTGGTGGTCGCGCGTTGCGTTGTCGGACGGATAGCGCACCCCTTTCGTTGCGAAATTCGTGGGGCCTTCTATTGCCGAAACGCGAGCAGCGCACATGGTTGCAGATGTATCACCGGCTGGTCTGTTGGCTAAGAGTGGCTGTTTCAATGTGCTGAACGCCGGGGCACAAGAAAAACCAGAAACCGAAACTACGGTGTTGGTGGGGCCTTCTCTTGCTGAAGCGCGAGTAGCATACGGGACCGCTAATAAGTCACCAGCTAGTTGGTTGGCTAAACCTGGTTGTTTCAATGTGCTGAACGCCGGTGCACCAGGAAACCCAGGAGTCGATGAGACGGGGTTCATGGTGCCTTCTATTGCCGAAGCGCGAGCAGCGTTCGGGACAGCTGATAGGTCGCCAGCTGGTTGGTTGGCTAAAACTGGTGGTTTCATTGTGCTGAACGCCGGCGCACAAGGAAAACCAGGAACTGATGATCCGGGATTTGTTGCAATTGATAGATCAACTGTCGAAACGGACACGCGTGCGGTACTCGACTCGACGTTTGATTCGATATTAAATAAATGTTGGTTAATTGGGGCTGAACCGGATAAATTGGCTATGTCTACAGCGTTTGCGAAACCCCCCCCTGGAACATTGGGAAACGAACTACCACTACTCTTACCTGTGCACATGTCACACATGTATGTAGTGTCCCGGATTAGGCTGTCCACCCCTGCGCAGTTGTAGTGATTCCAGGCGTCGCAGTTGTCGCACTGCACCATATTTCCAGCTGAGTCGGGTTCATCGCAAAGGCAGCAGTTGTACTCTTCACGGGTCTGCGCTGTCGGCGCAGGAGATCGGCCCTTTTTGGAGGATCTGGTCGCTGGATCACGAGCTGTGGTCTTCTTTGAAGGCATAGGCGTCATCACTAGTCCACGAAATGCACTATCACAACAGAAATTTGAAAAATGTTGCCGCTATGTATTGGCTGCAACTACCGAAAGCCGCGCAATTGGCGGCGCGAGATCATTCAGAAAATAACACCGAATTTGGGTGAAATTTCAAATTTCCTTTATTAAAAATACAAATTATTACTATGTCCTAATGATACTTTATGCTACTTACTATCTCGGGAGTATTTAAATTTATAAAATTTTTAAGTTTAAAATGTATGAAGTCGCGCTTGTGCGAATCCCAATGCCAACGAGAAAAAGAAACATGCAACAAAATGCGCGGTTTGCTACTTAGTCGAAATATGCAAATATGGCCGACTCAAATGGAATAAATATTAAATATGGCCGACTCAAGTGGAGTAAATAATATTAAATATGGCCGACTCAAGTGGAGTAAATATTAATAAATATGGCCGACTCAAATGGGATAAATCAAAATAAATATGGCCGACTCAAATGGTATAAATAAGGATGGTGGAAAAAAGAGGACAATAATAAACTTTCCAGTGCTGGAATGCAGAGGGCGCATCTACGTACATTTGTTAAAGCCGCATTTGCACTACTATGCGCAACACTCGTTTCTGTATAGTTTATACTCATTGTGATAGTCCGCATTTCGTCTGTTGTTTTTGTACCTTCTGTATAGTCTATCACGTTCTTTGCATTCGCATTTCAAATCTGCGGTGGCCCAACTGTGTTCAGTGCTTCTTTTCTTACTTGTAACAGTTGACGATGTTACTATATTATTAAGTACTTCCTTGAGGTGCTGATATAATTCATTTACATCTGTGTGTGAATTTAACTCGTCCCAGTTGAAATCTTTTATTTTTTGTGCTACTGCTTGAGTTAGTACGTATCGCTCTTTACTGGATTTGCTTATAACTGCATCAGCTTTGATTCCACAATACAAGGCATAGTGGTCTGAGATACATACTTCGATCACCGCAGATTTGATTTCAACATTTTTTGCTCTTATCAAGCAGTGATCAATTAATGTTTTTGTGTTTCTTATTAAATCATCACGAGTGTGAGAGAGTATGCAATTGTTGAGACCTTTTGCAGCTATCATCGACATATATTCGCACACATCTGCATTAGTCTTGTCTTTTAAATTTATGTTTACATCGCCCATAACTATTAAATTCCTTTTTGCTTCGATTACATCAAAATGTTCATTAAGCTCACGAATGAAATGTTTAACATTTAACTTCGGTGGTCTGTATACTGATATTACTGAAGCTTCAAAATTGCCTCGTTTTACATTTAGAGAGACGTTTTCATACATTTTTGTTTTTCGTTGTACTTTTTCATACATTACATTATTTTTTACATATATGGCTATACCTCCTCCTCTGGAATTACTTCTTGTAAAAAATTCACTGCTGTATCCATCAATTCCATACTGATTTTTTTCCCCTTCGGTTATATTAATCTCACACAACATAATAACATCTACTTTTGACAGAAAATCATTCACATACAACATAAATTCATTCCAGTTCGTTCTTAACGATCTTATATTTAGAGATATACAAGAAAATTCATTGCTGTTATTTTTTATATAGGAACAGGCTTCATCTTGCGATTTCACAATTTTAAAATTTAAATTTTCTAATTCATTTGTGTTGTTTTTCATTTTTGGTGTGTCAATTTTGTGCATGAGTGTACTTAAGAAATTATAGGAATATTATAGCAGAAAAACATATGATTATGACATTTTGTCAATATCGTTGATCGTTTGGATCTCAATAGTACGGTCTCCTTCTGATTTTTTTGCTAATACCTTATAATTCTTGAACCAAACGAATTTCCAATTATTTGATTTTGCTTTTGTTTTTGTAAGCCAAATTAGTTTTTTGAAGTGTGGTGTTAATTGTTCGTTGATGCATATATTTTGATTCGCGTATGCCGGATTGCATTCTTTACGCGAAGCAGAACATATCTCCCCATATTTCAGCGTTCTCTTTTGTTTTGTTCGTTCTAGGAATGTTATTTTAGCTTGCTTTCTAGTGAAGCTAACCACAATGTTTCTCATCTGTTTGTTTTTTCTGTCGGGATAAGAATAGAGTTCTTCGACATCGCTCTCTGTAATCGGAGTGTTCAATGTGTTGCCTATTGACTTTAATAAGTCGAAAGCATTTTCAGTGCTTGACATTGGAACATTCTTTATCTCTACATTTTTATCAATTTGTTTTTGTTCTAGACTATTGACCTGAGTCTGTAATCCAGATATTTGGAAGTCTTTGATTTCTATTTGTTTTTTGTATTCTTCAATTTCCTTCTTAAACGTTTGAAGTATTTCATTGTTTTTCGTGAGTGTAACGTTAATTTCCTCATATTTACTATTTGTAAACTCAACAGCTTTGCATATTCTTTTAATAGTGCTTTAATTTCATGTAGTTCTCTTTCTATACCGCTCGTGCCTTTCTGTACATTGTTGGTGACAGTTGCTTCTGGAGATTCTGCTGGCCGTGATCTCTTCGAAGTTTGGGACTCTTCTTCTGCTGGTAATTTATCTTTCATTCTGCACGGTATACATTTCCAGTTTTTCTTTGCATTTGCAGACATCTTCCGGTATGAACTTTGGGATAGAGAACTACAATCGAAATGCAAATCTCCATTACAGTTCCAGCAGGACACGAATTCACCGTCAAGCGGTAACGGATCTTGACATCTACTGCATTGCTTGTCCATCTTGCCGTTGAATGGAAATTGTTTTTGTTATATTTAAACCACTTTAAAATAAAGCTAGAGTATTTTGTTGTTTCTTTTTGATTGTTAAAAATCAAATTTCTGCTTCTCAGGCGTTTTTGGTTTATATTGGAAAGTTTTACTCACTGTATAAGCCTTTAAGATAACACTGGGGTAAAAACACGTCAACACACTTGAAAACTTGGACACCTAGTGTCCAGAAATATTTTGCGTTATGGCGCGCACCTAGTGTCCAGAAATATTTTGCGGTATGGTGCCTGACAAAACGCTCCAACACGACGATGCTGCTACACCTAGTGTCCAGAAATATATTGCGCGCCATGCCGCAAAATATTTCTGGACTATGTCCTGAAATGCGCTCCCACGCATCGGATTCTGTTAATACACACACGAACACATCACCAAAAGTGTTTTTAAGTCCTAGATAGGTCTAATAGGGCAGATATGGCAGTTGGAGGATTACCTGACAAAACGCTCCAACACGACGATGCTAGCTACACAAAAGTAGCCAAAAATTCAGATGTCCTGAAATGCGTTCCAACACATCGGATTCTGTTAATACACACACGAACACAGCACCAAAGGTGTTTTTAAGACCTAGATAGGTTTAACAGGGCAGATATGGCAGTTGGAGGATTACCTGACCAAACGCTCCACCACGACGATGCTAGCTATACAAAAGTAGACAAAAATTAAGATGTCCTGAAATACGCTCCAACGCATCGGATTCTGTTTATACACACACGGACACATCACCAAAGGTGTTTTTAAGTCCTAGATAGGTCTAATAGGGCAGATATGGCAGTTGGAGGATTACCTGACAAAACGCTCCAACACGACGATGCTAGCTATACAAAAGTAGACAAAAATTAAGATGTCCTGAAATACGCTCCAACGCATCGGATTCTGTTTATACACACACGGACACATCACCAAAGGTGTTTTTAAGTCCTAGATAGGTCTAATAGGGCAGATATGGCAGTTGGAGGATTACCTGACAATTACCTGATAAAACGCTCCAACACGACAAAAGTAGCAAAAAATTCAGATGTCCTGAAATGCGCTCCAACGCATCGGAGGAGGCAGTCTTGAGAGCTGTCCTGCATGGCCACGGTGGCATATGTCCAGCAGGGCCACAGTGGCGTATGTCCTGCATGGCCACTGTGGCGTATGCGTAACATTTTTCGTATGGTAGAGGAGGCAGTCTTGAGAGTTGTCCTGCATGGCAACTGTGGCGTATGTCCTGCATGGCCACAGTGGCGTATGTCCTGCAGCGCCACTGCGGCGTATGTCCAGTAGGGCCACAGTGGCGTATGCATAACATTTATCGTATGGTAGAGGAGGCAGTCTTGACAGTTGTACTGCATGGCAACTGTGGCGTACGTCCAGCATGGCCACTGTGGCGTATGTCCAGCAGGGCCACAGTGGCGTATGTCCTGCATGGCCACTGTGGCGCATGCGTAACATTTTTCGTATGGTAGAGGAGGCAGTCTTGAGAGTTGTCCTGCATGGCAACTGTGGCGTACGTCCAGCATGGCCACTGTGGCGTATGTCCAGCAGGGCCACAGTGGCGTATGTCCTGCATGGCCACTGTGGCGCATGCGTAACATTTTTCGTATGGTAGAGGAGGTAGTCTTGAGAGTTGTCCTGCATGGCAACTGTCGCGTACGTCCAGCATGGCCACAGTGGCGTATGTCCTGCAGCGCCACTGCGGCGTATGTCCAGCAGGGCCACAGTGGCGTATGTCCTGCATGGCCACTGTGGCGCATGCTTAACATTTTTCGTATGGTAGAGGAGGCAGTCTTGAGAGTTGTCCTGCATGGCAACTGTGGCGTACGTCCAGCATGGCCACAGTGGCGTATGTCCTGCAGCGCCACTGCGGCGTATGTCCAGCAGGGCCACAGTGGCGTATGTCCTGCATGGCCACTGTGGCGTATGCGTAACATTTTTCGTATGGTAGAGGAGGCAGTCTTGAGAGTTGTCCTGCATGGCAACTGTGGCGTACGTCCAGCATGGCCATAGTGGCGTATGTCCTGCAGCGCCACTGCGGCGTATGTCCAGTAGGGCCACATTGGCGTATGTCCTGCATGGCCACTGTGGCGTATGCGTAACATTTTTCGTATGGTAGAGAAGGCAGTCTTGAGAGCTGTCCTGCATGGCCACTGTGGCGTATGCGTAACATTTTTCGTATGGTAGAGGAGGCAGTCTTGAGAGTTGTCCTGCATGGCAACTGTGGCGTACGTCCAGCATGGCCACGGTGGCGTGTGTCCAGCAGGGCCACAGTGGCGTATGTCCTGCATGGCCACTGTGGCGTATGTCCTGCATGGCCACTGTGGCGTATGCGTAACATTTTTCGTATGGTAGAGAAGGCAGTCTTGAGAGCTGTCCTGCATGGCCACTGTGGCGTATGCGTAACATTTTTCGTATGGTAGAGGAGGCAGTCTTGAGAGTTGTCCTGCATGGACACTGTGGCGTACGTCCAGCATGGCCACAGTGGCGTATGTCCTGCAGCGCCACTGCGGCGTATGTCCAGCAGGGCCACAGTGGCGTATGTCCTGCATGGCCACTGTGGCGTATGTCCTGCAGGGCCACTGCGACGTATGTCCAGCAGGGCCACAGTGGCGTATGTCCTGCATGGCCACTGTGGCGTATGCGTAACATTTTTCGTATGGTAGAGGAGGCAGTCTTGAGAGTTGTCCTGCATGGCAACTGTGGCGTACGTCCAGCATGGCCACTGTGGCGTATGTCCTGCAGGGCCACTGCGACGTATGTCCAGCAGGGCCACAGTGGCGTATGTCCTGCATGGCCACTGTGGCGTATGCGTAACATTTTTCGTATGGCAGAGGAGGCAGTCTTGAGAGTTGTCCTGCATGGCAACTGTGGCGTACGTCCAGCATGGCCACTGTGCCGTATGTCCAGCATGGCTACTGTGGCGTATGTCCAGCAGGGCCACTGCGGCGTATGCGTAACATTTTTCGTATGGTAGAGGAGGCAGTCTTGAGAGTTGTCCTGCATGGCAACTGTGGCGTACGTCCAGCATGGCCACTGTGGCGTATGTCCTGCAGGGCCACTGCGACGTATGTCCAGCAGGGCCACAGTGGCGTATGTCCTGCATGGCCACTGCGGCGTATGCGTAACATTTTTCGTATGGTAGAGAAGGCAGTCTTGAGAGCTGTCCAGCATGGTCACTGTGGCGTATGTCCTGCATGGCCACTGTGCCGTATGTCCAGCATGGCTACTGTGGCGTATGTCCAGCAGGGCACTGCGGCGTATGCGTAACATTTTTCGTACGGTAGAGGAGGCAGTCTTGAGAGCTGTCCTGCATGGCCACGGTGGCATATGTCCTGCAGGGCCATCGCGGCGTATGTCCTGCAGGGCCACAGTGGCGTATGCGTAACATTTTTCGTATGGTAGAGGAGGCAGTCTTGAGAGTTGTCCTGCATGGCCACGGTGGCATATGTCCTGCAGGGCCACTTCGGCGTATGTCCAGCAGGGCCACAGTGGCGTATGTCCTGCATGGCCACTGTGGCGTATGCGTAACATTTTTCGTATGGTAGAGGAGGCAGTCTTGAGAGCTGTCCTGCATGCCAACTGTGACGTATGTCCAGCAGGGCCACTGTGGCGTATGTCCAGCATGGCCACTGTGGCGTATGTCCTGCATGGCCACTGTGGCGTATGCGTAACATTTTTCGTATGGTAGAGGAGGCAGTCTTGAGAGCTGTCCTGCATACCAACTGTGACGTATGTCCAGCAGGGCCACTGTGGCGTATGTCCAGCAGGGCCACAGTGGCGTATGTCCAGCAGGGCCACTGTGGCGTATGTCCTGCATGGCCACTGTGGCGTATGTCCAGCAGGGCCACAGTGGCGTATGTCCTGCATGGCCACAGTGGCGTATGTCCTGCATGGCCACTGTGGTGTATGTCCAGCAGGGCCACTGTGGCGTATGTCTAGCATCGCCACTGTGGCGTATGTCCAGCAGGGCCACAGTGGCTTATGTCCTGCATGGCCACTGTGGCGTATGCGTAACATTTTTCGTATGGTAGAGGAGGCAGTCTTGAGAGCTGTCCTGCATACCAACTGTGACGTATGTCCAGCAGGGCCACTGTGGCGTATGTCCAGCAGGGCCACAAAGGCGTATGTCCAGCAGGGCCACAGTGGCGTATGTCCTGCATGGCCACAGTGGCGTATGTCCTGCATGGCCACTGTGGTGTATGTCCAGCAGGGCCACTGTGGCGTATGTCTAGCATCGCCACTGTGGCGTATGTCCAGCAGGGCCACAGTGGCTTATGTCCTGCATGGCCACTGTGGCGTATGCGTAACATTTTTCGTATGGTAGAGGAGGCAGTCTTGAGAGTTGTCCTGCATTGCAACTGTGGCGTACGTCCAGCATGGCCACAGTGGCGTATGTCCTGCATGGCCACAGTGGCGTATGTCCTGCATGGCCACAGTGGCATATGTCCTGCATGGCCACAGTGGTGTATGTCCAGCATGGCCACTGTGGCGTATGCGTAACATTTTTCGTATGGTAGAGGAGGCAGTCTTGAGAGCTGTCCTGCATGCCAACTGTGACGTATGTCCAGCAGGGCCACTGTGGCGTATGTCCAGCAGGGCCACTGTGGCGTATGTCCTGCATGGCCACTGTGGCGTATGTCCAGCAGGGCCACAGTGGCGTATGTCCTGCATGGCCACAGTGGCGTATGTCCTGCATAGCCACGGTGGCGTATGTCCAGCAGGGCCACAGTGGCGTATGTCGTGCATGGCCACGGTGGCGTATGTCCAGCAGGGCCACAGTGGCGTGTGTCCTGCATGGCCACAGTGGCGTATGTCCTGCATGGCCACTGTGGTGTATGTCCAGCAGGGCCACTGTGGCGTATGTCTAGCATCGCCACTGTGGCGTATGTCCAGCAGGGCCACTGTGGCGTATGTCCTGCATGCCCACAGTGGTGTATGTCCTGCATGGCCACGGTGGCGTAGGCCAGCAGGGCCACAGTGGCGAATGTCCAGCATGGCCAAAGTGGCGTATGTCCTGCATGGCTACTGTGGCGTATGCGTAACATTTTTCGTATGGTAGAGGAGGCAGTCTTGAGAGTTGTCCTGCATGGCAACTGTGGCGTACGTCCAGCATGGCCACAGTGGCGTATGTCCAGCAGGGCCACAAAGGCGTATGTCCAGCAGGGCCACTGTGGCGTATGTCCTGCATGGCCACTGTGGCGTATGTCCAGCAGGGCCACAGTGGCGTATGTCCTGCATGGCCACAGTGGCGTATGTCCTGCATGGCCACTGTGGTGTATGTCCAGCAGGGCCACTGTGGCGTATGTCTAGCATCGCCACTGTGGCGTATGTCCAGCAGGGCCACAGTGGCTTATGTCCTGCATGGCCACTGTGGCGTATGCGTAACATTTTTCGTATGGTAGAGGAGGCAGTCTTGAGAGTTGTCCTGCATTGCAACTGTGGCGTACGTCCAGCATGGCCACAGTGGCGTATGTCCTGCATGGCCACAGTGGCGTATGTCCTGCATGGCCACTGTGGCGTATGTCCTGCATGGCTACTGTGGCGTATGCGTAACATTTTTTGTATGGTAGAGGAGGCAGTCTTGAGAGCTGTCCTGCATACCAACTGTGACGTATGTCCAGCAGGGCCACTGTGGCGTATGTCCAGCAGGGCCACAGTGGCGTATGTCCAGCAGGGCCACAGTGGCGTATGTCCAGCATGGCCACTGTGGCGTATGTCCTGCATGGCCACTGTGGCGTATGCGTAACATTTTTCGTATGGTAGAGGAGGCAGTCTTGAGAGCTGTCCTGCATACCAACTGTGACGTATGTCCAGCAGGGCCACTGTGGCGTATGTCCAGCAGGGCCACAAAGGCGTATGTCCAGCAGGGCCACTGTGGCGTATGTCCTGCATGGCCACTGTGGCGTATGTCCAGCAGGGCCACAGTGGCGTATGTCCTGCATGGCCACAGTGGCGTATGTCCTGCATGGCCACTGTGGTGTATGTCCAGCAGGGCCACTGTGGCGTATGTCTAGCATCGCCACTGTGGCGTATGTCCAGCAGGGCCACAGTGGCTTATGTCCTGCATGGCCACTGTGGCGTATGCGTAACATTTTTCGTATGGTAGAGGAGGCAGTCTTGAGAGTTGTCCTGCATTGCAACTGTGGCGTACGTCCAGCATGGCCACAGTGGCGTATGTCCTGCATGGCCACAGTGGCGTATGTCCTGCATGGCCACAGTGGCATATGTCCTGCATGGCCACAGTGGTGTATGTCCAGCATGGCCACTGTGGCGTATGCGTAACATTTTTCGTATGGTAGAGGAGGCAGTCTTGAGAGCTGTCCTGCATGCCAACTGTGACGTATGTCCAGCAGGGCCACTGTGGCGTATGTCCAGCAGGGCCACTGTGGCGTATGTCCTGCATGGCCACTGTGGCGTATGTCCAACAGGGCCACAGTGGCGTATGTCCTGCATGGCCACAGTGGCGTATGTCCTGCATAGCCACGGTGGCGTATGTCCAGCAGGGCCACAGTGGCGTATGTCGTGCATGGCCACGGTGGCGTATGTCCAGCAGGGCCACAGTGGCGTGTGTCCTGCATGGCCACAGTGGCGTATGTCCTGCATGGCCACTGTGGTGTATGTCCAGCAGGGCCACTGTGGCGTATGTCTAGCATCGCCACTGTGGCGTATGTCCAGCAGGGCCACAGTGGCTTATGACCTGCATGGCCACTGTGGCGTATGCGTAACATTTTTCGTATGGTAGAGGAGGCAGTCTTGAGAGTTGTCCTGCATGACAACTGTGGCGTATGTCCAGCATGGCCACTGCGGCGTATGTCCAGCAGGGCCACAGTCTCGTATGTCCTGCATGGCCACATTGGCGCATGTCCTGCATGGCCACTGTGGCGTATGCGTAACATTTTTCGTATGGTTGAGGCGACAGTCTTGAGAGCTGTCCTTCATGGCCACAGTGGCGTATGTCCTGCAGGGCCACTGTGGCGTATGTCCAGCATGGCCACTGTGGCGTATGTCCAACAGGGCCACAGTGGCGATTGTCCTGCATGGCCACAGTGGCGTATGTCCTTCATGGCCACGGTGGCGCATGTCCTGCAGGGCCACAGCGGCGTATGTCCAGCAGGGCCACAGTGGCGATTGTCCAACATGGCCACTGTGGCGTATGCGTAACATTTTTCGTATGGTAGAGGAGGCAGTCTTGAGAGTTGTCCTGCATGGCAACTGTGGCGTACGTCCAGCATGGCCACGGTGGCATATGTCCAGCAGGGCCACAGTGGCGTATGTCCAGCAGGGCCACAGTGGCTTATGTCCAGCATGGCCACAGTGGCGTATGTCCAGCAGGGCCACAGTGGCGTATGTCCAGCAGGGCCAGAGTGGCTTATGTCCTGCATGGCCACTGTGGCGTACGTCCAGCATAGCCACAGTGGCGTATGTCCTGCATGGACACTGTGGCGTATGCGTAACATTTTTCGTATGGTAGAGGAGGCAGTCTTGAGAGTTGTCCTGCATGGCAACTGTGGCGTACGTGCAGCATGGCCACGGTGGCATATGTCCTGCAGGGCCACTGCGGCGTGTGTCCAGCAGGGCCACAGTGGCGTATGTCCTGCATGGCCACAGTGGTGTATGTCCTTCATGGCCACTGTGGCGTATGTCCAGCAGGGCCACAGTGGCGTATGTCCTGCATGGCCACTGTGGCGTATGCGTAACATTTTTCTTATTGTAGAGGAGGCAGTCTTGAGAGTTGTCCTGAATGGCAACTGTGACGTATGTCCAGCAGGGCCACTGTGGCGTATGTCCAGCAGGGCCACTGTGGCGTATGTCCTGCATGCCCACAGTGGTGTATGTCCTGCATGGCCACGGTGGCGTAGGCCAGCAGGGCCACAGTGGCGTATGTCCAGCATGGCCACAGTGGCGTATGTCCTGCATGGCCACTGTGGCGTATGCGTAACATTTTTCGTATGGTAGATTAGGCAGTCTTGAGAGTTGTCCTGCATGGCAACTGTGGCGTACGTCCAGCATGGCCACAGTGGCGTATGTCCAGCAGGGCCACAGTGGCGTATGTCCAGCAGGGCAACTGTGGCGTATGTCCAGCATGGCCACAGTGGCGTATGTCCTGCATGGCCACTGTGGCGTTTGTCCTGCATGGCCACTGTGGCGTATGCGTAACATTTTTCGTATGGTAGAGGAGGCAGTCTTGAGAGTCGTCCCGCATGGCAACTGTGGCGTACGTCCAGCATGGCCACGGTGGCATATGTCCTGCATTGCCACAGCAGCGTATGTCCAGCAGGGCCACAGTGGCGATTGTCCCACATGGCCACTGTGGCGTATGCGTAACATTTTTCGTATGGTAGAGGAGGCAGTCTTGAGAGCTGTCCTGCATGGCAACTGTGACGTATGTCCAGCAGGGCCACTGTGGCGTATGTCCAGCAGGGCAACTGTGGCGTATGTCCAGCATGGCCACAGTGGCGTATGTCCTGCATGGCCACTGTGGCGTATGCGTAACATTTTTCGTATGGTAGAGGAGGCAGTCTTGAGAGTCGTCCCGCATGGCAACTGTGGCGTACGTCCAGCATGGCCTCGGTGGCATATGTCCTGCAGGGCCACAGCGGCGTATGTCCAGCAGGGCCACAGTGGCGATTGTCCCACATGGCCACTGTGGCGTATGCGTAACATTTTTCGTATGGTAGAGGAGGCAGTCTTGAGAGTTGTCCTGCATGGCAACTGTTGCGTACGTCCAGCATGGCCACGGTGGCATATGTCCAGCAGGGCCACAGTGGCCTATGTCCAGCAGGGCCACAGTGGCTTATGTCCTGCATGGCCACTGTGGCGTATGCGTAACATTTTTTGTATGGTAGAGGCAGCAGTCTTGAGAGTTGTCCTGCATGGCAACTGTGGCGTACGTCCAGCATGGCCACAGTGGCGTATGTCCTGCATGGACACTGTGGCGTATGCGTAACATTTTTCGTATGGTAGAGGAGGCAGTCTTGAGAGCTGTCCTGCATGGCAACTGTGACGTATGTCCAGCAGGGCCACTGTGGCGTATGTCCAGCAGGGCCACTGTGGCGTATGTCCTGCATGCCCACAGTGGTGTATGTCCTGCATGGCCACGGTGGCGTATGTCCAGCAGGGCCACAGTGGCGTATGTCCAGCATGGCCACAGTGGCGTATGTCCTGCAGCGCCACTGTGGCGAATGTCCAGCAGGGCCACAGTGGCGTATGTCCTGCATGGCCACAGTGGCGTATGTCTTTCATGGCCACGGTGGCGTATGTCCAGCAGGGCCACAGTGGCGTATGTCCTGCATGGCCACTGTGGCGTATGCGTAACATTTTTCGTATTGTAGAGGAGGCAGTCTTGAGAGTTGTCCTGAATGGCAACTGTGACGTATGTCCAGCAGGGCCACTGTGGCGTATGTCCAAGAGGGCCACTGCGGCGTATGTCCTGCATGGCCACGGTGGCGTATATCCAGCAGCGCCACAGTGGCGTATGTCCAGCATGGCCACAGTGGCGTATGTCCTGCAGCGCCACTGCGTCGTATGTCCAGCAGGGCCACAGTGGCGTATGTCCTCATTGGCCACTGTTTCGTATGCGTAACATTTTTCGTATGGTAGAGGAGGCAGTCTTGAGAGTCGTCCCGCATGGCAACTGTGGCGTACGTCCAGCATGGCCACGGTGGCATATGTCCTGCAGGGCCACTGCGGCGTATGTCCAGCAGGGCCACAGTGGCGTATGTCCTGCATGGCCACTGTGGCGTATGCGTAACATTTTTCGTATGGTAGAGGAGGCAGTCTTGAGAGTTGTCCTGCATGCCACAGTGGCGTATGTCCAGCAGGGCCACAGTGGCGTATGTCCTGCATGGCCACTGTGGCGTATGCGTAACATTTTTCCTATGGTAGAGGAGGCAGTCTTGAGAGTTGTCATGCATGGCAACTGTGGCGTACGTCCAGCATGGCCACGGTGGCATATGTCCTGCAGGGCCACTGCGGCGTATGTCCAGCAGGGCCACAGTGGCGTATGTCCTGCATGGCCACAGTGGCGTATGTCCTTCATGGCC